>CM077466.1:17458483-18058483 GCA_039654755.1 Calcarius lapponicus | reverse complement strand
CTTCAGAGAGCCTCTAAATTGGTTATCACTGAAGCACCAGAAGATCTCATTTAAGTGACTTTATCAACTGGCACTGGAGATCAGACCAGAAAGAACCATAAAAAACAGTGTACACAAGGCAGGTACAAATCCACACCAATTGATGATGTTTTCTCTCCTACAGGTTTGTGGACACAGATTTGAAAACTGGAATGAAAATGGCATTATTTCAATCTGATATGCACCAAGTATTAATTGTGTCACACCTTTTTTAATTCTTAGTTGCCTGATAGGAGCAATGTCCAAAGAAAGAGAGTGGTTTTGATTTTTCTGCTCTTCTTTGGACTGATACCAACATTAGGATGGGCTTTCAGCTATCTAAAATCACAGCAGTTTTGTATCACTGTTAAATTGAGCTTATTTTGGGTATTGATGATTAATGGAACCTAATGGTGATTTAAATTATGTGTAAAGACTAATTATTCAAGGAAAATGCATTAATTCAATTAGGGACAGTTATGTCTGTAATATTTTGAAGATATCACTGATAGGACAAAGAAAAACTTTCGATTTTCAGAAGACTGGGCAACTTTTGCTTTCAGATTACAAGCTAAAATTAAGACCTTGGAATACCAAAAAGGATATTGGTAAGAATAATATAAAAAAAGCATGCATCCCTTTATGCTGAAATGCTGTGTAGCTTGCCAGGCTTGCAACTGAGTTACTACAAAGATTATTTGCATCACCTGTTGCTTAAACTAAATTACTCCTTTTGAATCTGGAAGTCATAAGATACCATTGAAAGTGTCACACTGCTTCTTTTATTGGATTTTGACTCGAGAAATTGCAGCTGTTAAGTGTCTTTCCACTGAGGCTCTCACTTTTTGCAGTGAGTCTCTTGTGCCTGTCTGACATAATAAATCATCACATGTCCTTGCTGACATTATCTTAGCTAAAGGTTGTTTGCTTCCCTACATTTATAAATATTAATATAGACACAAGGGTTCACTGTTCCCACAATTTTATGCAGTAAAGAGGAGTATGGACAACCTCAGGCACTCTGTTGCCAGTGGACTTTTAGTGGAAATAGATTTTGTTTTGTGGTGGTTGTATTTTAGAAGGTCTTTGTAGCATCTTTCACAGCTTTTTAATGCTAATCATTGAAATGATTGTCAGGTGGCTCCCAGCATTTAGGTATTACAGCACCAAGCCTGGCAGAGTTCAAGATGTGTTTGGACAACACTCCTGGGCACATGGTGTGGTCCTGGGGATGGTCCTGTGCAGGGCCAGGAGCTGCACAAAGTGATCCTTGTGGGTCCCTTCCAACTCATTCTGTGGTTTCCTCTGGGGGAACAACACTCACCCACCAGAGGCCATGGTTTGGTGCATGGAGGCAGCCCAAGAAGGATGTGTAGGCACTGAGACACAATGAATTGAAAAAACTTTTAAAAACTTACTTCAAAGTACAAGGTTTTCCCATTATTGTTTACCTGCTATGGTATTAATTGTTATTTTTGTTATGAATTATTTGTGCAGCAAAGTGTAATATTTATTGGGAAAAGCCTACTTGATCTCATCTATAGAAAAGACCTATTTTTAATTTTTTTTTTATATCAGTAGAGTTTGAATTATTGTAAAGTTCATAATACAAAATTAAACTTTATGCAGTTAAAACTTAACCACCATAGCTCTTCTAGTTCTGCACATGGCTTTTTGTTTACCATATTTAGGTCTGAAAATGTTGAAATGTACTCAAAACACCAGAAATAAGAGCCCTTCTCATTCTTTGTGGTTTTTCTGAAGGGAACCAATATAAAGTGTCTGTATAGTATTTCAAAATGTATAATACTATATGGATGGCCATTTTTAAGGTATAGAGAAGATCTCTTTTGAATGGAGCTGAAATTAATGAAGCAGGATAAATTAGTGAACACATGTAACATTTTATTAAGTCCTATTCTCTTAACTACTTAAATATATTTCTTCAGAATTTTAGTGGTAAATTTCACTTTATATGATAAACAAAGAGACTTCCATCATCTCACCATGCAAACAGGTCATCAGTTGCTAATTACATGTTGGATAATGAGGAAGCTTGAACTGTACTTAGCCTGATCTTCACTCTCCAATTCAGTAGTCAAGAAGAGTATCCAAATAGCTTAGAACAATGCAAAGGTAGCCAACAGCAAGGTTTTCTCTGTTTTTCTGGTCACGTAAATATTTGTCTGATATTGCATCTCAGTTGTTAAGTATGTTCTTTCCAGTATTCATAGCGTAATGATCGAAGAAAATATTTCACAGCAGCTAAATACTCTTTATTCTTAATCTATTCTTATTCTTAATCTATTCTTGTCCACTGCTGACATTTTCTTTTGAGTCTGGGTGTTTGTATGCATACCTGGAAATCTTAGCACATAGGTAAAGCACCCAAAAAATAACATGAATGCTCTGACCTGACCTGCTCCTACTCTCTGGCTGGCCTGCAGTTCACATGAAACCTCCCTCTGACAACATTTCAGCCACTGCACAGCACGTACTGGGAAGGAGGTATTTGTAAAGGTGACACAGAATCCCACTTAGAGACATGTCAGGCTTGTTAAACCCACAGAGAGCTATTTCAGGTGACAGTAAAATATGAGTAGACAACACAGTTACAAATGATTATAGCAGAACAACTATACTTAAATTGCACTGTGGTTGAAGTTAACAAGGCATTTGTTGCTCTTGTTTGTCTGACTTGCTGCTCCTCTCAAGACAAGGTGTAATTCTATTTCAGACCTAGCATGAAGTTTAATTTGGCTGTTAGTTGAGTACTTTGTACCTGCTCACCAATTTCAGCTGTTACAGGCTTGCTTTGTTTTTTCATCTGGAAACCCCTCTATCTGCTCTAGACTGGCAGACAGTCTGGCCCTTCCTAATTAGAGGTCAGGTTCCCTTTCTGAGGAATGTAAACATCATCTTATTTTACTAGGAGTTGTTTCCAGCCCCCTCCTCCCCAGTCTTTAACCAGGGAAATGCAAGACCTGAAAGTATTATTTCATACAAGGTACACAGAATTATCTAATACATGGGCATTTTCTACTCTAAGCATGTTATATTGCTTTTTAATGCCAGCATATTCATTTAGAGATGTCTAAAATTATTTCTGATTAGGAAACACAATTCAGAGTAAATGCCTGGATAGAAGAAATGGGTTTCCCTCTTGTTGGTTGCCATCATTTTAAGGATGTATAAAGTTTTGAGGACTGTGGTGTTCTGGAGCCAGCTGAGGAGCAGAGAAAGTGAATAGCCCATTAGGGAACCCCATACATACCCCTTTAGGTGCTGTACCTGTGTTTCTGTGGAACATCTCTCTTGTGGTAGTGGTCATGGCCTCCCTGCCTAAGGCTGGGAACTCTCCATCAGTCAGAGGATCCCAGCACAGTCAGCTGAGAACATCTTTGATGTTATATGCCCTACTGCTTGATAGCTTTTTTCCCAGGTGAACAGCAAGGGTTTTGTGGGAGGATCTGAGCACTTCTATACCTCAGGATGCTAGGCAGTTGTGAAAGTGGCTCCACAGGAAAGAATTGGATATTGTGGACAGATGGCTGCAAGTTCCTGAAGGAGAGAGATTTAAATTCTGTCAGCATCTTTTTAGTGTCAGTGCTGTGTTGCAAAAATCCCTTATATTATTCTGATTTTAGACATTCTGATGTTTACTTTGTCTTTAGTTTACGGTATGATTCACTAATTACTGAGTTTGCCAAGGAAAATAGTGGCATTAGGAAGGTAATTAAGGTATTTTAAGTTCTAGGCTTAACTGTGCACTACGAGAACAGAATCTATAGTTGCATTCAACTCTTGTGAATTCTTGAGAGGCCACAAGCTCAGTAGAGCACTTACTGCATCATTGCAGTGAAAAATCTCAAAAATATGTGTAATAATGCATTCTGAAAATCTGAGGGAGCTATGTCAGTTTAGACAGTAGATTTGGATGTAATAGACTTTGAAGATTCTGCAAAATTCAACATCTCCACAGTTTTTCAGAGCTTCAGTTTTCATCTAGAATCCTGACTTTTTAAAAGGTATTTATGAAGCTTGATTCACTCCATAGGAGTGAATATTGCAGATCTGCAAGTACAGTGAGAGTATAATGTGCTAGATAAAGAATCAATTGAAAAGATACTGTAGAGATACTACATAAATTCAGCTCAAGAGAATATCAGCTTTTGTTGTTAAACTAATAACCACGTTCAGTGAATTGAATCACTATCTAAGATGACTGGCACCCTTTTAGAAGGTGGTTTATCAGTTTCACTTTTTATAAAATACAAAAATTGAGACACTAATATGTTGCAGCCCACTTTTCATCCTGTATTTATCTCAATGGCAAAAATAACAGGGCTAGTGTAGAATGAATAAGTAAAGCAATGTTCACTGAGACTTTTGTCATGAAAAAATGACTGTCTGCCCTTAAAAAGATTACTATCTGCTTCCCACGTACATCAGGCTGCTTCTAAAGGATTTAAGGATAGACATGGACTCTCCTGAAATAGTCTTTATTTCATAGTTATCTGTCTACCTGATCCTTTTTCAATTGGTCTTAGTCTAATTGGATGATCATATTCTTTTTTTTCTTTCCTTGCCAAACAAGTCAGTCATGGTCCATTAAATACTGAGAAGAGGCCTAACTGTCATTGTTCAAAAGTACTGTTCCATCTTAAACATCTAAATACCCCCTCTTCCAGTTGTTGGACTGCAAACATAACTCAATCAAAAGAATCAGAAAATTCAAGACAATTAATGAACTTACAAAGTAAACTTAATACTGAAATATTTTCATTTTAAAGATATTAAGAAAAGCCAGTTTCCAACTTGGCAGACGTAAATGCATCTAAAATCAGATGTTGTGAAGAAATGAGGTTCTTGTACCCACAGGTGAGAACCTGTGCCACAAAAACTGCTGTGGTGCAGAACCCTTCTTTTGTTACCAAGGTTGTTTTGTTTCAAGTGTGTATGAGTGCTTATAGTCCCAAGGAGAACAGTATGTTAGTCTGTTTCTCACCTGTGATTAGGTAAAATAAGCTTCAGATTTACATGGTGAAATTTAGGCTGTTAAAATAAGGGTAGTGCTGAAGAAGGTTTTTAAAGTCTCTGCTGTAATCCCTATCAAAGGTGTATTTTGTGATGTTATTCTTTGGTATTTTTCATTATTAAAAATATTTCCGACCTAAAAAGAATGAACATTCTCACTCTACCTGTTTTCTGGAAGATTCTGACCAGACAATGTTAGAAAATGGGATCAGAATGCTCAAGGATGTTCTTGCAACTACCTCATTGTGCAGAAATGGAGTAGCTCAAACTCTAAATAGATGTTTAAGCCATAACATAGTCTGAAATATATACTAGCCTTTTTTGAAATAGCTCTGGGACATGTTTTTTCTTTTGCTCTCAGAATAGAGACACATTCAAAGAGAAACATGAAGGAGGGCAGTGAGGTGGTGCTTCAAAAAGCCAAGTAGCCTGTATTGCTCAGTTGCTTCCTTTACACCTTACTTCTTCAACACACTTGTATCTAACTTATCTTTTAATGATTAGGTTTATATCCTTGGAAAATAGCTTTTTGTTTTCTACTTTGCTTTTCTAATATACATATTTATTTTTTATCCCTTATTGGCTTTAACGAACTAGATTGTTGTAGTGCATTTTAGACCTATTGAATCTTTAATTTTATGTCATCACTTTTAAATAAAGTTTTCTTTATATTTTTAACAAGTTCAGCTATTTTATGGAGCTGTCTGTTTAATCAGGAAACTTGACAATAACTTTTTCTGGTTCAAATTCTGTCTTCTACTGTGTTCTGAAAAGTTTATCTAGAAAGTCATGAATATGGTAATTTCTATTTCTGAGCAGCTTTTTTATGCTATTTTTATTCCACAATAGTTAGATGTATAGTTCTAAGTGAGTAGGCACACTGTGAGCACAAGATGGAGAAATGGCTTTCTTATAAAAAAGTAAGCTGTAAAATGAAAATCATTAAATGATAATATTACAGTAATCATGTTTCTAAATTTTGCAATGTTAATTCAAGCATCTAATTCTAGTGTGACATAGTACTTCTTAACAAGGCATAATTTTTAAACAGAGTTAATCTTCTAATGGAGGATAGCTGTCACTTAAATTTTTTGCATGAATGATTTGCAAGGAAAGAAGAACTGTAAGAAAAAATGCTAAGTAAAAAAGGAGGACATGCAGTGTGAGTGGGTGAAGGTCAGAACAGGATTTCAGAAATACTGATTTTTACTACAGCACTTTTCAGAGATTCTTGCTTTTTAGATCAGGAAAAAGAAAATCTGTCTAGCTATGAGGAGAATGTACTAAAGACCTCAGCCAAAACTTCAGAATAAATATCATAATATAGCAATCAGAAGGGCAAAAAATATTTAAAAGTATAATTATGACAAAATAATGAAAAGATAACAATGGTTATATGCATTCAGTGAAATTCATATGCTGACTAGTCATGAAAATCATAGGAGAAATTGAGGGTAAATTTAATATGATCTTTCCTTGTCATGGCTTTTTAGGTTCCAGCAAGAAGACTTCCAAGAACTTTTCAGTTAATAACAATAGTTACAATGACTATTCCATTCTTTTGCCATAGCACTCTTCTTTTCATGATTTTTTTTTTCCTTTGGTCCTCTGTAGACTTTTGACCTCACAACTGTGGCAATGAATGCCACAGTCAAATATATGGTAGGTAGGGGGAGAAGTCCCATCCCTTTGTTTTAAAAATGCTACTTCATATTTTCATGGGATGTACTATGGTTTGGTCCATTTTCCCATGGGTATGTCTTTTCCAGAAATCACTCTGTATGCATGACCATCCTTGCTGTCCTCTCTTCTTAAAGTTTCCTTTTGCTTTATATTTGAAGATTGGAGGACCATCACTGTTCACAGTGTTCAGGAGTTGGGTGCAGTGTATAAAAGCACAGTGATGCCCTTCTGCTTTGTTTCCTTTCCTAACAGTTTCTAACACTGAATTTGTGGTTTTACCACTGGTAATCACTGTGCTGGTATCTTCTGATAGCTGGCCCCTGAATCACTTCTGAATGGATGTAAGTAAGTCACTGTGAATAAAATAACTGTTCCTTTTTATGCTCAGTATGTTAATAATGGATTTATTATTCCAGCCTTCAAATTCCTGTGTTTTCTATTGGAAAAAACTCAATTGAGACATAATTACATGATTCCTGGCTGAGAATTCTGATTCTTCAAACAATTTTTTGCACTATTATTTCATCCTTTTGTTATTCAGTTGATTAATTGTGAGAGTAGCTTGATGCTGGTAACTCTACAAATCTCACATTAAGTTTATGAGTAAAAATAAGCTGATGTATATTTTTCAGGGCTAAAATCCATGAAAACCTTGTCTACTTCTCATTGTAGAGGAAAAGTCACAAAAAAAACATTCATGGAGAGGATGCACACAGTGCAGGTTAAAACCTAAACTCAGGAAAAATCAGGTTACAGTGCACAGTGTTTGCCTTTTATAAACAACAAATTCAAATAATATTTAGCAGATTATTTGAGTGGAGTTTTGTAAGGAATGTGCAATTATAAAACTGTAATACTAATACTATGACAGGGACTACTTTGTCTAGTGACTTTTTCCTAAAAACTCCAGCCAACACAGGGGTATGGTTCTTGAGAATAAACTCTCTGAGGCAGTGATGAAGGAACAGTTTCTTGCTATGTTGGCATAGCTGAGCTGCAGCATAAGCAAGCAGTGTTAAACAAATACATTCTTTGCAAACAGAAAATAAAGTAATAAGGTTGATTATCACACCACAATTTATTATTCAGTACTATGCAACGCATAAACTTTTTTTTACAAGCAAGCAAAAGCAATCCAATTGTACACTCTACAAGATATTCAAAAGAGGCTGAGTTACCCACAGTCTTTCAGCATCTAATCTTACCCAGGTTGCAAAGATGTCTATCTGTGTCTTAGGAGGTTTCTGTTTTTGTTTACATTGCTTCCTTGAAAAGGAGGTGACCTACTTGTCTGGGAGGCTGTGTTAAACTTGTTTGTTTGTTGGGCTTCACAGTCTACACCATGACTTGCTAGTCAAACAAACAGCTCATTTCAGCAGCTCTAGGAAGGCGAGAGGATTCTTTATTTCTGCTGCCTGCTTGGTTGCTGATAGAAAAATGCCTCCAGACATAGTAAGGCCCTCTACCCATTTTTTTCCACTTTCTTGTCAGCCTGTGTCATGTTAGCAGAATATCAATATTGTGCATAGAAATGGGAGCTGTTTATCATGAATAATACAGATAAGTTATAGAGAGATATTAAATTGTAGCACATGTTAGTATTGCATGATATTGGCATACTGCAGTTTGCAAAATATGATAGACATGCATAACTTTGCCCTAAAGTACATTATAGTTGTTTCCAAACTTTTCCTGTCAAGAAGTTAATTTTGTTAGGCAGTATAGCTTTATTTGCTAATTTTATCTGCAATGAAATTTACTGTACTCTTTGAAGAGTTCGTGAGGGTTTATGGGGATATAAAAGGCAATACAAAACATAAAAATCTCTTGTAGGTCAGAGTGAAGTTCATTTAGCTCCTATATTGGTTTGTCAAAGGTCAACATGTTTAGAGAAGGTAATAAATAAGAAAAGCATATATTGAGATGTCCTAGCAATGTTCTCTGATTCCTAGCAATTTACAATTCAAGGATTTCCCAAACGGGAGATAATGACATTGCATTTATTAGTTATTTATATCTTTTTAATGCATTAATTTTTAAAAGTAGGGTTTTTTTGGATGAATATTTTTGGAATCTGCAGCATTCTATATATAAAAAAATTGCATCTTAACTGTGCAGTGTGTGAAGAAGATATTTCTTTCTTCACCTGCTAGTTTCATTGCATTTGCTCTAGTATTACAGCTGGAAGTGCTACTGAGATACTGTTCTCTAGTTTTATTTTTTGTCACATTTTGTGCAGAAATCCATTCTTACCTTTGATCATACTCCTTGCTCTTCTCTATCCTTCTCCTATTTCTGCTATAAATTGAAAATGTGGGCATTATTTGCCTTAAGTTTTATTTTGTATTTATTTCTGTATCTATTGGGACAATTGTGTTTAAAATTTGTTTTCTAGGTTTTGGGCTTTTTTTTTTAATTTTTCAAGCTCATTTGCCTTTTAAAAGATAAATTGCTGTTCAAATTTGAAATCATCCATGTATGTGCTCATATATAGATATAGAAGTGCAAATATAATAGGGCCTGTAGCAATAGGACAAGGCACAGTGGTTTTGACCTGAAAGAAGACAGTCAGACAAGATACTTGGAAGGAATTTTTTATGTTGAGCACATGAGACACTGGCACAGGTTACCCAGTGGAGTGTTAGATGCCCCATCCCTGGAAACATTCAAGGTCAGGCTGGAGGGGGCTCTGAACAAGCTGATCTGGCTGAAGGTATCTCTGCTCGTTGCAGGGGGCTTGGACTGCATGACCTCTAAAGGTCCTTTCTAGCACAATCCATTCTGTGATTCTATACTTTGAAAACCCCATTCATTAAAAAAAAAATTGTTGTGTTTTGGTTTAGGTTTTTTGGTTTAGTACAAGTGTTTTTTGCAAGGAAATGGTGTGCTGAAGAGCAGATATCTTCATAAATATTTCCTCTTTTTTAGTCATTATTAAGGGTAAAGAGTAAGTCCCATTTGCAACTTGATCTGTTCTACAATGTCTAGTTGAATCTTCAGTGATGTTTTTATTCATCCCTCAAGAGCATTTAAGCATACAATCTATTTATTTATTTTGAGTTAGGTTAGATTATTTTACATTTTCAATAGCTCTAGAGACAGGTTGAGAGATGAGACAGAAGTATACATTTTCATTACACATACGGGTTCTCTGAAGTGAAAAAATTGAGATTTATTACCCTTTGTGAACTAAACTTCAGTGTATTATAAATAATTTATTCAGCTGGATATTTTAACATTTTTGTTAGACTAAAATGATACTTGATTATTTTTACCTTCTTACCTCTTATCTTCTTTACCTGTGGGATCACACAGACAAATGGGTCTATGGCTTTTTGGAGTTTAGGGAAGCACAGTGCTTTGTTCTTCCAAAGCATCAGTCATGGATACACCAGGTGAGCACTGACAGATTAAGCTTCTAAGATTATATAAATCTGTCATGTCATTTACAGCTGCATCTCCAGCCTTCATTGCTGTGATAAACATATTTTGGGAGAGAAATATTTTTTTAAAGTATATTTTTAGTTTAACCAGCACCTGAATCAAATCAAGCAGATGTAGGAAAGGTTTTAGCCTTTTCAAAAAATGAGTATGTGTGTTTGAATAGCAGGGCATCTCTTTTATACATTCAGAAAAAAACCCCTGGCTTAAATTCACAAGCCTTTACAAGAGTGAGGAGCTGCTGTTGGCATCTTTTTTCCAAAAGTCCCTGAACCATATCCCAGAACGAGGGAAGTGCATTCACTCCTTTTCTGTGCAGAAGAGGTTTAGCTGCCAAACACTGCCAAACAGTTTTTAACCCTTGTGTAACAGGAGGTGGAAATGACTTGTCTTAAAATGGCATGGGCTGAAATCTTGGGAGAATGCAGATCTGAACCTCTATTACTCCCTTCCCTGGATACATTACTCAGTCCTAGCAATGGGTAAAACTATGCCTTCATTCACTGCCCTATATAAAAGTGCTGAAACAGAATTGTAAAGGATAATATGAGAAAATTACAGCTTGGAGTCAGTATTTTTACCATTCTGAAACCATTTTTGAGATTTTTGTTTTTGAAGCATGCAAATCATACTTATAGCAAAATTGTATGCTGATTTGCCACATTTTAACAATGTTTATGTAATTTTCAATACTTAATACTTTCCTTGTTTGCCAAGGAGATTTTTTAATGGAGCATTTAATGGAAAAATGCCTTAAGTTACTGCCATTAAACTCAAACCTTCCCTTTCTCTGTGTCCTAAATGCAACAAATAGGAATCAGGTCTGTGATAATTTTGTACAGACATTTTTCATGCCATGACTCTCAATGTATCATATAATGACCTACTTGGATAAAATGATTACTCTTTCATTAATGAAAGAGAAAGAAAAGAGGAGACAGGTTTTCCATGTTCCTTAAAAAATGTGGTTTGTCCTCTAGGTGTTTTTCTTTTTTGTACAGGAAAGTAGCAGTCTCTCAAAAAAGATTGTTAAACAGTTCAGAATGTTTGTCAAAGAATGTGTCTTTCAAACTAAGTATTTTTAGATAATACTATAAAATATAGAATTTCTTTTTTCTGTCAGTACAGCTGCCCCTACTGGTACAAGCTGCCTGTGGATAGAGGCTGCTTAGTACTTTGGCCTTCCTCTGAGTTGGCTTGCTTTACTCCTCACTTAATTAATAGGAATATGAAAATCAAACTTCAAACTAAAAGAATTAAAAGTAGAATGGTGGCTGAAAAGGCAGAAAGAGACTGGGACAAAGGAAGAAATGACAGAAGAAAGGTATACATTTAATTGTACTGTCAGAGTTTTAAAAGGTATTTTGAATTTAAAGAAAAAAATATTGCTACTATTTCATTATGCCTTATTCCTCTTTCATCCATTTTTTAACGATATGAGACATATTGAAGAAGAATTTTAAATATTAATTCCTTGTATTTATTAGTATTTAGGTATAAATGTAATAATTTATAATTTGAATCTTAGAAACTTCAGAAAAGTATATCCTAGAACATGCCACTTATAAAATACAATTATAATGGAAAAATGTCATTATCCGCTTTGCAGATAGATTCAATGAGATTTCAAATGTAAATTTTTTAATACAGAAGTGACTGTTGAATGCAACAGCTGCTCAGGGAAAGAGAAGAAATGAAGACATTTTTGAGTTGGTTGGCAAGAGTGGACAGGATCCAGTTCAAAATGCTATTCTCAAAAAGCTACTGTCCAAGTCAAGTCTTTAGGTCACTGTAATGTAATTAGATTCAATATTCTCATAAGAACAGCAGAATTCATTATATTACTGCCTAACTTGAAAAAATCATCTGTGTTAAAATGAGGAGTTCAAACAAAGGAAATTGAAATAATCATTTGTAAGGGTAAAGTACATTTGGATGTAATAGGGATAATTTTAAGTTTGAAACATCAAATTAGAGTTTCAGCAAAAATTCACACTACAATATCAAAACAGATTTCAATAAGGAAATTAAAGGTGTCATTAAATTGAAGAGTCAAATGTATTACTAACTGGGAAATCAGCATTCAGAAGGTGCAAGAAAGGAAACTAGAAAAATGTACACACTTTGCCTAACTGTAAAAATATTAAGGTACTCCAATCAAATCTTGAAAAATAACTTGTTAAAATCATAAGAAAAAATGCTGAAAGGATTTTTCTCTGTGTATAAGCAACAGAAAATCTTACAGATGATCTGCAGGAAAAGAAGACCTGGGTTTTTTGTTTGTTTTGTTTTTAAAAGAAGCTATATCACCAGAAAATTTTGTGCTTACAATAGGATGAAAAGAAATTGTGTTGATACGTCTCCTTAAACCTAGGCAATGTCATTTAGCATGGGAGAGCAAAGGCTGAAAAGACCTGCAGGGTAGTCCTTTCCAGAGGAACAGTAAAACCATCTCAATGCCTCCTGTTAAATGAGAATCTGTTGGATTTCTTACATTGCACGCAATATTCAAAGAACTGAAATGGCAGCATTGTCAAAAGTGCTGGAATTAACTAAATGGGAAAGATTATCAAAGCAAATCACAGTTCAAATGGTGAGCAGGAGAAATTGTTGGAGGGAGAGGTCATGTTTGGGCTAACAGGAGCAGCAGGTAGAGGGGCCTTCCTCAGACAAGTTAAATTAGTGGATCAAATGATCTTTAAAGCACTTTTCTGCCAGTAACACTTAGACATTGATTAAAGTATTCTACAGAAGTAGAGAACAGTTCTCATGTAGGTGACATATAGGAAAAGCCCTTGAAACATCACTGAGGTAGTTATATTTACGGAGGTCTTCATTGGCCTGTTTATCTTTCTTTTCAGATATTTCTTTCTGCCTTTAATTAAAAAACCCTAAAAAGTACTTTTTATACTTTGATTCACAATTGCAAATGGTGGAAAAATAGCTCATATTACCAAAAAACTAGAGTGGTTTCCAAGCTTTATGTGTAGGGATTATAACTACTGGGTTTTTTCCAGTGACCTCCTTAAATCTAAATCTCATCCTCATTGCTGCTATCACAATCCCAGGAAAAGGGGGGAGTGGGCAACAGAGAAGTTTCCTTTAGGGCAAAAGGGCAACACTGAAGACTTGCAGAAAAGTGTTGAATGAATGGGTTATAAGGTGTCAGTAGTCATAAATGTAAAGTAATGTACATGTAAAACACAGTCCTCCTATTATATCTGCAGTGGTGTGCCATGTTCCTGCTTTTATAGCTCTAGAAAGAGATCTGTGAGTTATAATAGGCTGTGCTCTGAAAATGTCACTTCTGTGCTGAGTAGCTATCAAAACAGCAAATATGACATTAAGAATTATTAGGGAAGGAAAAGAGAACAAAAGCAAACATCATTTTATCTCTGTATGAAACTATTGCCTTTATCTTGATTCCTGTATGCTGTTCCAGTGTCTCAAAAAGGACAAAACAAAGCTAGAAAAGGTACAGAAAAAAACATCATGAATGATCAAAGGTACGGAAGGGGTTTAGTACAAGGACATGTCTAAGTAGATCAGGACTCTTCAGCCTTGGAAAAAATTACTAATGAGGGGAAAAGCAGGAGATGAGATAGGAGGTTATAAAAGTGAGTGTCATGATGGGACGTAAAGAGGTTCAGTGTTTCTCATTATTAAGGTATGAGGAAATTATCCTGTGGCAGATTCAGAACGTGCCAGGGATGTACCTATAACAGTGCATACAGTCAGCTTGCAAATGATAATGATTTTGGCCAAAGCTTAGAAGGATTCAAAAAAGCTCTTGTACAAATTAATGAAAGATAAATCCAAAAAGGCAACTATGCCAGAAATTTATCTCTACTTCAGAAAGCCTTGGCTGAAGACATCAAGGATATCTTAAAGGAAATACCAATTTTTTAGTCTTCTCCAGGTACCTACAGGATATTAAGTTGGAGGTGCATTTGCCCTGCCCCAGTGCAAAAGCTCTTAAGTTATGGACTTGGACTGTGCTGGCTCTGAAGTCATGGGTAGAGGAGGAATACCCATCTTAGAAACTGGGTGTAAACCTGGTTAAATCTTCTGCAGTCTATGCTAGGAGATAAACACAAAGAATTTAAATAATTTGCTGTTCCTCTATAAAATGTCATTGAGCTGAAACTTTCTGAAAATCAGAAAGCTTCTCCCCTCCTCTGGCAACACCCCTGCAGTTTCCTCAGGAAGCTCTCCTAGGAGTTAACCCTTATGAGCAAGCAGACAGTCATTTTATCCGAGTCTTTTATCTACCCTACTGCTGGAAGATGGAGCTGGGCTTTAAAATTTCCTCTTCCACCTCTTTAGGCTTCCATGTTTCCCTTCCCTGTACCACTTACTCCCTTTTAATAAATGTAGGGATTTTTTTTACTTCCATCTTGATAGTTGCACATTGGTTATGAAATGTGGGAGAATGGTAACTTTTACTAGAGAGGTGAGGGAAGTGTAAATCTTGGCTTCAAAATTTTTGGAGAAAGGACCAAGCTGACTGCTTTGATTGTGTCTTGTAGTTTGGGGTTTTCAGACCATGAAGGTTCCAAATCCTTATGGCTTTTCTAGGTTTCTTTCCTTGGCTTTTACAAAGGGACTGCAAAAAATTGTTTCCATGGTTTATGCAGTATTAAGAGTGCTTACATGGGTCATGACTTGTGAAGATGCATTGGCTAATATTTAGTGATGTTTTCACCTTGGCTTGTTTCTCTGCCAACAATCATGCATTTTAGAACCAAAACAGCTTAAAATGTAGATGGAAAAATATAGGCAGAACCTCTGAGACAGAGTCTAAAAATAGGGACTGGTTGGTTTTCCTTTAGTCATGCACCATGAGCTTTAATACTTCAACCATATATGTATAAAGGTTGCTGTCAATTCATTCCTTTGGCAGCTGAAGGCTCCTTGCCACTCAACAGATCTACTGTGGGACACACTTTGCAAGCAGAACTTATCTTGCTTGACTTCTTTGTGCTGACCTGGGAAATTGCTAGAGGTTTGCTGCACAGATTTGTCTGAGGCAGTACAAGAGAGATGTTCTTTTTATTGTGTGATATTTTTATTTTTCTGAACATGAGAAAGAAGAAAAAAAAATAGAATCAGCAGTTTATCTGAGACAGCTTCTGCTGTGCTTGTCTAGAGATACACAAGGGACAATAAGGTGATTAAAACTCAGAGTGATTTCCTTCACCACTCAAAAATGCATTTGCTGAATTTATGAATATTTGTGATGTCAGTCCCCTCAGGAACTTGTAGCCAGTGAGTGAATATGGGGTTGGGAACAAGTTCATCTTAAGAGCACCTCCAGTCAGGTATAATAATGTGAGAAAAACTTGGCTTTTCCTGTGCTTCAGGTTCTTTGTCCTGTAGCAGAGCTTCCCCTGCTCTCTGAGAACAAAGGATGAATGGTGCCCATGGCTGTGCCCAGTTTTTGCAGTACAATAGGGAAGTTAGAAAATTTGAGTAAGTTCAGCTGAGAAGAACCAGGTGTTTGAGGGGCTGGATTGCAGCTGACAGAGATCTGAGAGGCCTTTTTTTGCCTGAAGAAGAGAATGCTGAAGGGGAATTGTACAACCTAGGGGCTGGTTAGAGAGAGATGGAGCACAACTTGTGCATCTTCCAAAGCTACAGCAAGGAAAATTAAAATTCTGTGTCATCACAAGAAAATTCTCAGCCCTGAGGGTGATCAAATGCTGGAATAAGTGGCCCAGAGAGACTGAAATCTTCATCCTGAGAGATTTTCAGAACTTGTCTGGACAAGCCCTGAGTGGCCTGACCTAACTTTGAAGATGGATTAATCTTTGATACTGGTTCTTTTTCCAGTAGGAGACTGGACTATATAATTTCCAAAGGTTTCTGTCCAAGCATTAAAATTGTGTGAGCCCATCCAAGGCCATTTGTGTCCTGCAGAGAGTATGCAGTCATTTTGTGACTTTAAATCAATGTATAAAGCTTTGTTTATTATTGGGGGGGGGGGGGGGGGGGGGGGGGGGGGGAACCCCTTTTATTCTCTAACTTCTGCCTCTCCTTAGCAATTACAGCATTTCTCTGGTCAGTTTTAAAAGTGACTTCCCATAGAATATTACGGTATTCTCATGTATGTATTTTCTATAGAATAATAGCGTGCCTGTTTATCTCTCCTGGCACTTAAGTGAGAGAAGAACATATTTTACTTTTGTGTTTTGTGAACTGCCATACCTTCTTTATGCCACAGGCCATCTACCCTGTAACATTTTTTGTACCAGTTTTACAAACAAACATGTTCTGGTATTTTTAGTTTGTATGGCTTTGGTTTTCTCTTTAGGATTATAGTCTGCAGTAAGAGGGATCTATTCTGAAAATTATGTGGATTCTTCTAGGGTAGTTGAGTAGTTGCAGAATTTTTCCATTAATCAAAATTAGGCTGATTGGTCTCTCATTCCATCAGCACTCCTTTTTTATCAGGAGACAAATGCTATATTTGCCCTTCTCTGGTCATCTGGGACCTCCTCTGTCCTCCAGAAGCTCATAAAGATAATTTTTAGTGATTCAGAAATCACTGTCTAGTTTCTCTAAGGTGAATTTAATTGAGACCAGACAATTTGAATACATCCATCTTTCCTAAATATTCATAACATATTCTTTATATACTTCAGCTTGCAATCCAGTTTTTTTCTCTTAAGTGGTTTTGAATAGCTTGTCAAGATTTACCATTTTTTGAAGGCTGGTGTGAAGGGGATATTAGATAATTACATTTCACCTTTATCTGCATTATTTTATCTCCCTCTCTGCTACCACTGATTTGCCATTTATTTATTTATTTATTTATTGGGTGTTTTAAAATTCTTTTTGTTCATTTTGTCTCTTGCAATTATAAGTAGCATAAGAAGTATAAACTCATTTTATACTTCCATTCTGTTTTGTATGCTTTTTCTCTATATTCTTCCTTTTTTATATGACCTTGGGTTTTTTTGTTTTGGGGTTTTTTTTGTAAGATTACTTTTTGACAGCCAATTATTGAAGGTTTCCAAGTGCAATGGGCTCCTCTTTCTGTTCTTTGGTACAATTTGTGCATTTAATGTAACTTTCCTGCATAAACTGCCAGCATACTTGCACATGTTTAGCTTCAATTATCTTTCTAAACGACCTTTAGCCACTCTCCTGAATTTGCTGAAATCTGTTGAGTTTGATGTTGATGGTGTCATTGGAGGATGTTTCTGTTTTATTTCTATAGCTGTTGCTTATAATTTTCCTAAAAAAATCAGTTTGACTGCATTCTCCAGAAGACATTGGTAATCCATTCTTTCATCTTAGATAGCACCAAAACAAAAATAACCTCTCCATAGTAACTTATTCACTCTGAAATTACAATTTGCTTCCAGTGTGATATTCAGACAAGTCTTAGCTTTAACATGTGGTGTCTAAGTATTTAAAGCCCCATTATATTTCCTTTGCAGGATTTTCAGGTTTCACATTCACAAAAACAACACTTTCTGCCAAAATAAAGAGATGTAATCCTCACTTTCTGGCTCAGTTTTGCACATTTACTCTTTTCCTTTTTTTTAGTTTGTACCCAGCCCCAAGAGTTTCAACAAACTCATTTTTAAATTTTCTCTATTTTATAGCATTTATATGTGTTCTTGAAACTAAGAACAACATTTGTCTTTTTTTTTCCACTGAAAGAGCTTGCTGAACAAGGGACTGTTGCTCACCAATAATCCAGCCCTGTGATTTGCCTCATAAAGCTCTACCATACCAGTTATGTCTTCACTTGTGAAATATCTTCCAGCTCATGTTCACCAGGCTGTCAGGCCATTCTTTCTACATGCCTGAAGAAACTTAGTCACTGTGACATTTGACCAATAATTTGCATTCTTGCAGAATCTTAAGTAACTTATGCAGCCATTAGGACCTCCCTGCAATACCATCAGGTAACAGATGCCAGGCATCGGACTTGGCTACATTGGGTCTTTGTTCTGCCATTCCTGTTGCTTACAATGTCAGCCTAGCTGTTACTTGGCCATGCCATGCACAGCTTTTTGCAAAGTGCCTTTTACTTCTGGACATAATATAATATTGGTGTGCATTCAGCTGTAGCTCAAGAGTTCTGGTCTTCCAGTCGCAGCCTTTACTTGTGCTTTTCAACTTTTCTGATCAAAAAGTGATTTTTGTAGGTCTTTATACCCTTTCATCCATCAAAAACTTAGTTTCCTGCAAATTTTCAGTCTGAAAACTGAGTAGAACACTCTCATAGAATTTCAAGAGTACGCAAACAAGTTTTTTGTCTGAAGAAAACTATCAGAGCTCAATGCATCAGGCGCAGTTCTTCAGCTGTGCTCCCAACAAAATTTCACCTTGTGGGCTAGGAATTTTCTCGGTTTTTATATGCTTGTTTAAAACTTTTGTGTCTCTGCAAGGCCAAAGAGTTGGTTCACTGGTTTGTTTGCTCTTCCCTTCTTCTCTTCTGTGCCTGTAACATGTAGACACTTGACCTTCTTAGAGTTACTTCGATGTTCTGTTAAGGTGGCAGCAATGTTTCTAGGTTGTAAAATGGTTGGGTGCTTCCATTCAGCTCTCTGCAGTATTTATAGACTCCTTCCAAAGGTATAAGGAATCTACAAATGTTTTCTCAGCTGTTTTGTTCTTTCCTAGTGAGTACATGCTTTGGAATAGTATGACATTAATACCATGAACTTCGATCCCATACTGTCTAATACTTGATAAAAAACCAACTTGGGCAGTAAGTTCTACATTTCAAACACTTAGCTTTCTTGATTTCATTTTCCCTCTGTTTAATTATACCCTTTTCTCTTATTTTTTGTTCACTTTTTTTTTCCCAATGGGACTGTAATTAACTCTCACATTACCCCCACTTGTGTCCTCACAGTCAATTAAAAATTGGCAAGCTCCCATATATTTCTGGGCTGCCGATCCATTTATTTTCCACTATGACATTGTCTTTTCCCCTTGAAGCACACCTAATTCTGATACATAAGACTTTTTTACTCATTAACAAAGTAAGAACACTCAGTGTAAATAAAAGACTCTACCTGGCAAGTGAAAAATGAGCTGAAAAGAAGTAGCTGCAATTCTACATGAAAGGACAGATAAATTGGAAGCCATTTTCCACTTCCTAGCAGAATAAAACCATGAATTTTATTCAGGGAACTGAGGCCAGAGACCTCTGCCAGAGAAGCTCTTCTACCATAGATGGCAAGATTAAATAAATAGTGATTGGGGCTTGGATATTGCTACAAAATCACAGAAAGATCTACATGTGGTGTCAGTCGCAAACACAGAAGTTTCTTAAGCTCAATAAACAGAATTTTATTTCAAAACAATGAAAGTACACATATAAAAACAGTTCCTAATCAGAATGTTTTGAGCAGTATGTGGCCATACTGGCAAGTTTATCTGCAGTGTAGGAACTACATGTACAACATTGACTCTAAAATTATTTTCATTGTGGAAAGAACAGTAATTCCCTCAGTAAAAATTGTCAGAAAATTACTGTCTGGAATTAACTGTAAAATATTTTTTTAGTCGTTGAAATGATGAAATTAGGGGCCTTTATCGTATGCCTTTCTGTTATATGAGTTAATTTACAGTCATTAATGTAGATTAGTTTTTGAATTAAAAATCCACAGATAATGCTGGTTTGTACCTTAGGTATTAGAGGGTGCTAATTGCTGCAGAATAAAAATCCACATGAAAAAATGGAAACATTAGCAATTACTCATTTATCTAATTTTTTTTTTGTCCTTCTGCTTGGTAGAAAAAGCAAATCATTTTTTATCAAACAGCCAAGGATCTTTAGTCATGTGGTAATGCAACATAGTCACAGGATTCATCAGACTGTCAGGCTTGTGAATCTTAGCTCCATTCAAAGGGCATTTAATAATTCAAAAAGGAAGTTTCCTGTATCTTTGCAGAAAAAGATGAGGTCCCTACTATTGAGGCCCCTACTATTAAAGAAGTATTCAGTATGTGAAAGATTGAGTTTGAAATATCCCTATTTAAACATTCATTGGATCAAAGCTACAAATAATTTTCATTTCTTCTACCAGTTATAATATGGAATCATATTTCTAACTATATCCTTTATTTGATACATGTTAGGATTTTATAAATTTTTTTGTATGTATCAGATAATCTTGGCAGTACATTAAGCAGCATGTTTCAGCCTCAGCTGCTTTTTGACATCAGAAATTTATAGTTGTTAGCACCTTCCTGAATTCCACCATCAATTATGCAGACGTGTTTTCCCAAAACAAAGCCAGTCACAGAGCATAATTTGTGAGATAGGAACAATTTCAGACAGAATCAGCAGCCTGCTATAAATAAAGCACTTTTTTGACAGCACTGTGATCAGCTACAGACTAAAAATGCTTTAAAGCAATGGAGTACCCTGCACTCCTTGCTTCAAATGAAGGTGGTGTGACTGGGTCTGTGCTGTCATGAGCCTGTGGCAAATGGTCTGCTCTGAGTGTCAGAGGCTGAGAAGGATAAAATAAATATGGATTAATGAATTTCTGCAGAAGGAATCGTGGTTTTCTGTGAAGGAAGCTTTAGCTATTTTCACTAATATGCATTAGTATTCATAAGGTAATACAGGTATTTGGGAGTTGAACTCTCTTAAACTAGAATAAATTTGGAATAAATTAATATTCCACTTCTGATGACATCCTCGTGTTATTGGAGCTGCAAATACTTTATCAATATATGTCCCCTCTGGTGTTCTTTCCTAACACAGCATGAAAATAGCTTGGCTGTTACACTTCAGAGGAGACAGATGGGTTGTCCCTGTCAGGTTTGCTCAGCGCTGGAGCAGGGACAGGGGGCAAAGCTGGATGAGTCACTCCAGTGACCTGCAGGTCCTTCCCAGCTTCCCTTTTTGCCTATGGGAGTGGTCTGGAAGCACATCTGCCATGGGATCAAACAGACGCTTTAATCATGAGTCAGGGGGCTGCAGGGGAGCTGGAGATCAGCCAGTGGGTGTTGGTGTGTCACAGCCCATTGAGATGAATACCTGCTTTATAATAAACCCCTGGAAATCTGTAATGTGACCTGGAGAAATTGAAGTGTCTGCCCTGCATGGTTCCTCCGGGACACGTGGAGCTTGCTTTCCAAAGGAAAAGCATCCTTAACCTCAGCTGGAGGCCACATTGCAGCCCCAAGTAATCTTCTGCCAAAACTGGATGTGTTTTTCAAATATCATAGGTACTGTGAATTCTTCAAAAGCCTTGGCACAGCTGTAGTAAACTACTTAATTTATTTTATGGCTTATTTCCTCTTTGAACATGAAGGTACTAATTAATGTTTGGCATGCTCATTCTTTTGCTTTCCAGTGCACTAGCACTACCTTTCCCCTCTCCAAATTCACAAAAACCATGCATATTCCTGCCTTTCATGAACTTCACTGTTCTGTTAATTGAGGATGAGCACAGACCTTCATTTTTTGAAGTATTTACTGTTCATTTCCTCTTACAAAAACAAATAAATAAATAAATATCACATTAGATTTTTCTAAGAGATAAAATACCATAAAATCAGTAAACACAGTAATATCCCATTTGTGTGCTCTTATCTCCTCATTACCTGTGAAGTACTTTAAACATCTGTAAGAAACTGGAGTTTGTAACCATGTAGGGATAAGATGCTGCCATGAAAAAAATGAATGTTTGAAGGTTATGTTCTAGTTTTCTACAAAGTAGCATCTCTGTAAACACAGATGTATACGAATTTCAGGAGCTTTTTTAGGAGTAAAGGCATTAATTTTGCTGGGTATCTCTTAAGTACATTTTTGACTCAGGCACATTTGTTCTTCTTATAGCTAATCTGATTTTTCAACCTCCAAACACTGTAATGACAGGCCAAGTCATCATTGACTCCACGAGATTAATATATAAAAGTGTGTTCAGAAGTGCCTGGGAACCACTTGACCATTGCAGTTATGAGAGCCATCAGAAAAGACCCCGTGGGATGATGGGTTTGGATCCATCATATCCCTCAAGAGTATATAGAAAACAAGGCAGGGACAACTAACTAAATATGGTTAAAATAACATTCATTTCTTCTGTGAAGATAGTCTAAGAGTGCAGTTAGGAACAAACCAATAGTGACATTACATATGAGACCAAACCTATGGTTTCACACTATCCCTAAACCCATATAACAGAAAGATGTTATTGCAAATACAATATGTACATATAGAGAGTGCATATATGGAGAGGGCATACATATTACATATCTAGAGAGTGCACATATGTATGTCTTGAAATGTTCCTAGATTAACAGGATTAACTGACATTAATAATGGACTTTTGAATATAGGTAGTACCTTGCTTTAAAATCCATAGGTCATGTCATAGCTGCAGGCAGCACATGGGCAGCTCTGTTCCTTTAAGTGCTTTCATTAAGCATTTCTGAAATTAATTTGAAATATTTTATAATATATTGAAATTAACAGGTGATTATGGGTTACCTTGTACCAGTAGTTTCATAGTAAATGAACTTAAAGTAATAGCTCATGAACTATACCTTTGTGTTTAAAATTGTCTCTAATACTCTCTCTCAAAATATTTTTCTTACTTTTAAACTTTATGCAATTCCATAATTTATTTTACATGGAGTGAAACTCTGGTTAGAAAATTATAATAGATCTATCAATCATAGCTGGGTAGTTTTTTTAAATACTTGTTTGTGCTGCAGCATCAGACAATGAAAGAAAATTATATTCTTGTTTGTGTGCAAACAGATGAGTTATATATACATATATATATAACTCAGACATACATCCATCACATCCCCTTTGTAGAAACTTTTTCCCGTTCTAGAAGTGTTAGAATTTTTTTCAAGATCCTAAAATTCTGTTAATTGCTTTCTCTCTAAGTAGACTTTAATTCTTTCTTATGCAAGCTAAACCAATTTTTCATTAAATAAATTTAATCTATAAATTTTAAACAGAAGTATTTTTTTAATTGAACTTCCCTACCCTGAACGTAGGTAATCACAAAACTTTTAGTGGATGGGAAGGAAAGCAAAAATTTAGGCCTCACCTAAACACCAAAATCTGATTCTTATATTTGTGTGTATTTCTAAATTGAAAGGATATTGACGATGATCTGTAAGGGAGCACTGTGGTGATGTTTCCCTGTGGTTGGTTGTGATGGACAGCTTCACTGATACTCATTGGAAGCAAAAAGGGACAATGTGGTTAAAGACAATGCAGGGATATGAATTTTGTCCTGGTGACTCTGTTACAGTGTAAAAGTAGTTGGCTACACTTAAGCCAGTTGCAGGAGCATGGAGCTCTGTGACATCAATTAGTTCACTTTCCTAATGAGCTCGCATTGCTGTCCTACCTGCCTCACTTTATTTCAAGGCCAGCTTCAGTTCGCTTTCCTGGAGAGTGGAAACTAAAAGCAGTAGCAAGAAAAGATGCTGCTACATGGTTCTAAGCCAAACAGAAATCCAATTTTGACTCTGGCCTATTCTAACTGCTCATTAAGTTCAAGCAGTTTCCACTTCAGTGGCCCATACGTGTTGAGTACTTGATAATCAGCTCTGTGACCAAGCTAGGTAATTACTGAAGCAGTGATTTTAGGGTTGGTTGTTTTTTTTAATTTCTGTGAATTATTTTTGCAGTGAAATAGTCTACTGCATGTAGAATTTTGGCATGGCCATATTACATTCTCTCTCATAAATTTTCTTTTATATATTTTTAGGATCACTCCTACTACTTTCAGGAATTAATGGAAGATTACAGTCACCTTTATTTCAGCAAAATGATTTAGTGGACTCAGGAAATAATCAATCAATCAATCAATCAAATTATCAGTCCATCTTCTGTTTGTGAAATATAGGTACCTATGTATCAGGATTTTCTGTGTTTTTCTGTATTGTTACCACTCTCTTCTGTAAGCAGTAGGAGCTATCAGTGGTGTCCTTGTATGACACTGGCTATATATTCTTCATCATTCCTCTTAAATTCAGAGATTTAACAGAGTACAACATTTAACTTACAATAAACCTAAAAGATTGTTAGCTAAAAATGTCTATTTCAAATTATGTTAAATGACCATGAATTTCTGACATTAATAATGGACTTTTGAATATAGGTAGTACCTTGCTTTAAAATCCATAGGTCATGTCATAGCTGCAGGCAGCACATGGGCAGCTCTGTTCCTTTAAGTGCTTTCATTAAGCATTTCTGAAATTAATTTGAAATACTTTACAATATACTGAAGTTAAGAGGTGATTATGGGTTACCTTGTACCAGTAGTTTCATATTAAATGAACTTAAAGTCATCCATAGCAAAGCATAGATAAATTTGATTTATACTGATAAAATAACTCTTCAATTATCAAGGATAAAGCAGGATGACAAGCCAGGAAGTCAATACTGGTTTACCAGTATATGATGATAACACTAAAATAATTTTTAAAAGATTGATATTGTGAGTCGTTCTCTGTGTACAGCCACTGCTGATAATAAAAGAGGAAATAAATTGCTATTTTTTAATTAGCAAAAAACTCTTCACATTTTCTCAAGACTGTTTTGATGTAGCCAAATATTTATATCCTCCCACAGATTTAAATATTAGAATTTAATAGCTTCTTCTTTTTGATACACACCATTAGACTCTTTCACAGAAGTAATTTATCACTGTATATTTAAATCATGAGTCAGCAAGTCCCATAGGAGAAATGAACCTCTCTAATGGGATACTTCGTATCCATTTTTGGCTTGTCTGATATTCTATATATCCAAATTTAGCATAATAAAATTTAGGTTCTCACAACAGATGCAGGATAAAAGTACATACATGTGTGTTTATATTGGTACACAAATGTTTTAAGAGATCCTCCAGTAATTTCATTATTGAGTTACACTATAGACATAGGTTTAGCCAGATGTCTCAATGATCCAGATCCTGTCACAGAGGATAATCTACATGAGTAGTTCTAATTAACTGATTATAATGCAAACACTACTATGTTTTCAGACATCTTCATATTAGACATAATTTACTAAAATGTAATTATTTTTCCATTGTCTATTGCAGAAAATAAATGAATCAAAAATGAACTGCTTAATTGTGCTTAGTTGGTATAGCCCTAATTAAATCTTTGATTATTTTCATTACTAGAAAAAGTCATTTTTTTGATTAGTCCTTTGAGATGTATTTAAATGAATAATTTCCCTAGAAAAAGTAGGTTTTGCCTTTTCCAAAATAGCAACATTTTTCTCTTAAGCCTTTAAGAAACTATAAGAAAGAATTTCAGCTTTGACTTCAAGCATAAAAGAGTAAGTAGTGTTATGAGACAGTATAGAGTCAAAGGATGAGGAAAATAGACCTGCTCTGTTCAAAACTAGACAACCTGAATGTGGTTAGAAGGAAAGTAGTACCCACTAGGAAGGGATAGAGAATGGAAGGCATGAAAAGTGCTCAGTTCCTTAATTTATTTGAAATGGGAGGAAAAGTGGGAGTGGAACATTGCTGCAGTCAGGAGGGTTTAGCCAGAGATAACAGAAATACAGTCATGATTTTCCTTATTTAAAGAGTGATTCTGAATGTGGAGGATTGCAGAGTGGGCTCTGAATGTTTTTGTCACATACAATTCTTCAGGAATTAGATTTCATTGTATTTGCTTTCTCTCTTAATCATTTGCTCACACACAGACACAGATGCAAGGCACTGGGAAGTAAAAATCAACATAATTTGCCTTTGAGTGTTCCGTGCCATTTCTATATCTGATTCATTTGCTGAACTGCAGAACACTTACTGCCTGCTTGCACATTCCTAAATTCTTCCCACCAGGCATAACAGCAGAAAATTTCTTTCACATCTTTGCCTGTGGCTCTGCAGAATGGTTTTATAATGCAGCAAAACATCAGTCAACATTTTGGTGAACTGTTTTGTATTTCAAGTCATTTATTATGGAAAAAAAAAAAAGGAAATTTAAAAAGAAGTAAATGTGGTAAAGTGGAAAATAAAGAAAAGACTCTGCTGTGATTTGGAATTCTAGAGCAAAGAATTAGTTTTCCAAACAGAATGCAGTTCACTGGGGACAAGGGATCTGTGAACTCTGATTTTAGCTGTTCAGAATTTTCAACTGACTTAGCAAGATCTTCTTGAGACAAGTCAGTTCTTCCTCTTAAAAGGCTTTGCTGCCACACTGTGGAAAAAAATATTTATTCTGTTTTAACTACGGTTACAAATAGCACATCAGCTGAGTTCCTGTCTCTCCTAGCATACAGCCCACCTCTCAAAAAAGACCCCCAAATAATTGTAAAATAAAACTACCATGGTGGGATAGTTAATAATCGAGTTTCAGTTTCAGCTCTAACCTTAGTTGCATATTCTAAGGCAGGAAAACAATGGTAGTAACATGAAAAATATAATTTTAATAATGGATTGATAGAAATCAACAAAAGGATTCCTCCTATTTAAAAATGACAGGTCAAAAAAACAATTTTACAAAAGAAACTATATCCAAAGTCACTGTCATTGCAGATATTACAAAGCTAAAAATAAGTTTATAAAAAGAAATAGAACCAAAAGAAGTTTTCAGATATGACTCCTGAATTCATGTTTCTATATTTTTTTTCCAGTCTGGATTGATTTCTGCTTTCAATGAGCCAAGATACTTCTCTATGAGCAATGTAAAGCATGTCTGAAAGGCATGAATTCACCATGGGTTGAGTTGGGTTTTTTTGGTTGTTTTTGTTTGGTTGGTTTTTTGTTTGTTTCTTTTTTGTTTGTTTGTTTTTGTAATTTGTTTTGTTTGTTTTTATATTTTCTAGACTGCCATTTCATTTTCAAAACTTTAATTCAACGCCCAGATGCTGGCCTGGTGTAATGCTCCAGGCTAGTGCTTGAAACTAGATTTCACTACAAAAGGCACTCAAGACTCATAAAGTATTGAATGAAAATGCCATTTATTAGTGCTAACTCTAGAAGGGAAAGGAACATAGTGTAGATACTCCTGGACTGATGGGCAAAATTCAGCACATCATTTATGCCTTGAGCGCTTGGATGGAATTTTTCTAGCAGAGAGCAATTGCATGCACCATTTCTACTGGCAGGAGATGTTCCCATGAGAACATGCTGCTTCACACCGAGGTAAGCCCAGGCACAGGCAGGTGGTAATTCCTGGTGCCAGGTGGGAGCTGCCTGCAGGCTCCTGGATGTGCTCAGCTGGAGGAGTGTGTGGGACGGACCAGCCCTGCACCCTGCTCAGGTCACCCACTACCATCGCCTTCTCCATGGCAGGGTTCTCCCACCAGCACACCTGCACTTGGAAGCTGGGATGTCAGCCCTAACTCATCTTACCAGTCGAGCTTAGGATGTTCTCTATTTCCTTAATTTAAAAATACTGTCTTCATTTTACACGGGAAGTTGATGGAGCAAAGTTATGTGAGAGGGCCATAGGCAGTGCAGCAAGTCCTGCCATGAATAACTATTAGACTTTAAACTTATGAAAAAAAGATTGTTCTTAATACATTTTTCTTGTTGCCCTTATCACATCTTTCATTTTACATGTTATTTCTTACTTTCTACAGATACTGTTTTCTGTCTTCTAGTTACTTTTACAGTCATTTTTTAAATTGAACTTCCTGGCTTAGCAAAAGAGGAGAGGAGGAGTGCACTTCAGGCAATATGATGTTCCTCAGTGCATGACATGAAAGTGGAAATTAATAAAAAATAGCTTCCAGGCTTCCAGCAAGGATTGGCTCCATTAATCATTGGCTGAGACACAGTAAACAGGTGAAGCTGAAGATGACACAGTTGAGTTGTATTAATTCGTAACATTGGTATCCACACTGTCCTAGGAGTTCTAAATAGAGGCATTAAATACATGAAAACACAGAAGAATAATACAAAACCATGGTGTGGTTTTGGATTATAAATGATGAGATAAATGCCTGGATTCTCAAACCTGGTAAATCTAGGCACATTGTAAACACCTTGGTTTAGAAAGAGATAAACACACAATTGAATAACTGGGGTTTTATACACTTAAATAATAATGTATTTTATTTCTGAGATTAGAAATGTTGGAACCAGATTTGGCCACTTAAATTAAAAAATCTCATCGCTAATAAAATAACATTTGTAAAAATACCCATCTTACCTAATTTTCTTTTCTTTCCTTTTTTTTTTTAACTAGAATTTTCACAAAGCTCCTTGGTGTCCATGTATAAAAGCAGAATAAGTTTAACTATCTCCTTAAGGAAATAAACTTAAGAAAACTGTTTTATACAGAAAAATTGTCCACTGTGTTAAAACATAAAACATAAACCTTAACCATAAACATAAATATTAAACTTATTTGATATCTAGTGTAATATTAAGTGATAACTAAGAGAAAGAGTTCATGAGAAGTTTTTTTAAAATGCAGATTTTTGAAGGCAAAAGCTAAGGGAAACATTTGGAGTAGCAATTTGTGTATCTCAGTATGCATGCTCATTAAAAAGCAAAATGCAAAAAAATTGAAGTGGTTTTAATTTAGCTACCAAAGGGATCCAACTCACTTCTCTGTAGTTATAAAAGGTAAAAATAACATTAATCTTTGTTCACTGTGAGCATGTGAGAGACACTAGGATGCAATAAGTGCACTTTTCACATGCTTCCCTTAAGGTTAGATTTTTATGCAAAGAGGTTTGCAACAGAAAGTATTTGTCAGTTAATCAGCTGCTGTTTTGATGAATTTTTCTGGTTCTGTGTCTTATGACTAGTTCATACTTGTAAGGTGTAGGGGGATAGAATACAAGCAAATAAAGATAGTGTAGAAAGTAATCTTACCCCTAAGGAGCTGCAGCTGGGCCAATTATCAAAGAGTAGGAAAGGCCTGACTTTAACAGGCCACAGCTGTAAGCAATGAGAAGAAGAGTGCTATAAAAGAGTGGGGTGGCTGGTTGGGAAGGGAACTAGAATTGGCCACTTTGTGAAGAAGAAAGAGTCAGTGCTTTGAGGAGATGCCCATGAGAAAACACTGAGAAGGTATGGAACCACTGCAATAGGATGACAACAGTAAGGTATGTAGAAACACATTGTCCTACCTGCAAAGACAGGGATAATGTTAGTTTTGGAAATGGATTGATGGATTTTGGAAATGGAAGATGGATTTTACATGGAAGAAAACCCCTAGAAATCTGATGGGATTTGCTGGGACAAAGCAATCTCCTGCATGGTGCTTTCTTCAAATACTATGTGAGGTGAAAAAAGTGAATTGCTCAATTATGAGCTGGCATTACTGAAATAAATCATAAAACTAAAACTCTATAGCTGGACAAATTATAACCTTGTCATTAGAGCATGCAGTATTTAATCATTGTTTTAATTGTCTTGAAAACTAATTCCAGAAATGTTCGTGTACTTCTTGTAATGTGAAAGTACAAGGTAATTTCTAAAGCCTTATAAAGCATTTTAGTCAGTCAGTCTGGGATTGATCTCTAGCACTAAAACAATGACAGTGTTCTGCTTCGCTGTTCTTCCACCAGGTGGTAGAAATGGAGAGAAAAACTCAGCTCTTATAAGTAATTCCACTCAAAGGCCTCATTAGCAGTTTATGGATATGTAGTTACAGAGCATGCCTGTGACCCTTTAATTAATATTGGACAAATAAGAGATAAAAGAAGCATGGCAGAAATTTTGTCCTTTGATCCACACACATTGATGAAGGTTGGTTGAAAACTATTTTGAAAAGAGATTTAGTTTGCATTTCCTAGAGCTCTTGGTGTTTAGGACAGCCTGTGTAATTAGAGTATTCATTCCAGGTTACCTGCGAGTGTTTATGTGGCTGCATATTCCAGCTGTACATTTGGCTTGGTTCAGCTTTTTTTTTTTTTAATTTTCATTGATTTATCCTGCTCCCTCACCAAATTAATTGCCAAAGATGCCAATTGTATTTTACTCAGATTTTTCTTGAATAATCGGAAGCTCACTTGCAAGATATATAGCAGCATGAGGAGACTATTGCAGGAATTTGGTGTTTGTCTTTCCTTGGGAAGATTCCATTTACTTCTAATATGGAGAAATCATGTCGGCGCATTCATTGCTGTCTGCTGCTGCTGCGTTCCCTTTTTTTGGCCTGAAGACTGCCATTACCTAGTGTTTTTTGGAAGCACAGGAGGTGATGACTAGGGAGAAATTAACAAATCAACAAGGTGCATGGGGAGAAGAGCCTGACTGAGAATATTTGCATCTGAAGTATATCTGAACTGACTTTGAAGTGGCAGGAAGGGTATTCATCATCTCCTGTATTAATCAACGTGATCAATACTGTGCTTCATTTCTCATTCCACTTTCTTGAAATTAAGGTGTGCTGAGTGCATTAAGAAAATGCGATTAAAGAACCAATTTAAATGACATTTAACACAAGTGACTAAATTCATGCTATACCTAAAATGCACACTTTAATGCTCTTTAAAAACTCAGAGTTGGTGCCGTTTTGGAACAGTAGTGCGGAGCTGTGGGAAGGATGTGAGAGTGCATGAAAGTTCAAGAGTAGATAATTTTTTTCTGAGGAATTTAACATAAGTAGAACTTCATCTTAAAGTTGCATTAGGGACTTATGCAAATTTGTGACAAACTTCTTAAAATGGATTTGAGTGTTTTATAAAACATGTGCATTCCTTCCCGCTGCATTCCCCATCAACATAACAGCCTCGTCATTCCTTGATTTCAGACAGCCTGTGGGTCCTGAGGTGAAGATCAGCATAATCCCCAGGTATGAACTCAGTGAACCTGGAGTTATATAGCTGAGCTGTTAGAGCTTAAAACAATCTAGTTGATGTTTGCAAGAGTGCTAATCATGCTTCTTACAGCAGTGCCTGGCAGCTAAGACCAGGATTCAGTCTTTGGAAGTATTGAGGAACCAGGGAAAGAACTACCATAATAAACAGGCAAAGAGACAAGAAAAGTAGTTAGCTGGCTAGCAGAAAAAAACCTCACTTTTTTTTGCCCTTGATTTTCAGGGCTCTGGAGGTAATATGTTTATCTTATCTCTGACTCGTGGAAATTAAAATTCCGGACTGACAGTGTTGTCTGTATAAAAGAGATGCAAATCATCTAAAAATGTAGAATTCAAGGGCAATATAAAATGAAAATTATGCATCGTCCTTTTTCTCGTGGAAAGAAAAATACCCACTGATTAAAGCAAAAAAAATCTTTCCTTTATAAAGTATTAGCATTTCATTCATTGGTTAAATTGATACTATCATCACCATTCACTCTGAATCATATTTTCAGAATATAGACTTTGTTATAGCTATGAACTTGGTTTCTTCTTTTTCTGTTCTTTCTGTATGACTTACTTCTGCTGTTCACACATCCCTAATAGAGATGTTTAAATTTCTCTTAATGATAAACACTACCTATACCTCCAGTATAAGTTTTAGATTTTATAACCACTTTAAAAGTGGAAAAAAAAACTTATGCAGAGAATAATATCCTAAGAAGTGCAAAGTAAACATAGGATGAGTTTCCAATCCAGTCCTATACAGTTTGCAGCGACATAAAATATGGAAAACTACTGACAATTTTGAAACCCCCTTTCAAGTGTACTTCATTTCTCCTTATGGACTTTAAAAAAAACAAATCACAACAAATCAACCCCACAACATATTGGTAGAAATAGCTTAGGGAAACTTAGAATAACTCTTTTGGGGTGGTTAGGTGGCTAATAGCAGCCAGAAATAATGAAAAATGAAGAGTTGCTACAACAGAGGCTCACATCCAGAATAATCCATTTCATGTCCTTTGGCTCCGTTTTCTTGGTAAGGACAAAACAGAAATATGTTAGAGAAGTTAGCTGGGCATTTTTTTCCCTAACCAACCTACAACTGAAAAATTAAATTAATTTTCTGAGAAAAACTTCATAAGCCAGCTGTTTTTCAAACCTTCCAACAGGGACCCTAACTTACTGCTTTACATTCCCCTGTGAACTTTTAGAGTTATCCAGATAGATATGGCATATTAGTACTTCCTGATTTGCCTTTTTTTTTGCATAATGTTTTCACATTGTCTTAGGATGAATGTACAATACTCATTTGGTTTTAATAAAATGTAGATGAATTTGACTTGCCCAGGAAGTAAATTCTGGGTAGTAAATAACTCCTCTGTGTATCACAGGTCCTGATTGCTTTTGGGGTGTTGCTTTTGTGGGGTTTTTGGGGTTGTCTTTGTTTTGTGTGGTTTTTTTTTTAAGATGTAGGGGAGTTTGTTACTCAATGAGGCATAAACTATTTCAGTCAAAAAAAAGCATAAGCTATCAAGTAACAAAAATGTGTCAAGATAAAATTTTTGTCTAATATGGAATCTTTTCAGGAAAAGAATAATTTTTTTCTTCCATTCCTCATCAAAGTGCTGCTTTAAATTTTTCTTTTCATTAGCTGTAGTGCTGTTTTTATTCCTTCTTGCATGCAGATGTTCTTTTGCTTTGCAGTAATTATCAGTGTGTCAGTGCTTGCTGATGCATTTATTGCTTCCTTCTGCACAAATTTCCCAAAAGAATTTGCTATATTGGGAAAACAGCTGTTTCTCCCTGCCTCTATTTGCATTTCATATAATTTCAATGCATGGCCAGTCTCACACTAAAGTTTTTTAGCAGAAAAAAAGAGCTTTACAAAGTTTAGTTGTACATCAGTTCCATGGAGAAAGCATGTTGAATGTATAATCTGTCTCTAAACCAAGAGCTTTAAAGTCATGAGGAGCAAGGTAATGACACAGCTTCAGAGTTCTAGAGTGCAATTTGTTTTGTTTCAAAAAAATTGTTTTTCCATGAAGTTCCAAGACAATTAAAAATCATCAAGCATTTCCTCCCTGTGATCTATGATTTGAATTTTTTTCCTGCAAAGTCATTTTAATAGTTGTGTTATAGAGCATTACTCTTAAAGATGAAAGCCAGAAATGCTTAGACCTTGCCATGAATGACTCTGTTTGAAGCAAGGTCCTAAGGAGGAAAATTTCCAACTTTTTTTTTCTGAATTCTTCTGTCATAATTCCTCATACTCATCTGAAAAATAGCATACTGCATCAGTGATAACTAGCACAAATTCAGCCAGATGGACAATGGAAATTTGCTTCTAGGGTGATGGGACCATGGATTTTATATTTGCTAACTTCTTTTATTAAATAATTGATCAAGTTGTATTATTTCCAATGGGTTAATTTCTTAGAATGGATGGAGCTCTGTAAGTTTTCATGGGAGTTATGCACTCTCAGCTGCACAGAAATTATGGGCAAAAGAAATTTGACAATTGATGGATTTTATTTTTAAGAAGCATCAAAGGACAAGGAATAGAGTATCAGTAAATTTCAGTTTTGTGGGCTGATATGAAATTCAGAAAAAAAGTTTTGAAAATATTTTTTTAAAAACTTTTTTCCTCAACTTTTAGCAGGAGGAGGAATTGATTTTTCCATTTTCCTATCCAATGCTACCTCATGATCTATTCCTCTTCACTTAATTTTAGCATATGATACACTTTATCCAGGTACTACAATATAAACAGCTTTTTCTATTTATATTTTCAGAATACTTGAACTTATATTTGAAGAAGTGTGCAGGTAAAGGTGAATGAAGCAATTAATTCAGATTCTGAGGATGTTTTCTTGTGTCATATTCAAGCTCTCCCACTGAAACATATCTCATATTTCTGACTGTGGAGATTGAGCTAGAAAATCTGGAGAGCCCAGCATACTAATACTTAAATTGGAAAGAGATATGTGCTCATAGAAGTTTGGTGGCAGCATGAATTAGTTAGTTTGGGTTATTTTTATAATTCCATCTAATTTTCTATACACTGTGTGATAGATGATCCCTAATGAGGTAAATGAGTATCAAGAAACAGAGTTGTTGGACAGCAGGTCAAGTGTTACAGTTAGGAGTTTTTCTGGCTTATTAAATAAGGGAGATGCAATGGAGGTATCAACCTGTTTCCATGTCATGTGTGGAAGCATATAAGCATTGTCTACAAGTTTGCAGATTAATTTACACATGTAAGTTCTAACATTTTATAATATTATATTAACATATATTATCACTTTTACATATGCATACATATGTGCTGTGTGTATCAAGCTAGACTTCAAAATTCTTTGACATATAATTATGTATTTAATCAAATTATTTTTTTGGGTTTATTGTAAGATTTTTTGAGGATAGGCAAACAAAATAGGTATCTGCAGAGGATATTGAAATTCCCACTACTTAGACATAAGAGTAGAATACTCCAGTGTATTATGTAAATTATTCACAATAATTTTGCTCCTCTCTGCCAAGGTCCAGCATAGGGAAAATTGACTCCATGATGCTGCTTAGATTTTGCTTGTAGCTTTAGGAAACTATGATTATGGGTTTAAGGCTTCTCATTCAGCAAGGAGATTTCCTCAGTTTTGACTTTGCTGTTTATAAAGTCATAACTAATAGGAAGTAGCAGCAAAACTGACTTCAGCAAGGGCACTTGAGCAGGGAATTACAGACAGTCACGGCTGCCAGGGCTCTGGTTCCAGGCAATCAGATGTCCTTGTCACACTCTGTGCTTCATGACCAGCACTTAGGGTTGGACTATTCATCATGCCTGCAGCAGTAAATGCTCCTGTTATATCACAGAAAAATGGGAAAACTTTCATTTAAAAAGCACAAGTTAAAGCAGAGAAAGAAGGAAACTTTAAAAATGAAGGCATCCCAGAGAATGTTTTGCAGGGCAGATACTGAAATATTTGAGTATATCTCATCAATATATAGGCTGAAGTGTATGTACATGTGCCTGTGTGGCCAGAGAGGGGATAATTCAGGAAGAACTCTATTGAGTTAAAAATAAAATAGTGAAATATTGCTCTTTTGCTGGTTTATAAAAAGTTAGCAGCTATCAGAATGAGATAATTACTGTAGGTAACAAAAATTTCTGTTGTCTACTAAGACTTTACCTTCCAAGGACACAGCTTTCCCAGAGACCTGTTTAAAGAGTAAATAATCTATGAAACCTCAAGTTTTCAGAAAATGTGCAAACACAGCTGCATTAAGGTCACATTCAACAGTGTTCTTTCTGTTGAAGAGGATTTTCAGGTACCTATGGTGGCTTCTACTTATAACTTAGTGCAGATATTGTCTTCTTCCTGCTCTTAGAGTGTTTTTCAAATTAGAAATATTTTAATGATTTCTGTCTTTTTTAATAGTTTTACCTTGGTATTTTTTTCTTCTAACAGTTGTTTTTACATTTATAATCTTTGCTGCTGTGCAGCTAAGTGGATCAAAAACTACCAAAGCATTTGGGGAATTTCTTAAGAGATGAAAAGGTTGTGGTATGATAAAGCAGATTTCAGTATCATATGCTTCTAGAAGATTTAGGTTAAATGAAAGAGAAGCTATCAGAATGTTCTCTTTTCCTGTTTATGCAACATTGCTGACTTTTAGAGCTTGATGTTTCAGAAATGTGTTTTACTAATGATTTATCTGCATAAATCTGAGACAATGACATAAATCACCTCAAAATTAATAGGAATCTAAGTTAGGTTTCTCAATAATAAGAAACTGCACTTTGAATAAGTGAAGTACAGGAAAACATGTTCACTAAATAGTGGTATGGGCACTGAAGGAATGAATCCTAAAATAGCTGACATTCATTCTCTCTAAATACCACGCCTTGTAAATTCATGGCTGAATGCAAAAGGATGGAGGTGAAGGATGAGCTTTTCCCTGCTCTAAAATACATAACAATACAATCTTTGTATTAAAAATCAAATTTCCCATGTAACTAACACCAGTAAACATAACTTTCAAAGAATTTTGGATGTGGTACTGTTAAGTCTTTACTGGCATCTGAGCTCAGTTGCTGGCAGGCATGGCTTCATGTTGGCAATATCAGCCCTCCTGTGCTTCTCAGCAGTACCAGACTGACCTTGATCAGACTTGGGTTTGTGATTATATTATGTCTATTTAGCCAATCTGGATTTAGACTGCTATGTTTTCTCCATCACCCTTGTGCAACCTGGGAAATCTGAAATTAAATTAAATCTGTGTTGATAAAACTCAAGAGTGATGAGGGCATATAATCTAACCTTACAGATGAGAGTGTCAATTCAATCTGGCAGATTTCTGCTTTTTTTTTTTTCAATACATGGATCAACAAATAAGGCAGTTTTGACAAATGTCAAGAGATTGCCAACATTATATCGTATTTTACATCAGTCTAGTTGTCTCAAAGTACATTCTTACTTAAGTCAGTGACAACCCATTGTAAAGTGTATGAGGAAAAAAGTAGAATGCTGAGTAAAGAGATAAATATAAGAATCCTTTTTTTAACTAGGGGAAAAGAAGATTGCAAAGATTAAAGTATAATGCTCCTTTACCTCAGCACCCATAGTCTTTGAAGTGACTAATAACACTTCAAAATTATTCAATGTTTTTCCCACACTCCTCTAACTTAAAGGCTCTCATACAATATTCTCAGCCTCAGAATCAAAGCTTTCCTCTTTGTTCCAAACAAGCACTTCATGCCAGGTTCTTCAGTCTATTTCCTGAATTTGTGTCAATTCTTACTCCTCTCAAATGCAATTTTAAACTTGCAGTCCTGGGAGGATGTTCCTCTCAAAATAAATGCGGCAGATCTGGCTTTCAACAGTGACACTGCTGCACTGTTCATTTGTCATTATTATATTTTTGTTAGCCAGACAGATGAGTCAAAATTTATCTACATAAAGAGACCTACAGAAATGAAAGGGAAGGCAGTATTTTATGACCTCAGTGCCTATAGAGAAATCAGTAGAAATTTTGGTATTTGGTGTAATAAGGCTGCATTATATCCTTCAACAACCATTCTGTCCTAAGTAATCCTTAACACCTTAGTCCTAGGTAACATTTTTTTTCAACCTCTTAAATTCAGTGGTCGACCAAAGAGTGAAAACAAGTATTTTCTCTTTTTTTTTAACTGGAAGCAATAAATTTTGTATCGAATCTTCTACTGAGAAAGAGCTTAAGCCTTATACATTTTTATAGTGAAGCCTGATTTTCCATAAATTTAAATATATTATCAACTAGCTCTTTTTTTTAATGGATAATAGGAGAAATAACAGTTGCTTCATTTTAAGTATTCACCAAGAACAGTCTCTGAATAAAAGTGAAGATAGTTTGAAATAAGATGGTGACATGACTTTGATCAGAATCTCTGTATCTTGTTAGATCAGTCAGTATAAAGGTACACTCCAATTAAGAATACTGTTATTTCTATTGGTACCATAATCTAAATCCACCCTTCACTTCTTCAAAATTATTAAAAATCTATGGTGATTGATAATTATTATCTGTACTTTTCATCTATCAATAGATTAAATAGATTTTTATCTCTTTAACTCTGCCATGCTTTTCAGGTCACTGAATATCTCAGAGTTAAAATATAGCTGAGCCATTTTAGCTTTCACTTTTTACTCCAATTTTATGTTCATGTAAATTGTCTCCATGAGTATCCACAACTGCACTGCAGAAAAGATAAAATTGGCATCATTAAGCAAAAGATGTAGTAAATTGCCCTACATAAATATAGAAATGGAGAAAGGCAAAACCCCAAAAATAAAAAGTACTATTGATATCTAATTCTGTGGTTTTCAAATAAAAAGTAGTGGTTGGTTTTGGACTAACAGAAAGTTAGCTGTAATTAAAAAAAATCTCTTTAATTTATATTTTGGAATCTTGGGACTTTAACCAGAATTAAGTTATTGCACTAATATGATAGATCCATTTAGGTAGGAAAGGAGTTCATAGAACCATTCAGAGCTTCACCAGAATGAAAGGTCGCCAGGCTGTCTGTGGAAGATTCTGTGCACAGTAAAACTATGGAACAGTGACATTCAGGGGTTTAAAATATCTGGTTGGATCAGCTTGGAACTGATGAACTGTGAGCTGTGGTGAGTAAAGGAACACTGGCTCATGGGTACAGAACTTGAAATGAGAAGAAGCCTTTGCCTTAAATCTGTGGGTAAATGAGGTGCTCCTCATTCCCCAAGTTTGATAAAGAGAAATAAGCCACAGTAGAGATAAGCTGGCCAGGACATCCAACCAGTAGAGTCCCTGGGAAAATCCACACAAGTGGATGTCCAAAACACAAGGACTGAAAACTGGAAATTTTAGAGAATAGGTGAGTGTCATGGTTTAACCCCAACTGGCAACTAAGTACCACACAGTTGCTCACTGCCTCCCTCTCAGCCTTCCCCTGTGCAACGGAGAGCCAGGGAGAAAAATAAAACTTGTGGGCTGAATTGAAAACAGTTGGGTAATAGAAACAAAATGTTAATAATTAAGCTAATCATAACATCAATTAATAATATTAACAATAATTGTAAACAAAATGAGAGAGGGAGGTGATGCACAATACTATTGCTCACAACTCACTGATCGCTGCCCAGCCCTCAGCAGTGATCAGGCTCCCTTCCAGCTTTACTCCCCCCAGTTTCAATACTGAGCATGATGTTTGGAATGAAACATCTCTCTGGCCAGTTTGGGTCAGCTCTCCTGGCCATGATCCCTCATGTGCCTTCATGTGCACCTGCTAGCTGGAAGAGCCAGAGACACTGAAAAGTCTTTGTTTTAGAGTAAGCTCAACATAGCAATAACTACAACATCAAGTGTGTTACTGACATTATTCACATACTCAGTCCAAAACACAGCAAAGCACCAGATAAAATTAGCTTTATCCCAGCTGAAATCATGACAGAAGGCAGAATTTGACCCAAACATTAAAAGATTGTATTCTGGAAGTATTCAAGCTGTCACTGAAAATATTTACCTGATATTGGCAGGCATTCAGGTCACAGCTTGAGCCTTAGAATGAGATCTAGATGAGTCATGATCTTTGCATTTTATGTGAAGTAGTCAGTGAACCTTCATGGAGACTGACAGTGTGAAAATAGGAAAATCACAGCCTGACATGAGCTGCAGGTAAGCACTGAACTGTGGGAATGAAGGGTTCACTTTCTTCTCTGTTCATCCAGAACATGATATGACTAAGCTGAGCTAATGAAACAGCAAATGCTTCAATGGAAAAGACAAATGAAAAGAATGAGAAGCATGTTTTTCCTTTTCATAGCAGTAAAAATAGCCTCACACAGACTTTCTGATAGCAGCTCAGACATTGTACTGACACCAGTAACTCAGATGAGATTAAAATTAAATAACAAAGGAGAATGAGAAGCAGCGTAGCAGAGCCATTCAACATGACAGAAGTGCCGCATTTGAAGAAATAACATGCTTGAGTGATCCAGCAAATAACACTATCTGCTGGCAGTCAGCTGTGGAGTTTGTGCTCTTGGTAATGAGTTTCCTTGGTGATTCATTGGCAGGTGATGCATGGAGGGAAACGTGGAAGAATAGCATACAGTTCTGAGAACCAGGTGGTATCCTCCAGTGATAAACACTGCTTCAGGACTGTAATAATGGTATAGAAAACAGGCAGACAGAAAAGCCTTTCACAGCTCTAAAGACACTGAAATATGGTGATTTTAGAAACAGGAATTTTTTTTCAAAATTTCAAGCCATATGGAGCATCATATGTTTTACATCATCTGCTTGTCAGTTTAAAGAGAAATAGCAAATTTGCATGGTAAAATAATTTAGCAAATTTGCAGGAACTGTGTGCAAATGGAAAGAGATATTATGGAATCCTTAGAACACCCATAAAGAAAATTTTTAACAGGCTTCATTTTTTAAGTTCAAAAAATAAAAGAGAGGTAGATGATTTAAAAGTTTTCAGTTGTCATGTTCTGGTCACACCTTGTCTGATGGTGGTCACCAGCTCTGGTCAAGCTTTCAAGTGAAATCCAGTTAACTTTGTTTCCTATAGAAATTGTCTATTATTTTTACACTACACATCTCTAATTGGATGCATGTGTGCATTGTGTGGGGCATATCTTTGACTTGATAATGTTACAAAACCCTAATTTCATTCACATTTGGTGGAAGTTCAGTTCCTCAAGGGTTACATTTTCACCTGCTTTTTTATATTCCAAATGAACATACTTGAGCACCTTTAAGAATTTTTCCATGTCTAGGTCAATTGTTGGTATTGAGTACTTGATTCTATTTATGCATACAATTGCTTTATAACAAATGTGCAAGACTTAACAGAAAACCCAAGTAGTCAGGAAAATAATTGTCAGTGCTCAGTCTCCGACAGAAAATCCTAAGTATTTCACTGAATCTTTCAGATAAATTAAGACTTCTAAGATTTTCTTTCCTTTTTATGTTTTCATTCAATGTGGTTGGTACAAAATAGCAAGGTGATGGTTTCCAACCTCCCTTCTCTTTTTAAGATCATCATCAGCAGCAAATCTTTTCTGCACAAATGAGGCTTAATTTCAGGGAAAATAAAGTAAATAATTGTAATTTTTAATTATTGTACTATTTTTAAAATTTCTTTTATAAATTGAACATTTTTTTACAGTCTCTTTAGAAAATTATAGGCTTAGAAATAGTAGTCTTGTGGCCCATGTTTATGGCAGAGAAAAATATTTCCTAAAATTTTTTTGAGTATTTTTTTAAAATCCAGTTGGGCTTACTTTAATTGCATCCATGAAAGACACCAAAGCTTCTTATAGGTCCTTTTCACAGCCATTTTTTTTTTGTCTGTATTCTCTGTTCCACTTCATAAGGCAGTCATGGCAGCCAGTGTTGCTGTACAGCAGATGGGATGGAATATGTACTCAGCAGCCTAGGTTGCTGTAGGTATGAAGGAGGGAAAGTCAGAAAATTATGGGATGTTCAGACTAAGCTTTTCAATTTCTGTCCCATATTGAGCCTGCAGCTTTTCTGCACTTGTACTCCATATCATGACCATGTGCAAAGTGGTGGTCATGCAGCCCTCGAGGTGGTCTAGGTCAGACAACCAGTGCTTCTGAAAAATAAGGAGGGGGGAGGATTGTTTTCCAGCTGGACCATCCCTGAGCCATCCACCTGCAGGAAGTCTGGTGCCAGGACAGTGGACAGGGAGGGTGGGAGGCTGAGAAGTGACCCAGGGCAAGAAAGAAAGGAATCAAAAGATGCTAACACCAGAACAGCTTTAGGAGTGAGGAGGTTGGGATTGGTTGCTTTATGATAGTACAGATTTGTGTGGGGTGACAGCTATATCAGGTTATAGTGGGTACAATGTCCTAGACTGAATTAAAGATTTATTTCTACTTTACAATAGATTGTAAGTGTAAAGTCTCCTTACATCCAGCTGATGTCAGTAGTGTATCAAATATTTTATTAGGTAATAGCTCTATAAAATATGACTAAAGAAAACCGTTTGAAAGCTTACTGCAGTAATACAGCTAATATTGTCACAAATGATGCTCTTGTTTATTGTCACAAAGTCTGCCCTTGTCAGCAAAGACAGAGTGGGCCATGAAAACTAGAACAGCTCTGTTGAGATATATTTCATCTGCCACTTTTATGTCTGGAAAAGTACGCTGATCTTAACTTTCTAAATAAAACTTGTAGGGTGATTGAGATTGGCATGCTTATTCATGAGGAAAAAAACCAAGCCAAAACAACGCAGGCAATCTTGGTATTTACACTTTAATTGCTCATCTTGTCTGTGGGATATAACACAAGGCTGTGTTTCCCCACAGCAGACCATGTGTTATGTTGTGCTTCTAAGTATCAGATGATGCCGTGAATTAGTGAGCACTCTAGAATTTGATAGTAGAAACTAAATGGGCTCAACACTCAGCTTGATCCAAACACTAAGAATTCATGCCTGTGCTTGTGGTCATATGTACAGAAATGTTATTACAGGCTTTGGTATTGCGTTAATATAAACTTCCAAAGCAAATTGCTTACACTTTGAAGATAACTCGGAAAGTCTGGCTACGCTTGTTATCGTATGGAACTTTAAAGTCAAAATGAGTAGCAGGGGTGTTTGACAGACTGGAGGAGAGCAGGCCTTGTGCCCTGCCATGCAAACAGGCTCAGGTGCCTTGGGAAACACAGCTTGCCCTGCAGCCTGGCCTGTCCCTTCACCTTCCCCAGAACAGCAGTTTATTTTGGTAACTGGATCAGTTCCCAGGTTGTTTGACTGCAAGTCACAAGCACTTGTCCTTGCACACGAGAGATGTAGTGGTGGGTACAGATGGGTGACCAAGAAACGTGAGGTGTTGCTTAGATGTCACCTGCAGAAGCACAGCCATGTCACTGACTTATGTTGTCTTCATAAATACAGATAAAAGCACAGGAACGTTCATATTTAACTATTATCATTCAACATGCCTGTTTAGAGAACAAGGCAATGCAGCGTAGCAAAGAAGCAGTCACTGTGAGGACCCCAGCATCTTGTTGGCTGGGTATCACCAGTGTGGTCTGAGCAGCATGAACACAGCTGGAGTGGCTCTGGCAGCTGTGGGCAGCAATGGGTGCTGACCTGTCTGCACATCTGTACAGGAATACCATGCCTTTTTTTTTTAGTTTATAAACCTCTTATTCAAGGCTACAAGCTATTTAGTTAATGACATCTGTTTCAAGCCAATGCATTCCCAAGTCCATCACTTCATCCCCCTTCATTTCCATGAGGTTCTGTTTTACTTTTCTGACATTAATTTATTTATGTAAGCATTTATATGACACATTAACAGCATTGCATTACACTGCTTACCAGATGACACAATGTGACATAAGAAAAACTACTTTGGTGAAGAGCTAAGGATTTAATAGTCCTTTGATGATGATGGAAGTTATTATTCAGAGTGAGAAAGTGTTTCTGAATGAGGTTTCCGGAAATTAAAACACTAGGTGGTGCAGCCATCTGATTTAATTTATAATCTTTTCATCATCGTGAACATATTTCCAATTCAGTAGCAGGCATCTAACGTTCTATAATGTTCTGTGATGTTGGTTAGTGATTTCTCAGATATTCCATATTCACCAAAGCTTTTCTTTTTACATCTGTTCTGTAGATGAATTTGCATTTTAATTAAAGTGTTTAAATGCATGATATTAAAGCCTCGAAAAGCAAAAATAATTTTCACATCTTCTCTAATGTGATTTTAAAACACTGGATTTAATTCATTGTATGACATTAAAGTTATGATCAATTTATATTTATTATTTTCCAGTTTATTTAATAGCTACTCTATTTTAATTAAGAATGTAAATTTAATGTTGTTTAAATTAATATAATACAAACTACATTGTTATAGCATAACTATTATGCTCTGTGAAACACATGACTTCCTGAAACTTTATCATTTTGTTCTTACAGTGTCATAAAAATATAAAGCTTTAAGTATAAGCCTCAAAAATTACAGCATTTTATAAAGATTGGTAAGTGATAAATTAAATCCATTGCATCTATCACTTCAAGAGGGTTTATCCCATCTCTTTCTTAGTGATCCATTCTAAGTGGCAAAAGCGCAAAGCCTTAAACACTGATGAGATATTAGAATAGCAGAGAAAGACAGCCAACTACCATTTAGAGTTAAATACATAATTACTATACTATACATGGCTCTAAAGGAACACTCTAGATTGCCATTTTCAGTTTCTCTTCTTCAGGAAAGCTCTGGCTAGGTCCTCCACAAATTTTTCTAGACATCCAGCAGGATGGCCACATCATACCTACTCTTGCTGTTTTCATCTTAAACACTTTAATTCTGCACAACTTTTCCTCTAAGGACTTTTCTTTTTCCTTTTTTTCTTTTTTTTTCCCCTATCAGTGTGAAAGAGATTGATCATGTTCCAGTGAGAAGTTCTGTCAACAAAGATGAGATGTAAAAATTATTCTCTTAATAGTCATTGAAATAAAGAAGGAAAATAGTAACATTTCAGGCAACTCACTTGTGAAGTTCTTGCTTTGTATTCCTGCTAGGAAATGGGCTTTCCTCCATAGCTGATGCTCCTGTGTGCTCTAGCATCTCTTCCCAGGGCAGTTCATTTGTTTCTTGATACCAGCTGAAGTCTGTTTACCCATGATGACAGACCTACTGGCATGTGTCAATAAGTCCCATCTTTTCCCGTCACTATGATGTGTAAATACAGTTCTTCCCTTGGTTTCTCTAACCTTCTAGTGTGTCACTGCTTGATTTTTCAAAAGATGCATTCTCTCATGCAAAGTGGATTTCTTTTAATTCAATGTTAACTTGATTCAAAGCCATTCAAGCAAAGCACAGAAGGGGAATTCAGAATTACCCTACAGGTTTATAGCATGCTTACCCAGCATCTTGTGCCACCAGGCTAAAAGCTGCCATCAATAAAACTGCACAGCTAACAAGAAGTCTTTAGGTTTTTGAAACTGGATTTTGTAAGCTTCTTTGGCTGGTGTGATTATGTACCATTCTATCAGTCTTTTGCACACACAGTTATGAACCGCATAAATCACTTCTTTCAGAATTATTCAGTATTCTTACGAGTGCAGTGATTTGGGCAATATTTGTTCTTAATTGTCTTACATAGATTCATTAAGCATAGAGTATTATTTTTCTATCTTAGTTTTTTAACCAAATAGCATTTATTTTCTAAATAAAAACAAAATTAAGATGCAAAAATATGCTTGTAAGTGGTGAAATGTTTATGTGTGTGCGCTGGCAATTCCTTACACTGTGATCTGATGTCTGTGAAAGTGGGGATGAGAAAACTGAAAGAGTTTTGTATTGCAATACATTTGTTCTATGTTTTGAGGGAAACAGGGGGCAGACCTGCCATTGTCTTGTCTGTCCCGTGAGTTAGCCTGCAGCTATTCCAGAAGCTGTGGGTTTCATGCTGCTGCATCAACTGCTTCTTTCTCAGTGTGAAACTCGGAGGTATTAGCAGCCTGGGTTGCTCCGTGATCTTGACTGTGTTACTCTGATATTCAGTGTCTACTTTTTATGTTTCTCCAGTGGTAACCTCCTCAGCAGCCTCCTCAGATAAGGCCTTTGGACTGTTGGGTTGCAATGAGTTACTTGTTGTCCATGTTTGAGGTGGTATTTGAATTTGTACAAATCTGCCTTGGTATCTCCCTCTGCCTACGTGTTCAGCAGTAACAACTGTGACTGTAAAAGAAGACTGCTTTTAGAAGAGTTTAGAGTTAAAAACTATTTTGACAGAGAGTATACAATAGGCCAAAAGAGCAGAGAGGATTTAAGTGAAAGAGGTATGAGAAAAAAGAAAATAGGAATCCTCTCTCCTTCTCCTATTCCCTCTCCCAGTGATCTTTGGATTGGCATCCAAAGTGCATATTTGAAAGCAGGCAGGGAAATTTGCATGTTAAAATAAATGGGTTTAGGTTTTGTTCAATAAAGAGTTATTTTAAGGCTTGAGGCTACAGTGAATAAATTATAACGTCTAGTTAATAGAGAAGACAATAGATATGAATCAATTAACATATTTTTTTTCAATTCTAGGATAAACCCAGCTTCAACACCTTTTTTGCTAATATTTACAGTGTTCTTTTCCTCTGTGCTGTTAGAATGTGTATAGGTTTTCATGGCATTAAAAAAATGTAAAATCAGTAGATCCACAAATTTTGTCTTTCTTGAGAAAGGTTTAAAATGTTATTTGAACCTAATTTACTCTAGAAAGTCATACTGAGAAACAAATATGTGGAAGAGATTAAAAAGAAGACCAACAATTAAAATTGACATACAACCTTCGTATATATATGAAGAAAGATTATAGTACCAATATATAATAATACAATGCAAAATAATAATGATATATTATAATGATTTACAATATGATTTGAAAATGGAAATAAATACTATTTTTTATATAATAAAAAAAATTTATGCTCTTTGAAATAGAGTCGAAGCAGAAACTGTTTCAAGCACCTTACTGAACATTTTCTTCTTCAGCTCTGCTGTTCTAGTAACAGGCTTAAGAGGGCAGCAAAGAAACTCCTAGAAGTAAAACCAATTTTATTAGGAAAGAAATATAAACTAATAACCACTTTCAGTGGAAGGATTGATATTATAAAGTGACTGAGAAATTATGATTGCAAAGCTAATTGACAGAAAATTCCTGAAAATGTGCTTTTCCACTGTCAGAGTCATCTTCCTGCTGCCTATTACCAATAATAGGATTTCTGGAATACAGTCAAATAACAATGTTTGCCTTATAGTCATGCTGAATGAAAAACAAAATGACTTATAGCCTCACTGAAAAGTTGTTGGAAAAAATGTGCAAGTAATACTCTGAAGAGAGACCCGACCCCCAAAGTTCTCTATTGCAGGAAGACTATTTTGGACACCATGCTCTCTGCTGTTTAACAGGGTTTAACAGCTTTTGCTGTCCTGAACTGCAATCTGGTTCAACAGGCAGGTGAGAAATGCTCTGCCAAAGTGCTGTTCTTAGCCTGGCAATTAAGGTCCCATCATAAAGGAGCTACAAACTACCAAATGGAAATAAGCCATCTTTTCCTGGATTGCTGCCTAATCTATTGAGTTATTGTGCAAAACAAACCTGCTCCTTTTCTTCTCCCTCCATCCTGTGCTTGGAAAGTCAGGTGAAAGTGGAGGACTGTGCTGGATTCTGTCTCCAGCTGTGAGTGGATGAGGCTTTTTCCAGACCCTTCCAAGCCACAGCTGAGTTTGCTGGGTTTCCTGCACTCCCACATGGGGAATCTAGCAGGTTTAAAGTGCTTCCTGCCTTAGGCAATCAAACTGCCTTTTAAAAGCATGAGCATCTCCTGTCTTAGCTGTGACTTTCATATTTTGAGTTCAGCCTAAACAATGTGCCGGACTCATGAAAGTATTTGTGATTAAGCACTTTTTAAACACAAATTTACCTCTGGACAGAGGCAGTGCTTAAATTATTAGACCTGGTTTTTCTCTGTGAAAATTACATAATTTCTTCTTTGTCCAGTTTCAGCGTCATATAAATGAATGGAATTTTATGGTTGCCAAAGTTTACAGGATAGTATACTTCAAAACAAGGTAAAGTACTCTAAGGTGTTATTTTAGAATTAGGAAAGAGCCTTTAGTGACATTAATCCTGTAAAATGCTGCACCATAGGAGAGCAACCCATCAGACTTGAGTTGGCTCAATGAAGTGCTCCCTCTGCTTCTAATTTCCTTCTGTGCCAGCACTCTTGTTTCAGTATCTAAATAAAACTTACAGCTGTACCTTTCTTAAACCACTGACTTTATTCTTAAGCTTACACAGTAGTTTCAATTTACTATCACTGATTAGACTGAGAGAACACTATGATAAATTAGCACTTTAAATACTTTATTTTTAAAATTTTGAACTATTTTTTTATTTTTAAACTTTTTGCAACTTTAGTTGGCACTTTAATGTTTGGACACAATTAATCTCTGCTTTCCCTACTGATGCTGCTCTTGTATCATGACTATAACTTTAGAACAGCTGTACAATAAAGTGGACCTTGATTTTCATTGCAGTTTTTGGAAACTTGTATTTGTGTTAAAAAAACAGTAAGCAGGAAAAAACAAAAATTATTTTAGAGAAAGAGAAACTGACCCAAAAAAATAGAATAGAATTTGTATTTTTCTTCTACACAATAAAAAAGCATGTAATTCTAAAACTTGAACTCACAGGGGGAGAAGAAAAAATTTAAAGAAAAACTTAATGTTGAGAAGTAGGGAACTACCTTTCCTAGATATGTTTTACATGTCCTCATAAAATCCATATACTTTAAATGAGATGTTGAATACGAGAAATACAATGCACCTATCATACAAATGCATGTCATGGTAAAGAGTTTCTTCTGGCCATATTGACTGAAAAAATTGCTCACTGTTGATTTAGGGTAAAAATTGTTCATTGTTGATTTTTTTTTTACTTCTTTTTTGTTGTTTTAGAATAATATCAAAAAAGCAAAGATATCTATAGCTCCAAAGTTTAGAGTAAAATGATAAATGAGGCTATATAAGTTGCATTCAAATTCAGGAATAAAGTAATTTTTTCAGTTAAATTACTAAAGGAAAGGAATTTTCTGACATTTGAATCAATTTTTTTAATATTCCTTCTCTAGTAGTACCGCTTGTAATTTAAAATTGTGCTTTAATATTCCTTAATAAGTAACGCGTTAAGGGACAATGCTTGAGCATTCAATAAATGTAATTAAATGGCATTCTACTCCCTGCATTGTTCCAGATAAAGTTGTTTGGGTCAAACCACAGCAATATGCTGAAGTAACATGCAGACATCAGTGTAAGGTTGAAGCTGGAACTGGGCTGCTAGAGCTATAACTGTGCTCTTACCTAATCTATGTGAGAATAGTGCTTGTGGTACCTAAAAACTTGTGGAAGGAGATGGTTACAGCCCCCCCACCTGCTCTGCACTCTGCCAGCAGGAGTCTGGCAGCTTCACACACTGCCTGGGGGGCTTTGGAATCACTGCCTTGCAGGAGACCTCAAATCCTTTGCAGACAAAGCATATGTCAGTGCACAAAAGAGGATGAGAAGCTGTGAAAAAAGCAGAAACCACTTCAGTGTGTTCTTGTAAGGCTCATCCTGGGTCTCTTACTAGGGGCAGAAGGGAGCAGGACAGTGACCAGGCTGTCATTGAGCCATGTAAACATGGCAACAGCTCCTACAACCTGGTCACCAATAGCAATGGGTACAAAAGCCCTCTAAAACCTTCACTATTGTGAAGGCTCAGAGCATGTCACAGGACTTATTTCACAGAGTCAGTGAAGCCATGGGTGGCTGAAGGTACAAGGACCCACTTGATGTTTGTTGGAGCACACACTGGTGTCACAGCTATGTCACAGCTGCTGCTCTGAGCTCTCCCATCTGACCTTGTTGTAATTCCTACATTCAGTGCAGGTCATCAAAAGTATTCAACATGTATTATCTCATTGCACTGTTGGAAAATCAGTTTGATAAATGGAATAAATGACATTACTGTGCTGGTTTTGGCTGGTGGGGGGGGGGGGGACTATATTTTGGATTTGTGCTGAAAACAGTGTAGCTAGCTCAGGGAAGTTTTAGCTGTTGCTGAGCAGTGCTGACACAAAGCCAAGGCTTTTTCTACCCCTCACAGCACCCCCACCCACGAGGAAGCTGTGGGTGCAGAAGGAGTTGTGGGGTAGCACAGCCAGGACAGCTGACCCCTACTGACTGTCCCAAGGGATATTCCATAGCACAGGGCACCATGCTCAGCATATACAGCTGGGGGAAGAAGGAGAAGGGGGAGATGTTTAGAGTGATGGTGTTTGTCTTCCCAAAACACTGTTAGGTGTGATGGAGCCCTGCTTTCCTGGAGATGGCTGACCATCAGCCTTCCCCTGCAGAATGGTGAATCATTTCCTTGTTTTCCTTGCTTGCATGCAAAGGTTTAACTACCTTTAGGTTTAAATACCTTAAATGTTTAACTACCTTTATCTCCACCCACAAGTTTTCTCACTCTTACCTTTCTGATTCTCTCTGTGATCTCCCTGAAGGGATCAGTGAGTGAATGGCTGTGTGAGGCTTAGCTGCTGGCTGGGGTTAAACTATGACAATCAAATAATAATTAGTGCTATAGCTGACTTTTAGGTCTGTCATTTAATACTCCAATATCTAAATGATAAATACCTTTTATAATATTGCTTACCTTACAAAGTCACCAGAATATACGTGTCCTACTAAAATTGTTTTTCTAATTCCGTTTTGTTTTTGTAAATGTTGCTTCAAAATTCAGTTTGTTGGATTAAGTTTTCGTCTTAAACACCATTGTTTTATTGTGTATAGGGTTTTATTGTTTATAGGGTTTTGCTTTTTTTTTTTTCCCAAAAAACCTAAAAGCATTGTATTTCCCACATCACCAATCTTGTTTGTTCACTCTAATTTGAAGGGAATAGATATCCTACAGATATAAACCTAGGAAAATATTAGTCATTTATATAAAAAGTATGCCTTTGTTCAGATACCAGGTGTGTTAATAAAGGTAATTATGTTGACTGAAAATAAGTAAAAGCTCCATCCAGTAGACGTGTACAATTTTTTCCATCAGTCTCAGTAACAAATGCCTTTTAATACAGTGGAAAATTACTAGGCAGGTCTGAAATAACTAAGCAATTATGGAAGGCTTTTGTTTAAAATTCCTCAAGAGAATGTCACAAAGAAAATGATTGCCATTATTTCGACAATGAATATAGTACAGAGATTTCACATGAAATATAAGCTCACATTTTACTATCAATTAGAAGCTTTTGATATTCTGAAATTCTGTCAGCATTAGTGTATCAATTCACACACCTGCCTAAATATACCTGGAAAAAGGGGGAATAAAGTCAAGCTCTAAACTACTGCACTTTGAGTGAGAATATTGCAGGGGAAGTTTACTCTAGTTTAAAAAAGTCAATCTACTGGACTCCTTATTTAGATTGCCTGAAAATCTGTCTTATTGGTATGTGGAATTTCCTCCTGCATGTGAGCGATCAGAAATATTTCCATTCAAGGCAATAATAAAGGAATAATTTAATGTAGGAATTTAAATAAAGGGAGGGGCACACTATAGGTCTCATTTTTTTTTTTGGTTACGAGTCAGATTATGAGCTCAAAAGTACTTTTAAAAAAGGGACAAGGAGTCTTTATTTGGCTTTTTGTACCAAATGCCTTTTGTAATGAAGGCTGTTGAGCACAACTGATGGTCTGTGCCCGGTGCTGAAGGTGTCTTATACATCTAGCATGTAGAAAATGTTACTTTCAAATTCAGGGAGCAAAACCTCAGGTCCTTGCTCCTACTTTTGTAGCACTAGGCTTGGATTCAGTGATTCAGTGCTGGCACATAACAGAAAGGGTTAAAAGCTCCCGCAGAGAGTGCAGACTCCCAGATTTTTAGATTTCAACCATTAAAATATTGAGTTGAAACATAGCTATAACTGAGGATAGGTTGGTTTCTGGGCCATTCAGTACACCTTGAATACCTGGAGCTAACAGGGGTGGTGGGCCCTGGCAGTGTCAGGGGCAGAACCCTGTGTAGGGTAAGGTTAGATTTTTCTCTTTGAGTTTGAGTGAAATTGCCTGGTTGATAGCCTTAGCACACACCCTGTGATTTTTGCTGGCAGGAGGAAGACTGCCAGAGCTCCCAGCTAAATATGAAGCACTCATTTTTACTTTGATCAAATCATCCCCTATGATCACTAAGGTAGGAATTACACATTATTATGATACTTCTTCTCCAAATAATGCACATCACACCTAAATTTTATAAAGATGATTCCCACTTTCCGTGGAACACCCGTGTATCCAATTTGCTTGAACACCTGCTGTGATTTAATGCTCACCCCTGTAGGCTCCCAGATATCCAGCAGATGCCTTAGTTGTACAAAGCAGTAACTGTAAAAGCCAGTAAAGCTAGGGGGAAAATAACAAACTTAAAAATTACAGAGCAGGGATGTATTTGTGACACAGTCAAGAGCAACAAGATTTGACTCGCCCTGTGATTTTTATCACAAGTAAACAATGTCTTCAGGATTGAACATAAAAGCATTCTGACTTGTCAACAGCAAATACCTAAAATTATCACAGCTTTATTTTGAAAGAGAAATGTCCTCTTGATGCCTGTGTCCAAAAGTTAACTCATAGCAAGACCTAGATCCGTAAAAGCACTGCCATGCAAGCAAATCTCAGTCTAAAAATGTACGCAGAACGGTTATCAGTGAAATATTTTAAATGGTTTTTGAAGGATTTTTGTGTGTATGTGTTTCAGTAGAGACTTAGGCCCACCAAGTCTACCATCAGTCTGCTATAAATCACAGTAATAAAAGCTTCTAATTTAAAGTGAGGCTTTGGATCTCTTCACAAGAGGGAAGATTCAACAGAAGAATGAGGTCATAGGTCTGTTTTACTTTTTAAGTGTTTTCTGCCATCACCTCAGACAACCATTTCTGTCCAGAGATATATTCATTCTTCTGCTGTCTGAGAAAAGAAAAGCTAGTTTTTCCATTTCTCAAATTGGCTCTATAGTACTGTAAAGGAGCATGTTTATGTACTGCCAGATTTTCAGACCTTGTATATGTCTTTTTGATTTAATTGTATGAGTGAACAAGTAGTTTCTGTCCAAAGGTTTAGGTTTTTTCCAAACTCTTTTTTTTTTTTTCAGTACTTAAATGATGGATAACCATGTAGAAGACAAAACCAGACAACGTAAATGCCATTGGTTCCTTTGTCTCATTGGGTCATGCTCTGCTTTAAATGTGTTTAACCTGGACAGAACCAAAGAGGTAAAACCTAATTTAATAGCTATCAAAGGTAGAAAGCTTCCAAGAAAGATGACAGTTTAAACTCAAATCTACTGAAGGGAGGAAAATAGGAAGAAAAAGACCAAGAAAAGAAGTATGTCTGAGTCTTCAGCATCGCTAAGTTAATTTTCTGATTTCCTGCCTAAACTTATTCTTGAGCAGTTTAATCATTATTTCTTCCTTCAGTTTAACAGCTTATCTCTCTCCCCTGTATTTATCATCTTCATTCAGCTATTGCCAGAGTTAGTATCTTTACCCATTTATTTTGCTATAACAAGCAAGCCAACCCTTCCTGACCTCTCACAAAGGGAAGTTGCAATGCCTGTTTCTTCATGAAAAACACCAGGATTTCAAAGAAAAGTGAAGTCCTCTTCACCTATTCTGACACAGTTCAAGCTAACTTTTCTTGGACTTAATATGGACAGAGATGTGTATTTGTTTTTATATTATAACCTGTTAACTTCTAATTTCTAGGATCATAGAATGGTTTGGGTTGGAATTAACATTAAAGATCATCTTGTTCCAGCCCCCCTGCCATGGGCAAGGACACCTTCCACTAGACCAGGTTACTCAGAGCCCTGTCCAGTCTTGCCTAGAACGCTTTGAGGGATGGAGCTTCTGCAACTTCTCTGGTCCACCTCTTCCAGTGCCTCACCACCTTCACAGTGAAGAAATTTTTCTTTATATCAAAGCTAAACCTGTTCTCTTTCAGTTTAAGGACGTTCCTTTTCCTGTCTATATCTGCCCCTGTAAAAAGTCTCTCTCTGGCCCTCTTGGAGACCCAATTTAAGTAATCTGAGGCTGTTCTAAGGTCTCCCCAGAGCCTTTTCTTCCCACACCCTTTTCTCCCTAAAACCATTTCAACTCTCCCAGTTGGTCTCTACAAGAGGGGTGCTCCAGCCCTGTCATCCTCTTTGTGGGCCTCCTCTGCAGGTCCATGTCCTTCTTACATTGAGGGCCCCAGAGCCAGATGCAGCCCCCACTCCAGCTGGGGTATCACAAGAGTGGAGTAGAGGGGCAGAATCAATTCCCTTGGCCTGCTGGCCATGGCTGCTTTTGATGCAGCCCAGGATGCTGTTGGCTTTCTGGCCTGCAAGTGCATGTTGATGGGTCATGTTGAGCTTCTCATCCACAAACACATCCATGTCCTTCTTGGCAGGGCTGCTCTAAATCAATTCATCCCCCTGCCTGTTTTGAGGTACTGGGAGTTTTCCCAGTCCAGGTGCAGGACCTTGCACTTGGCTTTGCTGAACTTCAAAAAGTTTGCACAGGCCCACCTCTCAAGCCTGTCCAGGTCCTTCTGGATGGCATCCCTTGCCTTGTGTGTGCTAACTGTGCCACACAGCCTGGTGCTGGCAAACGAGTTGAGAGTGCACTCGATCCCCCTGTCCATGTCACCAACACAGATGTTACACGGCAGCAGTCTCGGCACTGACACCAAAGGAACACCAATCATCACTGGTCTCTTGGACCTTGACCTGCTGACCAAAACTCTTTGATTGCCACCAGGTGGTATAGGAATTAGCTGGATGAAACATTGGTGAGATTGATATTTCCCCAGTGAAGAGACAAGGGTGTCCTGCAGGGCACTGTCAAGTGCTATGCACGAGTCCATTTGCTGTTCTCTTATCTGGCAATGCTGGAACCCCTTCACAGAAGGCCACCACATTTGCCAGGCACAATTTGCCTGTAGTAAAGCCATGTTGTCTGTCACCAGTTACCTCCTCATTTTCCACGAACCTTAGCATAGTTTTCAGGATTCTTCACCACCTTGGCAAGCATTCCATTCCATTATACTTTCTTCCTGTCTGTGAGTTACTCCTCTAATATACCTTCTTGCACTGTTTTTTGCAAGGGTAATACTTTCACAAGTTATCATTTATGGGAAGTATAGGTGGAGCTTTTGAACTCTTTATCTTCAGAAATACTGTTGGAAGCAAATTTAGAATTTGCTGAGAATCATTGTACAGTATCAATTAATGTTTTACATTCAATTATGATTTTCACTAAGTATTTGAAAAGACCTTGTAGCTCCATCAACTCCACTGACCTTGGCTAAGAATCCTGTGCAAACAAAATGAAAAGAGGTTTGTCCCAAAGGAAATATCACTAAATTCATACACTTTTCTTACCATACTTCTCGTGGTGCTTACTAGCATTTTATTCTGTGTACTTGGATTTTAGTAACTAATTTAAAATTATGAGTTTTGTATTATTTCTGTGTATATGCTTAACCTTGAATATGCCAGCAATCCCATAGGAATGGCTCTGAAAGGATTGATTCTTTCATAGCTGTCAGCCTGATGATTCAACCTTCAAGGAAAAAATATCTGAATGCATCTCACCTGCATTACTAATCCATTAATAAATGTTATAGACTACAGTCAGAACCTAAATGGGAAGTACTTATGAGATAATCAGGAAGAAGCTAGTAACATACTGAGCCACTCCTTACAATTAATTTGAACAAGTCAGCAAAAAAATATAGGTTGTTGGATCTTCAAGGGTACAGAACTGTCTTAACTATCTCAGATGTTACTTGAACATTTTCTACCCTCTAGTGAAAAATTACTCTTGCAGAAGAAGGTTGATGAGACTGCTCTTTAAATCTATTATGACAAATTGGGTAAAAAGTTTATTTCTACTGCTACATGTAAGTTGGTAAGTTTACTTGTCATTATTTTTGCCTTCCAAGTTTTCCATTGGTCCCTGATGCATAGTTACAAGGTTGTTTAAAAACTTCTTGTTATGAACTTCCTGATTTTAAGCAGTCCTTGCCATTGTAGAAAGAAAGTAAAACAGTTTTTGATTGAAAAGAGGGCTTCAGAGAAAAGAAAATAATGGCTGAATTCTGACAAATCCTTCAAGAAGAAGAATTGCTTTATTTTCTGTGTTTAAGGGCAAAGTTGGCTGAAATGCATACAGCAAGAAAAAGAGGTTGAAAGTAGTTTCATAACTCTTAAGGTAACAAAAGCTTTTTTGCTCTTTGTTCTGCACAGTGTTGGTCAGTATAGCACAGTAAAAAAAACTATCTCTCTCTAACTGAGAGGGGTCCAAACAGAAGTATCAAATCAGTACTGAAGGAGAATAAAACCATGTATCCATCTTCTCATATCAAGTGCCCATACAAGAGTTAGTCAGTTAGTATTTATTAAACAATAAACCTTTAGCTTCACAGTTTCCTAGAAATTTTATGGCCTGGGAGGGAGGAAAGCAAAGAGTGCTAATAACTGAAGGAAGAGCAGAGATGAAACAGACATAGAAATGATTGAGAGCTGCAGAAGAAAGGTGATTTGAAGCATGGATGGATTCATTATCACCACTTTTCTCAAAAGATTTTTCCTTCCTACTCCCAAAACAGCAGGCACAGGCTTCTTTCTTGTATAAACTGATTTCAGTATTGAGGAGGAGAGACAAGGCTTTGCTGTCTTTTGAACTACACTTGCTTTATGTGGAAAAGAGTTTTATAATTACATTTTTGAGAAGGAAGATGCAGTAGAAGCTGGACCATTTTTCTCTACTGAGTTTGTTTCTATGGAAGTTGTTAAATAAGTAATGGAAGAGAACATCAAAAAAAAAAGGGCATCATCCCTTTTTTACCCAGCACAGCACAAGCCACATAGATGTGAAGAAACAGGATGCTGAGCTGGAGGGTTCTCTCTCCTTCCTTCAGTTCAGAAGGCAATAGGGAGCAGCAGGAGATGCAGCCCTGCATCTTTTCTTTTTTTTTTCTGTCAGAGATGGTGCTAACATGTACATGTATGGAGAAAGTGAGAGGAAGCAGAGAAGAGTCCTTATTTTCTTTGATTCTTTGATCTAGTAGTGAGGAAAGGATCAATTTTTCTCTCAGGTCCCTGCATTTCCAAATACTTGTGCTAATAAGCACATGGAGAGCCCCAGGAGTGCCAGAGGCTTGGGTAATTGCACGCTCTTGTGCTGAAGTGCAGAGAGTGAGCAGAAATACTTGAGAGGGAGGTTTGTGTGGTTGTGATCAACCTCTCTATGAATTCTGGTATTTTAGCTGATCCATATATAACTCTCTTTTATGAGTCTCTCAGCTAGCAAAAAATTCCTTTGATTTGAAGTCAGATTGGTTCTTGCTTTTCATATGCATACTCAGTGAGTTCTGGCGTTTCTCAGAACCAATGCAAATGTGCCAGATGCCACTGCTAGGCTCTGTTGTCAAATATAAGATGGAGCTGTCACAGCCATTTCAGTTTTTCCTGGCAAGAGTCAGTTCAAGAAAAAGTAGTGATGTATTAACCTAAACTCCTGTTTCCAGTGTTTGCTGAACATTTAGCACCTGAGGTAGTATCTTGCTTTCTGGAGCAAGAGAACATTTTTGGGGATTCCAGATAGTACTGCTTGCTCTATACCTTCTGGGTTTTTAAATTTATTTATTGGGGAGTGTTTCTATTTTTTTTGTTTGCTTGTTTGGTTTTTTGTTATTTTGTTTTTAAATTTCATGGCTATGGACAGCTAAATGAGAACTGAAATGGTAGAGGGTTTTCTTTCTGTACTTTCTAGGCTGAACCTGCAGTGCAAATCTCCACTCACATCATTAAGCTTATGGCATCATTCTGGGAATATTTGTCACCAAGCACCCACAAAATACTGCTCTTTTTCTCTGGCCTCCAAAACCCATGAATTGGATTGTGCTGCCTCCTCTATGGTTTTGGGGCTAGGAGATTTATAACATGGAACAGCTGAATTTTAGACTTGAATCTGTCATTCAGTCATTGACTTGAAATCAAGCTAATATTTTGTTTCTACATAGTATAAAATTAAGTCATTAAAGTCATCTGAAATAAGGCATTTTCATAAATAAATAATTTCTTCATCTGTATTTAATCATGGGCACATTTCAATGTTTAACCTACTGTAAAAATTTCAGTAAAATAAAGAAATCTTTCTAACCACATATATTAGTAAAATGAATTAAAGAACAAAGATTTGTGCTGTTACTCATATGTTCCTACCTACTTAACCATGAGCACAGGTCAAATTTGTTTGCTATAAAATGTTTTGAAGAGGTAGAAAGAAATCAGAGTAGCCTTAAATTTTGGTGCTAAGATTGTCCAAGATACAATAAAAAAGTGTCCTTGAATGCTTCCTGTCTTATTGTCACATTGCTAGTATGTGTTTTCTCCAGATTTCCAAGAAAAATTCACCTTAAGAGCCTTATTCATATTTTTATTTACATGCAACTATTACAGAAGAAACAATTTTTTATTACTAAAACACCACCTTGCTGCACAGCTGACATGGTCTCTCCTCAATTGGAAATTGTGCTGTCAATACAGAGGTCCAGGGGCCTGGTCAAAGCATAGTCTAGAAAGCTTGAGAAATGGATGTCCCCACCTTCTACTCCAAACAGTGAAATCAGCAATTAATGTATGCACTTTTTTTACTAGATGCAGCGATTTCCAGTGCCTAACTAAATTCCGCCACAAGGGTGTGGATGTAAAGAGAAAATGACAATGTGCTTACAAAGGTATCCTGAATGGGCACTGAAAAACTGAGAAATAGAGAAAGACCAGACATTCTTGAATCTTGTTCTCATTTTTCTCACCATTCCACCCCCACCTTTTATGTATAGGAGACATAAAATTACAGCTTAAGTTTTAATGAGAGAAAAATTCTCTAATCCTTACAGTACTACAATAACTATGCACAGAAAGGACTAGATTACTGTAGATTGTTATTAAGAACAGTAGGTGACATTAATTGTGTGTGGGGAATGTGGTGACAGCATTGTTCAATAAGTTCAGGGTTAAGTTATGAGAGAGTCTTAGTTTTAAGAAGTCTTTGAAAAGTGGGACCACTACTTTTTAGAGGCTCATCCAAAGAAAAACTATCAAAATATTTAAATATAACTTGTGCCCTCTGCTAGTTTTCAGGACTTTACACAGCTATTTTGCATTATTTCCCAAAGTGCATAATGCAAAATAGCTGCAACATATTAATTAGCACTAACCAGTGCTAACTGGAGTTAAATGACATTTTAGTACTTCTTTGTGAGTGATTTTTTAGCCTTTGGCTAATAAAAAAAATGCACAAATGTTCAGTTGGAAAAGATTTTGTTGTCATGTAAAAAGCAAGCAGTTTTTTTGGCAATAAATCTGAAAAATTGACTTTGCTAATGATCTGCCATTCTCTTCCAGCAGTATGAGTTAGATTGAAGTGTGCATAAAGATTTGCTACTTTTAAGAAATGGCAGCTAGTAAATCAGTTGCAGAGAGATCCTTTAGCTTGCATATTATTGCAAAAAACTTTATTCATTTTCATACATATATATTTCAGCGACAAACCTAATTTAAAAAACAGAGTTCGTGTAAAAAATCAGCAGCAAGCAAAGGTCCCTTGCTGTGACTGATTGCATTATTTACAGCACTGCTTCAGGTATAACCAGGATGATTTGTCTTTCTGACATTACCACAGTGATATGAGATACAGTATGCTAATATGCTTATCTTGGGTTATAAGGTATTATTAGTCCTTTGTTTCTTTCAGTCTCTTAATTAGTGACTTGTTTAAAGTCATCCATCTTTGCTCACATTTATGCAAATATTCCAAATTATTAACAATAGCATCAATAGGGTCATGTTTATCTGTTTCTTTTTCAAGAAAATATTTTTCTAAAAGCCTCATGTAACCAGTCTTGTTTACATGGAGCAGAAACTTATTCTGCTAATAAATCTAGATGTTTCGAGGAGCAAAGAATAACTGTCTGTGAATTTAAATTATACATATCTGATAAGTCAATAATACATAAATGAACGCCTCCATCAGTTCTACATCAGTATTTTCAAATAATACTTTGGAGTGGCACGCAAAATAAGCAGTGCTGACAGAATGGCCAGCATGCAGCTAAGTGATTATGTATTTATATATATTTTTAATCACAAATTATTCTATTTGCATTGAATTAATAAGGAGAAAATAGTAGAAAAATATAAATCTATGAAATACCTGTTTTTAAAAGACTGACTAATAGTTTCCCTTCAGTTTTGTTTGTGTTCATTGATGATCCATGTGGGACTGGAAAGAGGTCAGAAATCCCTTCCCCTCTCCTGGAGAAGGAGGTACCTGAATGGAGGGCAAGCAGGGGCAGAGAGCTCTGAGCAGACCCAGGTGACTCTTCCTGGCCTGTGACCAAGTCTCTGTTTTCTTCCTCTCTCCCTTTCTTCACTTGCCTCCTTTTGGAGCTTTGGCAGTGACGGAGAGAACAATTCACTACAATCTTGTGCAGGAAGGTGTCGTGTCATCAAAGCTTCCATTCAGCATAATCCAACATACTCTAATGAGGAGTTCCAGGAGTACATTTTGTTCCACCTGATGCCATGGCATATCTCAGGAGATGGCCCTTTATGCCTACCTGGGCTCTGCAGTGGTTTCCCCAATGGTTGTGGCTCTTTGAAGTGTAAACACGGTGTTTATGGATATGGTGAAAGTGCCTCTCTCCTTGCTGATCTTTCTAATGAGCTGGGAGCTTATTTTGCTATGCACTTAGGTCTGCTTAATAGTAAGGGACTGAGAGGCTTTGCAAGTCTGAAAAACCCTAAAAGTTTTAATGAGCTTTGAAAATGAATTCTTACTGGTTCCAAAACAATATGTGGAATGACACAGAGAAAAGCAATTTGATGCAATTTTACCCATGTATGAACTAAGGAAATATTGCATTTGGGCACATTTATAATTAGCTTTATAACAAAACTGATAAGCTGATTTTATCAATTTGTTTGGTTGGTTTTTGGCAAGGTGGTTTCAGATTTTTTTTTCCTTTGTGGACTTGGTTGTGTTTTTTCATTTGTTTTTAAAAAATCTTAAGTTTATGAATGATTTTCATTACAAAGTACATTCAACAAGTCTTGAATAAGATAGCTGCAGCTGAACCATTCTTAATCATGTCTAATTCCAGTGCTTCCCAGTAGCATGGAAACAAAAAGGATTTTTTCTTAAATGTTAAAATGAATCCCATTTACACCTGAGGAAGACTTTTTTTGCAGAAGAACAAGAAAATAATATTGATGAAGCAACAATTCTCTGGTTTTCTTTGGAACTTCTGACAAAATCAGTACTGCAATTTTACCTGTCCTTTGGTGAAAAATTAATGGTAATTTTTAAAGTATTATTCCAAACCTCAATTATCAACATTTTGACTGCTTTCAGACAAAGAATATATAGAAAAGGAAATATTTAAAATGAGCACTATTTTTTTGCTTCTAAAGTAATACAATTCATTAAAATAGGAATTTACCTGTTGGTATGAAAAGGCTCTCTGCTGTCATGTAAAAAGACAGATCAGCAAATGAAATAGAGATATTTAAATAAATATTACTGTTCTGATTTTTCAGAATATATTGTCTGTCAGGAAAACCATCTGAAAACTGCAGTTTTCTAGCCTGCAGTACACTGGTATATATCTAAAAAATGTTTGAACACTAAAAGCAAATTGACTTTATGTAGGAAAAACTTTAGGAGTGAATTTTGGTAGCTTGTGACTGATTACAACTCTCAAAATCTCCAGTCTCTTGTACGAAGTCTTTTCAGTCTGTGTTTTAAATTATATACAGTTAATGGGAATATGCAGTAGTTCAAAATTAGTTGCTGATCAGTACGTGTAACCTGCAAAATATTGAGTTAATTCCCTGTGCTTATACATAATGTAGCTGTGTGTCTTCAGGATATATTATGAAATAAAACAGAAACTTGAGTTTGTATGTGAGACTTGGCTTGAAATTTTAGGAGATCGTTTATAAATCTAGCAAGTGGTATTGGAGCAAGGAAAACTGAGTGCAGAGTATTCAGAATAAGGAAAAATTTGGTAAAGGTCAGGCAAAAAAAGAGAAGCAAACTTACAACACTGAGGAATTGCTTTATTTCTTCAAGGCATTATTGTCTGTGGAAATTTTTCTCTTGAGTTTCCATGCCATTGTATGATACGACTTCTGCTGGTGCACTTCTGATTACCCAAGGACTTTATTCATGGTTTTAATTCTACAAAGTGTCTCTCCCCCATTTGTCTGTATATATTCTACATTTTTGTTGCTGTTGTAGTGCAGACATGCCAACGAATTGCTGGTACAACATAAGCAGTTTGTGTTCATTGTTTGGCTGGATTAACTGGGCATCCTGCATGAATAGAACTGTCTCCTAAAGAAATGCATTATTAAAGATTCCGTGTTTGCAGTGGTCATATATCAATATTTAAACATTTTTAGCATGCCTTTCTGTTTAAAGCACAAAAGAGCTACTCCAGTATAGATGAGGTAATTACTAAATGTCTCTCATTTGAGAATGATTCTGCAGGTAAAGCAGCCTTTTGAAATAATTCCCGTATTAGCAACAAGCATATTTGATCATCGTTGGCATAGATTTAGTTTGCCTTTAGTTAGGAACAGGTTGCTGCTCAGAAAAGCAAAGGGCACTTTTACCAAAACCTCTAATCTGATTTTACTGTAGGTCAGTACCTTTGTCATGTTGTTCTGCTCCAGAGCTCCAGCCTTGCATTTCAGATGGAAACAGCTCTTTCTATGACCAGAACCAGCCCTCTGTAAACATGCATCATTTATCATTTTATTGGAAGCAGCTGAGGATGCTCTAAAAATAGATGTGTAAATGATGGACAGTTCATGATTTGTTGGCATGGAATCAAGACGTGACAGAAGGGACCAAATGAGCCAATTGCATCCTCACTGCTGAGGTTACCATGGAAGCTTTAACTCTTTGCACACCCTCCATCTCTTGCTCACATAACTTGTGCAGCACGCTTTAATTGTTATGGATGAAGCGTATTTCATAGAGTAAAATCTACCTGCCCACATCAACTGAAACTGTCAAACATGATTTAGGAACCTATGCATATTCCATAAATTCTCATGGGACAATAGAGGTACCTTTGCCAAGGTCTTGAGGCAAAAAAGAGTAGACATTCAAATTTGAAATGTAAATAAATGGTCATTTATGTAAATGTAGATATATTTACATAGTGAGAATACAAGGAAAAGATGTCCAGTGATGAAACAAAAAGGAAGAGAAAAATTAAAGACAGGTGGAAAAATGAAATCTCTTACCTAAGTCTTTTCAATCCATTTCTTTCTGGTCTGCAAGGATCTCATTTCTTACCCACCCTTCAGTTCAACCAATCCTCATAGTATCCTCATACCTCTGAACTTTTCTTCCTTTTCTGTAGTTTCAATATATTTTCCTCCTTCAGCTACATACAGTATTTAATTTAAAAGCCTCCTTGTTTAATGCAGGCACCACAAAGCTTCCTGCAAAAACCACTCCTCAGTTTCTTCCATATACAAACACTGAACTCTACCTTTCATCTTCACAGGCACTGTAGAGAATATAATGGCTTTCAAGACTTAAAACACTGTGCTTTCCCAATTGTTGATACCCTGAGTGGATGTAGTGATAGGAAGCTTTTTCTTTATTAACTTCTTATTTTCTGAGATGTAACAGAGTAGCTGTGGTGAGCCTGACCTATTTTATTTCATTAAACTTACTTTTTTTTTTTTTTTTAAAGGCATATCAACAGGTAGGTAAATGGCAGTATTTAGAGTGTCTCATTCCTGGGACAAATAGTTTTCCTTCCTTTCTCAGTATTTAAGCAGCAAAGGAATATTCCTTTTCTCTTTTTTTTCTATTGACTGGAACCCAAATAAGATAGGTAAAACAATTAGATTCCCTTTGACCTTTCTGATAGTACAAAGATAAATCCATTACAGTGTCTCTCTGCCTTGGAATTTTCTTCTGCCATAATCCAACATTTTGTTTTCTCACGCATTTACTACAGGTTTTCAAATAAATGCCTGGGGTGGGAAAAGCAAATATACCTAATTTTTCTTTAGCTTCAGTCTGAGAAATGCACATCCCACTTTGATTTCAACCTAATAAATTATTATTCATTCTGATTTAATGGTTTACACATATAGTGGTTATATCTGTTCCTTATGGCATGCAGTGCCATAATTTTAACTGAAGTATGACAACCAGATCTAGGTAGAATGGTCTTCTCTTTCTCTGAGTTGAATGTGTTGTTATGAGTTAAGGAATCTATCTTTGCCTGAAAAAATTCAGGAATCTGGGATTTTTTTTTTTTTTTTGATGTCCCAGAGTTTACAGAGTACCATGGGTAATCTGAAAATTTTATCATGTATACAGCAATCTCTTGGAATCTCCTAAACATCCGGCAGCTCATGTAAAGATGTAGCTTCATACAAGCTGGCATCTGAATGTATGGCTACCAGATAGGATCAGGGGAGTTTTTTTGGCAGCTGGTCCTCACTAGGCTCCCCTGCCACATGACTGTGATGTTCTGTGCAAACAGAACAAAACCAAGGCTGCAAACATCTCTGTGCAAACTCCGAGGGGTTTTCAGTACAGACCAGACAGTTCATGTCCCAGCACTCTGTTCTCACTGTATATGTGATCATGGGTCCATTGCAGGGAATGTCAACATCCAGAAGTTTTTTCATTAACTGAATACATTTTATGGGTGTGTATTATGCATTACCTAAACATGTTCCAATCAAAACCCATTATAGCCATAAGCCACGTGAACTTTTATCACCCTGTTATTTCTAAGTGCTTCCGAGCTTTCCTTTCTCCCATGTAACATTTGTAGAGAAATATGAAAGGAGTTTTGGATTATGATATTACTACAAGGGAGAAATTGTGTTGAAATATCTGTTCCTTATTCCCAGCATATAAAAAATTACAGTTTGTCAACTCCAATGCTTTTTCTAGCCCAACTAATACAGTGCTAAATGAGGAAAAATGGTTAATACCAATCTGGCAGTGAATTCAGTTCCTTTGTTCTGGTATGTCTTTCACTTGTTCCTCACATTGCTTATATCAAGATTTGATATTACTTTGGGAAAAGATTGGAAGTAAGGTACTGCTAAGCTAAGTTCTACCATTCCTGATTATTTTTAGCTACAGGATTTCCAGAAGGCTCTATGCCATTTCATCCAGAATGTTTTGCACACTTTGGATTTCAAAGGGTTTGTGAGCTTCAAAAAGTTTTAAAACCATTATATTTGAGACTTCTTATAAAGAAAATCTTTACCTTTAAGAAGAAAATTTCAAAGAATTTTGGAGACTCTTTAATCTTGAACCCGTAGTCAGATGTTACTTTATAAAGTAAAAGTCTGCTTCTCCCTTTTCTAAATTAGTTTTTTTCACAGCCAGAGCTGTACTCTGCCTTTCCTTTTTCAATCTTTCACAGCAGCATAGCATACTTAAAGCAATTACAGAAATTGCAACAACAAAATTGGAGTGTTGTAGGTACTTTAATCTTTATTACAGCAGACAGACTGAATACCAGGATGGACAACAGGATATGCAGATTATACTTTTGGCTCTTTCACTGTGTTATGAAAAGCAGCTCTCTACCTCAGTTTCCCTATCTAAATGTCAGCAACAAATATTCCTGCAAAGCACTTTTGACAAATACTTTTGAGCTTTTGGAGAAGGCATCAAATTCTATGTGTTATTGGTCGGGAAGAACCCATATATACAGAAGCACTTCCCAGAATACACTAATGCACTGGTGAAGTGAAATTCATAAAACTGAATTTTTCAGTTTTTTTTAAAAACTGAATTTTTCTTTGCATAAGATCTGACTCATATACAAGAATATTTACAGAGTAAAGTACTACTTGTCAATATTCCTCTCAAGGTAACCTACCAGATCTCATTATCTGCTTCAATAAACCACAGTAACAATGAAGCCTATTGCTTTTCACAGTGCTATTATTGCTGTTATCCCAATCACATGAGGTGAGATTAACTGTGTTCACAGGATTTTGAAAAGGACGCAATAGGATTTTCAAATAAGATATTTTCTTAAATTGAAAATAAAGGATTCAAGAAAAGAAACATAATTGAAAATCTCTGACTCATTTCACTAAAAAACCTGAGGTGCATGCCTATTCATGTACCTTCTATTTTTAAAAAGGTAATGACAGTCTAAGGCTCTCCATCGGTCTGTGTTAAAGCACACAGAAATATTGAGCTGAATTTTGTTGTGAGTGTCCTTTATTTGATATTATCTGGCACATCAAACAGCACAGCCTAAATAAGGCACTGGGTTTCAATAAAAGTTGTTTTTTGGGGAGGGTGAGGGGATGGAGGGGTGTGATGTTTGGGATTTTTTTTTTTAAGAATTGAGTCATAATTTAGTAAGATAAGCTTTTAATTTAACTAGTTATCCAGAATACAAGCTGTTTTCAGAATGACTGAAACCTTTTCCCTTAAAGGAAGTTCCTTGGTTAGCTTTTTTTGCAGAAAAAAAAATATGGAAAGCAGACTTGCCATTGTGATCTGTGCTGTCCCATGCAGATTCCAGCAGATGGGAATCCTCTCTCTCTCCTCATCACACAAGCTGTGAGAGTAAGTTAAAAGCATAGCTGTTCCCTGTGTAAGTTAGGACATGAATTATAAACTAGTTAGTACGTAGAGACAACTTAATACCCAGCTGTGCCTTGCATCAGTTCACAACTAGTTGCACAGGAATTTGTAGTAATTGTAACAAGACTAAGCAGTTCCCCATGTTCTGGCTCCAGCAATACAAGTGCTCCACAGAGAAAATTTCCATGTTGCCATATACTCTCCAAAAGCACAGCCAACAGGCTGCAAGGACATGACACAACTGGAGAGAACAAGTACAGAATACCTCATTCTGTATTTATCCTTTCATTTTCAGTTAGTAGTGTCAAACATAAATCCTAAAGCTAAAATTATAAGCATCAAGAAAACCAAAAAAGTCTTGCTTTGCAGTCTCCAGCTGACCCTGGTCATCTTTCTAATGCTGGCACACTCATGTAAAATACTAAATACAAGTGTGCAGCATGCTGTTCAGTACTCCAGTACAAAATAAATGCCATGTAGCATTTTAAGCTGATACCATTTTACACCCATTTTGTACTTTTGTAAGAGACTGTGTATTGCAAATCAATAGCAAATTAGGTCCAGCACCTTTGGGAACACTGGCTTATGTAGGTCTTGTTTCTCACTGATTGTGTTGCAGATTGCATGGGGGTTTTGCTTTTTTGGTTGTTTGCTTGGTTTTAGCTGAGTTCCTTCAATTAGGAGAAGAGAGACATTATCTCACAGATTATTCCTCTCATCTTGTGAAATTTCATGCTTTCTCATTCTTTCACCTACTCCAAAGGGGATTGTGTCTACACTAAGGCAGAAGCAAAAAATGTGTCCAGGTGAGTCTTAGCCCAATTTATCAGGACATCTTTCTAATTTTCAAACGAAACCTCAGCCAAACCATTTTATTTTCTACAAAGAGATGCACTGGAAATCCATCTGTCTTTTTGGAAGCTGTAACAGATGCTATCCTGCTTTCCAGTGTCATTGAATTCTGCTCATGGATGACCCATGCTTCATTTGTACTTCATTTTCATTTAATTTATCCTGGACCTTGTAATAAAGCTCTCTAGTGTTTAGCAAATTACACAGAATTGAAAGCCAGCCACATGAACTATTAACATGCAATGAGACAGTAATTTAGGGCTCATCTCTGCCAAAGTATCAACACATTCAAGAACAGAATAATTTATATGTCCAATATTTGGCATCAGCTCCCGCTGTACAAAGCAGTTTATCTGCTGGGATGAATAATTTCTCCAAAAGAGTTCATCAGGTCAGAAGTATGTATTTCTGATCAAAATTCCCTGAAATTGATCTTGTTATAATCATTTATTACAGAATAAGTTGACTGTCCAGCCAAAACTGGCATATCAATGCTATATTTGTTTCACACAGCAAGCACTGGCTTGTTTTGAGCTAGCAATAAAAATGTATGTTTATTAAAAAATATAATTGTTTTAGCAAGTTAGGAACTCTATGGCTGCATCTAATTTAATTTATCTTTCAGTAAGTGTAGTCCTCGAAAAACAAAATCATTCTGCAGATATTCTTGGTATTTGCAAGGCTCCTGGCAGGACTTTCTTTCCCAGTGCAATGGACAAACAGATTGTGAGTCTCCAGACACTGCTTTTTTCTTTTTATTTTTTTTTTCTTTTTGTGAACATGACCATAACATTCATATGAGTCTGGGATATATGCTGATCTCCTCTGAACACTGTACACCTTGGGTAATTTTTCTGGCTGAAGCTGATCTGAATTTGAGGGGCCAAATGAGTTCATAGAAAAAGTAGTATTCAATGGTTTCCTGGTTAAATAGAAATCATATGCACACCAGATTTTTCAGTTCAATCATGTTTCATTTAACTATAAAGCCTAGATGTTATGTTTTATTTTATTAACATTTATCAGTTAGGATGTCATACACCTGGGATGATATTCTGAATGTATATAAAAACACAGTCAATGCCTAGGGAAGCTCTTAACTGAAATGAAGAAGGAGTACATTATAAAAGTGAAATAGTCATCAGTGTGAATGAAAGTTAAGTTTCCCACAGCTGTGGAATAATTTAGAAATTATTCTGGATGGTTCTGAAATTCTATATTTTTATGTTAGGAAAATGCATTTCCCAAACACTTTTTTGTTTGTTTTGTTTTCCATTTCTGAAAAACTATTTTAAAAATAGCAAGAACATCTTAGATATTCAGTTTTCTAGTTAAAAAATATAAATGTACTACAGCATCATATGTAGGATAATACAAAAATATGAAAATTAAATGATGCTTCGAAGAATTCTAGTAGCTTCAGTTTAAATGTTTTACTCTAGATCTGCTTCCACAAAGAATTGGTTTACAGAGAATAGACAAGAATTAAGTTGGATCAAATAGAGGAAAAAAATAATGGGAAAAACACTGGGTTGGGTTGAGTTCAACTTCTAGAGAGTTAAGGGATGTGTACTCTAATATTATAATTTTTTTAAAATTAAAAAAATTCACCAAATTGCAATGCAAGAGACTGGACAAGGTGGATTTCTAAGATCCCTTAAAATTGTACAACAGGGTCTCCAGGATTCCTCTTTTTCTTTGAAAAAAAATATTTGATTTGTTTTTTTTAGTTGATGCTTTCCACAGAAAATTTTTTTGCTATATTTTAAATCTTCTATATGAAAGGTAAATATGGGGGGTGGTGTTATTGTTTTCTTGTTTTCTATGGTTTCTAGAACCATGTTTTCTATGGGTTCATTCAGTGCAGTGATCCTAATTGTGTAAGTTGAAGTGTAAGTTCTGTATGAATTTAACTCTCAGCAGCACCTCTGATAGTGACTGCTAAAATACAGCTCTGCTCTCAGATAACTATTATATTAAATCTTTAGCTTAACACTTCCACTACTTTTGCAACAATATGAAGTAGTCATTTGGGAATAGGACAGATTCAAAGCTTCGTGCACAGAACAAGTTTCACCAGTGTAAGTCATCAGAATGAAGAACAATTCTGGAAACCATGAAGTTTTTCAAAATGTCTCAGGATTTATTCTGAGATGACCCATGTTTCATTTGTACTTGAATGTACTTGAATGTACTTGAATGTACTTGAAAATTCTCCGCATATGAACAAAAAACACCAAGCCAAGGAAAGTCTGATAATCTTCTGTCTTAGTTTAAGACAATTTAAAGGGGAACTCTGGACTGAGTTGCCTCTCTTTATAGGTTCAACCAATTCCTTTCCACCAAAAAGGAAAAAAACCCAAGTAGATGTCAGTGAAAAAATAACAGTTCACTATTATAAGGAGCAGCAAGAGTCATGAGATAACCGCCAGATCCAAAACTGCTGAATCTGGCAGACAGCCCAGAACAGAGAGACCCAAAACCACCAGGCACATCCCCTGCCAGGATGGTGCTCCTCAGCCGAGGGTGTGGGTCTAAGGACAAAGGGAGAGAAGAGAAGGTGTCAGTCTTTCACTCTGCTCTGCCATCTTCCCAGCTGGAGCTCCAACCAGTGCTCTCCAGGTCAAGGACTAGGAACCCTCAGAAGGGGTTTGCTGTCCTTGTGGCAGGAGACATCGGGAGCAGGCAAGGAAAGGTGGCTGGGCTGGGGAATTCCAGTCTTCTCTCCTGGAGTGGGGGCCAATGGCAAGTTGGAGTGGGGGTGCAAGCAGCTCAAACCTGAGAACTGCAGTCTCTCCAAGTGAGGTGAAGCCAACAAAAAAAGAACCCTAAGAGGAAAAGCACTGACTAGGCCCTACAGCAAAAAAACAAGAGCCAAACAATATGGCCAGAGAGCTCTGCCTAAGCAAAGACCAAGAGCCCAGCAAGGTAAAAACGCTCACGCCAGAGCTTCAAAGCTTAGCCTGCGGTACCACCCCACTCCCTTTACCTAAAGAGACTATAACAATTTTGAGCACACACAGATATGGAATGCAATGGCATGGTTACCCATGACACCTTCCCTGTCTGTACAATGTCTAATTGTAGGCCTATCTCAAAAGTTTTCCTACTTGTTAATTATTGGGTCTTAATATGACAAAAGTTTTCTTCCCTTACTGTCCATTTCATTTATTTTTTTAATATGAAAAGCTGTGAAATACCTAATAGTGATGACTTTTTAAAGCAACTAATATTAAGCAATAGTTGCATATTAAGCAACTATTAAGTACAATAATTAACATCTCATTGAGGAGAAGGATCAGCATTACTCCGACATCACAAACAGTATTGTTAGAACAGATACATAAATATTTAGCTCACACTCCAAGACTCCACAGAGTTTTGTACCTATGATTCATGTCTTAGCAGTTTTAGGGACTATAACATAGTTTTAAAAGTAATTCTGGTTCTTTCTGAATATTTCATCAAATACTTCTTTATATTTTCCCTCCATTTATCAGACAACTTACTCCATTATGTTTACAGAAGTTGGCAGGTGAGTTAAATCTATTATTAAGCAAAAAAGCTACCTCCTGGGCTTTCTTTCTAGAAGTGTTTTATCTTGTGATTTCTAGTTTTAACTAGCACATTGTAAGGCCACCTAGGAAGGATACAATCTGGAAGAATATGTGGATCTGTGAAAAAAAGCTGTGCTAGAAGTTCATTTTTTCCTGTAGTCAAAACCACCATATTGTGCATCCCTATACAGAAATCACAGAACTCTTAAAATAGGACATGGTGGAAAGGCATAGCAAAAATGTTTGTTAGGGTGTCACAGGTCATGTATTGAGGATGATACATGCAACTATAGTGGACCATAGACAGTAGAACAGAATCCCAATACCTATTGGGTAGAGCATCACATGCATTTCATACCAATATGTTATTCACTGAGGAGTAAATGTATGTTTCTGTATTTTGATAAATTCAAAGAGGATGCTTTGTTTTACTGTACCAGTATTTCTGGTTTGGTAATATAGAAAGATAACACAGATATTTCACTTTCACAATGAGATATGAGATGGGAAGAGGTGGTTTAAATGGATACATGGTGACATGGATAAAGAACTGGTCTGAGATAACTCATTTGACACACAGCTGGATTGTCAAAATATGGTGATCTATGGCTCAACTGCAAGGTAGTCTCTAATGTAGTTACAGTGCAGAATAGAACCCGGAAGAAGAAACTTTCTCCTTGTAATTTGATACTCACGTTTCAAGTTGCTAGTGCTGGGGACAAAGGACAGTAGTGAGAACTTTGTTCAAAAGAGAAAGCTAGAATTACACACACTGTTAGTGACTGGAAATGGCAGCAGGAAATAGTGCAAAGATACAAAAAGCCAGAGAACATCAAGATAAATTATACTTAAATGAAAAGTTCTGCAAGCAATGAGATGAAAATACTGCTCTAAAACTAGAGACCTGAAACTCTTCCAGCAATTAAATGCAGTAAGTACACAGGCCATGTCAGGTGAATTTCAAAAGAGGCACCAAAAAAATCATGGCTTTAGATTTTTCACATTTCTAGAGGTAAAACCATCGGAAAAATCCTGAGCCTGGTTCTATTCCTGGGAGGTGGAATATAGGCAGTTGGATACTGCAGGGTCCCTACTTTCCCTGAGGAAATCGTGTAGCCTGCATTGTGGAGCAGATGGATACTGGGAAAAAGAAACAAACCAACTTACCATCTTTCTATGGTCTGCCTTCCTCATATGCAGCAAGACTGAAAAGAAGTTGTGGACTCTGCCTCCCACCATCAGCGTTGCTGCATTGCATTTCTGTGGAAAAGTTCTCTACTGAGAAGTACCTCTGCTCCCAAGGGTTTCCTTTGCCAGACCCTGCTGTTTGCTTTAAATACAGAGCTCAGGTTTTCTTTTCTGATGCAAAACACTGCAAACAGATCAGAGGGATAGTTCTCAGAGGCAAGAAAACCCAGCCTGAAGTAACAAAGGAAGAGCCTACAGATAATGCAAAGGGAATATAAGAAATGTATACCTCCAGCCACTAGCATGTTGTACGTATATATTTCATTTCACAGTTCTCCTGTCCTCTGATATGAGAAGCTCTTATATTCATGGGTAAATGTAATTTACATTCTACAATTAATTTCTATGTTGCAATCTTAGGACGCCATTTCAATTTTGTCTTCAATTTTGTTCCGAGCTTGAGGAAAAGAAAGTGTTTCAGAATCTCTTTTCCTTCTTCCATATTGCTCTTCCTTTATGCCATTTAGTTTTAGTCTTTACTGGTTTTGCAGGTTATTTCAAAATATTTGTCTATAAGTCTTTAAATGGTTTTGGTTTTAACCTATCTAGCAAAATTTTAGCATTGGTGCTTTTCCAGACAGAGACCACAGACACAGTCTACTTGCGTCAATTACATTTTTAAATCTTCCACGTGAAGGGAAGCAATCAATTTTGTTTGTTTATTTTACTCTGCAGAATATTTTAATCACCTGACAGCCTGTGGAAATGAATCCTTCCTCTGTCATGTAAACTGATATCCATCTGCATGAAAGATTTTTACTGGGCCATCATGCACCTCATGCATCCTCTCGTGCCTGTCCTTAAGGTGCTCAACCTTGCTAGTTGAGTAAGCCCTTTTATGTTTTCAAGAGATGAGGAGAAAATGTGGGCTCTTTTACTCAGTGGGGATTGACCATCTATCAAATAACCAATGAAGTATTAAGAGAAAGCAAAAGGAATAAATACCTAACTGTAGTGAAGCTTTGCAGTGTGTCCTACTTGGTTTTTGTTTGTTTTGACAAGTGAGATGTGTTACATGTTGTATTTCATTTTACATTGCTAAACCCCATGGAACATTCAAAGCTCTCTTCACTATATATTGCTAGTGAATATAAAAAAAAAGGAAATATTACCTGGCCTCTGGTAGAAATTCTTTAAGAGATTGAAATGAAAGAGCTACAGTCTCTTGATGCATTTAAAAATTAATATGTAAATAAATTTCAGTGTCCTGTTTGGTTTTTTGGTCTCCACTGGGTCTGTCATTGCTCCAGAAATTTTCAGACCATTTTGGAAGGTTACCAGCTCACACATAAACACATTCACCTTACAGAATGAACTGGAGAAGGCTTAAATCAAGACCTAATCTTTCCAGTGAAGCAAATATGAATTTAAATAAAAGTAGCTTTCAAACAGCACAGAGGACTAAAGAAATGAGGACTAAAGAACCAATGGAATTATGAATCTGTAATAATACATATTTTTATATGCAAATGACCACTTTATAAAGAAAAATATTCCCTGGAAACCAAATAGTGCAATAATGAGGAAGGAAGTGGTGATACAGGCATTTATACTGCATAAAGACAGCCAAGGGAGAAAAAATTTAAATAATAAGAAGAACTCCCTGCCTATTAAATTTAATACTATTTCTGCTGAGTTTAGCAATATTTAAGTCTTGATGCTCAATGCACAGAAATCTTCTGTTCATTTAATTAAAAAATGTCAGTGCTTTATGTCTTTCTGGATTGCTGCACTCAGGTTCTTCAAATGTGTGCTGTAAAGACCACACATGCAACTGATGTAGTTTGGACTGTCTGCTGAGAATGCTCACCCAAGTGTGTGTTTCTGTGTACCTGTTCACTCAAAAAGTCCATCCATGTATCCTCATCAGATGGTTTAAAACAATCATTCATAGTCATGGACTATCGATGAGGTAAAGAATACTATTAAATATATATGGTTGGTATAGTTATTTTTAAGTGGTTTTTTTGACCATGAGGAAAATGGTGCCATCCCCCATGATTCTTCAGGCACCCTAATGAACCCTTCATGAGTCTCTGTAGTAAGATGGTTTAGCATCACCCTCCTCCCAAACCAACACTCCCAGCAAAATTGAGAACCTATACCGAGCTTTGCTTAGGCACATGGATTTCTCTGTATCAGATTTATACATGGTAGAGATCTGCAGGAAAGAAATTTAAAGATTGCCAGATTGTTAGGAAGAAACTTGTTGGGCTCCTTCATAGTGCTCCAAGTAGGCAATCGGGCAGAATTGGAAACTGAGGGTCTGTCAGCTTGCCTTATTTATTTAATATATGATGGTTGGCTTTGTATAACCAGTCTGAAAAACAAACAAACAAAAAGAACTTGCCGCTCTTTTGTTCTGTCATTTGTCTCAATAAAAACTTCTGGGCAAAGTAGGAGCCTGCTCTTTGGACTAACAGCACTCTAGGGTTTAAGTTAGGCTGAAGGGTTCTAAAGACATCAGCTTCAGATTTCCCTAGCTTGTTGGTTCTGTCAGGGTTTTTAAAAGCAGAACGATGAAAAATGCTGTCTTTCTCCAAACTCTCAAGTTGTTTTCCACGGGCATATGAGCTAGGCTTTCCTGGGACCTTTACTGTTGATTGGCATAAGTCTCTTGTTGTCTGCAGTGAGCTGCTAATGAACCAGCAAGGGATTAGGAGGAAAAGTCTGGAGAGCATCCACATGCTGCATCAGCTGAACTGAAGGAACTCTTCTGCCAGTCTCTTTATTTTAAGGCTACACATAAATTTCCTAATCATATTTGTGATAAAGTCAACTTAATGCAATGTTCACAGCTAAAGTCTGCAGAAAGCCTGACAGTTTTCCAATAATCTGTAGCAAAAGAGGTAGCAAACCACGGAATTAATTTCTAATTATTAATGATATTTCTGATTATTTAAGATGTGTCTTCTCCCTTTGCTATCTGGATGAAAATTTTATTACATTTTCTCACTAATTTCTCACCCCCTTTCCATAGCTGTGACTTCAAAAATGTCAGCATCCGCATATAGTTATAATAATATTTCAGAATATTAAGGGGCTGTATTAAATCCAGAAACATTTCTTACAAATAAGGTCTAATTTAGGAATAAGTAAGGCTAAAATGACTACTTGGGTGTATTAACAGTTCAATATGCTCTAAAAGTCAACAGTGAGTAGGTATGGCAGTAGTATTTTAAGACTGGCCTTGAAGGTGACAGCAGATATTTTGCATGTGATGAAGTGGATCCACTAGAAATGCAAAGGGAAGACTGAAATTGTTGGAGTGGTAAGCAAGAAAGATGAATTTTGTGGCAGTATCCTAAGTGGATAAAGAGAAGCAAGCCAGCACTGGACAAAGACAGAAAAGAGAAGGTCACAATAGCTGAGGAGCAAACCCATGAAGCCTGCATTAAAGATTTAGTTGCTGGGCATAGAAGAAACACTGAATCATAGAGCTGTTTCTCTAAAGGCATTAAATATACATGAGATTTTTAGGTAGAAAGGGAGGAATGAGTAAGAGGTGACACCCAGGTTACAAGACTGCAGGACTGACATGTCTAGGAATGTTCCAATGAAACCACTTGTGTCACGGGTGTTAACTCACACACTCACACCTCGGCAGAATAACACCATCTCAGAAATGCACTGCAGGTGGGGGTCATGTGTACCAACAGGCCTGATGAACCATGGTGAAATAAGCTGCTGGAGGCCTGCTGCCACCTGTGCAGGCATCCCACAGCTGTGTGTGGCACCGAGCTCCTTGTTACCCTGTGTTATTCAGAGAAGTCAAATCAAGTTTCATAAAGCACCATCGCTTGACATGCTGTGACTATCTCAAAAATCAAAATTAAGCTGCCCACATTAGTTCTTCGTTGTTGAAGATGCATAAGAGTTTTACAAATGACAATTGGTAACTCTCCCGTCATTCTATGTGACTTTGAAAGTCTAGGAATTTTTCTGTAGTTTGGAAAATGATCAGTATGTTCCCTCAAGTGCAAACACTTGAAAAAAATTCCTTGTTAATAAAAAAGTAGCACAAACAAATCACAAGAAACAGTTGAACTGCAGCTGTGGAATTGCAACAGCCAAGTATTTTTCATCTTCAGTTTCCACAGACAGCTTTAAAATACAGTTGTCTGACATTTTTAAGGCATTTAAAATTTTGAAAGTTTTTTTTATTTTTAATGAGGTTTAAACCCCTGTAGCAAAGTTGGAGTTATCAGAACGGTATGAGATGAGAAAATTTCTGTCTTCTAATGACATTGTTCATGGTCACAGTAAGTGTTATAGTTTCCAGAAATAAACACTACCAGATTCAGGGAGCCATATTTTCATTGCATGGAAAAGGATAAACTTGAAACATAATTCCATATTAAGGGCTCCAGAATACCCACATAATATTCAGAAGGTTATAAAGAATAAGTGATATATTGACAGATTTTGTGCTGCTTCTGACATTTATAGCAACCCAGAACTGGAGTGATGTTATGATATTATCCAAATCTTCATATACTTTTCAGCTGGAACTACATCATGTGAAGATGTTTTCTGTTAGTCTTTGAAAAGCCTGCTTATGAGTAATTGCTGCGCATAATTTTTTCTATTTCAATCAGTTCTGTAAAAGCAGAGGATTTATGTATTGCCATCTAACTATGCACCCAGTGTGAAGAGACAGAACTTCTGCTTCATGACTACGCCATGCCCTGCCCTGCTCACACCATGGGAGACAATTTGCATGATATTACAGCCTCCATGCCAGCCCTGGAATTATTGCTGCCTGCGGCCATGGGTCTGAACTGCTGCTTTAGGGGCAGATCAGTAACTCTGTCTTCCTGTGTGGGACAGGAAAGCATCTTCTGACATGACACAAGCATCATCAAGACTGTGGCAGCTCATTGCATTGTGACAGCTGGAAAACATTGGACACAATTCAGGATGTAAACTTAGATAAGAGTTGTGAAAAGGTAGGAATAAGGCACTGATGTCAGTATGCTGTGATTTTTTTTTTTTTTAACCTGTGTTTCATCCCAAAACTATGGGAGTCATGCTGGCTTAGTGCCTATAGGGAAAGTTGCAGTGTTGGCCCTTATCAGAGTTAACAGAGTGGCTGAATGCATCACAGCATTTTGTCACTTTTTTCAGATTCATTAAATAATTACTAAGAAAAAGCGTTAATTTAAAAGAGACAAGTTGGCACTTTATTTCTGGTTTTCTCAAGTGATTTGATGAGCCGGAAGATTTATTAAGTTTTATTTATTTAATTTTTAAAAATAATGTCTTAGTTCATTCTCCTAATTTATATTGCTAGTAGTAAATTTAAGAGTGAGAAAAAGGGAGACTACAGTGTAATAACAGCTAGCTGCTAAGATAATAAAATATTTGAATTTATGATACATTAAGATTTTCTGGTCCATTTTCTTCTTTGGAAAGAAAGAGTGCATTTTTCCCTTTTAGGATTAAAAAACCTATGATCTTCTTTTAAATACCTACATGGAATACATATTTTAATGATTCTATTGGATGTTGGAATATTTATTCAAAGCTGTTCTTATTAAAATAGGCAAAAATATTATCAGTCTTTATAATAAGTTGGAGAGACATTGCAATCATTAGATTGCTCTGAATTTACATCATGATTTTTACTGTTAAAAGAAAGTATTATTTAAGTTTTCTCTGATCAAAATCAAGAAATTGTGTCCTCTATTACAGGTTTTGTTCTCAGACTTCATATGTGGCATGGGAGACCCACTGGTATTCCACTTTATTTTTCTCTTCTGCACCCAGCTCTGCCAATTAACTCTATCATTAACTTTCCCCCACTAATGATAGCCTTTCCCAAATCTGGTATTGCACATCTGCAGCCCCCACTGCTTTATCCAAGGCCATCAAGTTTAGCTCTGTTTACTAATCTTTTATGTTTTAAACAAAATCCAATGGATTTTGATTTCTGCAGGCCAGACTCCCATAAATATTTTGAGAAGTGGTGAGGAATATCAGAGGTTAGTGATTGTCCTCCAGGAAACCATGATGAAAATCTGGGAGTGGCTTACCAGCATCCAAATGATCATAAGAGTGTAAGAAAATGAAGTGTAAGGAAGAAATATAACCATTACTGGGGCTCCATCTGTAGACCAACTCATCATTTTCAGTCTAAATGGATTGGTTCTTTTTTTAACATTAACATTTCATGATACATAGCATTAAGCAATAGCAGTTAAGATTAATGGTATCGAGGATCTTAGTCATGGTAAAGTAAATGGAGTCATTGTGTTGTGGTTTACAGCTCCATCACAAGATGAGAGGTGACTGTTTAGATATGTTCCTAGCTGAAAATATAACCAATGACTTCAATTTAATATATTTACTCTCACAGTAAAATATAATGCTGCAAAATGCTTTGATGAAAAGGAGACAGCATTTATAATACTTTAAGACTGAAATCTTTAATTTGCAGTTACACATAAGAAAACAAGCCTTCATGCTCTTGTGTATAAAAAAACCTATACAGCGTGTAATTTATGACTTAATATCTTTCCTCCCATTCCTATTTCCTGCATTCCTACTGGAACACGAATTCTACAATACATTAAAGCTCTTGTAGTTAGGCAAGAGAAAAAAGTAGGATGTCAATACTTTCAATTGTTAGCTTCATTCTTCCTGTCATGTTTAGATAGAACTGTATAGCTAAATGAAGATCACTTTTATTTTGGTCTTCATGGAGAGCAAAAAATAAAACAGTATGCCACATTGTTTTTGGCAAGGTACTTGGAGAGACAAATAGTGTCAAGCAGTTTGTAACCCTACCTGTCATTGAGTCAGGTCCATTTTTAAGCAGGTAAGAAGGTGAAGATGAGAGATAGATCTGTGCTGTTTTGTACTCCTACAGGAGAAATATTGTAAGGTTTTATAAAAGCCTTTTGCTTTTCTCAAAAGCAATGACTTAATGAGTGAAGGTGTATTAAACTGCACATTAGATTACCTACAGTCATATCAAAAAGGAGGGAAAAAAGGCATTATCATGGCTGGGTCACAGCACTTGAGAAACAGAAGTTTAGTCACAGCTTTCCTGCAAAAACCTTGCCTTCCCTGGAGACTGTCATTCTTGCTGTGCTTTGGCATCTACCTGTAAAACTAATTCTTCATTTCTCTTCTGTTTCTTGGAAGAAGAGTCATAATTGGCCGTAGGTTCAGTAGACCTACACCTCTGGGAAGCACTCTTCAGTTTGCTGCTACCTGAGGAGGCAGATCCCTGACACGTGTGTTTGTGTAGTCACTGCCAGCCACGGGGTCCCAGTTTGCAGGGCAACGGCAGCTGCCAGCTTTGCAGCACTGCCACCACAAGCTCTGCTCTCCACTTTTTTGCTTTCAGCCCTGAGTAAGTGGAACTGCCACAAAAATACCTTTAAAAAAGTCCTTTAAAAAGTGTTTTCATTTTTAAATTTTCAGCAGACCAATATTACCAAAAGCTATTAATTAAAAGGAGTGTGTCCTTTCAGGTGATGAAGTTGCACATACCCAAACACAAGCTGTATCCCTTTGGGTGAAGGCATACAAGATTGCAGATTTTGTGTTCCTGATGCTGATAATCTATTTTAGTTCCACATTGAAGGAAAGCTGGACCTGCTTTCCTTACAGCCATTGATAAGATGGCTTAGAGGAAGAAGATATTTAGCCTTGTTTGGAACAAAGATTGAATGAGAGAAAAAAAAAAGAACATGAGGAGAAAGTTTGCAGCAAGTAAAAGCAAAGATTCCCAATGAAAATCTGCCTGCAGAACTGTAATATTTAGGATGGAGTGTTGAAACATAGGTTTTCTGACAGAAAAAGTTTAACTAGCTTCAAGGAGCCCAATCCTGAGTAAAAATCATAGAATAGTGACACGTGAACATTATGCTGTAAGGCTTTATCTAATCACTGTACAAAAAAAGGTACCTATAGTCTATCTGTTAGTGCCATTACTCTCAGCTCATTCCACTGTTTTCAGTAATGACAACACCCATTATAATGCAAGTATACCCAGGGGACTTAGAACTTTCTGCCAGTTCTCACATAACACAATGATTTTTTTTTTTTAATCTTATCTAAGGAAAGAAAGAAAACCGAACCCTTGGCAGTAATTTATTTCAACCATGAGGGGGACAGTGCTCTACCAGACAGGATTAAATTAGTTGCAATTGTTCCCCTGCTCATTTTTTGCTGCAATAGAGGTGCTGTTTTTTTATTGTAAATTTATTCTTAGATGCTAAATTTTTAAGGGATTTAAAGAGTAAATCCTTAACTATGAATACACTGCATGTGACAATGCCACTACTGCAGACTTGCAGGTAGGCCAGTGACTGTTAGTGGTATAAGATACCAGTTCAGTCCTGTGACTGAATTCCTGTTCAGCATTACTGTATTTCACTGTGAATGTTTTCCATGGAAAGGACTTTGTTTAGAAAATATTACTGAAGTGAGAAACAATAAAATAAACTGAGCTTCCTTCTCCTTTTTCTTCCCCCATTCCTGGAAATGTTCACAGCCAGGTTGGAGGGGGCTTTGAACAATCTGGTCTGGTGGTAGGTGTGTTCCCTTGCTTGTGGTGAGGGGACTGGAACTAGATGATCTTTAAGGTCTTTTCCAAACCAAACCATTCTATGGTTCAGACTATGATTCTTTGTTTGTCTTTTCAATTTTTGTTTTCCAAATCAGCCCACAGAATAAGCCTTAAATAATCTGAGAAAGCTTTTTTTTTTTTTTTTTTTTTGGCCTATAATTACAACTCCCTCCAGCAAACCAACAAAAAAAGGATTCCTAGCTTGCTGTTACAATATACAACGTTGTGCATTACTTGCCACATGCAACAGGTGGAATGTTATGGTACCGAGGCAGCTGTTCTAGCCGGAGGAACTAACGGAGAACTTGGCAAGCGCCACACCGACACATCCTGCGGCCGGAGCCAGCGGCAGCTGGGAGCGGCGATGGGACTCGTGCCCCGGCTGCCCGGCCCGCCCCTGCCAGGGCCGGCGGTGCCACCGCGAGCCCTCCAGCTCCGGGGCAGCTCCGCGGGGCCGAGCCCGTGTCAGTGTCCGGGGCCGTGCCCGTGCCCGGGTCCGTGTCAGTGTCAGTGTCCGTGTCAGTGTCCGGGGCCGTGCCAGTGTCAGTGTCCGGGGCCGTGCCCCTGCCCGGGGCCGTGTCCGTGTCCGGGGCCGTGCCCGGGGCCGTGTCAGTGTCCGGGGCCGTGTCAGTGTGTCCGTGTCCGGGGCCGTGTCCGGGGCCGTGCCCGTGCCCGTGCCCGGGGCCGTGTCAGTGTCCGGGGCCGTGCCCGTGCCCGGGGCCGTGTCAGTGTCCGTGTCAGTGCCCGGGGCTGTGTTCGTGTCAGTGTCCGGGGCCGTGCCCGGGGCTGTGTCCGTGTCAGTGTCCGGGGCTATGCCCGTGCCCGGGGCTGTGTCCGGGACTGGGCCCGGGGCTGTGCCCGTGCCCGTGTCATTGTCCGGAGCAGTGCCGGTGTCCGTGTCCGTGCTCGGGGCGGTGCCCGTGTCATTGTCCAGGGCTGTGTCCGTGTCCGTGCCCGTGTCCGTGTCCGTGCCCGGCGCTCCCCGCGTTGCCGCGGCAACATCTCCGCGCCCGCCGCTGGCTCCGCCGCCAGCCCGGGAGCGGCTCCCCCCGCCGGCAGCGCCGGCCTCTCCCGGGCCCTTTCCCGGGTGTGTCCCGCCGGCCGGCCCCCGCTGCCCGCATGGCCGCGCCGAGCCGGGCCGAGCCGAGCCGGGCAGTGCCGGCAGGCCGGAGCGGAGCCGCCCGCCTCTCCTGGCCTCCGCTGGGGTAGCCGGGATGTGCTCCCTGGCGCTCCCCTCCCACTCGCCCCCTTCCCTCGCAGGAGCCTTCCGCGCCTAGTTTAATGGCTTTGCAAAGAAAGCCGGGCAGAAGAACACTTTCCTCAGTGGCGGTGGTCAGACCATGACCTAACTCACCATGAACTTGGAAGGGCTTGAAATGATAGCGGTGTTGATCGTGATTGTGCTCTTTGTAAAAGTGTTGGAACAGTTTGGGCTGATTGAAGCAGGTTTAGAAGGTAAGGGAGTGCTTTTCAGTGGCTCGTCATTTTTCTGTTCTGGTTATTCTCTTGCAGCGAGGCAGGAGCACCTGTGAACTGATGTAAGGCACTACCCGAATCACCCCGAGAGCGACGTGCACATCAGTGGCTGTCTGTTGTGGATGTTGGTTGTGGTGGTTTAATTTTGTAGGAGAAATAAACTGGTGTCCAGGAAACTGCCAGTATAAACTCGGGGGTTAAAGTCTGAATCTCTTATTCCTGTTTTGAATCTGCGCATTTAAAGTAGTGGAGGTTAAAGCAGGTTTTAGTATGATTACAGGCAATCATATTGCCTTGAAACTGTCTTGTAATCAAAATTGTTTTGTAATGTATTCACGTTAACATCATCTCTACTAGAATTGTTATAAGATCAAGATACTTCTTTTATAGCATTTAAAAACCTGTTGAATGTTTAATTTGCTGTTAACATTTTAAACTGTGCTTGAGGAAGAGCTACAATCCTTAGATTCAAACTAAGAAACTTGAACATTCATTAAGGGCAATCATGTGCAAATTTTATTGTTTGATGCTTTGTTTTTCTTAGACAGATCCCCTCCTCTATTAACAATATTGTTTCTTTATAAAACAGTAAAAAATAAACCCAAGAAGACTATTTTATTTTACATGTGCTTTTTACCTGTGGAATAGTGGAATATTTATTATTTTTACCTTATTTCTAAGACAGCTGCTATTCGTACCATATGAAGAGTTAGACTAAAAAACCACCGCTTGCAGCATGGTTGATAATGTAATGACAATCATTACATCCTAGTGTTTTATTAGTTTACAGTCTGAAGTGGTCTGTTTCTGAACTGTTGAAAGAATGCTGTATTCTCAAATCTTCCTGTAGGCTGGCATTTGAATACAGTGTACATACATACACCTGTGAAAAGGACAACTTTGTTGACTAATTATGGTTTCATAACAAAATACATGGTTTAAGCAAATAAGCAAAATTTTCCTCTATGAAAACGTCTAAAGTAGTCCTGTTTATGTAGCCCTTTCAAGAAACAGTCTTCCTTTCAAGTGATTTTAAATAAGTGTGTTACAGCTGGTTCTCTCTGTGTTGCTGTCTTGCATGGACTTGCTATAATCTTGTTATAGAATCTTAAAGCCCTGCAGAGATAAAGTGCATTTTTATAAAGATTTTATGTTTGTGTTCAAGTACATTATATCCAGTTTAAATAACAACACAGAGACTCCCTTAAATGTATGGACTTTTGATTTTCTTTTTTTTTCTGAGTTCAGTTTAAATATAAATACTAATTAACATTATAAATGTTATCATCAAAGTTATTTTCAGCATTAGAGGCTGCAAAGACAGAGGCGGGGAGGAGGGGGGGAAGAGATCTATATTTACATTTTAGGTTGTTTGACATGCTTGGGTGTGCTCTGTTGAGTCTGATTGCCACATCTGTTTGGGTTCCCTTGTAAAATTCATAATTTGATTGTTGTCTCTACTTGTTGCTGTGGCTGGAGAAGGTGATAATGGAAAGACAATTCAGAATATAGTGAGGATGTCTGAAGGTGGTTGTATTAGTTCTGTAAGAACAATTTCTGTTTTGCCTGCCTCACTGGCCAGAAGTCCGGGAGTCTCTGAACAGTCTGAAAGTTTCTTCCTACCTAGTGCAGGACAGGTTTCCAGCATGCCAGCTAGAGGAAAACACTGGAAGACATATATGTCCTATTCCTCTGTGATGTTCTACTTCTGTGAATGACATAAAGGGCATGTTACATGAGAATCAAGTAACAGATATAAATAATGGTGTGTGTTAATGGGTGTTAGCTAAATTTCACAGACTGAAGATTTTTTTTTCCTCTTAGTTCAGGACCAGTGCATATTTCTTCCCCATTTTTTTCCTTAAACTTGTGATTTAAAGACCTGAACTGATTACAATGGGAAAACAGGAAGATTTTTACACTTTTACTAGAGAATTGAAGAACTTTTCAATATGTTAATACGCATCAAGGCTATTAATTTCCACTCTTGAAGGGAAAGTATCTACGTTGTAAAATTGTGCAAGTATTAGAGAAGTTTTTTAAATAGAATGCTAAAAAAAACCCACAAGTATAGTCAGACTATCCATCTGCCTTTCTGGAAACCAGTGAGGAAGTTGGTCTCAGCTTTCTGAAAATGTTGGGTTTTATAAAGACATTTGCAGTTTTCTGAGTTTGGGTAGGTTATATCCCTTCTTTCTTTTTCACAGAGGTTAATATGTCCCAACAAAATCTTTCTTTTTTCCCACAATTTAATAGTTTGCAGTACATCAAATATATATCCTATACATCCTATATATACCTGGAGTTCAAAGTCAGTAATAATCTCTAACACAGTGCACCCAATACAGGATGCTAAAACTCATTCTGAAGCTTTGGTAGAGACTGAGTTTTCAGAGTCCTGTTGTGTCCCTGTCATAGTAACAAAAGCCTGAAGATAACTTACATTACACTGGATTGTCGTGATTCTGAACTTTGTGAAATTTTGTGAATTTAGAAGAATCAGGTGCAATTATGTAAATCAAGAGCACTCTATTCACTGTCATAATAACTAGTGTAAGAAATAGTCTGCTTCCTTCAGACTCTTCAATGCAAATTATGTTTATTGTAATAATAGTATGCAATTATTTTAATATTTTTGAATATAATGAGTATTTTCAGAGTAAATATTTTATATACTTCCTTATATTTCTGCTGCAGTCACTCAGATAACAGCATGCTTTCTGTGGTTTTGTCCAATTGCCTTCAACTGCTGAGTGATTCTGTTGTTGTAGAAGAAGTATTTTCAAATAGATGTTTTTAATATTGTAAGACAGCTCTAAAAGTGATAAGTAGCAGAACAGATTTGTACACTTTAGTAGGTTGTGGGTTCCAGAGACTTTATCTTTCAGTTAAATATTATTTTATGATGCATTGCACTCACTTAGATTGCAGTATGCTTTCAGTGGTTTTGCCTTTAACTGCTGAGTGGCTTTACTGCTATTATAGAAGTATTTTCAAATAGTTGTTTTGAATATTGTATGACAGCTTCTAAAGTGATGTGTAGCAGAATAGATTTATTCACTGTCATGGGCTGTGGATTGCACAGGGTTTGTCCCTAGGTTGAATGTTTAACTCTTCATGAATTAGGTTATGTTCTTCTTGATAAGCTTTATTGCTTTTTAAAAACAGTAATTTATTAGGTGTAGAGGGTAATGCATTGATACCTAATCAGGAAAGTTTGTTCCTGGATATACCTTAGTATCAATTTAAACTTATTTCTTCTTGTAAGGCACGTTCTTCCTAAAGTCATTCATAAGTAGAGTGAGATACAAGAATGGAGTAGCTATATCTACAAGAGGTTACCATCTTGAGATTATACCATAGTCAGGATGTTGATTTGTAGGATTTCAGTATATTTTTAGTACTTTTCTAAGAGGTACTTTGATATTTAAATAGGAATGTCTTGCTTTTTAGGAAATGTCTTACTGCAGTTTAGAACATCTAATAGAAAAGAATGGCATGGAAGTAGCCATATACATTACTATAAAATGTGAGTGCCATATCTCTGTTATCAGTATCTATCTAAAATCCTTGTTTAGGAGTCCTGAGATGGCAGCAGTAGAACTTTGCAGCTAAAATTGCAATCATTGATCTAAATTACTTAAAAACTTGATTCCTCCAAAGTATCAAAGCAGCTTCTAATCCTATTTTAGTAATCTTGGCTGTTAACAGTTTCCCATTCATCAGCTGGAAAAAAAAAAGCAAAACCACAGACACATAGGTAGTTGCTTGTGATATTTATAACAAATTTTGACAAGGACAGTATATGACTGGAAATGAAGTGGGAGTTACTTGTGGTTGCTCTGAAACTACAGCAGCCTCTGGAGCAGTTTTGCCATCTAGGCTGTGATCTGCTGGGAATGTCAGCATTTCCACAGTGATGTCCCTCCTCACACTTTTCTTCATGGATGGAAAAAGAGTAATACCACAGAATCACAGAATGCTTGGGCTGGAAGGGGCCTCTGGAGGTCATCTAGTCCAACCCCGTGCTAAAGAAGGTTCACATGGAGCAATTTGCATAGGGTCACTTCCAGGCAGGCTTTGGCCACTTCCAGTGAAGGAGGTTCCATGAACTCTCATAGCAGCTTGTTGCGGTGCTCTGTCAAGATTTTCTTTGATATTCATTTCAGAAGATTCATAATGACTAGCATTTCATCCAGCAAATAGCATGTAATAAACATAGGGGCTTTTGTGCCATTTTTCCTTTTATAAATCGGTCTGGATGTCAAAGAGAGTTATGCACAGGATTGTGAAGTATGGAAGCAAACATGGACCAATGTGAAATGATTAGGCAGAGCTGACAGTGGGCAAAAGACAAAAATATGATAGAAATTTTAATATTAGTAATTTCAGGCATTTCTTAGAAGTAATCTGTTCGATTAAGTCTTCATAAATTACAAGATAAATTGAATCAAAACAGTTGTTGGAACAACTCTTCATATGTGGATGAGTGAGCAGTAGATAGAAATCTTTAACATAGAACTCCAGTGAATTTTTTCTTGATAAAATATGTACCTCAAACAGCACTGGCAAGTCATTTGTAGACAGTAGCATGCACTGTAGTTTGCTTGGAATGATGTGCGTGTGAGCATCTGACCAGGTTGTGCGTCCTGCGTGACTGGTCAGCAAGCCCCTATTGGGCAGAATGAATAAGAGAAAAGCTCTTCCCATTTTTCATACTAGAAGCTTCAACTTCAACTGTATACAGTCTTAGAAAAATGAGAAATAGTCAGTTAAGGAAAGCAACTTGTTAGCCATGAGAATTTGTAGCAGGTGCCTTCGGCTGCTGGGTGCCTGCTGCAAGCAGTCTGTCATCTCTGACTCATCTTCTGAAGGCTTCTGCTCCATTGTTGCTGAAAAACCTGGTGTTCCCAGGTCAGTGTCTGCTGAAGAGTGTTTCTTCTCAACACTGACTGTCACACTCAATAATAATGTGGGTGTCTAGAGCTTTACATCTACAGAGACCAAAGCAGATAAATAATGTAATTGAAAGGATGCCAAAGAAATAGATGGATGGAGTCCTACACTCTGAGTTATCAATACAATGCTTTTTTGCAAACTTAGTATTTTATAATTAACATTACAATAAAAGTATTAGTTTCCTATGGGAGTTTTAAATGCATCAATTTATTTGGTTATTTCCCTTTTTTCAATATATTTGCTCTTACTCTCACATTTATAAGGAATGTAGATACTATACCACAGAAGAAAAGTGATTTTTTAACTAAAGCTTCTCTCTTTATTGCAGGGTTGCAATATTTTGACTATCTAATGCATCTTCCTACAGAATTCCTAATTTTTTATTATATTTTTTTGGCTGGTTTTACCTTCAGTAATCTTCACTCAAAATATTCCTCAGCTTTAGAATGTCAGTCTTTTTTGCATACAAATAATTGTACATCTTCTTAAGGTTTAGAGAAATTCTTATATTTTAGCCATTGTTATTTTGTTTATTATTTTTTATCGGAGAGTTCTTCCTTTAGTTATCTGACCTATTTCTCTGGTGATTAATTGTTCAGCACCTGATAAAAAGTTCAGTTCAACCAGACTGAATGCTGCCTAGATCTAATGAGGCAGATGATTTAATCTGACACAACAAGTCTGTTTTTTCCTTTCTGCAGTCATTTTTCCCAGAGGTATCTCTAGAGATATGTGGTTCTCTAAGCACGTCTTCTTTATTGGATTGATAGTGAAAAAAATGTTCTTCTGTAAACAGACAAAATTTCAATCATCCAAAGTGGACTACAAGAGCTATTTTCTTATTGCTGATGATTTGAGATAATGAAAGAAAAGGAGAGGAGATCAGATAAATACATGGTTATTAATCAGATATTTATTTATCAGTGGTTATATCAGTTATTGTAGGGAATGCTATCTAATTTTACACAGAAGAAATGTGACTGTTAGTTTAACCCTCATTACTAAAACCAAATTCTAATACAGAAAATAAACCAAACATCTGAAACAGAAAAGAAAAAGGGTTACCAGAGAAGTGAGTTGTGGTGAACATTGAGGACAATTCCTTTATTGGTCGTAAGCATTACAATATTATGTCAGTAACGCTCACCAGCTGCTGTAGGTACATCAGATCAGACTTTTGTACATCCACAATTTGATCTATTCTTTTAGTACTAGAACCTCATACTCAGCATTTTTTTTTTTCTAGCAGCATCTCTGCAAAGGGCTTGGGTGTCTCTAGATAACCAGAAAAGACAGTTTCTCTGGTGGGAAAAAAGTAATCTGTATACAGCCACTTCTTGTCTGTGTCTGAGGAACTTTGAATAACAACAGAACCAAGATGCTGCCTGCATAAGTTTCTCTGATGGTGACATCCTATTCTTAACAGCTGCACCTGAAAAGCAGACAGAGATTTATCTTGTTTAGTGAACCTGATATTTCTGGAAAGCCAAAATTTCTGCAGATAATCCATAATATTCAAGTGCAGTGCGTATTATACCCCTTGGAGAATAAGACCATATTCTTCTCTATAGAAGAATGTAGTCTGTCCTCTTGGAAAGTAATCTATCATCTCAGTAAAGTCCTTGACTATTTTTCCCCTAGAAAGAACTTTTTTTTTTCCATACTGAGTCAAATTTTATTTAGCCTGAGGATATGCATGTTAAATTTTGATATTATATGCCATCTGAATTACCTCCTTGAAGTCTGAGATTTAAATTTATGTTTGCAAGACAGTGAGAGTACCTGAACTTCAAGTATCAAGTTTGCCACTGAACACCTAATAAGATCCCAGTGATAGGAGGTCCATCAGACATCTGCCTTACTTCACTTGTAACCTGCAGCTGATGATAAAAGGAATTATGCACAGTTAGATTTTTCTAATTTTTTAATACATTCAGACAAAAATTACTATGTTCATTAGGTATATTTATTCAACCTCAATCTAAATTGCATTTGTTCACAACTTACTCAGCACAGACCTCAGAGTTCACATTCTGGCCAATTTTATGGCTAGATAAGTAGTCTGAGATGAATCAGGTTACCAGAACAAGAGTAATTGTTCTCAGGAGTAAGAGGGTATAATGGAAGGCAGAATAGGATGCTGAAATTGTTGTTTTGCAAGTTGACAATTGAGATATGACAAAGTTCACTTGCTCACAATAAAAATTGATTTAATAGTTCAGCAATAATGAAGAAGTCATTTAGACAGGAAAATATTCTCAATCAACTTGACTGCTGACACATTCAGTGAAAGCATGGCTCACCTTTGAGTCATTGTTGCAAAAATGGTCATAATCTGTTAAAAGTTATACTGTAAATGCTACTGGTGTTGCTATTTCCTTCCTTTCCATTATCTTACAGAATTACTATAATAAGCTCACTTTCTGAATGCTAGAATTTTTGTACTAAACCAAAAATTTTTAGACTCAAAACATTCCTATTTAAAAGGTAAATCTCACAGTAAAAATCCAGGCTAAAGATTAATCACAATATCCTTTGTAGATTAACTTAATCTGTGTTTAGGAACTTCACTTTTTTCCTGTCAGAAACTAAGCAAAGCTACTTTAGCACTTGTACCATTTGTTTTCTAGATTCAAAATAAGTTTTTTGGCTCTTTAAATCTTTTTTCATTTTTTAATAATTTTCTTGGGGAATTGATATTCAGGCTCAAAATGGATCTCTGACAGATCAGAGGTCAGGCAATATCCCTGCTATGCCCATACTTGATATCTTACCATTAATACAGCTGAGCAATAATTAGCTTATCTTATACTTTTTTGCAAAATAGAGATATTCACATTAATGGTTCTACACCAAAATAAAGATATGGGTGAAATTATGTGCACTTTTTTCGTTTTTATTTTTGGTGGTTTTCTGGTGGTTTTTGTGGGTTTTTGTTTTTAGTTTGTTTTTTTTTTTTTTTTGTTGTTAGAAGAGCACTTTAAAAACCTTTGGTAGTTTTTGGTTTTTTCTTTTACATTTGAAATAACCATAGTAAAGATGTGACCTTCTGTTGTGAGGTCTGATATGGATTAATGCAAGTGGACTATCTCCTGTGGTTTTATTAATCTTAAATTTGTCTACCATAAAAAAACAACATGTTAGATTAAGAGTGCTGCTTCAGAACTCTTCCATTTGGTTTGGGGTTATCAAACTAACATTTAGAAAACAATTATCTGTAGTTGTTTGCCTTTTTGAATATAGGTGAGTAAAAAGATGTACATTGTTTTTTCATCTTTGGAAGATCCCCCTTCCTCTGATTTTATCTTTTTTTTTTTTTTTTTTTGTTCCTTTTTAAAGATCCAGTAATCTAGGTATTTTCCTTCTGGTTATAAACCTGCAATATCAAAACTCTTAGTTTGTAAAGAGAGATTTTGCAGCCAGGAAAAATGGTAAAGTGAAACTTTTTATTCACAGATTTTTATTTTTCTAAATCTCTGTAGTGAATATTTATTGAAGTGGTAAAGTACCAAGTTCAATACTGGTATATTTTCTATATTCACTAACACTTTTGGACATCTCTTTGTTGTATGGTTGCACAGAATAAGAAGGTGTAGGACTGGAGTTCCAAGCGCCATATTCAACACTGTCAATATCACTATTTGGATTAATACAAATTTCTTCTTTTTTTTTTTTTCTTGTGAATGGCAGGATTTTCTATTATAATTGAAGAACAATAATGGAATTCTTTAGTTATTTTGGTACTAAGTGTTTTGCATTGTTTAAAATATGATGGTCTCAGTAACCAAGTACATGGTTCTTTGAACCCAGTTGAAGCTGTTTAGAGTCTTGACCTCAGCCTGTTTCTTGAAAGTGAGCTGTAATTGGCAAGTAATTCAAGTCCTTGAGCAGTGCCCTTGCTGGGAAGATAAAAGGTGAAAAGCATCCCCCCTCATCCATCAGATAGTTTGTCAGTTCCAGGCCTTTTCTCAAATAATCACTGAAGGGAATGATTACCTCGCTCAGAGTCCACCCCCTGACCTGCTTTGGACTCATATATTTTTCAGCGCCAGACATGGCTGTGAGGAGCCATCCTAGTGAATGGCACAATTCAGCAGGTAGTGAATCGATCTCGTCTGCAGCTGTGTTTTGTAATGCCATAGTTTTGAGGACAGATCACTGTTATTGTGTCCTTGTGCTCATGGAAGCAGTATATCTCTTTTTCAGTCCTGTGACATCTTGCTTTGAGGTTAAGGAGAGCGTGTGCAATGTCCCACAAAAATGAAAGTGTATACTTTGGTATTTCTCCACACTGTGCTAGTTCTCTCTGGGGAAGATTCCCTAAGCAGGAAGTAGTTAATATTCCCAGTAGGAACCAAGAGGGAGGACTTCAAGAGGAAGCAGACATTTACAGCACACACTCTCAGGTGTCAAACAGCATCCGTCTTGACCCTAAAGAGGACCAATATTTTATTTACAGTATTTATTTTTATTAGGTGATAGTTAATGGTTCATTTCTTGAAGAATGAATTCATTTTAATATGTGATCTTCTTTTCTAACTTACAACATATGTTGTAATATAAGTTTAGGAAATATGTTGTAATGTAAGTTTAGAAAATGCCTCCATTTTATGATGTGTCTGATCATTTGAGTGTTCCATATCTCCAAGCATCCCTCCTCAGTGTCCTGGTAGTGTGACTCAGATGGAAGCAGTTAAGAGTTTCCTGGTGAAGGGCAAAAGGAATTCTCTGTGTTAGCATTACTATAATATTACTTCTAAGATCGCTTCATGAACTTTCCAAATGCTAGATGCCATCTTTCTTGGGACAGCTTTCAGATGCTGAAAGACCCTAAAATATTGAGGGATATCAGGATGGTAATGGTTTAGCTAGTTTTATAGAGTGATAGAATCATTAGGTTGGAGAAGACCTCCAAGGTCGTTGAGTCCAATCTTTGAATACCACCATATCAACTAAACCAAAGTACTAAATGCCTCCTCCAGTTGTTTTTTGAACAATTCCAGGGATGATGACTCCACCACTTCCCTGGGCAGCCCCTTCCAATCCTTGACAATCCTTTCAGTGAAGAAATTATTTCTTATGGCATTGTACTGCAGCATATTCCAAGGTTTTTCTCCATACCCTGCAGTGAATTTGTGTCCTAACAATCACTTCAAAGAGGATGAAGGTTGTTTAGCAGCAAATGAAAGGTACAAGTAAGCAAGTGAAAGTTTTTATTCCTCAAACATATGAAGTTGTAACTGAGCTTCAGCTAGAGATCTCCCAAGGTATAACAAGCAGATGGATTTAGGGACACAGTTTACTAAATTACTGTCCAATACTTATTCATTAGCCTATGGCTCTCTCTTCGATGTGGCAATAACATTAAGGATATGGATAATGACATCCATAATCCTTTTGGGAATACTCTTACCTACATCCAAGATAGTTACATTTAGTGTAATAGCTTTTTATACTTACTGCTCAGAGCAGCTAAGTAACTTGGAGATGAGATAGGCCTTTGCAAATTCCAGTCTCCTCTGAGCCTCCTTTGTGTTTTATTATCTGGGACGTTATACAGTATTTTTGTTTATATCTGTGGGTATTGATGTTCTTCCCATGCTTTCCTTTGAAATTCTAGTTCTGTAGTATAAATCTTGATGGACTTTACCTTACATCACATCTGTACAGGCTGCCCAGTTTAAACAACACTTGTGGAGCATGACTTACCAGTTTTCAAATTCCACGGTCCTCAATTCAATTCAATTCATATTGGCTACAGCCTTTTGCAACAGCAGATGTGGTTCAAGCACAAATCCTTTTCTAATACAGGATTTAATTAGTTTTATTCTGAGATGACATCAAATGCTGTGGATTTGCAGCCACAGTCTCATGAATGTGATCACTGGACACCTTAGAGAGGTAATAGTCTTTTTTGTTTTCATGGCCATTTAAACTTGTGTTTACCTCTGATATTTATTTTGGGCAGTGATTGCCTAGGATTTGGCAATAAGTGCTTAGTAACAGGACTATAGCCCACAGTTTGTTATCTGGGAGCTACTATCTGTAGAACACACGCTGGTGATGGAGTGCATAGAGGAAGAACAGGTTTCCTTTTCACAGTCTGCTTATCAGACTCAGCTGGAAAAAAGCGTAACTTTCAAGCCACGACAAGCAAGTATTAGGAAGGAGAGAATTTGAATTTAATTGGGCTTTCAATGAGAAGAACAGTTATACTCAAAACTACTATTTGTGTCACTGTGAAGAGCCAGCTTGTCTGGGAGCTTGTCTCTGGCAATGGTGTACAGAGCTCAGAGAAGCAGGATGTGCTAGTCTCACTAATTCTCCAGGCTTGTCTTAGGAATTGATGCTACATTTGCTGCCTTCCATTTGTCTGGCATGGGAAACATGCTATAGACAGTGTAGATTTTCTAATATCATACTAGAGTTCCCACTACATTGTAAACTAAAGGGACATGATCCTTCTTGCTATAATTTGCTACAATTCAGTTGCTTTATTGTTATAGTGCCTTTTTTACTGAGGTGCCATCTGAATTCAGACTGTGGTTTGCTAGAATATGTAATCTCTAACTCATCCTTTTTGAGTAGCTAGTTCAGCATAGGATATTTTTTAACTTCTTTGATTCTGAATTATTGTAACTTTTTGTAATCATGTTCTGTTTAAAATATGCTATGTGCCCTTTTCCATCAGTACAAAGCAGCAGTGAGGTAATACCAGGAAAGCGTGGTGCTGATGTGGCAAACCAGATGTGGAGATGAAACTGCCAAGGTAATTCAGGCCATGAGGTCTCTGCTTTCCATTCCTCACCAATTCCTGCTGCTGTCCAGCAGCAGCACTGCAATACAGAGTCAGCTCTGGCTGACTACACCTGGCTAGCAAGATTCTTTTACTTTCATCTCTGGATTAGACCTTTGCTAGATATATTTTTTGGACAGTATTTTATAACAGCAGCAGCATTGTTATTAGTTGTCAATATTTACACTGGGATTAATTATTTTTTGTTGGACAGCTTGGAACTGTTCTCCAAAGCAGAACTGGAGAGGAATTTATAACTGGCCATGTTTTTCTAGGGTAGAAATGTAAGCAGTTCACATATTGGCTTTTTGGAGTCTTTAGTAGATCGCCTGGGACAGTGGGACTACAGCAGCTGTAATAGACAATTATTTCTCATAGGAAGCAATTTTTTTATGGCAGAAGTAACTAATGGTAAGCTTGTCCCCAAAAGAATTTGTATCAGCAAATTCTGACGTTATGGTTTCCCAACAACTTCTTGTGCACTGTAACAGGATGGGCTGTGCTTTTAGCATGTAACAGGCGTACACATGGAAACTCTTCAGAAAACTTCCTCCTTTTTAAGGTTTTGATCTGATTGCAACCCCTTAGCTAGTTAGATATTTTCTTTAAAGGTGTTCAAAGGCGGGGATTTGAATTAACCAAGTTAATAGAGCCAAACTGGATCCTGGAAAGACTGTAGATGAGGGTGGTCTTAGGAGCAGAAGATATCCAGCAGCTCTGATTTACTACCAACAACAGAAGTTAAGCCAGGACTTCCCCTAGAATTTAATGTCCTCTAAGTACCCTTTCTGACAAGCAAATCCATGTTCACTGAGGTTCTGTTCCTGGCAGTTCTATTTCAGGAAGAAGAAATGTATATGAAAATGTAAAAAGGCTACCAAAAATTTGGTGGAAATGATTATATCTTTGAAGTTACTAGTTTGTTTTCAGCCTTCAGCATTCCAGTTACAATCTCCACACATGTGACTGTTATTTAAAGCTGATGCAGTTTTCATAGATGTCGTAGTAAATTTTGACTGACTGAAATAAAAACTGATAAGGGCTCCACTGTGTGGAGCAGTGTTTTATCTCCAGGATATTTATATAGAGGTAATTGCTGAGTCTTTGCAAAAAGAAGGAGAGTTTTTATCCTTGTATGCCTTGCAAGGTATACATAATGGATAATAAAGAGATTGTTTTATAAAGGAAACTCCTTTAGAGCCTAACATGTGATTATCCATTAGAGAAATTGAAATGCAATTGCTGCACTGCATATGTCAATCTTCCTCTGTTGCCCAACAATCACATTTGGTTTTTAATAGCTAATTTTTTTTTTTGTCTTCTCTTGGCACAACCATTATATTTCTTGTTCGCATTATCTGATTTTGGGCTGTTTTCTACCTTAAAGCACAGATAATTTTTCAGCAGTTTAGTCTAACTGACAATTAGCGCTTTTTTTTTTCTCATGTATTCAGCTTTATGAAGATTCAGCAAGCTTGTACAACCAAGCAGGTCGTAGCCTGTCTCTTATTTTCATGGCCATTTAAACTGAATAGACATCTCTGGCTTTCTAGACAGTTTTTTCAGTTGCATTTGTCATGCCTCTTCCAAAAGCAGTTTCTAAAGTGCAGCACAATCTTAGTTCTAAATAATACATTTATTCACATCTTCAGATAAAAATGTATATTTTGGACTTGTTGTACATAATTAAAACAGGCACATCAATTTTTCTTCTTTCTTAAGTGTATCTATTCTAGGTTGCAGAAAATGTCACTCTGTTCCCAGTGCCATTGATAGCACTGTTCTGAAGTTGGGAATTCTTTCAGTATTTGTTCTTATCAGCATGGAATGACTATGCATAGCTGTGAACAGTATGGAGGAGGTAGAAAATCAGATATTTTACTATCTTTTATTTTCTGTGACTGAATGCATATTTTCTAAGTAAAAAGCAAAGGCAAAACCCTTTGGTAAATTTAGCCTGATACTCAGCATATCCTGGGATTATTTTCCCACTCTGTTTTAGTAGTGACTAAGTTTAAAACTAAATACAATATAACCAGTTTGAGATTGCATCTGAAAGGAGAAGAACATGTGGTTTAACATGACAGCATGATATACAGGATGGCAAAATGCGTACTAGGAAAAATCATATTTTGGTAAGCACAAGTGTTTGTACTTGTCTTGTCTGAACTGAATAAAGTTAGAGAAGAAGAGACATGATCATATAAAAGAATTGAAGTAACAATCCCACAGTTTAAATGCATACCTGCTAATTCTTTACACAGTAGGTTGCCTTTCTTTCATCACAGAAAGATATCTAAATGTTAGGGATAATATTTTCCTTTGTTTGCTAATCTCATATGTTCAATGGTGATTTATGGACAAATATATATTTGAGTGCAAATAAAAGAAAAAAATTCTGGTTAGGATGTGAGAGGTCCTTCAGAATTACCTTTTTCCTATGAAGCCTTTCAATATTATAGACATTCTATAGGTATTAGGTAGGAGGTACACATTACTGGCTGCTAAAGCTGTTCAATAAAGTATCTGTCAAATTGATTTCTTCAGACTCCTAAATTTTAAGTTGTGTAGTGTTTGCATATGCTAAATGAAGTATATTTTGTTAAGAGACATAGTAAAATATGATACAGTTCATGTCAATTTGATATTTTACTTTTTATTCCAGAAATAATGTAGTTACTATTTTGGAGCCATAGTCTGCAGCAGAAACTATCTTGGAGTCTAGAAGAAATACTAAGTCTCGGGGGCCACTGAGCCATATAAAGAGAAGTCTCTATCATTAATTGCTGTTATGCAGTTCTCCATGGGTCTTTTATGTAGAATATTTTACTCAATAATTCAGAAAGTGCAGTTTAAGGCTTAACTCAGCATATCTTTCATATGGGTTTGGATAAAACTGAAGAAAATTGTTACTGAAAATTGGAAACATGCAAAGAAATTGAAAGTGCTTCTTTTATTTGAAGGAAGTTGCTGTTTTGCAAAGGAATGTCAACAAGCACAAGGAGAATGAAGAAAGGAAAAGGTGACTTAGGAATACAATGCTTGTTGTGTCCTTTCCAATTCAAAAGCTATAAATATTAGAAGGACTTGAACAAGAATTAATGCCTTGCTGACAGGCTATCTGCTTTGCTATTTTTAGATAGTTTAGCCAGGAGATCTAAATGCATGTGTACTTAGATGGCCCCAAGAAATTCAACATTCAAGAATATTTCAAGAACACCAAATATTACCTCAGAAGTTGAAATTTTTTTATGTTTATTATGTTTTCCTGAATTTTTGGTCATTTAGATTATTTTTGACAGAAAGGTTGTCCTAAGGTCAATTTTATTTTTATATTATTTTTTATTCATAAAATCTGTGTTTGGTTTTCCAAATATGGATTTGGAATGAAATGCGGGAACAAATGAGTAACTATTTGTTGTTAGCTTTTTTCTTTTTAATTTTGAAGATTTAAGTGTAGAATTGAAGATTTTAAATTGGTGCCAAAGTCAGCTTTATGTAATATTTCATAATGGGTGTAATACAAAACAAAGCAAAATGTAGCAGGGTCTTGAAGGGGAAACATAAGCTATTCAAATTCCTGTGTAGATTATTAACTAAGGCTATAAAAGAACATCCTGTTTATCCTGACAAAAAGTTTAGAATTCAGTTTACTAAAAACTATATATTTTATTTTGTTTTTCATATCTTATTAGAAAGTGTATGAAATTATCCATGCATGTCTTTTCCTCTTTTTAAAGTCAGCAATAGATAAAGCACATTCCACATGACATATTTAGGTTTAGTTTGGTGTTTTTTCTATGGTGTACAAATTTCTGATACATGAGTTTCCATTATTCTACACTAGCCCCTCTTGTTTCAATGTTGAACTTGCTTTACAGAGACAATGCCAATCTATACATATATATCATATATAAACCAGAGCATTTGGTTGGTAGTATCTAGAATCTGATGACAGGAGTGAAAATTTAGCTCTGCACAGGCAGCTTTGGATGGTTGTGAGTCTTAATCAAGCATTTGTGCCAAATGTTAATTATCTGTTAATCAGCTCAAATAAACCTGAACCTGAGTATCACATGGCACATAAAAATGGGTATTTTTTGATTCAGAGATAGTCAGCCTTATGGTAGGATTAAAATTCTAGAGTTGAGCTGCTAGGAAGGTGAACTGGAACAATATTTTTAGTTGTACAAGATAGAGATTTTGGTGTTTATAGAGAGCATTGTTTCGCCAGGTTTTAATTTTTCTATTATTTTATCTTTACTTATAACAGAATTGATGAAGTATCTAGTATGATAGATGGCTTGGGAAAATGTAACCAAACATAAAGTGCTGTGCTGAACAGACTGATTACTTTTTACAAATTGGATGGAGGAATAGGAGTTCTTTTTTCATCCTTTGTAAACTGAATCTGGATCTCACCCAATTTCCCTTCAGACTAACAGCCTGATACACTCCACAAGTTTGTCTGAAATGCAGTCTGAACTTTTCTATTGAATAACAAATTGAGACCTGTGCAAGAGAAAAGTTTCAAGGAGATTAGACTGAAGTAATTCTTCCTGCTTGTCTTTAACATCAATAACTAAATTATAAAACAGCCATCATAAAAAAAAAAAGAGGAGAAAATTCTTTTGATTTTCAGAAATCTGTATCTTAACTCACTTGTAACTCTGATCTCATCTACCCCTTAAAGCCAGGCTGGATCTTTGACCATGAATTTTTCCTCATGCATTTTTCCTGAAAGAACTTTGGGATTCCTAAATTTCTTGTAAATGATAGAGTACTGTTGACTGTATAATGATCTTACACTAGTGAGATGCTGTGTATCTATTTTGTTTGTGCTTCTCTTTGGTCTGTGTCAAGAATTTAAGTTACCTCCAAGTGAAAAGAATGAAAAAGCAAAGCAAAATGAATAATATATTCCAAGCCATGAACTGTTTTAGCACCAGTCCAGGCAATATTCCCAAACTGGTAGGATACATACAATATGTCATCTGTCAAGCTGTTGGATTTTGTGACCAGCAACTCATTGTTAACCATCTGCTTTCCTCTTTTTCACATGATTTAATGGCTTATTTTAAGTTATGTTAACAAAATATTACTGACCTAATGCACATTGGAGTAAATTAATAGATGGTTCTAGGCTAGGAAGTTTTTACAACTGTGTCCTTGACCCATGGCGTATTTGACAGTGCTTAATTAGCCAGATCTATTAGCCAGCAAATCTCTTTACAGAAAATCCATTGAACTAAAAGGATCAGCCTCTGCAGCTGTGTACCTAACAATCTTTTAGGGTATATGGGAAAAATTCTAAAGAAATATGTAGATAATATCTACATCACTCTGAAAAATTTGTTTTTATGCAAAATATTTTATCAGGCATCATGTCCTTCAAAATTCATCTGCACCAAAGTTTCTCAGAGCTCAAAAAAGTTCCCTTCAATGGACCTTCCAGTAATTGTAATTAGGGTGTTCAGAAGTTTCATCTGCTTTTAGGAATGTAGTTATAATTGTAAGCCTTACATGTAGGACATAGTAGTTAAATTTCAAGACAATTTTTATTTCTGGTGAATATGGTTGTAAATAATATTGCCTTCACAGCTGTTGATCTGACACATGCACTGAGGCCAGTAGCCAGATGTGCAGTGTGGAGCTGGAGAAGCTCATGAGTAGAACAAGAAAACAAGCAAAGTGCAAAGTCCTTTATGAACATCTGACTGCTGACTTAAAACAGGTATTAGAAGTATGCTTATTGACTGTCAGGAAGAAGAGAAAATATGCATGCGTTCATGACTTGCATTATATCTCTGATTTTGACTCTGGGTTTCAATATGCTATTGTATTTAAAAAAAAATCCACTCAGCAGTTAGTGTTTATGCAGTGTGTTCCTTGTAGTGTACAGGAACTAAAGCTTAAGAGTCAAATACTAAAATGTATGGCAGAAGTCCATGTGACATTTAAAAGCTAAACTTAATTCCAGATAATCTGGATATCCTATAACTGAAGTAGATTAATGTTCTTTGAAATGAAAACAAAATCATAAAACTTTATGGGTAATTGTGAGGTCAGGGTAGTTTTTCACTATGTCATTTAGGCATATTGAAAAAGATAGATTATAGAATTATAATTCTATTAATTTGGAGGGAGGAGAAGATATTACAAAGAGTTAGGGCCCATAAGTCTAGTTTTTTTAATGTTTAAGCATAAATAGTAAAACTTTCAAAAGTCTTTGAGTTAGGAAAATAATTTCCTTTGACTAATTTCTGGCCCTTTTTTCATTTGTTGAATAGCTTGGATTTATTCAGTCTGGGTAAGGAATGCAAGACTGAGTAATTTTCTTACCAGTGGCTTTCCTTAAACAGGTCTGTGAGCATCTGTAGAGACACTGATCATTAAATTGGAGAAGCAGATGTACCAGTGCTCAGGAGAGACTCACCTTTCTCTCCCACAGCCAGTGGAAAGTCACGTACCTGGGAAGTGTGTGACTTACTTTTCTGATGAGTCAGTCAATATCAATTGACTAGATTTATATAAAGATATAGTCTTGGCAAGACAGATTGGCTGAATGCAGCCAGGTTTTGTCCGCTTCAAATGCCATGTCAAGTGTCAGCCACTCATGCATGTATTGATGTGAAGCATCAAGTTGTACATTGAAACTCTGACTTCCTACTGCTTCATCTGAACAATTTGTACAACTTGCTTTCCCTGAAGGCATTGGTAAGGGAATTGTTCCTTGAATGTGTCTGTGTTCTGGGATGCAACTGAAAATAGAACAATGTGACTTGTTTCCTCATTTCTTGCTTCATACTTGAAATTGTAGCTGTGACATCTCTATGGAAAACTGCCTTTCCTCAATTGACTCTAAGGAAGTTACTATTTCTACTCTTTTGAAAAGAGGTTTACTTGACTTTTTCAGATAATATCAAATTTTCTTCTTTGTTCTCTGAAAGTCATCTCTCTGTTTTGTTACATTTATTCATATTGCAGCTGCCTGCTTTACTTGTCTCGTTTTTTTCTGGTATTCATTCAGTATTGCTCTTTCTCCTCACTACCTCTTTTGTTTTATTCTCCAAACTTCAAAATTGCTTATGTGTTTGCATCAAGTATTTTCACACCAAACATTTTCTTTAGTTCCAGGAGGTAAGTGTTCAAGCTTTTTAACTCTGCTTGTTGTATGTAACTGGATATTCCTTTGGTCTGAGCTCTCTACATTCACATTATTGGTATCCACCTGTAGCCTTTAGAATAAGTGCTCTTATTGCAGGAAGTTTTTCATTTCATACAGCCCCTCCACCCATAATAGTTTGTTACATTTGGGCTTTCAGTTGTCAAGATTGCCTTACAGTTGGTAAAGACAGACTTTTGCTTAAAGCATGTTAGATGTCACAAACACTTTATCCTAGTGGCAAATACAGATAAATAAAATTAACTAGCTAAGTGGCTGACCTCCAGTAGATTAGATATTGTTAATCAATCAAAATTGTTTGTGGCTGGGGGACTTTTCAGTAGAGTTTAAATCAAGGATATTTCTCCATTTATTCTGACCTTGATCTCTGCTTTGTTTTATTTTTAGTTTCCTGGGCATTAGTTACAAATTAACATTCATTTGTCCTTCTTTATCCTTACTGTTGAATTAATTCAGATCTGGTGGAGTTTAGATAAGTCAAAACCACACATGTACTCTGTACTGAAGTGTATGTAGTCACCAGTGAATATCTGAGGGCTTTGAGACCCTTCTAAATTGTAAACACCCACAATATTCAAATGTGGCACCATAATATCCAGCATATACTAATTGCAAATCCTTGTGGGATTTTGTGGCATTCTGGTATTTCTACTTTGCTGGTGAAGTTCCAAGAAGCTTAAACTTTCTGGACATTAATTCCCTTTTCACACATTTGTTTAGTTGTTAGTGCTTTAAGACAGAAAATGAAGTGCAATTTTAATAGTATTGATTAGTGATTGCTGTGTGACTTGGTAGTACAATATCAATGGAAATTAGATTTTAATGTTCTTGCGAAAATTATTCAGTTACTTGGGGACTTTCTCATGGATGAGGAAGCCAGAGATTTTTAAAATTGTATTGGGCACTGGTAGTCTATCTCCTCTTTTATGGAACTTCTTTTATACTTAAGCTTTGATTTAATTATTTGACCTAAGAAATCTGGACTTAATTTGCTAATAGCATCCTGGATGTGTTCACCTTTCTTTTAAGACCATTTCAAATAATTTTATTGCTACTAACTATTTTTTTAGGTTCTACCATGCTTTTCATGCTTTTCATTATTGCATTGATTGATCAGTTTGAAGTGTTTCCACCTCTTGGCAGTCCTGTGAGCTGACAGAGCACCTCATACAAAGGTAAGTAGAAAACTCCTCCCTGAGTGAAGCTGCAGTGTCTGTATTTCTTTCTGAGCTCTTACAGAAAGAACTGAAGGGCATTTTCTGTATCATCCACATTTTTACAAAACCCTGAACTAACTGTGAGTGCTTTGCCAAGCTGACACAGGCCCATGCAGTGACTACATGCAGGAGTGTGAGGTGCCCAGCAATCCTCGATGGTCAGAGTGACTTTCCATGCTCCATCTTCATTACCAGACTTTCTAGAATGTGGGGACACATTATCCTTAACATGTTCATAGATAAAAATTATTTCCAGAGAAAAAAGACAGTACCCTGAGAAACTCAGATATATACAGCTCTGTAAAAGGAAGCCATGCAAATGGCAAATAGGAGAAATTCAAGATATTTTATGTTTGGGGGAATGTGAAAAATAATCAGAAACATCTTTAACCACAGAGTTGACTTTATGCTCCTAAAATGGATTCATTACTAGTCACTAAAAGCTTTCCCTTTGGTCCTTAGTCAAAGCTAAAGTCAAGTATCAAAAGATACTTGGTTTGGTGGTTTAGTTTTTAGATAGAAGTCCAGGCCCTTCTGCCTTCTTTATACCACTAATCTGAGCCTCACCATAGCTATTAGGTTTGTTTTACTACAGGTTTCAGAGCAAAGAAAATTAGGGTTGTCCATACTGAAGCACAGAGATGCCAAACTGGTATGGTCTGTTCAATGGATGTAAAAATGAGTGACTTTGAGGTCTCCTAAGTAATGGAATTGCAGCATTATTGGATCCATCTGAGATAATTACACACACAATCAGTCCATTTATGCTGCTGCACCATGTCTTGGTGCTTAAGATGTCAGGGCTCACATGAGCTGCCAACTGAGCTATCCAAAACCTTTATTGAGAGATGCTGTACAGTTAAGCAGATGTTATTTTCCTCTTCCTACTATGAACAAGCACATTGTGACAGCTTGCTCTTTAAGATTTTTTCAATTATTGACTGTTTCTTGTTTTAATCTGATGTTTTGCTTGCCCCTACTAGACCTTGGCTTCTTCTCTTTATGTATGTACACTCCAGGTAAAGGCAGTGTGAATAATAAAACCATGGACTGAAAGGGATTAAATTTCTTTTAATATTGGAATAGTTGACCACATGTGCAACACTTCAGGAGCAGAACTTCCTGACTTACAGCTTTGGAACAGAGGCTCTCTCCCAGATGAACTGGAAGCTTCACAAACTGAAAATTTGCATTTGAATTTTTACACAGAAAACTCAACTGTTATTCAGCTGAAACCAATACATAAAAAAAATTGATTTTTTTATATAACATTTTGTCCTAGAAAAATGGGGCTGTAGCTAAGCTTGCATTTCATAAAATCAGAGAATCATAGAACATCTTTGGTTGGAAAGAGCCTCTGGAGATTATCTTGTCCAACCTGCTGCTCAAAATTGGACTAACTTCCTAAAAGAAACTTTTTCAGTTAATGTCTGAGTATGTCCAAACCCCTCTGGGCTGCTTGTCTCAGTGTCAGAGCAGCCTCATAGTGGACAATTTTTTCCTTCCATGCAATCAGAATTTCCTTGTTGTGCCTTGTTTGTTAGCCCTCATCCTTTCTGGGCATGCTTCCAAGAAGAGGCTGCCTTCACCTTGTCACCAGCCACCCACTGGGCAGTGGGAGGCATCAGTTATGCTCTCCTTTGCCCTTTTCTTCTCCAGGCTGAGTAAAAGCAGTGCTTTCAGCTTCTCCTTAGCTTAGTTTTGGAAACTTCCCACCCAGTTCCATGGGCTGGTGCAATGGAGGTTGCATTCAGTGGTCCTTAGCTTCCCTCTGGACTGCACATCTTCCGCCATGAGCTTTAAACTCCCCTTTGGCACTGGCCCCAGGGACCATAAGCCATTGAACAGGTGGGATCAGGAAAGACCAAGACAAGGAAGGTATTGAGTAACTCAAGTTTTCATCTTTGTTATTACCACAAGGATCTATTTATGGTCAGAAATTACAAAGATTTTGTCGATTTTGGTTATGGACATTGACTATTCTTTACAACATTCTTTTAAAGTGGAAGCAGCATTAATGACTTTGGTCTGAACACAGAAAGCACAGAGAAGTAAAAATTTTTAATCAAGTTCTTTAAGTAATGATAATATTTACAAAGCCACTCTTATTTTATTAGCAGTGTTATCAATAAATTTCCATTCAGCATAATGGGGGAAGAATCAGTTCTTAAATACATTTCTAATATGAAGATTTTCAAATTCTGACATAGTCAAAAATCTTAGCATGTATTTGTGTGTATCACCTCCAAGTATTTGTACTTAGCACTGCAGAAGAGGCAAATTCCCATGAATACCAGAATTTTGCAACTGTTCTGCTGTACAACATCAGCCTTAAAGGTCCTGTTTTCAATATACTTACATTTGTGGGAACTCTTCCTTGTCAAGAAGTCATCAATTAGCTATGTTTTACCATAGCTTTCTGCATTAATTTTTGCTACCATAATTATGCTACCTTTTGAGTTACAAAACTCAAAAGGATTTTAAATTCAAAAGGTTTATTTTTAGCAACTGATGCTTTCTGACAAATCACACTAGTTCACTTGCACTCCATTCTGTAATTTAGAGATAATATAACCTGTATGAAAACTGAAGCTGCAACAGGTATGATCTCAGGGGATGCTTGAATAGTTTTGATAAGTGTTGATTACTAAATCCCCTACTATTTCATCCCCACTCTGCCATTATCTGGCATCTGTTGTCTTTCTGTTTTTGAAACATTTTCAGTGTGCATGAGCTACTGGCCCCAGAACTGCAGTTGTTAAGAGCTGACATTTTATGCAGGACAAAATAAGGGGAGTCACAAAGTTAAATCTGCAGCATTAAGGGTTTCTCTTAAGTATTCCAGACTCCTGTTGTTAAGGAAAAATATTCGAAGGCATGAGAAACACATCCTGAATAGAGGTGATTTTGAAAACTAGGAAATTCCTGCATCTTTGTCTTTAGTTAGATATACTTCCTAGAACATCATTCATTTTCCAACCATTTTAAAAGTACTTTAATCCCTGTGTTAAAATAGGCTTTCAAATGTGTCTGTATTGTGTAGGGAAAAGTTTACTGACACATTTTTAAGGCTGACTTTACTATGTGTTTACAAATCTGCATCTGCTGTGTGAAATCACACTGCTGTATATTTACTAAGCTGAACATCACACACTGATATGGACAGCTTTTTATTATTACTCCAACTAGATGTAATGCAGCTATTCAACAGCACACTCTGTGCTGCAGTAAAATGCTTTGGAACAATGACATTTCATTGATACTAGTAAAAATGTCCAGTAAATATAAAGCTCAGGTTGCACTGCTGCTTACTGAGTTGCTTACTGAAATTTCATTATTCTTTTCATTGACTGAAGCTCTTACAGGTGAAATTTTACATACTGATCTTATAGAGAGTTATCTTTTGTTACCAATAAAATCACTGGAAGATATTATATAAGGAGCTTTTCTTCTCTGTTTGACATGTCCACTATGAAAACCAACCTCAGTCCAAATTGTGGAGAAGAGCATGAAGCAATTTAAACATTTTCCTCCCCCAGTTTCATGGACTCTTTATTACTTTTCAAAGTGTTAAGAATACTCAAGATACTTTTGAGCAGGGTGTTTTATCCACACCTGCAGTGCACAGGGCAGTGTGTGCAGGGATGTTTGCCTGCACTCTGGTAGCAGGGAAACTGCAGTGGTGATCAGCTTAGCCTGAGAAGAGAGTGAGCGATGCTGAATGATTACACCTGTCAAGAGATAATCATCTACAGGAATTGTGATGGCTTCTGTGACTTCTTCAGTAGTCTCTATCCAGCTGCATATAAATATTACTTAGATAAAATGTCATTCAAATCATGCTGCTGACAAGGTCATTAGATCCTTCATATTATATTGTTTTGGAATTTCACAGCAGTCATTTTTGGTTTATGAGTCCAGCTTTACTACACATTACAAAAAGAAAAAAAAAAGGATAGACAAGAAGACAAGAGAGAGGGGAGAAAGAAGGAAAAAGGTACAACATTTAATACCACCCAATAGCAAACTGTTAGTAAATGGATTTATAAAAGAATTGGGTTCCACTAGGGTATCATTCTAGAATAAACATCTCTGTTAATCTAAAGGTCCATGACAGTGACTGCCAGAGCAATTTTTTAAGATAAATAATGTCATACAAGTTTTGCACTTGCATCCTTCATTTGCAGACTTCTGTTGACAATATGTGAAAATTCAGATACATTTTCATCTGTATCTACAAAGTAGCAGAGTTTCTTTAATAACTAGTTTAATACCACTGTGGCCCAAGTTGCAATTGTACTGCTAAATACTGTGCAACCAAACCAGGTGAATTAGAGGATAAAGGGAAGGATAAGACAATGGTCTTGCCTCTTTCCAGGGCAATGATTGTGTGAAGATTCAGCAGTCCTAGTGACTCACTATGTCTGACTTAAGAAAAAAACTCTGTATTACGAAAACTGAGCTTTTACACGTACACCTCTAATGCAAGTGTTTATTTTCTTATGATTTTGGATTTAAAGAGTGCCCTTGGTTTATATGCCAATTTTTTTTCATACACACCCAATGGCAATTTTTTTTATACCAACCCAGTGTCCTTCCAATATCTTTTCTAGGTTAAATATATCCAGTACTTTAGTGTTTCCTGCTAGGTCAAACTTCATAGTCCTTAAATCTTCTTCTAGCCATACATCTTCTTGCTCTCTTCCAATCTCTCTTCAAGCTGTCAACAACTTTCTTAGAACTAATATTAGAGCTAAAATGGTATTATAGATTAAGAGAAGGATCAGTTTTTGTATCTTGCCCTCAGACAGTGCATCCCACTGCTTAAAGGGGATTTAAAAGAAATAGAATCAGAAATTAACAAAATGTAAATTGATTTTATAATTCATTAAATGAAATGCTGTTTGATCCATCAGATTATCTTTCAGCTACATTTATATGGATCTGTGAACATATTTGGTACTTTCATTAGCCACAATTCCGCACAATAATAAATGCTACTCAAACTAGCATTTATTGTTTACATTCTGTAATTATGAAATATATTAAAAAATCTTTTTCATCTAATAGTATGTAAGGACATTAAACAGTAGATCAATGAAGTAAAAATAATTGAGGACTTGCTATTTTGATCTATTAAGCTGTTTTCCTTCTCAGAGAACTGTGTTAGAAAGGAGAATTAAGTGGTAGCTATGAGAACTTTCCATAACCTTTCACATTCCTGCAGCACCAGACCATTCCCATTCTTGTCCAGCATCAGATGTTTCTTGTGAAGCACAAGTCATCTGTGGAAATTAACTGGAACCTTTTCAGTATCAAGGGCTCTTTCTGATGTTCACTCACTTCAGTGTTTAATCAAATACTGGCTTAATTATCAGTAACCTGCCATTCCTTGAATGACACCTGAAAAGAAGAAGGATTTAATGGAGGAATAAGTCCCATCAGACCATGAGTCTGACTTCACTGTGTTTTACACAGATGTAAAATGCTTCTGTCACCCTTTGCACTAATCCTGATCACCATCTTTAACAGGCCCTGCTCTTCGTGTTACACATTTGTCCATGATCCCTGCTGAATCTGGGGGATAGAGGAAATAAATTTTGAATGAGGAAATAAATTTTAGTTAGGAAAAAAAATCAAAACATCAAAAACAAATGTTCCTTTGCGTTTCAAAGCCAGGTAGAATTGCTTTGAAGTCACAGTTACATAAACCCCTAAAACTGAGCTGCAGAGCAAGTAACTTATACATGTTCTACTTCCATATGAGCATACTGGATCATAAATTTCTCTTTATATTAAGTCTTTCCACTTGTTTTGTATTGTCTCCTTAGAGCAGCTTTGCTTCCAGGTATACTAAATGATGAAGAAAGGAATGGATGCAGGGATAACTTATACTGATAATCTTTGAAGAATTAATGACTATATTTTTTTACATTCATAAACAATAATTCTCTTATGTGCCTAATTTACTTTTTAAATTTTTTTTCCATCCAGAGAAGGATTTCTGGTGCGAAAACCACAGCCTTGTCTTTCCAAAATCTTCTTTTCATTCACAGATCTCATATAGATAATTTCAAATTAAGCTGAATTCAATAGAAAAATCAGCACTTCAATTATACTTTTAATTTTCACAAAATTAGTTTGGGTGAAAAAGAATATAAACAAGTTTCTCCCTTGCTAAAAGCCATTGAGCTTCAGATTTTAAAAGACTTATCTACACTTTATTAGAAAAGTTCACCTTCCATCTGATTTTTAGCTTTCACTATGTGCACCTGCCCAATGTTGCCAAACAAAATAATGAGAAAATATCTCTCAAAGATAAAAATTTTTCATGGACTTGAATGCAAAATTTATTGTTAATAGAGGTTATAAGAAAAATTATTTTATTTATCTCTACTGAAGGCAATATGTTTTCTAATCTACTAGAAGATACACATTTCCAGATTGCACCCATTCTCTCTGGGGAATGTCCTTTAGATATTCAGCTCACTGCTGAGCAGCAGAATAGTTAATATGTTAAGTATTCATACAGGTAATCTGAACAAGGTATTACTTTTGTAACAGTTCTAAGAAATATTTCATGTCAAGAAAACCGTACATGGCTCATCCCTTATTACAACACAAGGACACAATTCACTTAAAGTGAACCTTGGAGTCAATGGCTTTGAATGAGTGCAGGTTTTCCTCAGAAACTGAAAAGCTTGAAGAGTAATTTCTCTAGAACATTACTCTCTATAAGCTCTCCAGTGCCTTTGTAGTTTAACTTTTCTGTTGTGTATTTACTTCCTGAAGTTGACTTGGATTTGAAAGCCTTGAATGATAACAAATTGTTTTGTCTTTCCATAAAGCTTTGGTATTTTGATGGAGAGCAAAATGTTTTGGTTGTGTGATTAGGGTTGATTTTGTAAGACCATGACTTACAGGAGCCCTAAGGCACATTTTAGAGTGAATCTTACTCATTTCTGTGCAATCAAGGCAGTAAAAGGTTTAGTCTTTAGGCTGTATATTAATTCGTATCCCTCTTCAGTAGGGTAAGGGATTTGTAACCATGGCAATTTTTTTCACATTGCAATTTTAATTTTTTTCCTTTAGGAAAACAAATTAGCTAGCAAGTCCTGGACCTATTTTCTCTGTACAGCCATGCGTTCAAAGACAGAAGCATTAGTATTTTCTTTCTCTAATCAGAAGAAAACTTTCAAGATCTGGCAGAATACATTTTTAATACAGAATCGCTTATTTATGGCACTGCAAAGGCTGCAATATAGACAACATTTATAGATAACACAGAAAAACATGTTAACTGTAAGTGTGCTCTTTATTGGTCTTGGCAGAGCTGTCGCTTGGAGCTTTAACAAAATAAATGAGTTACTGTTTGCCGTCTTGCAGACAGGAAGCTGAACCATAAGAAAATGTACATATTGCCCTAAGCTAAACATATGGAGCCAAGAAACATTACAGAAAGTGATACACCCTAAAGTATGTAGTTTGGTAGTTGCTCATTTAAAAAGATTTTATAATTTGTTACAGTGGTACAACATTTTCTACTGACCACCACAGTAAGTTAGGAACAATTAAAGTACCACTGCAGAGATTTGAATGAAAATGAGCTCTTTTTGCAGCTTGAGGGAGAGAATTGCAGTACTCTGTAATTGTTTTACAGCTGAGCAGGTGGATCTGCTCCAGCTCTTGCCTTGCTCAGGTAAATGCAATACAGAGGTTTTACATAAAACCAATTGTTTCCACTTAAAGGGATGATTGCCTGCTACTAGGTTTAAGAAGAAAGGTTGGCTGAGGTCTAACTAGTCTTGGGCTGTCCTGCAGCCCAGGTGTGGGGGAGGCTGGGAGCCAGCATGGGTACAGGCAGTGCAGGCACTGAAGTTCAGGACAGCCTTTCTTAAAGGCTGGGGCAGACCCAAACAGCAAGAACAAGCTCTTGGTCTCCCGTGCTTGACTGCTAAATGTCTCTCAAAAGGCACATGCTTATCGTGCTAATAGCAATAAAAGACAGAAAGGCTTGAAAATGAAGTGGGTTTGTTGCAGTCTTATATTTTAGAAGCACTTGAATACATAAAATATTTGCAGTTTGCCATGTGAAAGCAGGTGGCATTGTCAGTCCAACTCCAAGTGGGCACCTGTTCCCTAGCTAGAAATGTTGCCATCTTCAGTACAGATGCCAAGAACTGGGTAGAAAGAAAAGCTGAACATTTATTGTTTGCTCTGTGTATGCTAATGTCTGTGGAAGTAGTGAAATTTTTCTCTATCCTGTGAAATATACTCAGGACTCTGTTTCTGAGGTAACAAGTTTAGTATTTCTTGTTTTTTCATGTTTTTAAAAATTTTTCATTGTTAAAGCTCCCAGGCTCAGGGAAACTACTGAAGTTATTTATTGGAATGCTTGAGAATGTTGTAGAAGTGGTTATATATGTTCTAATACAATATTATTTTTTAAACAGAATTTTGAATACCTGGCACCCTGGCACAACCTGCAGAAGTCAGTATGTTTTAAAACACAGCCTCCTCAGTTTACAAGTCTGTGCAGTGAAATGAATGCTGAGATCGTAAAGGACAGGACTAAGTGTGTTATAAGTGTTGAATTGCTACACAATCAGATAAAAAGGGTTAAAACAAATGTTCTTGGGGAAGAGTTTCTCATTGTTTATTACTTTTAGACTTGAAGACTTGGCAAACTTGCTGTGTAACTATGCCTGCTGCCTCAAAAATAGTTTTGTTCTTTTTTTCTTAGTCTAACTTGGACTGTGATTTATTGAGCCAGAGAAGGATAAGGCAGCTTTAGCTCTTCCATTAACAGCAGCTGGGGCCTACATCACATAACTCTGTGAATGCACAGCTTCATCCTGAGCTGCAACAACCCAGAGTCTTGGCCAGTTGTACCATAACTCTGTAGGAGTTATTTATGCCAGATAGCTCCTTAATTCTTTGTTTCTCTGTTTCTTTTCTCTGTGATATTTTTGCTTTAATTTTACACAAAGAGGCTAAAATTGAGGAAGGAAACAGGTATGTGTAACATTAGCAAAAAAACAATACCGAAAAACCTTCCTTATTTTCTCTGATATGCTAAGGAACCTCAGAGAACAGATAAGGGAAAAATGCTTTACTAACATCACTGGTTCTGAAAAATCACACTGTGAAGTCATTATGAAGAAATAAATACATAGTCTGCTCAATGGCAATTTTTTTTAAACATCTGTGTATTGGAATTAATGCATATAATTCAAGTTATTTACTTTCTAGTTACTAACCTCAGTATAATCCATGTTTACATGACTTTTACACTAATATATTCTGACAGCTGATGCAAAATATTCTCATTAACTTAGCTTCTGAGCACCACATCCAGGACTGCTTTTGTTGGTGAGACTCAGCCAACTTTCATTTCAAGGTAGGCCTGTGACTGTTGTGTTCTTACCAGCTACGCTTAAATTTCTCAGTCAGTTTTTTGTTTCTTCTGCTGTTTCAGTCAAAGGGAAGATAGATTTTCTGTGCCTTGTAGGAAGCAAGAATTCACCTTCCTCCCCCTCAGTCTGCAGGGCTTCTCTGGTGGTTCGTTTATCACCAGCAGAATGAAGAAGAGGAGTTATAGGCCACTTTCAAAGGTTTTTTCCTTAAAATTTCACATCATGTTATGATGTGAAATTTGCTTTCTTGGCTTAAAATGATGCATTGGGGTAAAAGCCGCTGCATCCAAGTGGTTTTTCTTAGCTGCAATTTTAGAAGTCTGTGTTTATTGGGATATTAAGTGAAAAACCCAGCTGGTTTGTTCTCAGAGATACATTAGAGAAAAGTTCCCATTTTTAGCTCAGTGTTTTTCTAAACTAAAATTTTTGAAAGTCTTAAATTCAGATGGTGTTAAAAGATGGAAAAAGTCAAATAAAATTTAATTTCTGCATTGTAGTGAGGGTGGAGAGAAAATTTGCAGCATGTTATTTCTTCACTTTTGGTAACACCTGTTGCAGAGAATGTGCTGAGAGTTACAGTGAATTAGAGCACTTCAGTGAATTAGAGCACTTCATTTTCAGCCCAAACCTGCAGCAGTTGTACAGTTCTTTTTGTTATGTTGCAGATAATCCAGAAACAGTTGCAGATGTAAATAAAAGGGCATTTAATGGGTTTTTTTTCCTTGCAGTGCCAGCACATAAGATAAAGTGAGCATTACCCTGTGGGAACTTATGTTGAGAGACAAGATACTTCTGGCTACCACAGTATTATAAGTCTCATGTTATGTGTTGCAAACATTCCTACATTCTCTTCTTTGCTTTCTTTATGTAGAACACTTGACATTTAATTTATTAAATTGTAAGTCTTCTAACTTAGCCAGGTTAGCACATCTTGACAATAATAGCAGTATACAGTAAAACAGTTCAGAAATTTCAGGCTATGCTTAGAACATCTTGATTCCCTGAGCAACGAGGTCAAGTGATATGGAATGGTTTGTGTTCATATTTTGCAGGTTGTAAGAGACAATTCACATCCATATTACCTATCATAGTCACAGGCTTGCCAGGCATACAAGCCATTTGATTACTTTTTGCATCCTCCCCAATTTCCCCAAAGGAAACTTCCTCCCTGCCCGAGGGTCCCTGGTGAGATCAGTGTTGTTGGGAGCCCTTGACATGTTTGTGCTTGGTCCTGAAGCAATCTGCACAGATCCCTTGGCTGCCAGAAGTGGCCAGTGCTGAGTGTACCTTTGATAAACTGATCCCAAGTTCAGAGTCTCTCACTATGGTCTGCTAAGCCCTTCAAAACTTGTGCAACAAGGTTTTTCACATGAGCCTTACATCACCAGTGGGTGTGGGGGGATAGGAAATGCCAGGGTGCCCCTTTGTGCAGAGTAGCACAGAGTGTAGTTCCCTGGGCAAGTGCTTGGCTCCTAGAAATGAGCAAGGAAAGCCCATCCTCACTCACTAACACTTTCTTCTCACCCTAGGCAATGTCCTGAGTGTGTAGGAGCAGAGAGGATGTCAAAGGTATCTAGGATCCCTACTGAAGCTTCAGTTTATCACTGTTTCACCCCAGGCACCCTGGAAGTTTTTAAGCTTTTGTTTATAATGTTTGGAGGAATTGAATTTCCACTGAGAGCTTTGTATTTTTATCCCAAACACACCCTGAGAACATATGATAAATAACACTTAACAGCATGACAGCAAGCTTTCCCTCTTCTTTCCCTTTAGTTACATTTCTCACCTCAGCATACTTTCATTCTCTCCACACATAAATTTGAAATGGTTACCATACCTCTCTTAATAGGATGGAGCTAATCAGTCACAAAGTAAATCATTACAGAAAGTGATAATAGCAAAAGCATTTGAGTTCTTTCATTATGTCTCCTGGAGTACTCATTTAAAACTACTGAGTCTAACCCAGAGCCCAGTGCAATTCATTCATCTTCCTGCTTCACACTGAGCTCAGACTTCAGTGAAACAAAATGGTTTATCAGCTTCAGGTGAGAGGTAGAATGGTAAATGTCATGAGGAGTAAAGCTTGGTAATAAAATATCACTTGTTTATTAGTTGGATGTGAAGGTATCTGTATGCATGGGTCGAGGTAGCTGAATTAACATCTCTGCTTGGTTTCAGCTGTGAGGCTGCAAAGAGAGATGCCATTTCTTTAGTTGTGGGTCCCAGATTGTTTCTGTCTTTAGAGACATCATTAATAAATCTTTATTTCTTTGCTGTCTGCTGTTAATGTTTCTGGAATGAGTAGGTTTTTATATTGTGCGCATATGTTTGTACAAAAAAACCCTGAGATTTCTTTCTGCAGCAATGTATTGGACTGTTGCTTCAGTAGGTTTTGTAAGCTACTTAATTATAGTTTTAGAAAGGAGACAGAGAATTCATTTTTTTTCTTCATCTTATTTATGTTGCCACAAAATGAAGTTCATTGACCTCAAGTAAATCTCTCTAAGCTGTTCGGAAACAAGTTCTTGGGTTAGAATTTTCTTTTAATGTTCTATGCTCCAAGCTTATTTAATTTTTGTGATCCCAGACTATGGCTAAATGTCTCCATGTAAAAATGCTGAAATAATTCATTGAGAAAAACATGAGTTTTCAATCAGAACAAATAAATTATTCATATTGCTGTACTTTGCTAAATAAATTGTTTGATAAACTGAACAAACTGGGTTGTGTTTCTTGCTAGGTATAATTTGATATGATTTGGGGAAAGATTCTTTTTTATATTCTGATTTGGTATAATTTTCATCTCATAGCTGAGCAAATTTTAAAATTAATGTAGCCTGCCATGTAATACATCTTTATGAAAAGAGAAAATTATTTTCACAATATGGTAAATTGATGTTGTTTATTTTAGAGCAGCTTTTGAAACCTCAATTCATATTAAGCTATAGTTACCCAGTGGGACCACTTAATTAAGGACTACCTGGCTCAGATCTCCAAAAGTGAGACTTCTATTTGTATCATAATTCAAATAGAAATTAAGCAGTCCAGTAAGGTCTTAATGATGCTTGAAAATAGAAACTGTAGGAAACTTAGGAAACTTAGGTTTGTTTGGTTTTTTATTAATAAAATCCTTTCCCACTTTAGCTGAGGCAAAGAATTAAGGTGGGTTTTGATAAGACATTTGCTTGTGTGTGAGGTACATGCTGGGTAATATATTTTGTTAAATAGGCATAATCTTCCAGTGGTCTTAAATGTTTCCTTTGCTCTCTTCACATCTTGCACCACAAACACTCTGTGCTGTTCCATTCATCACAAGCAGTAGCACAAGCAAAAGTCACTTGAGATGTGTACATCTATGAATTGAAATGCTGTGGTCTTTGAAGATGGAGTTTATTACCAATTCTGGTGGCCTCAGGAATACAAATAATGAGAAAAATGAAAAATCATTGTGATAACCAAGATGGTTGTTTATATGCCATAAAAGTTCTTCCTATTCATGTGATATGTTCCCTATGAAATTCACTGAAGAATTTCCTCTACAAGGTTTTAAATAAAGGAATAATTACTTTGACCAGCAGAGAGCAGCAATGATATACTTTACAGGGGCTTGAGCCAGCCCTTGTAAAATCCTATTACTGGCATGAGTAATAGATAATATTGTGTATGATTTTCCTGATTTATGGGAGAACATCTGTTGAAATTAAACCAACAATAGAAAAAATATACCCTCATTTAATTTAATTATTTTATAGACCCTCTTAATTTAAAATACTTTCTGTTTAATTTCTTGTCTGTATGAAAGTTACAAAGATTTATTGCTTGAACTCTGTAAGTCATTCTGGTTCTTAATAGGTGACTGCTTTCACATTGATCTGAAGATTTGCTCTGGAGTTCCACTGATTGTGTTTGGCATTGTTTATATTTTAATCTTACAGTTAAATTTTCACCCCATAATTTTCAATTAGAGTTTATTTTCCACTGACTTACAGGAAGGATTTCACCATTCTTGTGACATATATATTAAAAATTAATTATGAAGGATTAATAAGATAGGGTGGAAAATTCTATGTATTTCAATTTTCTTTTGCTGTCTGTTCACAAAGATACTTGTGCAATTTTACAGGCACTGCATGGGAAGGATGAGAACCTCTTTTTCCTCTGCTAGAGCATTCTGACAATGCTGTTAGAGAATTATATTTCCTGTTCTGGTTCTGTGGCTCTTCCATGTTTGATTGTGTAGCAGTACTCCAGAACAGTTTAAAACAGCCCCTTTTTCTCAAGCTTGTTTGCTTTACCCTGAAAATGGAAAAAAAAAAAAAAAAAGAAGAAGAAGAGAGTCCCATCTTCTAGTGGGACTACTTTGCAAAGTAGGAAAGAGTATTAACAATGCCACTGGTGTCACTTTTGGAAAGAAATTGGGATTTATGTTGGTTATCCCAATGTTGTTTATATATTGTGTATACAATTGCATTTTAGCTCAAATCAGGTCTGTGGTTCAGAGTGAACCTGCTATTCCTGCTACCCCATGGAGCAGTTTTACTTTCACAGCTGTACTGCTCTCAGAGGTGTATAAGTAAAATATGTGTTCCTGACACGAATGAATATTTAGTTCTGGGAAATGCTGCATGTAGTTCAAAGTAAAAATCCTGTCAAACACATGAATGAAGTTGTGCCTAGGGACAACTACTCTTGGCACCAAGTGTTCTGCCATCCAGATCCACCCCTGCTGCACCAAGCTGAGGTCAGGCTGCTGCAGGTTTCAGAGGAGCTTGGGTGGCAGCAGCACTCCCCTGCCTAGACTGAATCAGCTCTCTGCTACTGCCTGAACACTGGTGTGCAGGGAACTCTGAGGTCTAGATTAGAAATGCTGCTTGAGTTTAGATTACAGTGCTGGAGAGCCATAATCCAATGTGAATGGCACTAGCTCTCCCCTTTTTGATGGTTAGCCTGTATGAAGTTCCCTTTGCTTCAGTGTTTCTATTGCGAAATAGGAGCAATTATGTCATAAATATTTTATAAAAGTGAGTTTGGTGGTGTTTATGAAGCACTGAGGTCCTACCATGATGAACTCTGCACAAACTAATGAGGGAAACATTGCTCTCCTTCAGAGCGGGCCTTAAATAGCGGGCAACAAATTAGTTGTGAGACCATAGACTGGATAAACATGGGGAAAGAAAATATTATATAGCTCTTCATTTAATGAGTTCCATCCTTTCTGCAAATGTAATGAAAAAGGTCATGAAAGAAAATAATGAAATCTTGTAATTAAAGATTTTATCAGCACTCATATGCCCAAAGCACCTGCCTTAGAGTTCTATGGGAGATTTAATTCTGACACTTCATCACATGAATGCACGATACTGCAACCTATGTATTATTTTTAAACAAATTGTTTTACTGCAATGCATGTGAATTAGGGGTGGAAGAGGCTTAATTTTGATTAAATTATAATTCTTGTGATTTATTTATTTCTATTTATTTGGAGTGTTATTTAAAAAGAAAAGAACTGTTTCATTAATCAGCTGTCCATTCCTCTTAACATATTAAATAAAAGGATATTCCTGTCATTGTCATAACTATTGTCACAGCAGTATTTGTATTGAACCAATAATACATTCTTGCTTTGCTAGGGAGAATACACTGATAGAATGAGCTACAGTCCCAGACAAGGGGAAATTACTGCTTTTACATGTAGCAAGGACAACCATAGAAAAGGAGGCATTAAAAATGGAGACTAATAAAAAAAAAGAGGTGCAGGTAAATGTCATGTTCATTCTGAAGGTGGATTTCCTTTAATTAATTGTATTTCTAGGCAAAGTTCTGTGCAGAAAGACTTAGCTATATAGGATTTAATGAAGGAAAAATAAGATGAAAAAGCATGTTAAAAATTGGATAAGGGGAGAGTATGGTGGGTCACCAGAGAGTGAGTGAGGGAATAGGAGCAGATAGTCCTCCCCACAAAGAGAGTTAACAGCAAAAAGATTATTCTTCAGCATCTTTTGTAAACTTAACTGTCTGTTTGGTTTTGAAATAACTTTCTTGTCTCTTCAAGCTCTGATTAACATTTTATTTCAAATTCATTAATACAGAGTGTAAAAATAAAATTCTCTTAAAAGAAGAAGTTAAAATGCCCACAGTTGCTACAGTCTGCCGCTAGTGCAAGATTCTGCATGCAAATTTTTATGCACATCCCCAGTGTGATATGAATAACAATACAGATGAGGGGATGATTAAACATGAAACCACCTTTTTTACCTTCTCAATTTCCATGTTTTTCAGGCATTATTTAAATAAATAGGGCTGTTGCCTGTATCATTTCAGTGTCTGCCTTGCCAGATATCGGAGCACTGGGGCTGACTTCTCCTATGTCTGCCTTGGACAGGCTCTTTGTGCAGATCTTGCTACCCTCTACATCCCCCAGCTAATTACTGCCTTGGGGACATCACTGGTGTCTGCTTCAGACAGCTTTGAAAACCTCCCCTACATTTCAGACAGAGCAATTTTTAAAATTATTTTTGTTGATTGTTATTTTGACTGAATGAGCCTGTTGAGGAGGTGAGAGGGAGAGATGCCAGTGGTCATAAGCAGAGACTGCCACAGCACTGTATGTGGCTTTTTCAGCATGAATGAAATAATAACTAATATAGCGCCTAAAATGAGCCTTCTCCACACCCAGTATCAAGATACCCAGACTGCCCCAGAGCACCCTGTCTTTTCCTTGTTTCTTTTAAGGGAATTTTATTTTTACACTCTGTATTAATGACTTAGAAATAAAATGTTAATCAGAGCTTGAAGAGTCAACAGGTGTGTCAGAGGACAATTGGGAGCACCTGCATCCTAATCCATGGTTTAGTCTGGGCTGCGCCTGGGCTGGGGGCTGTGCTCACAGGTTTGCTCTGGTGTCTTTGGGGATCCCAGCTGTCTGAGGGGACAGACTGGCTTCAGCCTGGCACAGTGCTGTGCAGAAACAGGACAGAGTCTTCAGTGTCAGAGGTGAGTGAAATTGGTGCATTTTTCACTCTGTGGCTGGACCAGAGGTTGGCTGAGTGGTGCCAGAAGTTGTCATGTTTTTGGAAAATGGGTAAAATAGGCTTGAATTTTTGCTGTGGAGGAAAATATGAGACTCTGCAGCTCTCAAATCTTGCTCCTTATTTATATGCATTGGGTAAGGGTGGGATGGGCTAAGTCTCTCCTGGGAAATAAAAGAAATAATCTCTGTATTACCTTCTAATAGAGCAGTTTATATGAACATATGGTGCAGCTATTCAGGCTGCAGCCATCTGTAGGGCATCTTGCTATTGCTTTAGCCCTGAAGAAGGGTAGGATTGGAGATATTTTCTCTTCAGTGCCTAGTGTTAGACTGTTCACCTAAACTTTGACTCAGCTTAGTGAACCTGTCTGGACATTCAGTGTGATTCTCTGGCTTTATGAATTTTCTTGGTGGATACCAGGGCAACTCAGGTTTAAAAATCTTCCCCAGGTCTCAAAATGCAGGAGATTCTGAATACAAAAGAAATGTGAGTTTCAGTACTCTGGCTTCAAAAAGAAGTGTTCTCAGAAGTTTAATATGGGGAAGTAATTTGAGTTGTTTTGGCAGAGGAAATCATTTGGTGAAAATGAAGTGAAGCTGGCAGTTCAGAAGCAAGGCTGTACAGAGCATTGATCGTGGAGCTGTGGGAGGGAGGAAGAATAACTCACTGTGGTGCAGCTGTGTATGTGTGAACTAGAACTACTCCAAGAATTTGCTTCTTTGCCTGATTTTTGCTACTTTTTTCTACTTTTTTCTAGTTCTGAAGGTGAAATCTTGAATCTCTTTAATGGCATATACGAACTTATATGTGCTGCTTCAACATGTTAAAATATCAGAGTATTTGTTTACATGCTCAGACTGCTCTAATTAAATTTGAATCTGCTTTAAAAGGATTTCATTGGAGTACAGCAAATGTTCTGCAGACAATATTTGTTTACATTGTTTATATTGTTTTTGTTAGTATATAAACTTCAGCTATGAACAGATTATGTCTTCTTAAGTAGTCAGTTTTAGCTAAGATCTTGTCTGGGAGTGTTTATACTTTTATTATATTGTAATTGCCAAGTAAAAAGCACACTTAGATTAAGTAACATTGTTCTAGAAGCATTTGAAATACCTTTAATTACATTATCAGTTCCATAAGTGTTCCATATGTGAGTAGTCAGCTGGGAGAAGTCATTATATACAGCATGATAAGAATTTCTCATGTGCCAGCCATGACACATTTTATGTTAAAATTGTTTCAATCTTGTGTACTAAATTGGATTTACACAATGAACAGGTTTCTAGATATCTTGTACCTTGTATGTAATGAAGGGTTAAAATTTCTTTTGCTAGAATTATCAGATCAAAGGGCTGGAAGGAAATGTATGTATTTCCCCTGTTCTTGCCAAGAAGGTGTGCAAGGTTGACTGTCAAGAGTGTAGCAAAGAGTTGGCAGTGGTTCTGAGATGGACAGCATCTAACAGAAGGGAGCAGCCTCAGAATTTCTGATTTTGACTGTTTAATTATGTATGAAAAGCTGGGGCTTGTTTCTTTTTCCCCTAGTAAAAAAGTATGGTTTTTGAAGAACAAAGAAAAGACTTCTAGCTCAGATTTAAAGAAAAAGAAAAAAAAAAAGCAGACTATTTGCAATTTGAGCATCAAGGATGTTGCTGTGCTGCTCAAACAATGCAGAGTTTTAGAATTCCATACAAATGTCTTGCCTAGTGGCAAGCTGCATCCAGCTGTCTGAAAACCTCCTAGATGTGCACCATTCAGAGCAAAAAGAAACAGGAATCATAGCATGTTATGGAATATGCAAAATCATATAGGATCTGACAACTTAGGCTGGGATATTAATTTTTACTAATTCATTGTCTATTTTGAGCAAGTTACACTCCTTCTTCCTGTAAGAAAAGCTTGAAATATGCTTATTTTCCTCTTTAGAAAAATTACTCCAGAATTAGACCTTTTTTTTTTTTTTAAAGAATTCTTTAACATTTGAGATACACAGAGAATAATATATTGCAACCCAAACAATTGGTCTGATCCCTTAAAAGGATGATCAGTAGTTTCCCATTCAACATCAAATGGAAACAATACAGTTTATTTGCCTTTCTTCTTTGTCATTTAAGTGTGAGATTTCATGTTCTTGTGGGGTCATTGTTGTATTCCCAGAACTATTTGCTAAGGCTTTGGATCACCTTAGAAAAATGTTAAACTATTTTAAAGTTAGTAAAGTATCAGTAGTTAAACATTCTCATCACGTGTGTCAGTGCCAGGCATTGTGGCCCTGTAATCATGGGCTCGGGTGTGCAACTCTTATTGTCCTTCACCATTGATGATTTCTCTGTTAATCACTCAGAAAGGGAGTAAAACCCCCTAAATACTCAGTGAAGTAAGTACTGAGCAGAGTCAGAACTTAATGTTGGTTTTGTAACTGCATTGCCCTTAAGAAAAATCAGACAGCAGTTCTGCTACATAAAGCATAGACGCGTACAGCTGGGCTCTCAGAAGTTGTGTGACCACTTGTGGACCTTTCTGAGAGCAAGGTACCCTTTGCTCTGGGCTCCTTGTCTTCCCCTGACTGAATTGGTTTCAGAGCTACAGCTGTTTCTTTCTTCTGATAAATCCCCTAATCTTCTTGTATGCCCACAGAAGACTAAGAATTATCTTGCTCTTTTGACTTTTTTTGGTCAACTACACAAATGTGCATCATTTGTGAAAGAATGTCTACAGAAGCAATACAGTGTTATAAAATTGCCAATGCAAAAATAAAGGAAAAGGAGTTGTTACAGTTGCAGAGATCCTAAAATTTCTTAACTTTATTTTACCTTTTAGTGAAGTATTACAAACTGGTTTAGGATTAAACAAGTGGAGTCTCATAAAGGCTTCATTGAGTTGAAAGCTGGAGAGAGACTTTTTTCAAGGGTGTTTAGTTTTAGAACAAGGGATAATGGCTGAAAGAGACATATTTATACTGGGTACATGGAAGAAATTCTTTGCTCTGTTGGTGGTGAGGCACTGGAACAGGCTGCCCAGAGAAGCTGTAGCTGCCCCAGCCCTGGAAGTGTTCAAGGCCAGGCTGGATTGCTTTGAGCAGCCTGGACTAGTGGAAGGTGTCCATATCCATGGTAGGGGAAGGGAAATGAATGATCTTTAAGGTCACTTCCAACCCAATCACTTCTGTGATTCTCTAGAATCAATGCAAGTTTTCAATAGACTTGGGAATCTATTGCTGCCAGGATTTATTTTTTCCCCTATTTAACCTAAAGATTTTTCCTGCATAAATTCACCATTCCTGAGTCCACAGCCTGTGGCTGTGATGGAAGAACTGGCTTATTTCGTGACTCCTTGTTTTCTTCCAGGGCGAAAATGTGTTTATCTCTGTAGACAACAGGCTGATGCTTATCATCTATTATTAAAACTTGTTCCTTGATTTTTAATTTGGAGTTCTTAGCTGAAAGTTGTTCTCGAGATGACCATAGAACATATTAGGACAAAATACATGTAAAGTTTTGTGGATTTTTTTCATCAGTCAAATTTAACTTGAAGTTTGTTTGGCCACAGAAATTGAAAAGAGGATTATAACAGTCCCTGTGAAGAGCAGCATGGTAAATAATTAATAAAAGTGGCTATAACTTATTGATTCTCTTTTGAAGAAAACGAAGTTGCATTGGAAATTGAAATATGTTACAATATGTTTCTCTCCAATATACTGGACGTGAAGTGAGACACATGTAAGACTAGAGGAATATAAAATTGGTCTTCTAATACTCAACTAGAAATGCAGGTTTTTGAATGTAGAGAACAATATGTATTTCATACTCTCCTTTTCATAATTAATGCTTTTCTTTATGAAGAGGCTTTGATTTCCCCACTCTTCCTCAATTCTTTTGACTTTCTTGAGGTAACTCGAGACTATTATGACAGTTTTGGTTTAGAACATCAGAAATCTGTGGCTGGAGTCAGTGTCAAGAAAAGCAGACAGGATTGCTGTTTAGTTTCAAGACTGGTGGAGAGTACTTGTGCAGAGGAGTATCAAGACTAATACCTATTTTTCAGAACCTTGCTTGCTCACAGTTCAACACTTTCCCTGGTTTATGTGTTTTCCTTACCCTGGATTAATTGAACAGCACACACTGTGAGCAGATTCCCAGTACCTAAACCTTAGGTTTCCTTTACTGAAAAGTAAACCAATTACTTTTCACAGTCCCTTAGATGTGAAAACTAGCTTGAATACTGTTCCCATATATCTTCTCCCTTTTTCTGTCCTTGAGCCCAGCCTTCATCGCACAACATACGCTCTGAGCTTACTAATTTTCTTGTCATACTCTCAGTTGGCCTAATTTTATCTCTGTCTTTATTTGACTAAAGCTTGTCAGAGTACTCCAGTAGGGGATTCTCCCACAGCTCATCACAGTTGACAGTGGGGTCAGTTTGTACAATGCATAGTTCAGTCTGCTTTTTGGAACCTTCTCTGCAGTTCTGCTACTTGGCCTTTTATTTTCTTATCTATTTTTCCTTAAATGTGTATGCTTTTGAAGGATTTTTAACATTTTGCCCTTTAAATGTTAAGTATAAAACTTATTTGGAGAAGATCTTTTTGTGAAACAGTAGGGATTCAGAAGTAGCAGATTTTTAAGAATTTTTTCCCAAAAATATGAAATTTTCTAAGACACTACTAAACATTTCATTTTATGGATTTTTGTATAAATAGATTAGAAAACAGAATAAACATTAGATTGACAATAGAAAAAATATTATGAGGGGAAAATCATCCCAACTAAGAGTAATAAATTCACAGGATTAATAAAGTAATGGTTAGTTTTATTTTCATTTTTTTAGTAGTCTTTTTTTTTTATATGTATTTGCAAGCAATCCAAGTGAGAATATGTTTCAATGTATCATAGCATACTTCTATTAATAGAATTTATTGCACTTGTTTTTAGAGGCCTTTTTTTTATTCTGACTACTGACTTATTTCAGTGCACATGCCAAAACTCCTCTCTTTGTCAGTCATGTGCTTGTATGAGTCCTCTGATCTGAACTCGCCCTCTCTAATGAGTCTTCTGTTGAAATGTCTCTAAAGTATGTCCACTAGGCTCTTCAGTGGAGGCTTTTTAAATGTGTATTCAAAAATGTAAGGTTTTTTTTATAATCAACTTTTTCTTACTCTAGCAGAGATGAGGCTCTTGCCAATTTTAGCAAGGCCCTTTGCAATAGCACAGTGAAGTGATTATTCTTAATCTCCTCCTCCCCACCCCATTTGTGGTGATGGTTAAATAAATTTACTCTACAATCAGGTGAGTGCTAGAGCTAATAACTGAAAGCAGGTAGGGTCACACAGGGAGAAGAAGGAGAGGAATGGCAATAGCTTTTTTGCAGCAGTGAACCAATTAATCAGCTCTTTTGCAGAGCAGAGACACTAATTAGTGTCTTGAATTTACACATCAAATTTGTCATGACAACTAAGCTAGGCAATCTTTATACTATCCTATACATCACAAGTGTATTTTCACTCCATCTTATTTTTGACTTGTCACATCTATTCTTGAGTAGAAGGAGAGATGCTTTTGTATTTAAGAATTGCTTAACCCTTCAGAATACTTTTTCAAAAGACAATAGCAAGGGAAAAGATCAGATTAGAAAGGTGAAGTCATAAACCAAGTAAAAGCTGGCTGTTTTCCCACTGTTCTCTGTAGGAAATTTGGAGCTGGTAAAGAGATCATCTAAAAATATGAAAATTTGATGAAAAGCTTAAGATGAAAAGGTCAGACTGAGGGTACAGATATGATCTGACTCCAAGTGTTATCTTTCTTTTCCACAACGGGATCCTAATTTTCTCAGTTACCTAAATCTATGTTTTCTGCATCTTGAAATTAAGCTTGCCAGTAGCTTTAACATTTACCACAGTATTGTGAACACATAATGAATAGAAAACAATAATTTAATTAGTCCTGGTTTTAGCTTTCATTTAGGAATGTAGGGGTATTATAGGGGTTAATGTCAAAGATTCCTGTCACTTGGTATCCAGTCTCTGGGAGTGGCCTTGGCAGTGTTTCAGGAAGGTGTAAAAGAACACAAAAATGATCTTTCTGGCACTGACATATTCCAGTTTGACACTGGAATACTGGATATCTTGGGAATGCAAAAGTCAGAAAATGCTACCTCTCTGCATTTAATGTGCCTAGAGGGTTGTTTAGTTGGTTTTTTTTTTTCCCATCTCTGTCTTGTAACTTTTTAATCTGTACAGCTGTTTTTTGACAAAGAGTTCTGCAATATAACCATATAATGCATGAAGAAGTACAACTTGCTGGGGTTTTTTTAACTTTATTGCCAGTTTGTCCAGTTTTTCATTTTACAGCCTTGTGTACTAATCATGCATACTGAAAATGAGTTGTTTATACCTGAAATATATAAGAAGCATTTTAAACTAAAATTGCAGATGTTTGACTTGTCTAAACTCCATGTGAAACTTGTTGGCACTTTTTCCCCCGGTTTTTATGTTGCTTTATTTTTTTTTTTGTTCTTTAAAAACCTAAATATGACCGCTTGTGAATCTTAAGTTCAGTGTGCTTTCCAGAAAGCACTGCACTTCAAACTTGTGCTGATCGGTACTTTCTAACAAAACTTTCCATCTATAACCACCAGGATAAGAAGCCAAGTGTCACTTTCTGTTGAATACTGTATATAAATGGTTCATGGCTCTGACAAATTTTGTTAACACCATGAGGAAATTCAAGATGTAGGCATATATTACTCCTTTGAAGGATGTATAATACTGACATAGGAAAATTAACCTTGCTCACGAAGGGGTTACAAACTGCCAAAGACACTATGCCTTTAAAGTTGTGCCTAGAAGTCTTTGTTCTCACTGTTTTTTTTTTTTTTTTTATTTTTTGATAAACCAGCAAGACCTTAAGGAAAAGAAAACATCCTTTAACATCTCCAAACTTTTTCTATAACTTAGAAGGAATTTAATTTATTTCTGGGAAAATGTTTAGAATGGTTTTTGCTGAAGTATTACAGACTGTGCAAGGTCACCGTAGCTAAAACAACTGTATGAACTGCAATTCTCTTTGGAAATTGCAGCAAAGGATTCTAGGAACTGATTTCCTATGTATTTCTTATTTTACTGAATATACTAACTCCTGCTTTGAAGATACTCTGCAGAACATCTACAGAGCTCCCCTTTGGGAAGGAAGACTCATCTTTTGTGTCCTGGCCATATCATATTTGAGTAACTAGCTGGCAAGTGGCATTGTATTAATCTGCTTTTATAATCCTGTCACTGTTTCCTTTTGTTTTCTACAATTTTATAAGTCTGCATACATTTCTCGCCATGGCTGAATTTTAGAGGGTTATGTACAGCAAAGTTAGAGGTAGTGAGTTCAGTCTACACAGCTGTGCTGGAAAAAGTCATTACCATGGAATCTGTTGTGCTGTTTTGCTTGAGAAGTGAACTGTGACTGGATCTGTAGCAGAACAGCTGGCCTGCTGTGCCTGGGTTAGCAGCTCTGTGTCAGTGCTGGCATAGTCCAGCTGCAGGAGCAAAACCCTTTTGGTTCATCAAGTAGAACACCTAAATTGCAAGCTCTCTGAACCAGAAATCTTCCTGCACCCTTCCTCTTCTTGTCTTAACATATGTCTATCTATCTATAGATCCATCTGTCTACATATATATCTATCTTGGTGATGGGTTCTGTAAGCCTTTGGGGTGCCTCCTACTGCCACAAGTGTTCATGAATCCCCCTTGCAAAAGCTGAGGATGCCAAACAGAGGAAATAACATCTCAGTACAATCTGCTTATTGAAATACTGCTTTTAGCAGGAATGAAGAAACCATGACCCCAGAGAAAATTGGTTTTTTACTCAAAACTATGCATTTTGTGTTGTAAAATACTTTCATGTAGGTAAGATCCTACAGCTATTTCCGTAGATGATTATTTTTAATTCTGTGCAAAACTGCGGCACTGGGTACTTACATACTCCGTACAACAGCCACTCCATCCATTTATTGTAACATTGCTAAAACTACCGAGCAGAAGTAAATAGTGATGCTGCCTGGTTAACCCTTGAGGTTGCTTCAAACTCATGTAACTCGTGTCAGGACAGAGGTCTGTCAGGGGTATCAGGTTCGTCTGATGTCCTTGATGTTACAACGAACTATGGACATATAGGTACATAATTTATATTACAGCTTGAATATCTCCCAGGAACCTCACAACTGGCACTTGAAAGTCATTAATCACCATAAAAGTTAAAGGAAAATCCCTGAAATTTGACAAATTATACTTCAAGGGTAGTTTATTTGTCGTCCCAGGTGAGTCCTTTGAATGTGCTTAGCGTGTACAAGCAGAAGCAAGAGATTATTCATTCCTGAGCAGAAATGCGAGGAGAAAGTTCTGAAGTACTGAGCTGGAATAGCTATTTTGGGTGCTTTAAGACCAGCTTAATTGATTACACTGCCTGCTCTGGGAAACCACACTTGAGCAAAAGAAATAGAAAGGTAGTTTGTGTCCTTTAGGTCAGGATTACTGCTCTGGCTAGAATACTGTCTGGGATTTTAGATTAAAGGAAAACAATGCTTCAGTTTTTTAATCCTTATTAACGTTATGTAATTCGTTCTTCTATTGACCCCAAGGTTGATGTAGAATGTGTTGATTTGGGATGTAATTAAATAATCTTTTAATACATTGATTTCTCGAGTCAATCTTCTATTCTGGCCTTAATTATTTGATTTTGGTTAGTTAATACGGGTGTTATAATTGCTTTTTTTAATGCTGATATTTGATTGTTTCTTGGTTTTCAGAAAATCCTTGAAAATAGAACTGGTAATTCCAAGATAAGTCACTAACATCAAAAATTTTAAATATATTCAATAAAATTCTTATTGGCCACAAAGGTTTCTTGCCTAGAGATTTTACCAAGGGAAAACAAAACAAACTGAAGTTCACTTTAGCCTTTTTTCACTTCTAAATAGGACTTTTTAACAGATATAATAAACTCAGATATACTACCAATCACGACTTCTGCAGTGTTATATGTAAAAATCTTGGAATTGATAACTAATTCTCCTCAATTATTTAAATTGTTGATATTCATCTAATTCTTGTGAAATATTAAAGACTTCCAAAGTCTGGGATTTTATTTTAATTGCTTCTTTTTGTCCCCATACCACTGTTTTATTGACTTATTTGAAATACTCAAGGGATTAGCAGGGCATGTTTTACGTTGCAGAAATATCCTGGTTTGACCTTATTCAGAGATTATTATGACTTCCTGCTACACAGCTCAGTCCATAAAATTGCCCTTGCAAGTTTTGCATGCTTTCTCTTCAGATTTACTGACTCTACTACCGTAAGAACTCCTCAAGGTAAAATATTTCTCCTTGTCTTAATTTTTTTAAGCATAAAGTATAATTTTTTTCAGATAAAAACATAGTCTTTCTAAAAAGGTTGATTACATAGCTGTAACGCTTTCTGCTCTGCCTCGACTTTCCCATACTGTAGTTTCTATTAAATTTTAATATTTTCTCCCTTGAGAAAATATTGAAGATAAGCTCAATTAACTAATAAAAACATACAAATGAATATCTTATGAGTTACTGTCAAGCTCATGCAAAATTGATGGTCTAAGATTTTTGGAATAATTCAATCAGAATAAAACCTTATAAATAATTTATTTTACAAGTATTTATTCAAAAAATGTCTGAATTGTTGTTTATAGTAGTAGTGAAAGAAGAAATCAACTTGTTTATCACAATCCTTTGTTCCTACTGTTGTGGTTGTTACATATTGATGTGCTTACTTACTGGAATTTGCTCCTGAGTGGAAATCATCATCCTCCAGCCCATTTGGCTTTCTCCTCTGTCATCCATTCTGTGCACTGCATTCTCATGTAGCATGCTAGGATAAACATCTCTGTCATGGGATGTCATAGACTGTGCGCATGTATGATCATAAAACCTTTGCAGTCTGACAATGTAGAGCCTTCAAACCCATTTTAACATGGAAGCTGGAAAATGCTGTGAAAAAGAAGACAGAGGGAATGGGACACTGCTTCAACTTTAAATAATGTTTCTTTTCTCTGGTTCTTCCATTTTCCATGTGAAGCCATAGTGTCTATTAAAAATAGATCTGATCCTTGTAGCTCATATTTCCCAGTTGGGCAAAGCCATATGAAAAAACCTGTGAAGAAAATACACTTTTTCTCCTTCCACAAAAATAGAAGTATGTAAGCGCATCAGATTTTGTTCATGCTCTTGTCTTGTTTGATTGCAAAACAAGGGGAAAGGGAAGGAATTAAAAGGAATAGGAATAAAAAAGCAACTGAATATTACTAGCCAGACTAGGTAAAATACAAAAAATTTCTGTATTTATTCTCTCTTTTCTTGTATGCTGTCTCACTGTTTTAATCTCTCTGATGTATTTATAAGCTCTTGTTTTTATGTTATTTTTTTTTTCTCAATGCTATGTCTAAAATGCCCTATTCTAGTTTCCATTTTCTGATCATAATTCTACCAATTTTTGAATGCTTAATTTGTTTATTAAAATACTCTTCTCTATGAACATACATAAACTATTTTCTTACTTTTGTCTCCTTTAAAGTTCCCAGCTGCCATTTCCTTAGTCTCATCTTCCAGTCATCTGACTACTGGACTGTTTTCTTTCTCTGGGATAAGGGTTCAATTTGTGCCCTTTATGTGCCATCAGATGCTGAAAAATCAAACTAGCTTGAAGAGTTCGTATAGCACCCAAATCACTTGGAGGAGCAGTAGATAGTGCAAAGTGATGTTTGTCCATTGTTTATTGTTAAGCAGTAATTTTTATATCATTGTCTTGCCATTTTAGCCTCTTGTCATATGAAGAATGAAAAAATTCTGGGTTTATCTCCCAGAGTTTGCTTGTAACGCTATCAAGCCTGTGCAATTCTGATCTACTGATCAAATTTTTTAGATATTACCATAGGTATGGGCCTTGAAAATGAGCCTGTTTCCAAAGAGAAGCTGAGGAACTTGTTCAAGTAGGGAATGTGTAGAAAGTACAGCAGAGAGAAGAGAAAGTACAATGAATGTTGGTCAAGACGGGCTTCAAACCTGAGTGAAGACAACAGCTGAAATGGTAGCCTGGCAGGGACAGCTTTAGCTGTGCATTACACACCACTGCTTCAGCTAAGTGCAGCGCTTGCATAATGAGTCAACAACAGAAAGTATTTCATAGGTTTTAGGTAGATCCTAATTCTATCCAAAGAAGGTGGTGTTTAAGGATTTTTCTTGCAGCTCTACATAAAAGCTTACATCTCTTCTAAAGCCTTGCCAACAGCTGCTCTTCAGCTGATCTGAAGTACACTGGTCATTAGTACAAAGAACTGGGGGCAAAGCCACTTTGACTTTGGTGAAGTATTTTTCCCAGGCTGGATGCAGACACACTAATAATACCTTACACATGCTTACATAAAAATAAAGATTTTCTTTTTTTATTAAGACAGATCAGTTAGGGTTTTGCTTCTTAGTTTTTCTTCTCTACTTTTCTATTTGCCATACAATCATTATGGGTATTTTCCCCCTGTGTTGTCTTAACACTTTGGAAGAATGTCCATAAACACCTACAGTATTATTGCTGTCTTTCTGATTTACGATTTCTTTATTTTGAACTTCCTCTGCAAATGCTGCTCTGCCCCATGTAGACACATAATTCTGCTGCAGCATTTTCTACCTATTCCCGTCACAACTGACCTGTAGCTCATGTGCCCGTTGGCACTGACTTCTCGGAACACCCCAGAAACCTCCCCTCCTCTAGACGCTGTACACAGGACTAACCTGGTCTGTTGGAGCAGTCCTGTGTACTAGGGAAGCAGAAATAACTCTCTAAAACATATTTGCTTCAGTTACGTTACACTGTTGGCCACTTGAATAGCAACCAAGAGCAGACATGATGCAAACTAGGTGCAGTTGCATTACCTCGTGGTCTCTGGCTCATTCAGCCATGCTTGAGCCCCCTCAGAGGGGCCCCAGGACAGTGAGAATGGCTTGACAGCAGCCTCAAGCCCTTCCTGTGGGTTTGTGCCATGACTGCTTACCATGCCAGTGGCCAGAGTCTGGTCCTTGCAGCTGGAGAAGAGCCGTGCTAAAACTCAGTTTTCTGAAGTGGTGGCTGTTTAAGAATACAAGTTGTCTTTGAGATAGTGAATAAAGAAAAGTAATGCGCAGGATATGCATGATGAACTCAGACTGAACAAAATAATATCCCAAATTACTACCATTGAATGCAGATACTGGTGTCTGTAGCTGTTGAAACTGTAAAATATGATGTCAGCAGTGCAAGAGAAGGAAGATTTTATGGGTAATGCATGGACCTTGGACTGCAGCCTTCCTGATTTTTTTCTTAGCTTAGTGGACGTTGAAGATGTTTTGGGATAGAACAGGCTTTTCTCGTACCTTCTCAGACCTTGGAGAAAAAATGCCATGGATACCTCATCAGGCTACTGATGAGCTATTTTATATTTTAATGACAAAAAAAAGAGATAGTAATAAACCTGGGCAGGGGAAGCCATTAATAATTCTAACAGGCCACGTACAGGTTCCCTTACAAAAATGTGTAAAAATTGGAAGAAATAGGAGATTAAGATCTGTGCAGACATGGACTGATTAATAGCACAACAAACATCAGGTTTTCTTTTTCTTAAAATGCTCACTTTCTCAATTTAAAATATGTCCTAATGATTAATGAGACTGGAGTTTTATTTTTTTCTTTCCCTTTATCATTAGAGAGCCCTGATATATTCATTCTGCCTCTGTGTTTATTATTCCAATTTTGGAACATTCATATCTTCCTCCAGTGCTAGTTCTCAAATATTGCTGTTTAGTAATGTGAAAAAGTTTCCATTTGCCCTTCACAACTCAGTGAGCTGTAAATACTGAAGTAATTGAGCCACCCACATCCTAGTCTGCAGGTGATACGAGTGATGCTATTTTATTAGCATTTAATTAAATTGCAAATTTTATGCTAAACTGTGAAATTGTTGGCAAAAGCTGAATGGCTGGATTAAATTACACTATTTTTTAAAATAAAAAGATAGTTGAGTAATCTGGCAAAATATATTTTTTCAACTCTCTTGAAGCAATTAACCTATGCTCTGCTGCTTTTAAAAAAGTCCCTCAGCATACTGAAATTTGAGGCTGTTGCAACATTAATTTCACACCTTCCTAGTTTAGGTTAATGACTTCAGATTGTAACAATGAAGATTAAATGAATCTCATTCAATCTAGTAGTAAAGAGAAAATATATACTTGAAACAATCATGGATGACTAAAATTAAGTTTTATATTATTGCATTAAGGAATTAATGACTTCAGTTTATGAAAACTTGATTGTCTTTCTGTTTGAGGAAAATGGAATTATTTGATTGATTCCCGTTTGCTTATTTGGATGCGTGCCTGAAGAAGTCTAATTATGCAAAAGTCATTTGATATGAGTTTTTTGGGACTAAGTATTTCCAGTTAAAATTTATAGCTATCTGTAGAACACGCTGGCTACTGCAATGCTGCAGCCAACTGGAAGGAGGAGGAGTATTCTCATGGGAAGTGAGAGGCAGGAGGGTTCCAGCATCTAATTGTTCATTTGAAGGGTGAAGCAAAAACAGTGTGGAACAATACAAATTTTCTGGTTGCAAAATAAGAAGGAGCTAAAGACTGGGTTGCTATCCAGAATTATTTTTATTTTCTGGGATTACAAACGAAAACCAAGAACAAAACCATATCTCTTTGTGAGTAGAGGGGAATCAAACAACTGCTGCAACCAGCTTCATTCAGTTATTCTAAGCTGAAAGCCTGCTCTCAATTTCAATAGATAGTGTTTCCCAAGTATTAAGTTAAATATTTGAGGATTATTTCTTTTAAATCAGGTGGATCCTCCACTGAAGATAATTTTAAATTAAGATAATTTCTCTGGGTTTTTATCTTTTTTTTGCTAAAGCATTTTTTTTAAGTTAAAAAATGTATCAATTGCATGCTTATTGGACAAAGCCAATGTTTTAAGTGGCACTGAAAGTGAGGAAATTGCAATGTGACTATTACATTTGTGTATTTTAAGTTGCTTTTAAAAGTTGAGTCTTTAAGCTTGTGCTGTTCTCTCTGGATAACTGGACTGAGTTTGTTGTTGTTTGCATGCTTGGAATGTGCTCACCTGACTTATAACTAATATTAATGAGGAATACTAGGTGTTTTGCACACTGCACATATGTAAATGAAGGCCTATCAAAAAAAAAATCCGTGGTTTTTCTATCAGCACTTCTGCAAAACAACTCCCTAAAGCTGTTGGTATCTGGAGAAAAATAAATGGAAACTCCAAATACCTTATAGAAATGAAGTTTCAGAGTGCAGTAGTGTGCAAATCTGTACTGTATGGTAGAATTTCTGTGAGCCAGAAGTCTCTCTTTTTGTATGGGAAATTGCTGTAATTATTATTTGCTTATGTAAATATTATTTTGCTTTAAATATGTGCTTTCTTATACTAACCATGAGATGTCTGGAACTTCTTAAGAATAGCTCTGAAACATACCAGACTTCACTGTTGACATACCCGAGAGTCACAGTTTTAAACAAGTGCCAACATGTGAAAGAAGTGCAATTAATATTGGCAGAAACAAGGTTAAGTTCTTGCTGGGGCTTTGTCACTCAACTAAGACATATTTAATATTTTCTTTCATTTCATACTCTCTTACAAGAGATGTCAATGAGCTTGCTAATGATAATAAATTCCTTTTATGTATTTTGGTTTGCCTTTTTTTTTTTTTTTTTTTTTGGTGAAATTGGAGTTATACAATGTGGCATTTACATTGTAATCTAACTTAACTGAAACTGCAGAGGGAAAAAGATAACAAGATCAGTGGTAACTCTAATCCAAAAAGAGACCTGGGCACATACAGGTTAGTCTGTGCAAAATTTAACTTCTAAACCTTGCATGTAGGCTTTACCTGTCACCTTAGACAAGGAGACTGGATGCAAGGGGATAAGCACACACACACGCAGAGTTTTTGGTTTTATTTTTTTAATGACATGCAGAATGTTCATGAATCTCATTTTCAGATCTATAATGCTACCCATTAGATGCTTTATGGTGTCAGCTGGAGATGGGAGGCAGTTCAAATTGAGACCTGGAATTCTTTCTGTTTCAGGCTGTGGGTACGTCTGCCCAGTTGTACTGTGTATGCTGTGGAATCTCCTGCATCCCACAGATGCTTGAACTCAAGGGCTGGCAGTAAACTGGTTGCTTGGTGCAGCCCAAATTGTCAGACTTGCTAGACCAGAAGAAGAAAGATGAACAAAGACATGGTGCTGGTCTAGTGAACGTGTCACTGAAATAGAAGGAAGAGCCCTGGGTCCTGGCATATTCCTATTTTATAAAAATAGCGCCTATTTTTAAGAAGTCATCATTAATTAGATTGAAATGACGCCTGTTTTCAGGTAAAAAGATAAAGAGGGGAAGAAAACATCCTGGGCTTCTTTCCCCAGACCTTGCTAGGGTAGGCCAGAGCAGAGATAGATGTTCTGACTCAAAATCTATTGAAGACAATGAGATACTTGCTCATTTAGTTGACCCTGGACTGGATTCAAAATGAAGCAACAAATAAACCTCCAAACCCATTAATTCTGATTTACAAAGTGACTTTTGCTTTTTTCTCTCTCTTTCTTTGTTTTGTTTCTTTTAATAAATGGATTTGTTAAGTAATAATTTGACTTAGATCAGCTAGCTCATAAAGATTGTTGAAAAGCCTTTGGAGAGTAATAATTGTCAACGTATGTTTTCTTATAGCAATAAAGGCAGTGGCATAGCAAAGCATACTTCTTGTTTTTTGAATAAATTTCTATAGGATTGTATTTGTCGTGCTTCTGTGGATGGTAGCTGTTGTTTACTATGGCTATTAGTTGCTACTTAGATTAATACACTAGTTGGAAAGTCTATGTACAATTCCTGCAAGTATTGCTTACTCTAAAGGCCAGGTTCTTAAATTTTAAGTTACTGTAGTATTGAAAAAACTCAGAGTACAGAAAGAATCTTTCTAAAAATGTTCATTATTCTGGATACCATATTTATAGCTGATTTGGTGGTGGTGTTCACGTCCTCAAAGATGAAGCAAGCCAGATCATCCCATGAGGTAAACACAAAGCATTTTGAAATGCAATTTGCATCTAAATTTTAGAGCCTAATATTTTCTTAAATCATTAGGTAGCACCTTTTTTCTGTAAGTTTGTTTCCATTTTTGAAGTTACTTAAGACTCAGAAAGAAAAGTCTCAATAGGATTCAAGTCTTCCCAGGAATCATTGTTTATGAGTTAATAAAAATTTCTTAGCATAGTTCAAGGCTAATACTAAAAAGATTTCTGTGCATTCAAACAGACAGGGAACTCTGAAAATTGCAAAATCCATTTTAACTACTGTGTGATAAAATGGGAAGTAGTAACTGAGTTGCAGCCAACGATCCCGATGCTTTTAACACCTTCTTGCTGTTAAACTGCAAGAATTAAACTAAACCATCCAGATCAGTTTTGCTAAAACCCAAAAACAGACTTGGGCAAAATAGAGGAGTGAAAGGTGACTTGGGAAGTGTAGTGGATGAAGATTTATGTGCAGTTAGGATTGCTTGTGAACAGAATGGAGAGGTTTTGTTGAAGGGAGATGAACACTATGGGTGGCAACAACTGCTCAGCTTTAAAGTAAGGGTTCTAACTTATCTAGGATAGACTCATAGAGTCAGATATTGTAAGTTTTAGCTCTTTCAGTCTTGGATTAGGAATTAAGTAAAGGACTGGGAAAACCTTGTGCAAATAGATGACTTTCTATCAGTATGTGCTTCTTCAGTGCTTTCATTAAAAAGAGATGAGCAGCTATTTCACCCTGGCTTAGGATTTTCAAAATTTACCAGCCCAAAGGAATCATCTTGGACTTACTGGTGTATTCATGTGATGTGGCATCCAAGTTTATATTCTAAGTAAATGACTTATTCATGAACTCCTGATTACAGAATCATTAAATATGTACTTTATTATTTAAAGCAAAGGTTTATTTTTTATGTTTCTCCACCTTGTGGTAGGTACTTTCAAGTCTCTACGTGGTTTGCACTTTGTTAAGGACCTTGATACTTTGGTAAGCTGTTTTCCATAGGCAACCTATATCTGCTATTTCATCTGCTGCAACGGGAGCAGTTATAGAACAACAGCCAGAAATTACAACTTATCTTCCAATTATGCATTTTAGAATATATGGTGTCTATCCTATATGGGTTCACAAAGTGGAAAACTTGAAGCAGGGTTTTGCTTAAATATTACATCTAGGATAAGTGCTTACATTCTGACTTGTGACTCTATGGGAAAGTGATATCCTAGATTATCTTTAAAGGTTACCATAAATGCTGTGTTGAAATTTTACTGACCTTCATTTATAAATTTCTCTCAGTGGAAACATATTCCTCTCCTAACACAGTCATCGTTCTTCATGTGCCTTTTATTGACTGTAGCAAGGCTCTCAGGAACATGTTATGAGACAGTCAGCAGGCTCTGCTTGGAGGTTCGCTGGTATGCATTGGCAGAATGCTAATTTATTTAGCTGGGCTCTATGTCTAAACACAGGCTGTGTGTTTCTCTTACTTGGAAAATGTAGAATTTGCATTGGGCAGATGGTAAATTGGCAACCTGGTGCTCCCATATACAGGACTTGAGGGCAGAAGTGGTTTCTCCTTCACATAGCTCATTAATTTGTGGGAGATAGAAGTACTGTGCTGGGGAAAAGTGACTTCGAAAAGAAAAATAAGGGCAGAAAGGAGGCAGAAGAGTTCAGGTGGGTTGGATTGCACTTCATTCCCTGAACTGCTCTAGGGATAACTGTGTTGTACTTTACCTCTAAGCTGCTTGAAAAAAAATTTGCTGATGTCAGTAAGCGACAGAAAGTGAAGGGCATAAACCTACAAATACCAAGCAAAGGAGATTATTCTCTGCTTTGGTTAACCATTACTATTTAAAAATAGTAATATGCTCTGAATGTGGTTAGTTGCCTGCCCTGCTGTTATACAGCTGTAACATAAACCATCCAAGAAGCAAAACCTCAACTGTGTTAAAAAAAAAATAAAAACAAACTAAAAATAAAACGTAAAAGTTATTTCAATAAAGTTTTAGACCGTAGTGGGATAAATAACTGTAGAAAAATAAGTTATTTTAAAACTGTCTTCTGTGCCTTGGTCTTTTGTTTTTGTCAGTAACTGAGGTTTTTTCCATCAATGAAATACTGTGTATTCTGGTTTTGATGTTATTCCAAAACATAGATCAATAAGATCTTCTGAGAATTACTGAGGCTCTATCTGTCCTTGCCATGAATAGGAAATACTACAGATGATAGTGAGCAGATGTATCCTGCCTGCCTGTTACAGTCATGCTCAAAACCACGGGCATATTGGATTGAAAAGGCAAAAACATTTTAGTTCTAAACAGCTTTCTTCAGTCTTTGCCAGACTCTGCATTTATGTGACAGACCTCTCAGAATCATTTTACTTTTCCCTAAGAATCTCCAAAATGTGCTGGGTAATTCTCTTTTCTGTTTGCTTGGGGAAGGAGGGCATGGGGGTAAGGGGTGTGTCCTGTGAGTGTGTTTGCTTGAAATTAGCACTGTTCACAGCCCAGGTGGAAGGCAGTTTCACATCCTTTATATAAAAACATATAATATTTAAACAACTTAGTGCCTATGAATTCATGCTCACACTTTTTTTTTTTTTTCTGGCCTAATAAATTCTGAGGGGCATTGTGTACCTTGTTTTTGTTGGTTTTGGGTGCCTTAAGTGCAGAAAGATGATGAACAGCAAGCAGGCATCCTAAAAATTTGCTTGTCAGCATGGTAGGTGCCCTGAATGTGATCCTTGCTTTGCCTGAAATACTGGCTGGATTTGAAAGCAGGTCTCTCCCCTTAAAGCAACCGGTAAACTGCAGCAATAGAGGCAGAAAAGAGATAGGGACCATCCCAGTTTCCAAAAATGTAGTACCACAATCTCTGTGAGAATGGATTATTTTGTACAAGTTGACAAGCACTATTAGATACTTCAATTACAGGTATTCTGGGTTGCTTTGTTTTTTGGGTTTTTTTTCCTTTGGTGGTTTTTTAGGTTTTTTTTGTCTGGGTTGGTTTGTTTTTTTTTTTTTTAGCTTTACATTTAATACTCAAACTGAGATGAACTTGACTGAAGTGTCTGCTGGCATGACAAGTGTAGCTGCTACTAGAGAGTAGCTGAGGTGAAGGGTGAGGAAGGCTTTGAGGGATTGGTGTTCCTGCTGAATTTGTAAGACTTTTGGGCATAATTCCTGCCCTGTTATATCTGAGGCTGTGACTGTTGGGAATGTGGCCTGTTTCATACAAGGATCAGAGCCTGTGACAGATCATTTTGATTTATGACATGCTGCTTATGGGGATAGAGGTTGAAAGGTGAATTCAGAGTGGCAGAAGTGTAATGAATGTATTTGGACAGCAGGGGAGGTGGAGAACTCTCTTCTGGAAGCTAGCACAGCAAAACAGAAAGCAGGAGTGAGATGTGACCAAGAGAGGAAAAAAAATTGTGTCTAAGATGAGTTGGTACAAATAATAGGTTAAACTCTCCATGAGGGTTTATGCTGGGAAGTGGTGAAGTTTCAAGACCGTTTTCTAAAAAAAGCAGGAAAAAAATAAATCCCAAATTTTTAAGGAGTAGTTTCTTCAATTCATTAAAAGGATTGTTGAGCATGTGGTGACAATGAACAATGCTTACTTTGGTGCTACTTTTCTCTGGAAGTTGAAGTCAATAATTTTGTAACTAGATTTTAATCTTTTGATGCTGGGGGATTTAACAGTATAAAAGCTGTATTTTACTCCATGAGCAATCATTCCTGATGGAGAATCCTATTCTGATGATCTCTTCCTTTTTTTAACACTTTTCTCTTAGAAAAAAATGCTTTGCCAAATATTTGGAAGTTTCCCATTTAGTTTTATAACTCACCTATATCAGATATGTCCTTCTCTTTTCTCAGGTCTTCTGAAGCAAAGAGGATATACAGTAATACTGAATGATTTTATTTTACATGAAATTGGTCTTTACGTGTCTATGTAAAAATGTAATAAAGAAAAAAGGCAAAAAAATTCTGGCTCAGACAGCTAAACTTTTTTTTTTTTTTTTTTGTTTAAGTCATACTGTGAACTTGGAAAAATGTTGATCTGACAATGATGAAAAGAAAGAATTACACCACAGGAAAAGTTGGTAGCCATCATTCTAATGCTGCCACATGCTGCTTCCTTGAGGCTGTGGGAAGGAGTTTAAACAGTTTGATGGTGATACTTGCAGATTAAAAATCTGTAGCTAGATCATATTCAGTACCTTCACTGCTGCTCCTGCAGCTCACATATAATAGTGTGGGACTACCTAGGCTGCTATTATGTCTCTAAACCTGTTTTCTCTGAACACTGATACAATAAAGCAATGATACTTGAAGAGTGGTATTCAATCAAATTCCTAATTTTAATAAACTTCATGCTAGGCATGATGATTTAATACATTTTATATGTCCTAAAAGAAAAAAGAAATCTGATGCTTAGGACATATTAGTTTGCAAAAATAAATCACAATTCTGATAGTTTGCAAGCCTCAAGTTCAAAGTTATATAAAACTAGTAACAGCTTTCAGTCTATATCAGTCTATAGGAAAGTCTCTTCCTAATCCAACAGAACACTAAAGGGGAAATTTAGGTTAAGCTAAAACAAATTGATAAAGAAATTGGAGACTTTTTGTATGTTGAAAAACTAAGATTGTATTTGAATTATTTTTTTCAATGTGTTGTGTGGTTTCAGTCAGTTGATACCAAGTTTTCCTGAATTACTGTTTCTTACTATTTAGTTACTCTACAGTTAATTAAGCACTTGAGATAAATAAGAAAGCTTTCCTCTTTCAAGCTAGTAAATGGTAAATGTTTCCTGCCATTATGGGGAAGCTCAATTTTTTTCTTTTTTTTTTTTTTTTTTTTTTTTTTGTAATACTGTTAGGAAGAGGATTTTGCAAATAATAAATCCATGCTATAGCTTTTGTGGATGTGACTGAAAGCATACTAGAGTATGTTCTGAAACAATGATTGCAAAATATTGCTATTCTTATGTACTTCGGATAATTTTTGGAGTAAGAATAATGGCTATTCTTAATGCCAATATAAGAAGACAAGGAAGTGGGGAGTGCAGTTATTTGATACTGGCATTTAAAACCCTTCAGCTAATGCAAGGTGATATGAATTTTTATATATTGTTATTTGTCTTGTGACTTTTGCCATTTTATTCTTAGCCCATAATTTGGATCAATTGCATTAAGATTTTGGAATGTTTAAATGTTAAAATGGTTTTGGGTTTGTTTCTCTTTTTAGTCTTAATTGCAGTCTTGCATCTTACATCTTGCAGTCTTAAGGGAGAAAAGCCGGTCTACACTCTATTTAAATGTCCCATTATATGAGTGATGCTCACATGTAAATGGCCTTTGGGGATCTGTAGATTTGATTCTTTTGTGGAGTTGTTTATAGTTTCTAAAACTATGACCAGCTGAGCCACTTAGAAAAGCAAATCCTACTTTTTTGCTGGAGTTTGTACTCCATGCTCTGTTTTGCTTTGTGTTCACTGGAAAGATAAAAATGAGGAAAAGACCGAGCCATAATCTCCTCTTGCCTAACACTCTGAAAATCAATGAATCTATATAATCACTAAAAGGAGTTGACTTTATTTATGCAGTTAATCGGTGTTGCAGAATCTGTGCCCCTTTTTCTTATTCATGTAACATTACCGGTGGACTAAGAATCAAAAGAGCAGAACAACGCAATTAAAATATTTGGAGTATATTTTTTCCCCGAATGGCAAATCTTGTTGGAAACCCTTGTGCATTCTAAAAGTCAGCTTGGCTATTTTTCTGGAGGTGTTTTTGGAGGAATGTAACATAGAGTGAGTTATCAGACTCTGTACTCCTTTTGCTTAGCAATAGCAAAACCAGGTGCTTCTGCATCACTTGTTAGAAATGTGCATGTAACCTCACACATGCTGCAGTTAATAGATAAGCACTGCAGTGTTAAGCAGGCTTTATGGAAATAATGTGGAAATTTGTAGGAAAAAAAGGGGAGCAGAAAGCTACCACTCTGTGACCATCAGTCTTCAACATACTGTTCCTGACATTCTGAGAAGAGTCGATAAACTAAAAGCAAAAGCAGACAGGAAAAAATGCTGTCAGAGAAAAGAAGACTGATGTGTTAAAAATTGACAGGCATGGACTTCTTTGGTACTTAAGAGAAAAGACTGAGCTTGGGAAAATAACAGAGAAAGAAATAAACTCATTTATAAATTTTATTTTTCGTGAACTAGAGCAGAGATAAGAAGGGGTTATAAGACACAAACAGAACCCTTCATGGTAGTGAATAGGAGAGATTTTTCCAACATTGGATGGTAAACAAAGTTCAAAACAAGTTAGAACAATAGAATATTTTTTAGGTAATAGCCTTTAACAAGTGAAAAATATATTTTTTGCTCTACTTTTAATTTTCTTTCATAAATTTAATTGGTTTTTATCAACTACAGTTGATTTTTGGGAGTGGCAATTAGTGTCATCTTTACATTAATTGACAAGAACTTCTTTGCTTTTGTAATTCACTTTAAAATTTTGGAATAAATATAATTAGCTAGCATCTTTTGTAGCATTTCCAAATATATAGATATCTTGTCTCATTAATATGTGCTTTTGATTTTGGTCTGTTCTGATCATGATTCTTTTTAATATTTGGGGGTTTCGGTCACATACTTAATTTACTCAGCTGCAAATTACTTCATCATGCTACTCGATGAAATGGAAATTATTCTGTTCATGTATCTTGAACCTTAGAAGTACTTTAAGTGTAATGAAGCATTAGGTTCCACTTCTATACTCCTGTAATCTAGCTGATCTCTAAAGACTATTGTAAAACATATCAATAAGAGAGCTGTAATTAAAAAAAAAAAAAGAGTGATTGTGAATTTCTTTGAAAATTAGAAGGTTTTTTCCTAACAGAGAGGGCATCTTGGACTAGGACCTATCTTATTTGTGCAGATTGCAGAAAACCACAGCTTAGGAATGGGTCTTGGAAGCTTTAGAAGGCCACACTTTCTACTGAAGTACTTTGTCACATTCTTCAGATAAACCCTTGATCCTGCAGCTCTTCAGGCAGTAATGCATCTCTGTGACACTCTCCAAGTTGCACTTGAACTTCTACATGCCGCCAGGCATAAGAATTCACCAGCTCTGAAATATTATATCAAGGAAAACACAGTTTGGTGGACAATGAGCTGGATAAACAAAAAGCCTATTTGAATCACTAGGTTTGGTGGATGAAATGGGCTGTGTTCTATGTGGAGGCTGATGACAAGGAGAGTCAAAAGTCTCTCCTGAAGCCTGTCCTGTTTCACAGCTCTGTCAATAACCTGCAAAGACATGTGCTGTCAACAGGATTGCAGGTGATGCCAAAACTGGGAGAGCCACTCTCCAGAGAGACCTACACAGGTTGGCAGAGTGGGCCAGCAGGAGTCTCATGAAATGCAACAAAGAGAAATGTCAAATCCTGCACTTCAGAAGGAATATGTGGAGCAGGTCTGCTGAAGAGCATCTGGGGGTCCTAGTGTACAGCAAGGTGTGTGTGCTGAGTGGTTCTTTGCTGTCTTGAGTAAGTCTAGGCTGGGAGCATTCACAGGAAGGGTCACAGCCAGTGGGTAGATTGAGTAACATGACTGACTTCATTAAGCTGTATCTAGAGAGCTGCATCCAGTGTTGGGTCCTCTAATACAATGTACTGATAAACAGAAGTGAGCTCAGCAGAGACCCTTAATCTGGTGAGGAACTGGTATATTTGTTTCTTAATATTTTCATAACATGCAAACTTCTGATAGAATCTAGACTCATTTTGCTAGTACAAAGCAGAAACATATCTCCCGTCTTCACAACAGCCAACATCATTTCTAGTGTCTTGTTTCATAAGAATGAATTTCGAAAGTTCTGCTTAAACTTAATTATGTTTAATAATGTAAATCTGAGACGATTCTGCTTTTCACTGGATAAAATGAATTCTATCATTAATTAATTCTCTTGTATTCATTTAGAAGAGGATTTTATGCACAGTTGTAGGAGAATAGCAAAACATACTCGCTCCTGTCAAGTTTGGCAGCTAATTTAGCAACCAGCACTTTTTGAGATCAATGGAGCTGGATGCTGCCCTTAATTCTGTAGCAGAAGCTGATCTCCAGCATCCAACCATTACCAGCACCCCTTGGTGTCACCTGTGCTCTCTCTGCTGGTGTTTCTCCTGGTAGATCAGAGCTGCTCATAACAGCTCCACTGTCTTCATATCACCCTTGGCACTGGGAAAGCTTTCATAGCCTAAGGGCTAGTGTGGACGGAGAGTGTTCAGAAACTGTATTTTATAACCCTTCCTTCTCTTGGGCAACATAGGACGTGTTTTGAAGCGTGTCAGCATGCATTCCTGCAAGCTGAGTGTATGAAGCTGTTAGTGTGCTTTGGTTTGACTGAGTGCACGTTGAAGAGCTGTGTTTGACAGCAGGAATAGGCAGAAGCAGCTTTGCTTGATCAAGAGAGCAGAAAGAGTGATCTGTGGGTGGTAGAGAATACCAATGAACTGCAGAGAGGAAAGAATGGTGTTAACTCACAGCCATCTATTCATAATGAGGTGGATTTGATATGGAGTGTTTTGGGGTTTCCTTGGGAAATTTACTTTGTTCAAAGTGTGCTAGCATCTCCTGAGGGTGTTATGAATTTACTAGTGTAAATTTTTATGGTCTAAAATGCCAGTATAAAGAGATCAGATGTAGGATTAAATCTCACCTCTGTATTCTAACAGCAGGAAACTGTATGTGTGCTTTTAAGCCTTCCATTTTCCTTCATGTTTTCAGGGCATTAACCTCATATCTCATACTTCTTACAGAAAAATAAAGATCACTTAACTGGTCTGTGACTGTAGGAAGTGTTCCTTCTTAACCACTTTCCATTAATGGACTTAAATTTTCTGTTCTTCATCATTCTCTGTCTTTGCAGACGTGAGCTGATGGGCTTGCCAGAAAGCACTCACTTTTTTCCTTATTTTCTTTTCCCCCTAAAAATAAGTGGGTGGGAGGAAGCAGTTTTGGCAGCATGAAAATGAAGTTCAAAAAAGCATTAGGGATTGAAAGGGATGGGCTGCTTTCATAAAGGAGATAAGCCAGGAGCAGATGCTGTTCCCAGCACAGACAGTGCTCTCATGGATCATGTTCCAACAGGGGCTGAACAGGGCAGGTGTGCTGATGGAAAAGTCACTGTCAACCATCCGCATGTCACCAAAGAAGGTGATGTGATGAGTCAGGTTTAGGAGGTCAATCCAGAAAGTCCAGTAAGGAACAGAGAGAGAGAGAGACATGGACACTTCTAACAGGTTCAAAGGAAATGAGGACAGATATGGATACTCCCATGATGCACTTCAGGCAAGATGCCCAAGCATGAGCTGAACTGGACCCCCTGGATCCATGGAATTGGGTAGGACATCCCAGGCGAGGCCATCAAGGTCTTAAAAGTGCACTTGTGAGCTTGGCTATGTGCTGTTAATTAATCACCCTAATCAGTTAATGTGCTTAGACTATTTAATTTTGTTAAATTGTGGATCTGTAGCATGTGACAGAACTCTGCAGGATGCTGGTTTCACACCCATAACTGTGCAAAAGGCCTCAGTGGCTGACAGGAGAGTGGCCTCAGGTGGTGAAGCTCCTGTCCTGCTGTGGCTCCTGCAGTGGAATCTTCCAAGGGAACTGCTAAGTGTCAACAAGGAAAACAGGTTAAATGTGGGAACTTTGTAAGGTCAAAGCACAGATGGCAGGTTTGAAAAGTTCTTTTACTTCATAATCCAGCAGAAGGGTTCAATGGCTAGACATGTAGCAAAAAACAGCCCTTGCCTTGAAAAAAATTAAGTCATGATGCACTCCATTAAAGTAACTCAAACTACAACTATTTTACTTATGAATGAGTATTGAATGTATAGGAGTATAATGTACTTTCACTAAATGAATTGTACATTTTGATCATTAGATATTTTGGCTTGGCTTTTCAGAAAGATTTCCCCTCCATATCATGGTGAAAGAAAAACAATGTAGAAATAAAAGCAATGTACTTAATGCATTATCATGATTTTCAGCTAGACTGTTTGACTACTGTGATACCCATTTAAAGGAAATTTTATTGACTGACCTTTTCCATCCTCTATGAAGACAAAGAGACTCCTGGTGTCTTATGCATTTTTGGAGCCACTAAAAGTACCTGCCAATTATTTGAAGTAATGGAAACAAGGATACTTTAATTTTTGCTTGTGTCTGTATAGCTCTTACACAATGCATGGCTTCTTCCTGCCAGAAAGTCCCCAGATTTACTCTTTATAATTATTTTACTAATAAATACGGTTAATTGGATCCTGACTGGCTCTTTTTATCACAGTAAGTATCAGAAGGACAGCTATGAAGTATACTCTGGTACCTGGCTTATCACTGGGCTTCACTGATGAGACAGTCTAGGGTTTTGACATGGATTTGTGAGTCTCCTGGTATGCCATAAAGATCAAGAGAGATTTGTGGTCTTCATTAACACCTTGTCATGCTGAAGGCTAGGTGTGTGTTTCACATCAGTTAGAAGATCCTATTGCAGCCATTAAAGCTGTCTTCTTTCTTTTCTCACACTATCAAGTCAGTTGTGATAACAGCCCATCATTGCAATTTCTCAAAATCATTCCTCCTCTTGTGTCAGGCTGATATGCTATGCTTTTCCTTTGAGGCAAGATAGTTTATATAGGCAATAAAATTCAAAGGTACATTCAGATTTATCTGCAACTTTCAGTATCATTAATCATGACATTTTTAAGTTTCTTTCTTTTACTTATTGAAGTTCTAGTAAACCATATAATCATTTTGGATACTGCTTTTTTTCTCTGAGAAACTTCTCCACAGTTCCCACACCAGCCAGTGCTGCAGATCACTATTCACAAGCTATGGTACTCTACCTGCAGGCCTTTTCAACAGCAAATTTTCTTTTCACCTTCCCTCAGCAAAATGCTCATACGAAATTTAGTGCATCTCCTGTCGGACAACATTGAGAGAGTGCTACTGGATTGCAAGAAAATCTTTAACAGTGTTTCAGTAATGTTTTCTTTGAAAAAAGTTCATCTTTTTGTTTAAATAAGAATTGCTGTTTCAAACCACTACACTTCTGAATAATATTAACCAAAGATGCACCATTAGCAAACATTGTAATTGAATTGATTACTGAAGGAAATCATAACCCAGAAGAGAGATAGGGGCACATGTTCTTCTCCTGTTCCAGTTGGTAAAAAATAGTTTCCATATCTTTACAGAGCTGACAGTCCTCTCTACCAATTCTGTGTATTGTAAATCTTGTATTTCTTGCTAAAATATCAGCACATCTATTATAGTTGTTCTTTGGTCAGTCAGGTAGTTTCTATTTATAGCTGTATTTTAAAAGTATATAAATTATGCAATTTACTGGGAGGAAACTATTCTTATCTCATATGAGAATCTGAATTTAAGATGCATACCATAGTTGGCATAGCAAAAGTTCAGGGTGAACATAAAGTTTCATTAGGAAATAGGACTCATAAATTATGTAGTTGATGAATAATAATACAGTTTATTTTTTATTAGAATATTAATAAGTAATTGACAGTAGCAGCCAAAAGATCTTTTAAGAGACAGCTGAAAAATTTCAGCATTGTAATTTAAATCATTAATACCACATTAATTAATTTAGATGTTATTATGGTTACAGTTTATTTCAGGTTTGTTGATATCTGGAGATATAAACTAGATTACAAATTCATATTTAAATTAATTATACACCAAGCTTTCATTAATAATTAAAAACTAATTCATACAGCCCATATAAGCATGTGTTTTGTTAAGCTATGTGTTGATGGCACAATCTTTAACTGCTGTAGGTGAAAATATTAATTCAATTGAACCAATAGCAAAGTTATTTCTGATTCATGCTTACTGATGTACAGGAATTCATACATCTTGAAGATTTTCTTTGAGATATTCAGAGAAATGAAATAGGGAAATAAATTCCCTCAGAGTTGGATTGCTCACACTTTTTACACTTTAGATCAGAATAACTTTTTGGTCTTTTCTATCATGTCTCATTTATCATCCTAAATGTATCTTAGTGCTGTCTTCAGTTTTGAAGCAATTAAGAAGAGAAGTCATGAGGTTCAAAATGGCATGGTCACGATGAGAACACTGGAGTGAGCTCTGAGCAAAAAGCAGTTTTTGAAAACTTTGATTTTTCTAGTCAAACATACCATACCCGCTTTCAAGAGAGCACCAATAGCAACTATCCTGCTTCTCTGCCTTGTTACCCAGCATGCAACTTAGCAGAACAAGCATGATCCACACAAGCAGGGTGTGTCTGAAAGAGGAATAGAAAAGGGTTATGAATGTTCACATATCAGGTTACAGCAAGATACCAATCATCTCTTGTAAGAAAAGCATCATAAAATGCAGCTAAACAGCTGAAAAAAAACCTTTCCAATAGAATTTATTAATAACTGTGATTTTTTAATTGATCAAATATATTACATTTTCTCAGGGATATTTAATTCATTGGCAATCAGTTTTGATATAAAGATGCAGTGGGAATGTATGGAAGTAGCGCATAATTTAAAATATATTTATTTTTCTTAAGCTGATTTTTTACCTACTGCATAGGACAGTGAAATAAAGCTATTTAAAAATGTATGATTATTTATGAAAATTGTTAATATAATGCAGCAGCAGAAAAGGCTGCATTTGTTTAGGTATGGATATGCTGCTGCAAAAACAGCTGGGGTTACTGGACTTTAATTATATTAATAATAAGAATATAGAGAAATGGAAAAGCGTATTCAAAGCTTTGCACAGTTCTAGGTTGGGTCAGTATTTGTAAAGTGAGAGGTCAGGGCAGGATTTCTCTTCACAACACCATGATCAAGTTTCTGTTCTGCATTTGTTTAGTTAAATGCCTCATAAAATTTAAGGCAGTTTGGCAATATACTTGCTGGAGTGGATGAAAGGGTGTGTAAAAGAATGCCACTAAGCCATTATAGAAAATAATCTTTCCTACTATATTGACCATGCTGCATTCTCTACCTAAATAACCATACTAGAAAAAGAAATAATAGCCTAATAAAGCATGCCAGGATGCATGCTAAATGTGCCAGGAGATTGGATAGTAATGACTAAAAATTCTAGCTGATTAGACAATTGTCTTTTGAATGTGCTTTTGTGTATACCAGCAGCTGTGCCCAGACCTCTGCAAGAATGTTCTTGGCTGGAAGTTGGAGGCCTTACATTAGTATAAAGTTGGATCAAACTCTACTTAGTTGAAGTAAAAGGCAGAGAGTATATCAATATTAACAAATATTGATATCAGCCTGGTAAATTTAGGCTTACTTTTTCATTTTGTTCTTCTGGGAGGGCCAGTAAGAAATCAGTGACCCATCATAATTGTACTTGCTGGGAGGGTGAAATTGCCCAAGTCTAGATATCACTCATTGCCCACTGCTTCTGTTAAGGGAGAAAAGCAATTCCCATCTCCAGTGGAATAGTAAATGCCCTGGGGAAAGTGAAAAATCTCTAGGAGAAAAGCTTTTTTTTTTTTTTTTTTACTTTTTGCATTTTCCAGTGGTCTTCAGTCAGCTGTTACTGAATGCCTGGTTCACTCTGCCCATGTATTAGCAATACAAGCTGGTATTTCCTAATTTGTATTTAATGCTTGAAACAGCACAGCATCAAAGGATCCTCATTGTGATATTCTGTATGCAGGAATAAAACAGAAAAACAGTTATTCTTTTTCCTATCTGTTATCTTTGTGATTAGTAGCAGAAATACCATTCTCAGAATGGGTATTCAGCAACAACACCTTGCTATGTATAGAACCAGTTTCCTTATTAGCAGGTGGCTAATAAGGTACCAAACAAAACTTCTTTGCTGTTGCAGTACTTACGTAGCAGAACATCTGAACTGGAAAGGACATGATGCCTTGCCACAATGGCATTAATACTGTGCCACACCTGCACTGCAGCTATCTTAGCAGAGATGAACATGTACAGAATAAGATGTAAAACCATACCTGAGTTTCATTTACTTTGCTTTATTAATCTGAAACAAACTAGATTAGAATAAGGCCTCAGCATTTTTTTTTACTTCATTAAAGCTGTTTCACCTTTCAAGTAAAGAGAAAGTTTTCTTCTGCTAGTTCTATTTGAAGTGAGAATTTTAGACTCTGTGCTGCAGTCTTCACTGTGCAAAGCTATGAGCATCAACCAAGGCAGTGACAGATAAAGCATGGCTGAGAAACAGGATTCTTTTTAACTAGATTGATTCTTCTTTGTTGCAAAGACACCTTAAGGAAAAAACTACTTTATAGGAGGTCCCCTATAACTTTATAACCACCTGTTACAGGAGGGTCAGTGCTCCACACTGGCAAGTGGTACATTCTGGAGTCAGAGTTTATTCAGAAGAAGAACAGCAGTAGCACATCACTGGAAGAGGATAGTGCAGTGCTACTGCAGTGCTAGTGAGTTTAGAGTTATAGTTTACTGCAGTGCTAGTAAACATTGCTGACTCAATATTGGATTTATATAGGCTCCAATACGTACACACCTATTTAAAGTAGACTAAGTATTACATTTGGGAGAGAAAAAACTTAGTAACTGGTAACTAAGAAGAAAGGTCTTCTATTTTAATTTAAGGTTTTTTACTTAGAGTTTTATCAGCTGTCCATCACTGCAGCTACTGACAAATGAGTAAGAGACTATTGAAAAGGGTGGGATATTCTTCAGTTATAGCAATTCCAGAGGGTGAGCACAAAGAGTGTTTTTTAAAATAAAAATAGGATCACCAAATATTAAAAAGTTGCATGATCTTCATTGGTTTGAGCTAGTCCTGTGGAGGTTTTCCAGCTAAACTATTTTAAGCTGTTTCTCTGTTACTTTCCTGCAGTGCCACATTGTAAAGCATAATCACTCTTATTTTGCTAACCAGCAGAACTGAACAACAGAATTAAAAAAGCACAAGCAGAACCGTTGATGTGTCAGCAGTGGTGTCTGATGTGTCCACAAATGTACAAAATTAGAAACCAAACTGTTTTAACTATTAATATTAAAAGGCTTTAACTGGGGGGATTGTGATCTGCAAACAGATAAAAGAGTGGTGGTAGAAAGAAAAAGCAGCAAACACGATGAAGATATCTGTCCCATTAAATTTAGAATCATTGTTATTTGCTATTCATTTGCAACTTGGGGGGCAATATAAAGAGATTTAACAGATGTAGATAGTAACTTTTATAGAGTCCTGGATGCACGGCTAGAATGATTACAACTGTATGGAAACATCTGTTCTTAGCTCTGAAGGAAAAGAAAATAATAGAAAAAAGATGGCAGACAGATGAAAGTGGTGTAATATTTTATAGACCTGTTCTCAAGATATTACAGTGCAATAGCAATATAAATCTTCTTTGGTATTTATTCTGCAGTAGACCAGCATTCCAAAAATGAAAAGTGTATTTATTAGATTCTGTCTGTTATGGTATGTACAAACAGACTGCTGGTTGGGTGCAAGTATTTTGTGTTCACCTTATAAGCACAGTAGTTGGTTAATAGGGCTTAGATCTCCCTTCTCAAACATTCATGACCTATTTGTTTCTATATTAAAGATTATTAGGAAGTAGAAGATATTTTCTTGTATTCCATGTGTAAACTTTTTTTTGCAGAAGATGTATGTATTTTTACTTACAATGTAGCCTTGAATGGGAGCATGAGTACCTGTGTCCATGTAAATGCAACTGCTGAGAGAGTGTGAGGTCTTAAACATCCTCATGAGTAATCACAGCTTCTCAAGCAGTTCTCATTCCCCAGAAACCTGGCATTGAGCACAGGCAGCTTAAATTCCTGTCTGGGGGAGACACTTGACAAATGTGCGTGGAGAAATGTGCAGCTATGCCTGGAACCACGTGTCTCATTTAAATGTTTTTATTCTTTGCACAACAGCTCTTGCTGTAAAATGCTACAGATAGCTCTAAAACATTAGAAATTTAGGTGTGCTGGTACTGCCTTTTCTTCCTTTGCTTCAGGAAAGCTGTCCTGCAGACATCATTGTACAAATCATTAAGAGTGTGGATAGGGATGCAGCTGGGGTCTGGCAGCAGGATCTAATACTCTTGAGCGTGTCTGTGACCCTTTTCCTCTTCCAGAAGTGGGATAAAATTTGCCATCCTGTCAAATTTTGTCTGAGAATTTCTACCCACTCTTACTGCTTGTCAGCACAAGGCATATTCTGAAATATACTGATTTATCCACCAGGAAATTTAGAAATGTAGAAGTGAGTTGAACACCATTCCTTCATGCCTATAGTATGTTAATTTTGTTTTCACTGGAGATTGGCAGTTGCAGAGAGGCTGAGGTTTTTGTGACTTCCTTTACTTCTGTGTTTTGCTTTTTTCAAGTGGCCTTTTGCTGCTTTATGTCCCTGAAGAATATAAAACTACCTTAGTTTTTTTGCCATCCCATCCTTTTATTCCTTACCTTCTTCAGAGATACTCTGTTTAAATAGTACCTTGGGGAAAAATAGATAGTATCTTGAATTATTAAGGATTTTTTTTGAGAAAAATCTTGAGAAATATGTTTTCTTAAACTTAATTATCCATAGATAATGTCTCCTAATACAGTCTATTGTATAGTAGAATTTGGGATGGGGAAAAATTACTGTATTTATTCAAATTGTATAAACCATTTAACCATTTTAACTTTTCTTCTCCAGCTACAATAAAAAGATTTATAGTTCTTAACTTAATACCACTGAGAAACTTCTTTGGGGATCAGTAATTCCCTCACTCTGCTAAAAGAGAAACTGAGTTCAACAAATAAGGCAGCTAGTGTTGCTTAACCTTTATTGAAGTTGCATTCCCTTTCCCCCAAACAATTAAAAGTGAAAGAAAACAATCTTCTGGCAGTGAGGGAGCCAGACAGCCTGTCATTCTGTTGGTTTGTGCCTCAGAGCACATACCTCATGTATCTCTTTTGGTGTATTAGATGGTGTAATTCACTAGGAAAGAAAAATGTACTAGACTTGAATTCACCAAGGGAATTTACCAGTTGGCTGAACATCATATAATATAACATTAATTTATCCTTTCAGCTGGGATCCAAATCAGAAAATCTGAGGCATATCTTTCAGAGGTACTAGTTCTGCGTGCGTATCCTGTAACTTGTGTCAAGAATTGTAAATCAGAATTAATCACAAGCCACGTTAAACATGCAGAGTTGGACTGAGCTGTGTTGTTTTGTTACTGTGAGCTCAGGGGCTGCCTCTCACTGAATCCAACACAGGGAGAAATGCTGCTGCTGCTTGCCTGCTGCACCTCTTCACACGTGTCTGGTGTGACAGCAAGGTGTGTTTACTTCTGGCAATATCTTTGTGCTGATTATGTCAGTTAAAACCCACCCAGGATTCATTTCCTTACTTGCTTGGTCTTTCACCATTAGAGTCTGGCGTTTGTCCTGAGCCTGCACAGCATTGCCAGTCTTGGTTGTAGCATTGCTACAACCATGAGATCAGTACTCAAAAGTGACACGAGCTTGTGAGGTAATTTGAGACAAAAGCTCTGATTTTTGCTTTTTTGGGGTTTTTCTGTCGATTTGTGTTTTGTCTCATTTAAGATTATCCTTGAAAGCTCACACGGTATCAGGTAAGCACCGAAGCAAGCACAGAAGTGACAGCATGCTGGGGCCAGGGCAGCAAACTGCCTGAGCTGTTCAAGCAGCCTCAGAGCAGCCTAATTGTTCTCAGCGTGCTCCAGTGAAAGGCAGCATGTGTCACTGTCCTATTAGCAAAGAATAAGTTTGAAAATACCCATTACCCAAAACAAACACCAGTTGCAGTGAGGGCTGAGGTCTGGGCACACTTCTAGGGGTACCTCAACTGAAATTCCAGCTTCTGAAAGTGAAGGGATGCTCAAGTTTATTTGCTTTTGAGGGATAAACAAGACATAATTTTTTAAAATAACTCATATTATTTTCATGAGGAGAAGTTGTTAATGAAATGCTAAGGCTATGGTTCGCCTGTCATTATAGAATGTTGTTCATCACTAATTGAATACCTAAAAACTAGTTACTATATTTTTTTCTATATAACTATTTTGCCTAATTAGAATGAGTTCAGAAAAGAGCAACTTGTTTGGAAGCTATGGAAATTGCTTCTGAGGAGATTAAAGGAATTAAAATTCATAGCCTGGTGTGCAGATGATTACTGGGGGAGGGGGGATGATTCCTAAGTATTAATGACAGTAAAAATACTCTTCATCTTAAAAATGGCTGAGAATAGATTAGAAATCCAGCCAGTTCCAAATCATGCTTGTTTATCAGGAGGAAGACACGAAGGCATCTCTTTTATGGGATTTGGGTTTCACCATGTGCATGTCAAGAAACATGTGGAAACTAATTTCTCATTGGAAATATCTGCCTATCTAAGCTATAAGCACGGATTGTATAGAAGATGTGGTAAACCCTGCAAAGCTACTAAAGAAAAATTTGATCCCTACAGCAGCATAAAGCAATCAAAACTGGTATCTGAAGTTTTGTTGAAGGTTTCTGTAGGTTTCAAGATTGTGTGTTTCTGTATTTTGTTGCTTCCCTCATTTCGGCATCTACAAGAGCCTCATGATGCTGTGCTTAGTTGGGCATTATAATACCTCCTCAGGGAATATCTGCAACCTTCCTTTAACTTACTGAAGTGATAAGTCATTGTAAGCTCATTGCTTCTTTCAGGGTTTGGTTTTATCCTAAAGCTGCTTTCCAATTTGCCAGAACAGCAAAATTGCTGTAGCAGAAAAATTTCCATTGCATTCTATGGATCCTCAAATATGACTGTAGGTTCTTGCATTGGAAAAGAGCTGTGAGCCACTGTGTTATGTGCTGAAAAACATGAATTTATGCCATTTCTTTTAACCCCTTCCCCATAAGTATTTTTTTTACTCTCTCTCTTTTGTGGAATAATAGGAGCCCAGTTCACAAAAGCTTTAAATGTCCTGAACTGTTAGTACTCTGCCTTGTTTATACTTTTAATGGCAGAATTAAAAGGCTTAAGAAGCCTCTGAGATTGTCAGAGTGAAAGCTCTGAATGAAAAGAAAAAGATCAGAAATTTTAAAAAGAGGGAATACCTTTTTTATTAAAGGGAATACTCTCTTACCTTTCAATGTGGAGATCATATGCATGTATATTCCTGTATCCTCATCCATTTCTTTTTCGTTCTCCTACTACCATTTATCAGGAATAAACTGTTTATCAGAAGTTGCCTATATGTAAGTGAATTTCAGGCCCTAAACTAAAGAATAGAACAAATCTTCAGTGTCCATGTTACAACCCACCACAGAAGGCAAGGATAACCCATGTCCTTGTTAATGGATCTCTTGGGATTTATTAGAGTGAAGCAAAACTGAATATATGTATATGTATTTATAAATAAGTGTATGTTGGGTTTCTTTTAGAACAATTTGACTGCAATGGAAAGGAGATATGTAGCCATTTTGGTTATAATAAAAATAGTAATATAAAATCTTAAAAATAAAATTTAAGAAAATGTAGAAGTGAAAAGAAAGAAAGGATAAGAATAGACAGATATTACCACACCTGGATCCGTGACTGAGATTTGATTGTTGTAATTTTGGTGTCTGTTGGTGGAAGTGATGGTCCAAATTTTGATCCATTGGGGATGGGGGAAGCTTGCAAAACACAAATTTCAGTGGGTTAATGTAAACTCAGGGTCAGGTGGTAATGTTTTGCACTGTGTGATTTGTCCTGGTTTAGGGCAAATTTGGGAGAAAACCTCCAAAGGGGGCCCCTCCAGAAAGTAAACCCACTCAGCCCCTTCCCCCAACCGGTTTGGGAAGGATTCTCGGAGAGAAGTGGAAAGAAATTGTTTATTTAACAGGCACAGCACCCCCAGCACACAAAATGAACAATACTGGATGGCAACACTCTTTCACCACTCTGAAATAGATGAAAGATTCAGAAAGTCTCTCCTGGGAGTGGTTGCTCTGTTATTGGTCCCTCTGGCACTGGGAATAGCTGCTGCAGGCCACAAGGTACAAATTCTCAGTGCAGGCTTGAGTGGTTCCAAGAGAGGGAAAGAAAAACAATCCAGGGAAAAATTGGACTGCCTAGCTAAACTAACTAACAAGCAGAAGCAAAAGCAGGATCAAAGCAGGAGCAAGAACAAAGCAAAAGCAAAGCAAAAGCAAAGCAAAAGCTGCACTAAGTACTGTCCCCGTCTCTGTGTCCCACCAACCACTGGGGGAACGAGCAGGCTGGTAACAAAACAAAACTTTGCACTTCAGAGTCAGTCTTGAAGGCACAGAACATAATATCCAGCATAAACAGAACACACAACTGGGGATACAAGCATGACCCTGGGACAGTGATGTAACACTGTGGATCAGGGGGCACTTTGGGTGTCACTGATGGTTTATGACACCTTCTAAGGCAGGACAGCTCCCACGTCTGGCTGAGCCAGCTATGCCCCATCAGAAGGGATGAATACCCTCGCCTCTAAGTGTTAATGTCCTGGTACTTGGAAAGGATTTTTCACTTCTGAGTCATTCGTGAAAGGGAGGACACCATCATGATAAAAAGCACTAATTCTCCTTGCAGGATCTTCTCATTGACCTCTTCCCATGTCTGGCTCAAAACCCAGCTGTTGCTAACACAGGTCAGTTTGTCATGGCCATCCTCCCATGGTGGGTGTGCACCCCCTCTGGTTACTTTGCATTTGGTCACCAAAGCTCTCTGCACTTTTTACAAAAGGTCAGTAGTTTTGAGTCATTAACCATTAACATTCCAGTCTCTCATGAGGTGATATGGGCTAATACTGAATAGTGCATAATTTGGAATGATAACCACATGTTGCAGAGCTGTAGTCAAGCCTGTGCATATTTCATCTGTAGTACAAGTCTAATTATATAGAGCTAAGGGACTGAATCAGGGTTACAGACATTTCTTCAATGTGCTGCAACCATGTAATAGCTCATCTTTACAGGACAAATACACTCATTTTTTTTAACAAGTACATCAAATGTGGAAATATGTCAGCCTCTTCAGCCTTAATTTATAATACTTTCTGGTTGCTATGGTGAAATACAGTGCTTCACCTTGGGAAAAGCCAAGGAGAGAAATAGAACATTTATTGTGCATGGGTTATTTTATATCAGAGAAAAGTGCAATACAAAAAAACACAGCTGCACAATAGTAATGTTCTTATGATTGCAGTTAGTAATTTTTTCCCTTTTCAGTATTTTTTTTTCCTTTGGTTTAGTTGCTTACTATTCATTGAACCACAGAAACATCTGTTTTGAAACAGAGGTGTTGCAGAGGATAGGTTGACGATTTTAAATTGATAGTTGGGTTGGAGGCTGGGTGATGAATATTCCTGTTTGTTACTAGAATATCAGTTTTTATTACTGGCATACACGGTTCATTTATTTTCTCATTCATCACCACAAAAAACACCTTTCCTTTCCTTAGGAACTCATCTGAGGTCATCTAACTGCACAGCCCATAAATACACGGCTTCCTAGATGTATGTACGTATCTACATGAGTGGATATAGTCATAATTTGGCTAACATAAAATGACTGAATATGGAGCTGTGAATGCTGCTACTCTGTTACATCATTTCTACCAGCTTAATCTGTTGGCCTCCCAGTAGTTTTTCATTTCCAAGAACAAAGTGATTGATAATGGCATTCTCTTTCTTCAATGTATAATTACAAAAATACTAGTAAAAGAAGAAACTCGGCAAGTCAGACGGTACCATATTTGTTCCAAATGTGAAAAGACTAGAGGAGACAAGGGTTGTACAGGCAAAAAACCTGTGTTTTCTTATAAGCAGGAAAACCATATCTTAGAGGAAGGTGGGTTTCTATAGCTAACAAAGTAGTTGGGTGTGATTGGCCCTTAGTAGTTCCATTGCACTGCACTTCTCCTGTGTAGATACACATTTGTGCTTAGAAATTTGGTAGTGGCCATTCCTACTGCAGCAATTAGGATTTAATATAAAAAAAAACACCTCCAGGTCTGTAGGCTGAAGACACAGTTGCATAATTTGGAGGTAATTTCATTTATGAAATAAGCCAGTAGGCTTTGCAATAAAACAAACCAGAATTTGATTACTGACTATTACTAAATGTAATTTAACCTTGTTCAGGAAACATATAGCTGCTCTGTAATCCTTTGCTAAAGCTTAATAAATTAAAATACTACTGTTGCTCCCATGGATATTCCATTTAATTTACAAACCATTTGTACACTAAGTATTTTATACATATTTGTTCAACGTGCTGTATCAATTAGATTTTTTGACAAATAAATCCACCTGTGCTATATTATGAAGGGACTTGGCAATGGTTTTCTTGTGGGATTCCTTTCAGCTCCTGTTTTCAGATCAGTAATGGCAGCAGTCCTTTGATATAGATCAAAGCAAGAACAAAAGCTTCGAAGCAAGTGAGAGTCAGAAGGTGAAAATGAAAGGAGGAAAAAAGAAATGAAATCCCATGCTATAGCCTAGAACCTTTATACAGCTATAACTACAATATTATATTAGTGTAATTTACTTCTAAGTATGAGACCAAACCTTTAGAAGCTTGGATATCATGTTTTTTTCCTTGATTACAAACCAGTGAAATTTATCCTGCCTGTACAGATGTTGAATTTTTCCTTTCTCAGCCTGTATTCACTTGCAGTCATTAAAGATCTAGGGCACTTAGTGTAAATATTAAAGATGATATGTGAAGCCTGACAAATTTAATCTTTCATAATTAGACTCTACCTTGCTCTTCTAGCTAGCAAATGTTTCCCTGCAATTCTGCCTGGATAAGTAATCTGCTAGTGCAATATTGGGCTCTTGAGCAGCTGCAGTGCTGGTGAGATGAATAATGTGATTTCATACATTAGCTTCATTTTCCTAAACATTTTATGAAAGTTACATGATGTTCTGTGATTAGCTGTAGCAGCCTACAAAGGAAGTGTTACGCTCAAAATTATTTTACCCTGAGACTAATTCTTGAAAACATATATGTAAATTAATTTCTTCTCCTGGTTCTTGAAATGCTTTCTAGTAGACATAGTTTTCTTCTGCAGATCAAAGATAGAAACTTTTATGAGTAGAAAACTGCAGTGTATTGCCTGTGAGTGAATTTCTCACTGGTTCAATAATAGGAGGATTAAATTCATTATCTACCAGATAACTTTTCTAATAAGCTCAGATTTGGCATGAACAGGAAGCTGAAGTTATGCCGTTTATCTGACCTGTTTGTAGGTGCCCTTTCTGTGTTTATTTGACCATTTCATTCTCTTCTGGCTGTCTAACATGTCCCTCTGGAAGAAGAGATTACAGAAAGAAGGGCAGCTAATTAATACTTCCAAATTTTGTTTCTATTTCTAACTCATCTGCAGTTTCCCTTTTCAGATACATTGGGGGAAAATATCAAATAGAGTCTAATGAACTATTACTCCCAGCCAATTAAGACACACACACACACATTAATTGTAACACTGTGCAGATTTTAACACCTAGGAAGGCAGTAAAATTCAAATTAATGGATAGTAATACGTCCTTGCCTTGAAAATGGTTCGGTTTTGGTCAGCCCCACTGTACATTAGACAACTGCAAATCCAGAATGTCTGCACAGAAATGAAAATCATTCTCAGTATAAAGAGAAAAGTCTGAAAAGACTGATACTGTTTACAAGCAGGTGTTAAAAACAAAATATGGTGAAAAGGCATTAAACACTCCAATGTATTAGGGATCAGGTAGGTTCTCTGTAAGAGTTAAAAGAAATTTGAAAAGATGAGTTTATTCTTTCCAGTAAAAATTTCTTGTAAACATTAAAATGAAAGTTATTTAAGAGAATTAAGGAAAATAATTAAGGGAATTAAAAGAAAATGCATGCCATTTTACTGTGCTAATTACAATGACAGATATAATCCAAAACCAGGTACTGACTGGGATTAGTATAAAAGAAATGTGATAATAGCAGATAATTTTGAAAAGACTAGGTAACCATATTAAGTTGTAGGAAAATTTTATATCCTTATATGCTAGTCATTTAATTCTTATTTAGGTATTATTTAAGTATTTCTAGAATTGAATTATTCTTTGGTTTTTCAATTCTTAGTATCCTTGTTATTCTTAAGCATGTGCTACTTCCTTTGGTGTGTTAAATTAGATGGAATTGTTTTTAAATGGCAGATTTTCTCTGTTTTTAGTCAACTTTAAAATCAATGAAATTTAATTTCCTATATATTAGCTTTATAAATAATATTTCTCAGCATTTTTTTCTTCTTAGGAAAAATTGATGGCATTCTACAAACATATGACAATCAGATACAAAATTTATTTAGCGCATAATGCACTGTCCTATTTAGGGTGTCTTTTTTATATTACTTGCATTCCACACATAAAAGATTCTATTTAAAATTATTAGAGTAGCCAGTAATTAGCTGGGATTGTTTGTGGAAAAATGTTGGGACTCCAGAATTGGATCATTCTTGCAGATGCCACTAGCATGAACGTATCTACTCTGTCCAGTTCAAAACTCACTTGGGATCTGTGCTTCCAAGTAATGTGTGTCTCCTACAGCACTTTAGCACAGGTTCCTCTTGAATATTTACTTAGGTAAGAAAAATTTGTATTTGTTTTTATGCAGAGGTCCTGAGTTCCAGCCAAAGCTCTTTGCTTAACCAGGCCAATTTTCTTCCCCCTGGCTCATCTTTTAGCACAGAGGGAGCAGCCAACTCCTGTGCTGCAATATTGCTTCCTTTAGGCACTTCCAGCCTCCCTGGACTCCTTTGCCCTTTAGGACTGCCTCCAACAGGATTTTCTAAACCTTATCAAGCCAGTGTCTGTCCAGAAGTCCAAGATGGCCTTTCTGAAGTCCCTCCAGAGTTTTTTGAGAATTTCACAAAATTTTTGAAATTGTTTTATGCGAATTTCTCTTTCCCAATTGCCATCCCTGAGATGGCCTGCAAGCACCCCGTTACTCAGCAGGCCCAGTGGGACATCTCCCCTCATCAGCTTCCTCACCAGCAGTGTCAGGAAGCTATCTGCCACACACCAGGAGCCTTCCACACTGTCTTCTTGCTGCTGTGTTGTATTTCCAGGAGACATTTGGCAAGTTAAGGTCCTCCATGAGAACAAGGGCTAGCAATCATGATACTTCTCCCAGCTGCCCCACATAATTTTGTGTCCCTCTTCATCCTGATAAGGTGATCTCTGGCAAACTCCCACCATGGCATCTGCCTTCCTGGCCTTTCCCCTGATTCTCACCCATAAACACTCCACTCTATTGTCACCATCATTAAACTCTAGATAATCAAGACTCTCCCTAACATACAGGGCCACCCCACTACTTCTCCTTTTTTGTCTGCTTCAAATCTTAATGGGGAAGAATTTAAGGAAATGAGAGATGCAATGTTTAGATGGGATAGCTTCATAACAAATTCTACTACTTTTATTTTTCCCTCTGTGCAACCTTGTGAAGAATCACAAGTGTCTGCAAACTTAAATGTATTGCTCAATCACCACCACGATGCCTTGCAAAGTCAAAAATGAAAACTAGATTTAGGGAAAGAGAACAAGCCACAGTAGTGCTTAGATATTATGTCATCCCCTGGTTTAATTTTTTTTCCAATTTTACGTAAAAAATGGTGTTTCCTTTCGTATCCTGGAGGGATACATTATGGAAAACTTATTTTTCATTCAACAGCTCTTAAAATTTGTTTGTACAGTCAATACAGGCACCACATAAGAATGTGTCAGACAAATATTTGTTTTCAAATTATTGAAAAAAATAAGAAGTGTGCAAGAGAAATTGCAATGGAGTTTGAATTTAGAAGGATAAGCATGCAAAGAGTTGCTGGACATATAACAAAATATTATCTCCTTATTCAAGATTGATTAAATTTTCAAATGTTTTGGCGTATAGAATTTTTTTAATTGAACTTCTTCCAGAAGAATTCACATCTCTAACTTATATTGATGTTTTGATCTGTTGCATGGCATATTGCAGGAAAGATTGCATGTATCACTTCCTTCTTTCCACATTGTTTCTTATCCTTGCTGCTTTACTTAGTGAGGTTAAGGCTTGGAGACTCACAAACTCAGTATATGGTTCCCCTAACTTAGAGAGCTATCATGAGAAACAACAGGAAAAGCCAATTTCTTTTTTTTAAGGAGTTATTCTCTGAAGTCGGTAATCAGTTACATTAATTCAAATGGGTGTTCTCAGCTTTTTTTTTTTTTTAATTTTTTTTAATTTAAGCATTCTTCTGTAACTCATTTGCTGTGCAGGTAGAATTGGCCTCTAAAACTCATCAAATTCTTTATTTTTCTCCCTGTCATCTTTTTTAAGAGGGCCAGGCCTTTCTTCTTGTGTAAAAGCAGAAAACAAAACCTTGGCTGTGTCTGAGACCACTTCTTGCTGGGTGGCTTTCACTTGTACGTGGGTTGGCACCTTCCCTGGTGGGGTAGAAGCGCCTCTGCTCCCAAAGTGGGCAGCTCAAGAACACCTGGTAGCCTGAACCTACTACGTGAAAGGTTCTACAGATTTATCCATTTTAATAATTTCCCTGATAATTCAATTTATTAGAGATAAATAAGGCCTTTTTCACTGCTGTGGTGAGTGTGGTGTTATATTAGGATTATTGTTTCTGCAATATTGTAAACATTTGTTCATGCTTCGTCATTGAAGAAAAAGAACACAAATTTGAGAAAAAGAAAAGCCTAAGTAGGAATAATCTCAAGAAAAAAAAAAGGAGCCAGAGATGAGAATGAGATCAAGATTAACATGTCAGAGCCTTAAGAAAAGATTATATGGAGTACCTAGAAGTTGTAAAGAGGAAACAAAATGTTACTTTTAAGAGGAGAAGAACTTAAGAGCAAAATGTACTGAATCATTAATATGGAATATGAGGTATTTGGAAGGTGCAAATGTGGGATAGTGTATTTGGTTTGATTTATTTTTACTGTGCTTTCCTCTTAAGACCCTGTTTTAGCTTTACAGGTTAATGGGAAAGTGAACTGACAGTCTGAGAACATATATAAATAATACAGAACTCACAACATTCTAGCATTAAATACCCAAAGTGTAAAATCAAAAAATATTCTTGCTTATATATTGACTAGATATAACCTAAAATTAACTGAAGCACACACATGCATTTTTGAATGAATAAAGATATATAGCTTCCAGAGTTCTGTTTATATTGTCCTTCAATGTGTACAGCCTTCAAAGAAAACCAAAAAAAGCTGACAATAAACTGTGGATAACATTTTTCTTTCTCTACGTGGTAGCCCAAAAGCAATAGATTGTTAGTGTTACAACTTGCTATGCTAATTTAAAATTATAATGACTTTTTGAAAAAAGTAGAAATACTGGAACTTCTTGATAGTTAGCAAAAATTTTTTCTAGTCAAAAGACCTTAGTAACCTGAGTAGTTGATACTGGACATCATTTATGTAATTTTTTTTTTAGTGCTAGAACATATATTTTATTTAAGAAATATATCTAAAATACTTTTTATCTGAGCCTTCCCTTCACCTTATTGCTGTGCTTTGTATAGCAATGAACAGGATTTATTTAAATTTTTAGGATGTGCACAAGGGTAAGCATTTTGGCATAACCTTGGTTATGCATGTGCTGTATAAATATTCTTTAGAGAGTATTCTTCACACTGGGTATCCTCTAGATAATCACATTAATAAACACAGGACAATTAGTTTTATACAAACTATCTAAGAAATCAGCTGGGATTCTTTTCCCCTGATGTGTAGCCTGGATAAGATCTTCCCAGGAAAATGCTGAGTACCCATTAATGTATATCAGAGTTTGGGGTTCAGCACTTCTAGGTTCATGTCCTGAGGCAGAAAAGCACTGTTTTGTTTCTTAATCAATAAAGAATACATTCTTCCTGGCTGTGGATCAGGAGTTTGGGCAGTGCATGTCTCCTTGACAGCACTGTATTTTGCTAGCTGGTGGCACTGATCATGCTGATGTGTATTTCTTTAATTTCTATTCTCACTTTCAGTGAAGATTTAATTAGACTCTGGTGATGCTTTAGAAGAGGAGAAGGGGCAGCGTTTCTCTGATCACTGTTCTTTCTAATGCAGAGGGCGGTAGTTTTCTGACATGCAGCATTTAGCACGTGAAAACAGATGTCTGTCTTTAGCAAACTGTCGTTTCTGAAACTTAACAAAAATGATGCTAAGAGGAGCTGGGGAAAGGCTGTGGAGCTGGGCAGAACTGCAGCATCTGGGTCTGGGAGTGCCGGAGCGCTGAGCGCTGATAGCAGCGTGCGTGCTCCCTCGTGCAAGTTTCCAGAGAGCTTTTCCTCTTGGCACTGACACAGCCAAGGCTCCTGCTCGACACAGATGTTCCTCCAGCAGCTCCCAGTAACGCTGCTCCACGGATACCATGTCATACCCAGAGGTTCGTGGTCCACCTCAGCCTTCTAGGAGGACTCGCTACTGATGAAAGCAAATGCTCAGAGAAGCATGAGATGCAGGGCTTTATCTGATATTTTATCTCAGCTAGAGTGGCTGCTGAACTGCCACTGCTTGGTATAGTGGTGCTTTACACCACTGCAAATTTCTTCAAAGCAAACTCTTGGTAAAATCCTCTAATTTCCCTCTGATTGCAAACCGGTGTGAAGACTGGAATGATTTGCCTGTTGGAAGAATGTTGACTCTCGAGTGGGAGTCGGAGGGACTACAAACAGTGGGTATTGTTGTGATTATATTTGCATCTCTGAAGCTGCTTCATTTGCTGGGACTGATTGATTTTTCAGAAGGTAAAGTGGTCACTCACAGTTTGTGCTGTTTGTAGGTTTGGTGTCTGATCTGCTAAAATAGAGAGCATCAGCTATAAAAACTGTGAAATGAAAAAAGTGAAAGTAACAGACTAAAAACCCTGGTTTGCTTCTGTTGCTTTTGCTTTGTTATTGAAAACAGAAGTAGATGCTAGCATAAGATTTTTATTTTGCAATGAATTTACAACTGTGAGAGGATGTTAATTAAAAAAAGACTAAAAGAGTGAACAAAACACCTGTCAGTTTCCTTTGAAAGCTGTTCAATGCTACTGAACTTGATAGATTTTTGTTCAGTTTGTGTTTAAAAATGCTTTGCTCTTCTGATTTATGATTCAATTAGAGTTTTCTTCTGTATAAGTATCTGTGTTTTAAAAGTCTGTTTCACAGCTAAATGCAATACACTGTTATTACAGGATCAGCTTTAGGATCAAGCCTGCTGTACATATTTTAAAAAAAGGCATAGATGCCAACATTAAATGTGTGTATTTAAAATATATCTCATTAATATATGTTTTAAAATTCCTGTTGCTTGCTCAGAATCTTGTCTGCTCTCTATTTTATGGGTCATATCATTTCATCTACTCCCAAAGAGGGCTTCACATTAATTTATTAGGACTTTTATTTCTCTTTAAAAAGGAGGGGTTTTTCACATTTTATAGAAATAAGCTCTTTCAGGTCAATTATAACTGAGATTTTTTGCTGTCAACTTTTCAAGTTTTTCACAAAATGTCTACTCAGTCACTGAAGCCCTTGCTCAAAAAATACTTGCTTTTTTCATTATGTTTGCTCATGTCAGTCCAAACCAATCCTTTTTACTGGGTAACTGCTTTCAGTCAGAATCACACAGCCAAGGGGAGCACTCCAGTTCTCTGAAACATTAACTTTTCATCATAGAATAGGGTCCTTGATGGATGCAGATTCACATAATCACCTCATAAAATTGTTCAGAGTGCTGATAAAATTTGAAATCTTTAGCGCTTATATAGTTACTGAACTACTGAAATAAATCATCTTTCAAACTGTATGTGGTGAGAATATGTATTTGCCTTGTTACTATATAATGGTTATGGAATTACTTTTTCAGTTCTAAAAAAATGGGTAATTTACTCCTCACAGCAGTGCTTACTTTTGGGTTTTTTAGTACTCTGGATGTGTAACATTTGTGACATGTAAAAATCATCGTGGTTATGGATTAACTTCAGCTTTATTACACATGGTAACAAATAGAGAAAAAAGATTGAAATGCAATATTGCTTTTTTTTAGCATATGTAGAGTTGGAGCCTTTTCCTGATTTCTCACTGATATTGCCATTAAGTTTGTGGGAAAGGGTTTTATGTGATTTCAGCTCTATTAAATCACTTTAAAAAAATCCTCCTGGTACAAATTACACTGATGTTAATAATAATTTCAAGATGATCTATCAATTGAAGCCCACCTTTTGTTCTAATGCACCCATTAGTGTCATGGCATTTCCTCACGCGATAATAATTTCACTCCAAAGTACCCAGCAACATAAACCAATCCCTAAATGTAAAAAGATTAAACTTTGTAAGGCACAGTTGATTTATTTATAATTGCAGTGTGAGTAACTCTGGTGACTTGAGGGATTTCCTGTTCCCCTGAGGCTGATACATGCTAATCAGCTTTTACACGTTTGGGTACCACCACTAGATTGCCCCAAATGGTTAAGGAATATTTTTTATGGTGTATTCAGAGCTAGTGATCTGTTGTTCACGTACTGAATGCAAGGAAAGGTTTTCTGTTCATATCCAAGGAGGAACACTTTTAAACTGCCAGCCTTGGTCTGGAAACCAAAATAAGCTATGAGTCCTCCCCATCTACCACACACACAGGTCATGGGTCTTATGCTGAAACAAGTCTGTTCCCATAATGAGTCTTTCTGATTCCTTAACATGCTTGTCTTAATATCCATGATACATTGACTTATGCTGCAAATATCACTGAAAAAAAATGACAGCATGCCTGATGTTTGCTATTACAGGGCAAAGAAGACAGAAAAAGAAGAAATCCTTAGTTCCTAACTTGTTGCAAGTCCACTGGTTTTAGTGCAGTTATGGTGAAGAAGAGCCTGACTTGCCCTTATCTCCATGAGAAAACAGGAGAACCCAGTCAATCTGCTTAGTTTTACTGAATAAACTGAGTCACAGAATTAACTAGGTTGGAAAAGAGCTTTGACATCATCGAGCCTAACCTATATTGTTACAGTATTCACCAATTGGCAGGACAGAGAGAAACCTGATTTTATCCTGTGTCCCAGACTAGGGACTATGTTATTCTGATTCATCCATTCTCTACTTTCCAATAAGTAGAAAACAGATCAGAATGAAGATAAAGCTGGCTTCACTGGGGGCAGCCAGCTATTTCAGTTAAAAGGACAGAATTGAATCAATACAACTTTTGCTAGGAGAGATTGAAACTCCCCTTTCCCTTTTCTTTCCAGTACTTTGAGAGTGGTTTGACACTGACCATTATCTTCCCTCCAACTTCCTTGCCTGGAGCTTTTTCTGCTGGGCAGCTTCACTCCAAAGCTTGTGTTTTGTTACTCAAGCTGGAAGGGGAGGAGAGGAGGGAGATAAAACTGAAGCAATGGATCAGAACAGGGCCAAACTTAGAGGGAATGGAAATCCTTCACTTTGCCTTCTCTCACCTCCAAGTTTCTGGTGGAAGGATTCACTTTGCGTTTCTGTGTCCAGAACAGCTGTCAAGTAGTAGCTATGCAGAGAGATTATCTAAACATGTGTGAGCAACTTTTTAAAAATCACAGAACTGCATAAATCAGTCTTTGAAAGGACAAACTCTATTCCCTTTCCTACATCATGCACGGATTGTATCTTGAAATAATGTCTCTTACAGAAGTGTTTTTCTTTTAGGTGTGCATAGAATCAGCCATTATTGCAATCGTTTTAGGCTCCCTTATTCCTTTATTATCTATCTGTAGTAGTCTCCAGAGCTATCTGGAGCTATCTCTAATCTCTAACAGTCTCCAGAGCTTGTTGTTATCTTTCAAATGCCTATTCATGTATAAATGTCATGTTTGGCATGTGAATATCCTATGAACTCCATGTCTTTTGTTAGTAGGACTCACTGGTGTCTATATGTCTTTAAACGCAATAGGCTATCAAGGGTAGGTAAGAATATTTGATCCTTAGTTTCTCCTACTGTGATGCAATGAAAAAACCAGTTCACTTGCTGTTATCAATGGACATATTTGGCTGCAAAGTCTGCTTTGTGAGTAACTTGTTGCTTTAGCTACAAAGTGGAAATTGGTTCAGGGGGTAAATAAAAGTAGTTTTTAATAGAGGCAGTTTTCTGCCTCAGGATGTATTTGCTCTGTGCAGGTACAGAGAGATTCTTTTTTTTTCTATCTAATCTAATCTGGATGGACAGAAGTCACCTCCAGTCCAAAAGTCATGTTAGTGAATTTATCTGTTCTGTCACACAAACTGCTAAAATGTGGCTCTTTCATAGTTCAGATACTTAAAAGCACAGAGAAGATGTTTGGTCTGTCTGCTACCATCTGTGTTAACATGTTGTTAGTTACCCTTACAGCTTAGCAAAACCAGTAAGGTTTAAGATATTTTCTCAAGTGCAGTATGACTCTTGCCCTTATGATAGGGGGAAAGACATGCTGCTGAGAAATTCTCTATTGCATCATATTTTCTAAGGAAAAGAACACTAAAAATCAAGGGAGTTTTCTCCTTCTTTGCATGTTGCTGACTTGAATGATCCTAATTTAAATCTCCTCTCCATCCCCTTAAAGCAGTGTTACAAATCCAGCTTCCAAAAGAGTCTCCTATGCTGCTCCCTCTCCTGTATAACTTCTCTCAGCCAAATGAGGTGCAATGTGGCCTAATTCCACAATAAACAGAAAGGCAAAAATACCCCATGCAGCAGTGCCTGTCCCATTGCCTTTTCTCAGCAGCTGCTTCTAGCGCCTGTTCGCAGAAAGATGCTCAGTTAGCATGTGGTGAAACAACCACCTCCTACCTGTCCTTTTTTCCTCTCCAGACAATGCAGAATTGACAGAACTACTTTATTCTGAGTAACCCAACCCTCCTTGTAAACCTTGACAGACATTCTGGATGCTAGGTCTCTAAAGGAGAGTCTGTCTATAGAAGTATCAGTAGATTGCACAGCAGAGAAGAGTTATTTCAGAAGACCAGATGTGAAACTGCATTCAGTTGCTGCTTTAAATCCAGCCTTGATCCAAATAGATGTAAAAACTGAATTTCAATACTTAATACAATTTCAAACTGTGAATTTCAATATGCTCATTTATATAGATACATTTCTCTATGCTTATGTTGGATGCAAGACAGGCTGTGAAACTTACTGAAACTTGTGACCATCTTAATACCCAGCCTCAGGGTAGTAGATGATGTTCTATTTACTCTTCACATATCCTCAAAAAGTAGACTTCTCCAGGCTTGGGAGAATGTTTATGTTTGGAAAGCAATGTCTTGATTAACCTTAACATTAGTATATTGAAAGTGAATTTTTGACTTTGTTTTGCTTTCCTTTTAGTTCAGCGGTTTTTCTACCTGGACCTAATGACATGATGTGCAAATTACATAAAAGTGTAAAGTAATGTGCTTGGAAAAGAACAGCAAAAGTCATTCTTTCATGTCAAAATTAGAGAAATCAAGCTTTTATCAAAATAGGAATAAAATAGGACAATTTACGTAAAAGTTTTGAAGAAGGGCTTGTTGGTTTATGAAGATCTTTTCATCAACTTCTTTCCATGGATATCTTCAGGAAATTTTAACATCCAGATCAACTAAATCACTGTGGAATAGGTCACTTTAGACCCACATCTGTCTGAATTCAAAATCTAGATGCTGTGTGAAAAATGCTGAGAAATATTTAAGAGCTGTTACAAATATTGCCAGGGATATTTCTGTAAGGGTAACATTGTCCTGTCTCTTCAGGTGGGAGTTCACAGATCCTCTCTGGTTCAGGATCATACAGGATATTTACCTTCTAACTTGGGTAGGGCTCCTATTGGCCACACTGTTCTAGGAGAACCCTTCCTTTCATTAGATCCTCCACTTTGTAGTCTTGATTTTTTTTTTTCAAGAAAGTATTCATACTAATAATCATTTTAGATTGACTATGTGGAGAAGAAATTTCCCCTTGTATTCATCTTTGCAAAGGTAGTGTTGCTTTTGAGCATCATTTGAAGCTTCTGTAATTCTGAGTATTTGTCTGAAGGAAGTTATTTATTCAGATATGTCTTGGCTGTTTCTGGCCAAAATCCATGTATTTTGAAAGGAATGGAGGTATTTTTTCCCAGAATATAAATATAGTCACCCAAAATGAAAGTTGGTGACATATGTTTGATACCTGCAGCAGTGTCTGCATCTAACCACCTTGCATCTCTGAGTATGGATACCAGGAGCTTCCTACAGAGTGCCTGGATTAAGCATTTTCCCTGTGCACTCTGCCACTGCTCCATGCCCAGGCTGCTTTTAAAATGTAGCTCTGGATGAAATAAACCATTTTAAAATGACAAAAATTTGATATGACAAAATATGCCTCTGAAAAATAACTACACTTGTTCAGCTGAGTATAGGTGTGGAGAGAAAAGCATTGCCTACTCTCTAATGTACTTCAGTGCTGAGAATGTAGAAGGCCTTGATGTTGGAATAAGATATTTTCAGTCATGAATAATCATTGCCTAAAATTCTATAGAACAAGATTCAGTATACACAATGATGAAATGACTGAGTGAAAAAAAAATCCATAATAATATACTGATTAGAAATAATGCAGTCATCTTTGGTCTTTTGAATCTTAAATGATTTGTTCCATTTTTGATGCATTTTTTGATCAAAATTCTTTGGCCTTTTATATTAATGAGGTATGTGAGATACTCAGTGATTTTGTAGGGATTTATGTATCTGGTTATGTGTAGACTTGTTTGAAACATTGAAATTTACAAGGCAACTGAGTCTGTTCTAGGTAATGCAAAAATATTAGCATAATTTGGAGATATTACGCTACAATTTTATTGTCTAGTATGCATTTTAGCTCATAATAAAAATACTTACAGAATTGCCTTGGGGGAAAACAGCCATAAAGCTCATTTTGCAGTCTCATCTCTGTATCTGCTTCATGTTACCAGAGCAGTATGAAGAAGGACAAATGAGACCATTCTTTTTAAAGAAGTGAAATATGCCCTTCCAATATGTATTTGTTTATATTTCATTAAGAAAGAGGAATAATCAAAACTAAGAACTTTGTGTACCAAATTTTAACACTAGGTAGCTTTTAACAGAGATCTAATGAAAACAATTATAACATGGAAGGTCTGATATAGGTACAAATAGGTCAATTTAATGTTTCTTTTAAAAAAAAATCCATTAATGATCAATGTCTGTAAATTATGCTAGTGCTAAATAATATATATTTTCATGTTAAAATGGTAGGATAGAGTTCAGATTGATTATTTTATAATTGCTTACAAGTAGATGTATGGATTTCATGTGTGCATTTGACTGATTTTTGAATATATATAGAAGAGCCCTTGACTGCTTCTGATAGATATCTGCCCTTTTTTTGAGAACATTTTCAGTCTTCCACTAATCACTCAAGAAAGAATAAGTTACATCATAATGAAAAAAACCCTTGTTTAGACAACACAGCTTCCATAAATTAGAAGGAAGGATATTCATCACTGAAATGAGTCAAACCAAACAAAACAAAGTGCTACGATTTAATGACTGTTTTGTGATGGAGGCTTGTTCCTTGTGGCTAAAACTGCTGGACTTGAAGTGGCAGAGTGGAATTAGAGAAATTTGAGAAAATATAGTTGAGAAGAAAGGGCAAAAAAGAGTCCTGTTTGCTTAGTGGTCAACCACCAAATGAATAAGTAGCAAGGTAAGGAGGGCCTCAATTTTTACTTTTTTAAAGTAAAATAGAAAAGTTAGGAAAATAGTTAGGGTCATGAATTTCAGAGAATTAGATTTCTGCATGTTGTATGTCAGTCACATTACATTTGAATATGTACTCCTGAGCAAGGAGAGGAAAAGTAGCATTCCCTGCTCACAACCAAATTCTGTATTTCTGAGTGATCTAATGGGAACTCCTTACTAAGCTGTGATTCTTCAGACAAGTTGTAGCAACAGAGGGGCTAGTTTCAGCCTAGACATATCTGAAAAATGCAACCATAACGTTTAACCCGTGTTTTAGCAGTTTGATCTGTATCCTTCTTGTACTGTAAATATTTTAGATTTGTTTGTTTCTCAGGAAAAGACAGTGCTCTGGGTTTTACACATCATGATGAAATTTGAGCTAAGGCAAAATGTGCATGTTAACATTTGTCTTGCTAAGTTATATTTATGAAGAAATTATCTGAATTTCTTCCTTAGAGACAGTAACAGAACATGCTACTTGATGCAAAATAACACTCCTGGGGAAAGGTATCTCTTTCTACAAGTGGTAGAGCAGTGCTATTCTTTATATTGACATACTGCTAGTTCCCTTTTATAAGAATACTTGTGATTAATATCCTCAGACTATTAGCTAATCTGCAATTAGCATTGGCCTATATTTCTTGTGTAGTTTGAATTGTTTCAGACAGGTACCAATTGTTAGCAATTTCAATTATATGTTTAAAAGAATCACAAATAAATAGACAGCTGGGTTGGCTTTCAGGAAGTCTCATTGTGATTTCTTCCCTTTTTAACCTTAAAAAGTATAGAAAATGGTAAAAATTATAAATTATACTGGTTAACTCACGGGTTGTTGTGAGAATGAGTAGGTTGAAAAAATGGCATCCAGTGCTAAAGTGGTGGGGCCATATGATGAGTATTGAGAGACAGACATCAAGAGATTTCTCTTAATCTCATTGTCAAAACCCAGGTTTGAAACTTGAACGTGGTGAGTGATAATAGCTTCAAACTGTTGAGACAATTTAAACCACAAAATCACTCTGAATCTAGACAGAAAGGTGTTTGCATTAGTCAGTATCCAAGACTTCTTGTTTTTTACTAGTAATAGCATGTATTTTCTTGTTCAGAAAGCAGGTAGTCTCATCTCATATTCCCATAAAAAGATGGTTTAGAATAAATTACAGTAAGATTTTGACTGCAGGATAGTGAGTACCTTATGTTGTACTCTTATACACGATCTGCAGTTACAAATGCTTCCTATTGCCTGTTCTTCTTAATACAAACCTTGTTGTTTCTTCTTTATTTATTATGAATAATGTATTTGTTTGAACATGTATGTTTATATGTTTAGAGAACTATACACTCCTTTATGAGATACATAGTGCATAGAATGCCTTTATTCATATGTGCAATGAAATATGTATGGGAAATAATTTTACGTTTAAAGTTGTGGTATACTAAGTACAGGTAGCTGAATTTGCCATATTTCACAGGCTGAAAATTAAAAAAATACTTCATATGGTTGTTTGAAATATTTCAAATACAGGACTTATTTCTCAGTCTCTTACTCATGTGAATAGTTTTTAAATACAACAAATTTTTAATTAAAATGCATTTTTAATTTCAGCATGAGGTGTTTTTTGTTATTAAAGTGTGGCATTTTCCTATGGATTCAATTTTTCCCATACAGAAGAAATAGAAATAATTTGAATTTAAAATTTTAAAATAAATTATAAATAATTTGAAAGATTTTTTTTTTAGTTTAATCTTGTATATGGGGTTTTTCTTGTTATATTTCAATATTGATGGTCTGCAAATAATTTTTTTTCTTTTATATTTCAATAATAAGTATATGCCTTACATTGCTTCAGTTCTTTCTCCCTCTGGGCAGTCTTTTGTCCTCATTACTGGAGTCACTAAATGGAGCCAAATCAGTTAACTTGCAATAATCATTTTGGGATTGGATTCAGGCCCTGATCCTTGGGTATATCAGAAAACTGTAACTTTTCTACTTGTTTTTCTCAGTCAAAGTCTAATGCATTGTAGAGAGCTTCTAGTGTATGACAGAGATTTACATATGCCCATCACTTTACTCTCTCAGAATACTGAGCACAAAACAGCATTTCAAATATAGCAATGAACTCAAAAGTGTAGGCTGTCTATATAGAAGCAGAGAACTTCTGTGTATCACCAATAAATGGATGCTTCATTGTGTACACATATATTACCATTAATTTGTGCTTCTAGCTTTTTTCTGAATGGAGACAAAATTGCTGAAAATAATGTCATTAAAAGCTTTTATTCAGATCTCTTTCATCCGTGCCAGGTTAAACTTGTATCTCATAGAGGAATGCTTGAATAGAAGTATCTGACATACTATAATTAAGTAAAATCCTGAGTAGCAAATTCTTGCTCTTATGAATTTTATTAAATGGTGCAATTTGGTGTTATTTGTATAACAAGATACAGCGTTTGCAACAATTCTATTGGTTATTATTTTAAAAATTAGATTTTCTGCCTGAAGGCTTTACAGTTCAGGGCTATTTTTCTTTGTACCACTGCAGAAGTGGCCAGAGGAAAGGCTGGCAACACAGGGAGCAGCAATCTTATTGTGAGTTCTCTGCTGCTGAGAAGGAACAAGTAGCAGCAGGTGAATATTTATGGCAGCTCATACTTTCTGCACTCTGCATGGCATCCCAATCCAGGATCTCTGATGGGAAGGAGAGAGAGGAGAGTCAGTGCAACCCCCACATGAATAGGAAGCGGAACAGAGTGGGTTCTCCAGTCTTCTGGAGTGTTGAGGAGGTGGCAAATGAGATAACATTTGCATGCAACAACATGACTAAGCATGAGAGTTTGTGCTGTATAGATAGGTCAGCCATGAGCATTGCAATGGATGCACATTTTTAAGGAGGGCTTAGAACCATAATAGGTTAATTTGTTAATCACAACACAGTTTATTAAGGACCTGATGATGTTAGCAGCCTTTTAAGGGTGGATAAAAACAAGAAGAAGCATGGGATGGGGGAGGGCAGATACAACACCAAAAAATTAAACTGTTTAGGATTTTCTGTGCTTGCCATTTATCCAGGGAAGTATAGTTATTCACTGTACTGGATCATAGTTGAACACTTGAAAACCAACCGGTTTCGAATGAAGAAGCCTGGCAATGCAGGACTACAAATGAAGATGCTCTGTATTTTAGAAGATTTGAACTATGAGTTTTGGGGCAGATCTCAGAGGAAACTTTGCAGCAAATTAGGCCACAGCAATTCAGTTCCTAGATATTGATCTTTGTGACCCAATTTAGACACCTTCATTTGAAAATGTAGTTTAAGCGCTAGTGAATCTTTGCATCCTATTTATCCTCAACATAAAATCCTTTGCTTTTTGATATGTTTTTGTGTTTTTTAAGTTGTGTGATCAATCTCTTCATGGAGATGAATCCAGACATGTCTAAATCATGTGGTTAGATGTGAATTGTAGCAGACTCAGATATCTAGGAAGTTGCTTGGAAAGTACATTAAATTACTTCACACTGAGAGAACAGTTTTTATAGTCTTGGTTTATGAACAATCTCCCTCATTCATGTTTCAATAAAGACTAGTCTTACCCTGCAGGAAGTATGAAGCATTACTTAACACCAAGTGATTCACAGTGTGTTTCTACTGTACTGCACAGTTGTACATTTCTGAGGAAAAATTAACTTAATAATAGTTTTATTACTTTAATCCCATGATAATTGAGTTCATAAATTCTTTCTTTGCAATGTATTTGAGAATGGTTAAGAGAGTGTAATTTTAAAAATTGTTGGAACCCTGTGTTATCTCTAGCTGCATATTTTAAAAGAAAAGTAATATTCATATTTTCTGTTGTTTTCTTTTCCGTTGTGGTCTTTTTGCAAGACTTTTCTCTAAGCTGAAACCTTAGTTCCTAAAAAATGATATAGAGGATTTTTGCCGAAGGTCTTCTTGGCTCATTATGCAAAGGAGAAAGAGAAGAAATTTAACAAGTTAGAATTGGAGTTCTGCTTATTTTTCTTTTAGGGTTATGTAGAGAAACTGAAAACACAAACTTTTCATAGAACTAAAGCTCAGGAATTCATGGGCTGATAGGAATGTGAACTGGTAGAATATAGTAAGCCTTCACCTGACTTAATGCTTTCTAGTTATCTTTTTAAATATCCATTTCACTATTTGATAAATATTTTACACTTGAATCATGTTGTTCATTCCCAATGCGTGCAAAAAATGGAGTAAATCTCTATAGTCTTACTCTAAATGTATTCCTTTAATATAAATTTATCCTCTCGTCATCCTAAGTAGCTTGCACTTTTCAAGAGTGCATGGAAGGTTTAAAAGCAGACAAAAGTGCCAAGCTCTCTTAAAGCTGGGATCCAGAGAAAGTCCATAGTGGACACATCCTAACTGAAAACATTCATGTGACAACCCATCTCTTTTGAAATTTTCACCCATGTCTGTCTGCCTTAATATATTAGTAGGGCAGAAAGCTCTTTAAAAATAATTTTACTTAGCTAGTACATATGTTAAGACACAGAGGAGTGTTTAAGGCCTAAAGGTAGATAAAAGTTGGGTATCTGAACTTCCTGTCCTTCTATAAAGACATGAATTGCACTCTGGTTTTTCATACTGACAGATATGTGTTTTTTCCTCTGGCACATCTTCTTTTCCAGTTAGTAAACATCCCATTTCCAAAACACTGCTTTACAATGACAACGGAGGGCAACCTGTGTTATTTGTATATGTGGTGGTTTCATGATAATTAAAATGGGCTCCAGACTGGGTATGCTTTGGGAAAATCATTAATCTTCCTTGAATTATCATATCTTTAAATGCGCAAATGTCCATTAGGTGTATGAAATTAATCGTGTAAAATGATATATTTAACAAATTAAGGTGGTCATGCTCTGTGTGTAATGAAGAAGGCAAATACACCACATATTTGCTTTCCATAGTACTATGATTATGTTCTTGCAGTAGATGTTGGGATTTTTTAAAAACTATTTTTGTCTGCAGATAATTTTTTATTTTAATTGCAAATTTCCCTGCACATGCACATTGCACACCCTTAGTTCCCCACCACCAAAAAGGCTGGTATGTGATCATATTTTCCCCTGATTCAGCTTGTTTTGTGGAAGATCAGCCAGCACTAAATGCTCAGTAACTGTATTTCACTTAGAGTCTGTCAGTTGGTGTGTTTGACATCAGTTAGCTATTTGTCATTCAACAGGATAGAAAGTATCTCCGAAAATGCTGTTTTAAATTAGAATTGAAAGCTTAGGTTTTTTCACTTCAGTCACCACATCTGTCATCCTGCATTCCTCAGAAATGCCATGTTTGTCAATTGGAGTGAGAGGAGGATGGGAGCAGCCTGTGGGTAACTCAGAGTTACCTTATTTCTTGTCTTCTGAGTAAACTAACACCTTACAGGCCAAGTTGTTATACTAAAGTGAGAGTTAAAATGAACTTTAAAAAATGCATTTCTTAATGTTAGGGTAGCAGATAGTGTTTTATTTCAATCAATGAATGAAAGACCATTTGTTGATGCTACATATTTTAATTTTTTCCCTTACCCTCCTAGAACTAGTAGGACATTAAAAATTAAATAGCAAAAGTGAATTCAAACTTTTGTGATTTACAACCATTGCTAAAGGGGACAGATTCATGAGAAGGACTGGGCTGGGATTAGCTAAAGTGATTCTCTCTTAAAACTATATGATAAGGTACTGGATTATGAAGGTGTGAATTTGTGATATGCAGTGGATGTGTAATAGGCTTAAAAAAGGAAAGCAGGACTGTTTGTCAAATGTATACCAAAAATGTCACATGACAGTCCCATAGTTTAAGACTATATTTCAAAAATCTATTTAAAATGAAGCTGAGTCAAAATGATCTGAAGGTTGCCTACAGAGCTCTTTAATGGTGATTTATTTTGTGGTTGTACGTTGTAATAATGAATAACAAAAAGCTGCCTAGAGCAAGAATGATCTAAGTATTGTAAATGTTAGCCATCAAGACAATATTTGTCCACAAATTCTTGAAACACCTCTAGGGACTCTAATTAAAAAGGAAGGAAAGAAACTATGATTAATTATTTATCTCCACAACTAAATTGGTGCAATTAATTGAAAAATAATGGTAACTGTCAAAGCAAACTAAAAAGGTACCATTTCTGCCATTATTGATTGGATTAGATCTTCCTGTTTTCTCTGAGTTGGATACTGCAGTGGTGCTGCCTTGTCTTCTGATAGCTGTGTTCACAGGCTGGATGGGCACACCAGCCTGTCCTCATTTAAAGCTCTGTCTGACCTCACTTCAACCTTTAGTCTAACACTGGCTCCATGGGACAGACAGTCTACCAGACCACTGCCCTGGGAGCTGTGGCTGTCTGTGACTGTGCCTGGCGTGTCAGCAGGGTGTGTTGCTCTGGAGACAGACAGCCTCTTCCCTCCCCTTTCCCTATGTGTATTTAAAATACACTCAGTGCTATGTACACATCATCAGCAAAGCAAATTTCAGACAGCAGAGACTATGAATAATATTTTCAGTGTAATCAAAATGAACTTCAGGCTAAAAAACCTCTCTCTTATTATTCCTCCTTCAACAATATTTTAAATTAGGTTAATGCACGCTGAGGCATTTTACCTGTCACATTCAAATGAAAGCAGTGAACCATATGCTGGTTATTTTTCTGAATACCTCTTTCGTGTGAAAGCTATTTTTGATAAGAACACACAGTTGTGATAGTTCACAGAATACATTTATAATGTATAGCTACTTGGGGCTTGTCCTACATTTTCTGCTGATTTCCATTTCTTCATGAAGAGCCCTCAATTATATTCTTCATTGTTAAAGCTATTAGGAGTTTAGAATACATAAAAAATGCAGAACGTGCCCTCCCTGTTGCTATCAGCAAAACAGTGATCTTCAGACCATATGAATAAATTACTGTTTTTCAAAGAGGAGAAAGGTCAGCTTCTACCTCTCTGTTCTTTGCAGAGTGAAATTGTCTGCTTGCTACTGTTTAATAAGACCTATTAATAATAATATAGAACTTTTTGGCTAGGAGAAGAAAATCAAATGTCAAAGGACTTTCAGTCCCCTTTTCAGATGATGCACAAATTTATCCATTCACAAAATTGCATTATGAAAATGAGGCACAAAATATTAATTGCCATTTTATTCTGGTTATGTTTTTCAATTTGTTTTGCTTGGTTTTGTTTGCTTGCTGGGATTTTTTACTGGCACATGTATAGTAATTGAAAGACATCTTTGGTTTAAAAGCAAATCCCGTTGGCAAACTGCTGCATCACAGTGTCTGACTGTTTCAATAGCTGTGAAAAAATCTACCTTTCTGGGCAATTCATTTGTAGTAAAATCACCTCTAGGCTTGTTCTGCAATCTTTAAGCTTTCCTTGATCACATGCTAGCAGAGAAGAATCTCTCAGCAAAGGCAATTTGTTTTGGGACCCTCTCTGCCACAGTAAAGAAGTGATGTCTCCATTCCCAGGAGAGGAATGGTCAGGAGACCTTAGGCAGTACTTGGACTGTTACCTACTGCCCAAAGGAAATTAATATCTCAAAATGATGATTGTCTGCTGCATTGAAAGCATGTAGAAATGTGTTTTTCAAGGTTATTTATGAGTTGACTGAGCTGCAGTGCTTTTCATTTATTCAATACTTTATTTCTTATTACGAAGCCTCACAGTCTTCTGTGCTAAGGTAGTGTTGGATTTTTTGTTCATTTAAAAAAATGAATACTTAAACTTGCTGACCAAAGCACAGATTTTCACCTTCTTTTAAATACTGATGGATTTACTGGTAATTATACAGATGAAGCTAAATTTTCCAATTTATTTATAGGTGTTGTTCATTGAAAAAAATATCCAAGGAAATTTATAATATTGTGGTAATTATATGTGGTGCAACTTTGACTATCTCCACAAATAACAGAGATAATTGAATATATGATAAATTTTTTATACAAACATTTATAACAGTAAAAAATTGAAAAGTAGTATATTTTAGAAGTTCTTTGAGAAGGACCAGACAAAATTGATTGACTTAGCAAGAAACAAACTTTTCCCTTGGAATAAGTTCCTATTTTTTTCTAAGATAAATGGTGAAAAAGCTCTACAAAATTGCTGAGAGGAAAAGGAATATGAACAATTCTTCTGAAGCAGTCTGCATTTTTCAGGCCTGGAGGTTACTCTAGCTACAGCTGCCAAGGTAGAAGTTATCTTGACTGCCAGGCTTTCGTTCTTTTTTAAAAAGAAAATTTTTATCAGTAATATTTGTCAGTGCGCAAGAGCAAGCTTATCTATGAGAGAGAACTCAGTTACCCTCACTCAGGGTCAACTAAACTTTGGAATTTTCTTGTAGCCAAAGGTTCCAACCTAACTTACTAAAAGAAGCTTTATCAAGCTTTAGAATGTGAAACCATCATAATTCCCTTGTATTTAGATCCCTTTTGGTGAACAAGTAGATGTTCTTCATTAACCAGCTTTTCAAAGACAGTAAATTCTATTTTTTCTCCTCACATGTTGCCTGATTGCACTAAAGAATTGGCATCTTCTTTATTTCTATTACATTACAGGAATCAGTGTAGAAAAGAATAATCCAAGACTAGGGTTCATGTCCAGCTCCTGGCTTTGTGAAATTGGTCTGATCTGCACAGATCTGTTATGCCTGCAATGACTGGTGTTAGAGATTGAGAAAGTGTTAGAGACTGATGTAGAGAGTATAACTGTATAATTTTCTAGCATTGTTCATCTGTATACGTAAAAAAACACCCTGTTCAAGGAGAAGGGCTGGATATCAGACTGGCATTTTCAGTTGGGGCCAGAGTAAGCCAAATATGAAATTACATATGCTTTTCTGACCAGTCTTTATAAAAATATTTGGCTTGAACTTTTACTGTAAGATGTGGCTGTAACATTGTCTGTCCTAAAAACTGATTACAAAGGTTTCCCCATGGCACTAGTGTTGGTAATAATATGCCTCAGCTCTGACTTAGACACTTTTTAGGAGTTTACAACTTCCCCGCTTGAGACTTCCTAACCATTACATTTCTAAAGATACAAAGAATTTCATGCTGCAGGATGCTAGGCATATTTCTTCTTTCCAGGAAAACAATCACAGGAATGTGTAAATTAAAAGCCAGTTATTTCCATTAAAGTTTCGACACTTAAAAATCAGTTGAGTAAACTTTGTTTAAACTTAGAAAAAAAAAATGAAAGGTAGAATAGAATCAGAGAAATTATTATTTGGTAGGGTCAAATACATGATTAGCCATTCAGTCTAATTTATAATGTTGCCTTGGGTTTACCTAGAAAATGATCAGTGGTGAAGATGACAGGTATGAATAAGCATGAGTGAAAAATCAACTCAGAGACTTATCAGTAGCATGTGGTGTCACTGCATTATGGCACAAAAAGTAAGGGAAGTTTGCAAGACACATTGATTATAAAAACCTCTTATTTAAACCTGGTCTGATGTTGCTTCCAATGTACCCAGAAATGTACATTAGTCATCATTATAAAATCAACCTTTCCCAACGATTACTGGAGTGATACATGGAGACTGCTGTTGTTTCATGGACACAAAAAAGCTCTGCAAATCCATCCTTGCTATTTCTGAGCTGAAAAACATAAATAAATCCTGCAGAACTCTGAGCACATGGCTGTGCTAGACATGAGGTAATGGCTGGATTGCTGTGGAAATTTATGGATCTCCAACAAACCATGCTAAAAATGTACTGTATTAATATGCAGAGTCAGAGTGGCTCTTCCATAGCAAAAATCAAATTAGGTAATGGAATTGTTGTGGGTTACTATTGAGCTCTTGTTGGTACAAAAATGATGTCTAACTGAGGTGATTCTTCCTGTTAGAGAATGTAATAAAGTATATGGGCTCTGCACAGCTGTGTTCTGCTGTGGGGCTAGGGGAGAAATGTAAGAAATGCCTTCAGATGGCTCCTGGCTTTTTTGTGAGTCACTCTGACAGCCTAAGAAGTGCTTAAAAAGAAGTATTATCACCTCTGAAGCAGGCATGAGCAATTACTAGGTGTTTTTGAGGTGCTACCTCCTTGTCATCACTTCTGAAATGTCTCTTCTACTATATATTTTTTTTCTGAATCTAAACTTTCCTTTTCATTTGTGGAAGGTTCATAGAAATCTCTCCTCCCAAAAATTACTTGCAGCATTTGGTTGTACTTAAAGGCTTAATGACAATGATTTCATAAATACTGGGATGAATAAAAGAATATGTACTACATATATATATTCAGGGTTAGTGAAGGTTCACTGAAAATAATAGATACTTGTCATTCTGATCTTTCAAAAATATCACTCTGGTATTTGTGGTATTGTCACTAACATTTTGGCAGCCTCAAAAGTTCATGACAGTATCATATCAGTCTGTGCCAAAGGGAGCCTTCATCTGGATAAGGCCTTACTCCATTTCATATCCTTGGCAATTAAAACTCCTTTTTTTCTCAAAACTTAATTAAACAGAGTTCCATCTGGTGGGACTGAGAAGGGGCATGTGCACATCATTTCTTGGTTCTCAACAGCTGAGGACAATTGTTGAAATTCAATGTGGGTAATCTTATATTTGGCAGAACCTTAAGCAGTTTTGGCATCTATGACAATAAATTCTTCAAGGAAATGACTTCTAGCTTGTCACTCTTTTTTTTTTTTCCCAATGTAATATCATCAGAATTGCTATTGGCAACTTGAAGACTTATCTTTCCAACAATTTTTCCTTCAATTCTGCAAGTTGTAAAACACCAACACTTGTAGCTCTCTGTAATATTATCCTATTAACTACTTATAATCTTAATGTTACTGATCACAGATAAAAACCCCCTTAATTTCATTATTAAAATGTAATAATCCAAATTAACTGGGAATTATGAGGCAGGGATACATAAATGAAACATTATTTTAAGGCTGACTAGTACATAAATGCAAAAACCCCACCTAAATAAAATATAAACTTGCTATAATTAGCCATCCCCCAAGGCTTTGTATTTTTATATTGCTATATTGTCACCTGCTTCTGTTAAAATTGTGTCTTAGAAGAAAATACTGATGTGGGAATCACAAGATACTTTCTCAGATTTAGAAATTCTGAAGATTACTTCAAAACCCTGAAAAGATTTCTTGTTCCCATAAAAGGGCTTGAGTTCCACATGGAGAAATAACCCTTCTGCAATGGAAGCAGAACTCCACAAAGCTCTGATAGAACTGCCAGACTGCCTGGCATACACTTGAGTATGCCATAGTTTTGGATACACTTGAGTTTTTTATGGAAAAAAAATCCCTCCTTTTCTGAACTGCTTAATTTCCTTAGATTCCATCCCAAACAAATCATAGACAGTCTAATTTATCCACTGTTTATTCTGAAGGTGGCGTCTTTCAATGTGCCATGCCAAAATTGTATCCTATTACTCCAGCAAGCAGATTATCCAAAATATATTATAATACATCTCCTACCCTTTACACAGGTCCTCTTCTACACGGCAATATGCACTTAAAACATAAAAATGTGCTTTGGTGTCAGTATTTAATTAGTAGCCTTGGGTTTTGCTATGCTCTCTCCTCAGCTGGCTATCAGAAATATTGTAGAAAGTAATATATTTTTATACAATTTCAGCTTGTTCACCAAAAGGATTTGCAGGTTAAATCTACCTTTCAGACTTTTTGGAGTAACAATTACATCTCATGTTCTATTTCAAGGTGAAATAACTGATAATCTAAAGTAATTTCAAAATTTTGTCTGGTTCCCTTGGAAACAGCTTCATTATCAGTCTGCTACAGAATAGTGTATTAATCTTAACACCTATTGGGTTCAGAACCTCTTGATACAAGTTTATGTGAAATTCAATCACATGAGCTTTATCATCTCTACTTGCATGGGGTTGTCACTTTCCTTGTTGGGATGATTTCATTGTTTATTGGTTCTTTTATCCATACAATCCATTGTCCAAAAAATTGACTTAAAACTTCCCTTCTCCCCCTGCTCTGTAACATGAGATCAGCAACCTGTTCCCTCTCTGAGCCTCTATGACCTAAAATTTGAGTTAAACCTTTTGGGTTTCTCCATTTCTAGCAGAGAAATTCCTACCCTCTTCTACCATAAACACCAGCTCTCACTTTCCATCTAAAAATTCCTTTAGGTCATCTCTTTTAAACTTGAAGGTGTTATGTCTTCTTGAAATTCCTCACTGGAAATGGTGACAGGTCCTTTCTTGGATCTCTGCTAGTTGTTGAGGAGATTTTTGTAGGTTCACAGCCTTCTCATGCATTGCTGTTTTAATAAGGACTTTATCTGTGGCCACTGTAGCTCTACTCTAATTTTTTACAAATTTCTGCTCTTGCTTTAAATTACCTCAGTCATTTCATTTTTATATCATGAGCAATTTAATTTTTTTCTGACTTGGTCTAATGAAAACTGTCATTTCCAATTTCCCTTCTTCATCTTACGCCAACATTGCTGTCTGCTCTCAGATCAGCAACATTCTGGATTTTTTATTGGTGAGGGTGGGATTTTTGAGGTTTTTTTGCAGGGGATTTTTTTTTTAGTATAAGAGAAAAGATACATAGGGCTCACATAAATTCTAATGCCCTGTTAAATTACTGCAGATGTAAACTGTGTTCCAGGGCATGGTGAGACTAGAATGAGACAGATTTCTACTGACAATACTGTACCCTCATGCCAATAAGAAAATTATAAATATTGTTTCTCTTGACTTATTTACTAAGTTGTATGTGTGATTTTTTGAGCCATTTTAGACTTTATAAAATATTTGTCAAGTTAACTGCATTCCTCAGTAAAATGTAGTTACAGAGTTTTTCTTAGCATTAATTTTTACCACTCCTACTGTTCTTTATTCCAAGATCCTCACTGGCTTTATTGCTGACTTCTTTTTATTACTGACTTCTTTATTTCTGGTTTTTACTGACCGGCAGGTACCTACTGATTTAGTTTTCCAATATGTTCACCTCTTGTATTCTTTGCTTTAAAACAATAGAGCAGATAAATGGAGTGTGGTTTATTATTCTTGTGTATATCTATTATAAAACGCAAGGAGTGAAGGTTCACCAAGATCACTGTCAAAGTCAGTGATGATGTAAGAAATTTATCCTTTATTTCCCGGTGTTTGGGATACCCATTCCTGCTGGTGAAAGATACAATCAGGAATATTCTGTATTACTGTAATTTCTGGTACGTCTGTTATGTTTATCTTCACACAAGCTGGAAGGAGATTTTTCATTGTGTCTGTTTTATGTGGTTTCGTGGCTTATATCCTGGTGCCAGAGCAGAGCAGATTCCTTGTAGTTTATATTGTGCTCCATTTGTATCTGACCAGTAAAAAGCAGAGTTACTCTGAGTGTATGGCTTATTGAAACAGAAGATTTTTCAGTCAGGGCCAGAGACACACTGAATCTCTGAAATTTCAAAGTAGATAAAAAGTGGGAGAAAACCCATGTCAAACTGGGATAAAAAAGGCAGTGTGAAGAGAGGTTGGGCTGCTGAGCTGTATAATTAAGCAGGATCTCATGCCTACTGTGTGAGGCTGAGGTTCTGGACATAGGAGTGATTTGTAACTGTGCATCATCAGTTCTTTAGTAAATGCCCCTGTGCATGTTTACTACATTATATGTTCATGGAAATATGAGATGGTTATCTATTTTTTTTTCTTTTAATTCTGCAAGGATTTGAACAGAAATGCTCTACTAATGAGGAAAGATAGGAGTGAATCCCTCATTGGTAGATAGCCATGTTTTGTATTACCACTAAAACAAGAAATAGGATGGGATGCTAAAGTCCCCCAAAAACTGTGCAAACTGAACTATAACTCTCAAGGACTTCTTTTACTAAGAGTTCATTAATAACAAGACCACTAAACTAAACTGCTCAGTCTAATTGTGGAAAAATAATCTTAATATTAGTTAAACATAAGACTTAAATATGTAAGGGACACAGTCTTTATGATATTTTCAACAGGTTTATGACATGTGCTTTTTTCTAAAAGGTATTTGAGTTATGTTCCCTAACTAAAAGGAAAAGCTGCTTAGATAAACAAATTTGCAATTATAACAGGAAACCTACATCCTCAAAGTCCAATTTACATCTAATGAGACAGCCAAAGAGTTCCTCTTAGACTGTCAGTTCAGTTAACAAAAAATATAAAAGCTAAAGCCTCAGCATAATGTACACATTTTTGGCTGAAATGAAGCTGCAGTAGATGTACAACTTTCAGAAACAGCCAGTGGAAAAAAACCCAACAGATATGTAAAATTAAATATAAGTAAAAGTAGTTACAAAAAAAAGGAAAAAAAGGTCAACTTTTGTTGTTGGCTATGTACTTTTTCTGGTATTACCTCAGAACTTTACATACCCATAAAGATAGTACCACTTTGTGTGAGTATTTAGACCCAACAAGCTCTTAGTTAGACATTTTTACAACCAACAGGTTATTTTGCCAAACCATTATTTTGGCCAAACCATAATCCAACACTCTGCTATAGTGAAGTTCACTAAAGGTGCTAAAGGATTTGTGAATGTTGCAAGATGCTAACTGGACAATATACCCCAAGGGACAGACTTAAGAAGGACTCCTGTCCTGACACATTCTCACAGAATTCTTCTGGAGCACCTGCATTGCACCAGGGAGATGGCAAAGCTTTGCCCCAGTTTCTCTCCCAAACCTCTGCAATTCACCAATGTTCATAATTAAAATTACTTTAAAATGAAGGTCCTTGTTCTGGGTCACAATAATTACCATGGTGATTTAGGGAATATAACTATGTATAATTTCCAAACTCACTTTGAGAATTTGAACTCTGTTCTTTTAACTGTGTCAGACTGAAAACTCCGCTGGTACTCCACTTTCTACCTCCATATTGGGAAACAAGCTTAAAAAGGATGGTCAAGCTTCAAATCAACTTATTAATGCAAAAGTATTTTTGAACAATTTTGAGTCTTGCCACATGTGATCTTTGATCATCTGAGAAAAAAGATATCTGATGAACATGCATGAAAGTTGCAAAAGATGTTTTCAGATCCAGTGTTTTGTAGAGGGAGAGTAGATGAGACAGATTTTGTTGAAGGGTAAAAATTAATATCAGAGAGATAAGGAAGAACCATGCATTACTCACCCAATTCGGATTCAAGTAGAAAGGAAAAATTCATTGTTGAAGAAATAATTTTTCACCTTTTTTTTTAATATTTGATGAGATACCTAGAGACAGAATAAAGTGTATTGGAGGTTTTTACAGGTGGCACATACTACATGCTGTAACTGTTTAATCCAGAAGAGGTTAATTGTAAACCAAAATGTTGGTCAAACTAGTGCTCTGGAAATTGATGGGGGTTTAGCAATTGAGGCTTTTGGGAGAATTTGCATTGGTCATAAGGCCTAGGAAACTAGGCTGTGGGAGATCTTACCTCTCACTTCTAATGCTTACTGTCTGGCAAACATTGTATCCTGAGACAGCATCTGGAGACTGAAAACCAGATTTACATTTTAACAATGTTGTTTTGGTAAGTAAAACCAAAATAACAGCTTAAGGAGTTATCAGCAAAGGGAGATTTAACAAAACTATGATGATTGTTGGCTATAAAAGTCCACCAAATGAAATAGGAAGATGCAATAGTCTTTTAAGTTAGATGGTATTTCAGAATGTGTTTATAACATCAACAGTTTCTAAAGAACTTCGTGTTCACAATGTGGTCTCCTGGGATGTCAGGAGAAAACAGCATTCAGGCTGCTTCAACAAATCCTCAATCGGTTATGATAAGATTTGGTTCTGGCTAGCTGCTTTTATCCTCTCTTAAATATAATCCTGATAGAACTTGCACTAAAAAAATCAATGGAGGAGTTTAGAAGAGATTCAGGAGGATTATTTGTTGATTCCTTTCCAGAGGGAAAACTTTAGGAAAGAGATACAAACCCCTGACTTATAAGTTATGGTACTCATCTTTGCATATTTTCCTGTAGAACCAGGGGTTATTTTCTATAACTGCAAGACTAAATCTCCTGGATTCCCTAAGCAATTCTTCCTTATACATTCTACAAGAACTAACCAGAGATTTTTAGAAGCTGTTTTGCTGCAGTGCTACAGCATGTTTTTTCCAGCTCAGACCATACTGTAATTTGCATTCTGATTTCCTGACTGATACTTGGGTGTTTCTGGCCCAGCATATCAAATTTCATGGTTCCTCCCACAACAGCAAGATGAGATAAAGGATTGCTTTTCTCTTTCTTAAAAGTGAAATAGAGCATACCAAGGGAAGATGACTTCATTCACATCACTCTCATCTTATTTCAGGCTATCTGACTTATAAGCAGTGTTTCCCTTTCCTTTATTTCTCTAATCTTCCAAACACCTCTGGACAACTCTGGTCTAAACTGCTGGTGTTCTGCAGTTACATAACTAATTACATTTTAGACTTCAATAGCAGTCTGTGATGGAGCAAGTAGCCAAAGGAAAACAGTTGTAGAGCTGTTACTGATCAGTAACCAATCAGTTATTTGTTACATAAAAGAACGTGTAGCTGGAAATGACTAGTGAGATCCAATGATCAGTAATTCATTGGCAGAATCTGTTTAACAGGAAGGGGGGGGGGGGGAATGTGATGGAAAAGCTCGTGGGAGGACATAAAGACAGGATGCTGGCTTTTTTATTACCTCCTCTTCCATGGCAGCAGCATGGGGAGAAGGGGAATGAGGGGTTGCAGTCAGTCCATAACAGTTTCCCTTTCTAGCTCCTTCCTCCTTTTTCGGTGCTCCTGCCTTTTCTGGGTCTCCTTCCTGTGACCTGCACCTCCAGCTTGGTTCAGGAAATATCTTCCTGCTCAGGCACAGGGTCCTGCAGCCACCCCACTGCTGCCACAGCCTTGCCAGTTAAACCAAGCACAAGTGGAAATAAAAACCTGGGTAAAAGTCATTCACTGATTCATATAATCTTTTGTGCTGTGCTACCAAACATTTACCATAAAACTAGATATGTTCTTGATCTTACTAGAGTCCAGGTTTCATGGTACATAAAAATTTTGTCAGTACCCAGCTTCCGAGTGTCTGCAGTCATTTCAAATGCATTTGTTCTAATATTCTTTGGCTCGCAGAGCATTATTTTCAGTTCTCAAGTTTGCATTTTTGATATATTTGCTGACAAGAGGCATATTCTTTCTTCGTATTCCCTTAACTAAGCTAAACAAATTCAGGTCATACTGGGAATTTTTGTCTTCCACTATTCCATCTTCAGTTCATCTATAACAAACATTGCTGAGCAGAACTTTGCATTCTATCATTGAGTGTTTCTGCTTGATACCAAAAACTCAGAGTTTTAAACTTTCTCTAAAGCATTCTTCTGTCATGGTCACTTTTCAGATCAGTTGTTGATGACCATTTATGATCAGGTAATACATACAGATTTTTACTTTCTCTGTCACTTTAAAATAAAGGGATCCTTTGTCCAGCTCACCTTTCCTGTTGTTAGGTTATTTAGACTACTACTGTTTATTGCATCAAAATAACAAAAGCCTTGTTATTTTGGTGTTAATATTTGCTACAAAGTATTGCCTCAGTACTCATATGAAGAGCTGTAAAGAAAAACTTGCCCATTAAAAGAGTTAAAACAATTGTTTAAAAAAATTGTGATGAATAAGTAAGGAGACACATAAATATAAACATCCTTGATAAGACTGTCTGTTAAACTGATACCATCTGGGTGTGCAGGAAGTTTCAGAAACTCAAATAGTTGGTTAATCTAAATGTTGAATGACTGCAAGATTTGCAAATATACCATAAAGAAGTATTATTTTCCTGGTTAAATATCCTAATACTGCTAATAAAAACAACAAAATAAAAGCAATATATACCCCCTTCTTCCCATACTGAGTTGTTCTTTTCTTGAATGACCTTCATAGGCTCCAGTAAAACATCTGTTTGTCTTTCCTGCCTGACAAGAAGGGAACTGTGAGAACAAAGAGGGTTGGTTCCGCTCACAGATCTCAGAAACATTCTGGCTTGTTGTTATTGTTATAAACTTGGCTCTCGACCACCAAGATAATAACTGCAGAGTGGCAGTCACATATACTGCTTTCATCTTTTTTAATACCCCAATGTTGTTCCTCTTTCTTTTTTTTTTGTGTCTCCATGACAACAGCCATTAAAGAAGTTGCCACAGGTGTTTTTATGCCACAACTTCTTAGATCTGTTAGTTGACCAAATCCGTGCACCTGTAGCCTTTTCATTACTGCTTAACTTACTCCTGTTTTCTCTCCAACATGCAATTATTTGGGTATTTGAAGCAAATACATTGGCTACCACCCAAATTTCAATTCATCTAACTATGCCTGATTAATGTGTTTGTTACCTATTTACAGTTGGGAGGGTTTGTGGAGATTATATCAGAGAAACCTCATGCAGTACACAAGTTTCTTCCATTCAATTAAGTTTCTCTTTAAAGTCATGATTCATAATTTCTGTTGCTTAGTTCTCAAAATTGTAAAATGAGGAGGATAATAATTTATGTAACCTCTGCCTGAATATAGCTCAATCCCTGTGTATTTTAAGCTTTGGTTGTTGATGAGTATAGGAGTTTGCTTTTTATGCAGAAAAGCAGAGGCATAAAGCTGAATTGTTTAAGTGGGTTTCAAATCTGAATGCCTCATTATCTTTGGGTATCCATTTTGTGTTACACACCAGGAGTGATTTTGATAGCAGAGCTTTAATGTAAATCATAAAGCTCCCATGGCAGCTCTTTTTGCAATATTTTGTTTTGCTTTTTTTCCCTCACATATTTGCTGCCCAGATAATTTAGGATTTCTTAGATCACAAGGGCCACATTCTAAGTGAAGTTGTTTTTTCTCAAGAAATGTTCTTTCTAAAGGAGCAGAGTGTGGTAATTATCTCAGAGCTGAGAAAAGCTTGAAGTTGCAGAGACATATTGATTGAAATTCATTACTTTGGGGCTTTGTATGAGACATATAGCGACTAGGAAGAGCTTATTAACAGAAACGGTGATTATCCCACCATGAAAATGTTTATTTATCTTGGCATGTGACTTCTGATAGTGCTAGCTCAGATGCCTTACTTGCTTCCACTAATTCTTATTTAGGTATTATAGGGGACAGGCTCTACTGCCAAATAAATTTAGGGTTCAGACTTGTTTTAATGTAGAATAGATACCACTTCCTCTGAAAGCAGCATTTTGTTCTGCTGACTTAAAAACAAGACATATTTTTTAATACTTTTTTAATGTAATAAACTTTATGTGTATCTTGGTTCCTCTTTCAAAACTAAGCAGAATTGACTGGGTTTGCATGCATTTTGTACTTAAACTCATAATTCATAGTTTAACTTGTCTTTTTCTTATTTTCTGAGCACAGATCTCAGTATCAAAATGCTGGTTGTGAGTTGTAAGAAATGTATAGGAAGACATGTGAAAAAATAGTATCTCTGCCTATTGTAAACACAAAATTGCTGGTGTATACTTCCCAATGAATGTGTCCAAACAATCAAATAACTGAGTGATTTTAAAGTTCAGTTGACAGGTGCTTTCATTCAGCTTTCAGTGCTTTTGAATTACTAATGATACAATCTGGTGACAGCAGTAGAGTTACACTCCAGGTGCCCTGAAATTCGATAAAGAAAATCTGTCATTAAAGCCTGGGAACTGAGAAGAGAAAGTGGCTGTGTTGCTGGTTCTGCCCTAAACCATGCTGTTTGACCAGTGTCTGTTTTGATTTGGGTCCAAGCCTCTGCACTTGGAAAGGACCACAGTCATCAGTGCAAGCTGTTATGGGCAATGTTAGTGAGGAGCCAAAACAAAAGGGTTGTGATGGATGATAACATAAGACCCATTCACAGGAAATTAGATTTTTTAAGTGCCAAGCAGAAACATTACAGAGCCCAAACACCAGTAAATAGCTGCTTTTCCCATCCTTTACCCTGGAGGAGGAAGCACTAATGTTGCTACAAGCCAGAAGGAATGTTGTTTTAATAATTGGAAGTGCACACTTGATCTTGCCACAGATCTGCCTCATCAGACTTACAGGCAGTTCTGATTCCTAAGTTGTTATTCTTCACAGAGGCACAGAAATACATACTGAGGAAAATAGTGTACAGACTTTTAAAATGCAGTTACCAAAATGCATCCTTTTGTCTTCATTTGGGTTTTTAACACTTTTTGTTTCCTGATGCTGATTAGGAAGACACCCAAAATGAGAAGAAAAACCAGAAATATTTCAATTTCAGACAGCTTTTGGTAACAGGATCTTTAAGTAAGTGTTAATTAGATTAGGCTCAAATAATAAGTTACCTGGTGTAGGTGAAGATTGACATGACTCATAGTCGTGTGGTTTTGTAAAATTAGAAACCTTGGTATCTTATTTAAACTTATGCTAGATGCTATTATCTTCCTTAATGCATTTAATAAAACATTCTTGATAAATATTTACTAATTAGAGCCTTACTGGAATACTGAACAGCCAGAACCATCCATTATCCAAGTATGTGAAGGTGGAGAAGATGGAAAGAGCCCATCCTCAGGAACTTCTGTATGTGTTTTGCTGGGAGGTCACTCACAGCACTGTACCAGCCAATTCTGAACCAGGGTTAGTGGTGTGTTAGTGGTCAGTCTTAATCAGCAGCTATGCTAACATAGACTCAGATAGAGGCACAAGTCCTGCCTCAAAGATACAAAAAAAAGTCACACTTGAGCCAACTGAAGCTCCTTGATAGGCTGTACTTAGAGAAGGAAAGGGATTTATAATTTAGGGAGTCAATTGCTCCCCACAGGGAATTGTCACTTATCATAGAAACAAAGGTGGTGATGCTGTCAGGTGGCCATTTATTCTGTTGCCTAGTCTAAGGCTTTAGCAATTTCTGACAAATGTTTTGAAACAACTAAAGCAATGTTGAGTTCACAACATGCCTAAGAAATCTGATTGCTTATAATAGTAGGATTTTTAAAAAATTCCAACCCTGAATATATATATTTTCTGGAATTTAAGATTATTACATGCTCTTGTGACCCAACAGGCATTAGAATGTGCTTCTGGGTTTTGTGACAACTTTGCACAGAGTGAAGATTGTTATACAGTTTCCCTTCAGTCTTATCCTCCTTAGAGGAAAAAAATGACCTGCTTTTCCAAGGTCCTTCTATCAGAGGCCATTTCACTCCTGATGTTCATTGTGAACTCACTTCTACAGGTCTGTGTCCTTGAAAAACTGTTCCCTGACAGCGCTCTAAAGTCATACTTGAAGTTTTACTAATTTTGCCAAGTCATTCTTTCTTTCTTTCTTCAGGAAGCACTTTGCTCTTGTCTCAGCTGATTATTTTTTTTCCTGGCCTGTCAAAATCTCTTTGAATTCTAATCCTGTCTCCAGTGGGCTCACAGTTCTTCCCAAACCTTTCCTTAGAACAGTCATTTTGATCTTAGGATCTGTGAGGTTATTTCATGTAACTTGCAGGTGTTAGGATGTAATTTTCACAAGTAGATTTTAGCCAGAAAAGCCTTTTAATAATACCAAGATCAGTCATTTATGCTATCAAGAAAGTTATAATCCCCCCCCCCCCCCTTTTTTTGAATATCATCAATAGACTCAGCTCGGAAGTATTTACAATATTAATGACGCATAATGAATATTTGGCTTTTCTTTTTCTTTTTTTTTTTTTTTTGCAGTCTTTCTTCATCAACATTTTTCAGCAGAAGTGCTAAAAATGTCTGCGTTGTTATTTGCACAAAAATGTAATTTATCTTGTAAGTGGTATTAAATGACTTGCAAAACTATGTTTCTGGCTATCATGTTTGAGCAGATAAAGCAAAATGTCCACAATGAAAATGTTATTTTACGCATCTTGGAATGTTTTTTTTGCTTCCTTTTTAATCCACTGCTCAAGTATGATATAATATAGTTCCAATTCTCCAATAGAACTGCATTTTAGCAACCAAATCCAAACTAGCATAGCCTTGGTAACTTCATTGCAACTGCAGTAGTTCATATCTGCCCATTGCCTGCACATTTTTTATGCAACTTCTCATTTTTAAGAGCGATTTCAGTCATTTCTGTTACACAGACAAGGATATGTAATAGTGATACCCAGGTGATGCTAATCTACTAAGTCAGTGAAGGTGACTCATTCTCCGTGAACTTTTATGTGTAACAGCATGTGCTAGAGTCAATCAGAACAAAGGTCACTTCCACGTGCTCTTCCACAGAGTTTCTGTCTACATAATTCAATCTTAGGAATGGCATCAAATCCACCTGTTCTTGGAGACTATATTGCTTGCTGGAAAATGATACCATTTCATCTGCCATCAGTATTATAAATTTATGATCGCTGATGAATCATTGTTCCTCAATATCTGACATTTTAATCAGATGTTCCCTGGGGCGAATTTTCATTTCACATCATAAGTGTGATTCTTATTGGACTACAGAAAGAAATATAATGGAAAACACCCAGGAGCAATCTGAAAGAGAAAATTTTTTCTGTGGAGGGTTCAAAGTCTATCAGTCCCATTTTGACATTTTTAATGAAATAATTTAGACTAACTTGGTATTCTGACTGTGAAAAGAAGCTATTTCAGGTAAGCATGGAGGATCTTCCAGGATTACATGGGCCTTTCAAGTTTTAGTCATCCAATATATGCATGTGGCACGTAGGTTCTTTCTTTTGGTTGCAACAGAGGGCAAAAAAGGTGAAACATTTTCTTGCTGTGTTTCTTTATGCACAGTGGTGTTACTGAAAAACCACAGCTGCAGGTGGTTTTGATTATTGGACTGCAGCTTTCATAAGGGAGCCTTAGACTGGAAATGCCTCTGTTCTCAAAACACAGTGTGTATTCCAAATAGCCAGCAATGAAAGAGGACCAGGATAGCTTTCCACATACCTCAACAAATATTCCCCTGGATTTGCTATCTGGAAGGAACTAACAGTAAATACAGTAAAGAGCATTTCAATAAGACCAGATTCTGCGGCAGCACAATTCAACATCTTTTTGAAGAAATATGGATAGATAAATAGTATCTCAGCTCAGTTGACAAGGAAGAGGCTAGAGAATAACATGGCTACCTGGCCTAAATTTCCAGAATATATTTCCTGATAGCTTTCCATTTTTAAGGTCAAAAGGAAGGTGAGGCCCAGACCTTAATCCTAAAAGGCAATGTGCATTCTGCCCCCAACCCAGCAAGGCAATATTTCTGCCTTGTATGAGATTGAATTTATAAAATTCAAGTATTTGTTTACTTCTTCAAGAATAAAGTATGATTTCATTCTCACCATCCTTTACATAATTTTCACAGAGTTTATCATGAAAGATCTGGGTAATATCCAGCTTTGCTTTTAGCATATATATATACACATCATCTTTGAGTTTTTTAAACATCATTAGATTGATAGTTTCATTAAATTAGTTGAAACATTCTTTAGTTAAATAGTTCCTTTGTACAGAACAAAGATTATACTCATAAGGTTTAATTCAGAACTGATTTTTTTCATCCAAACTATTTCCAAGAAGTTACAGGACTGCTGCTCCCTTACTTTCTATCTTTCCTAGGCCCACTTCTGTCAAAACGTTTCAAACAAATTTATCCTGCAATATCCTAGGATGGTCTAGCTCTTTTGGTTGAGTAGAATCACCACAACCTGGTGAAGAACCTTGTGCTGTGTTTGTGAAGTGTGAATGTGCTCTCTGAAGGACCATAATGCTAAAGAGTAACTTTTAGCTAAAGAGTAATACTTTGATGCATCTCTTTCATAATGGAAGCAACTGCCAAATTCATTCACTCACTCACTCACTCACTCACTCACTCACTCACTCACTCACTCACTCACTCACTCAGTCATTCATTCATTCATTCATTCATTTTCTGCTGTTGCCGCTGTTGGCTTTATGCTTCTGGATTTACTGCTTTTGTTTTTGAGACAACATCCTAAGGGAAGGAGCCATGTGTGCTACTTCCAGGTTTTGATTTATTCTTTAGTGGTTCTTCATTAAAGTCAGAGCGTTGCTAAAGACTTCACACTATGAGAGATTTCAACAAATCGTAACAATGTTTCAGAAGATTGTATATAGGCTTGGGCTTCTGTTGTAGCAAGTGTTAAGTGTGCCTTCCAAGGATCTTCATCTCTAAGATAAGCTTGTGCATAAATTTTTTATTAACTTATTATTTTGAAATAATTACTGACATTATTTTGAAATACAGTATTTTCAGTTGGAACCACCTCTTAAAGAATGCAGTGGAGCCCTTTTAGACACACACAGTGCAGTGAAGACAACTTTAATTAGGCAGTTCTAAGAATTTCATTTATTTAGCTCTAATGAGCCCTGTAGCACATAAGTGAAATGATAAACTTCTTGCCACTCTGAAAAAGCTCACAGTCTAAAAGCTATGAACTCCTAATTTGAGGGAATAAAATAACATTTTTGCTATTGTTATGAATTCCCTTAGTGTATATTATATCCTAAAGACATTTTAGGAAAGGTTTTGATGCAAGTGATGCAACCTCTTATTTAGTAGTATCATTGTCTGAGGGGATGAGATGAAAATAGCAAATGCCAAATTATATATTTTAGTTACACAAATTTGTATAGGGAATGTTTTGCAACTACAATAAATAATGCTTTTACAAAGTCTGTGTTAATTAATTCAATGTGAATATTTTAAAAATATTTTAAATAATATATATATATATATATATATATAAAATCACACATAGAAAAATAAAATTGCATTCCTACTTAGAAATACATCAGTAAAACCAGTTTCATTTAAAAATAAGTTTTTTTCCTTTGATACAGCTGCCCCACAGTCATAATTAAAAGCTAAAAGTTCTTCTGAACAGGGTGGTTTCAAAAATGGTTAACTCAGAACTGAGGAGACATTAGAAATTAATTTTCTGTATATAAATATAAACACTTGTTTACTTCAGTGCAAGTATTTTCTATCTGCTAATCAAATCATAGAACTCCTCCAAGAACACTGAGTCCAACCAGTGCTGCCAAGTCCAACACTGAACTTGTCCCTAAGAGCCCCATTTAATGTCCTAAATCCCCCCAGATATGGTGACTCCACCACTTCCCTGGGCAGCCTGTTGTAATATTTAACAACTCTTTTAGTAAAGAAATTAGCACATATCTGTTTTATCAGACAGTGGTCCTGTCTGACAAAAGAACCCGTAACAGCCCCAGTACCAGCAGGACCCTAAAGGCTCAATCACTTCTGGCTACTGCTTTGCCAGCAGGAGAGATTGCTATCCACTGCTTTCTTACAGACATTTTTCACTCTGGGGTGGTTATTGCCCTCTCACATCTATTAGTTCAGTCTCAAAAATAAACCACACTAGTAAAAACAGTTTCAATAGTATTTTGTTCACATGTCTAAAGATAGATACATATGTTGAGTAATGAGGTTTTATTTCTGAATTAACTGCCATGATGCTTGTGTAACTGGCTGCTCAAGGAGAGAAAGAAAATGGCAGATGCTAATTTGCAGTGTATTGCACCCTGAAAAATAGCCAGGTTTGATCTCAAGAACACATTAAGCTATACTGTAACAGAGTGCTGTAGTAAATTGCTTATTGATTCTGAGATACTGAACAATGGGTCATCAGGTTGCTTTCTCAATGTTGTTTGTCCTGTTCCCTCTTTTTTTTTTATTTATTTTTTTATTTAAATAGGAATAATAAAAAGTTCCACAGATTGCAAAAACAGTATTAAAGAGTCTAAAGATCTTCTAAAAATGAATAATTATAAATAGAATTGACACTTTGACAAAAATTGTTGCATCGCTAAAACAAAAACAATACCAAACACCTACAGATTTTAGGGGGTTTTTTAAATCTTAATTAGCTGGCACTAATATAGCCATCATTAATCACTTATTCCAAACAGTCACCAAAAATATTGCTGATGGTTCATTAGGTATCCTTTTTTCTCAGCCAGTCTAAGTGTTTTTATTAGGAGATCTCAAAGAAAAATCTTCCTGCTGGCCCTCTTCCTGAACCTCAGTAATTTCCTGAAGTTTCACAGATCAGATTTTCTTTGTAGGTAATTGCAGACAGAATGGTACAAGCCTCTGTGTCACTGTCTAGTGCAGTGCAGCCACTCAAATTGGTTTGACTGTGCAAAGTGACAATTTCCCCCAAATCTCTTTTCCCCAAGCCTAAGTGATCTGAAAGAAAATGAAGAGTGAGAGCGCTGCTCTACTTTTCTGAGCTGGCTAATAAATCTCCTTGTGGCACAGGTCACCCAAACAGGCATTTTCTGAGGGATTCCTGTCCTATTTGCAGGATAAGGCTTTCATGCAAATATTCCTGGTGTAACAGCCTATGTTTAACAGTATCAATTTCAAAATTCCACTTATAAATAAAAACATCAGCTTGTGCATGTAAGTCACCAAAATTGTCATTAAACACTTACATTGGAAATAATATCTGAAATTATTACTGTTCCTTTTTAAATAAATCTATTTCTTTTTCTGTGTCCCCAGTGCCCTAATTCTATAAATAAACAACATTTTGTTCTGTATCTCCTAGCAGACCTTTGAAAACTGTTGAATTAGGCATTTAAAAAAAAATACAAGCTCGTGTTTTTGTGCCTGTTATAATTTTTTTTAATACCTAATATAATTTTTTTTCTTTTAAAAAGAAATACTCAAGTGGGTTCTTTTCTTTAAAAGTAGATAAATCCTGCCTAGAGAAGCTGTTCTCTTGAAGCTTGTTGCCAAAGGAGACAGAAATTTTTGCAAAAATGCCATAATTGGGAATTTGCTTTCTAGCTCAATATAATTCTAAATTGGAGAGAAAGAATTCTGATTAATTATGGATTTCTCTTTTAAATTCTTAGTGTCTGTAAATAAAATTACATTAATTGGATGTACATGGGCTTTTGAGAAGGAATTTTAAAAGGGTCCTTCCCTTCCTACTGCTTCTTTCACCAAATTGCTTTCATTATTCTTAATTTCTATTAGATAAAGTGAGAACTGTTGGTCTTCCTGTAACTATTGGTAGTGCTCTGTATTAAAAATTCACAAACATATAATTTTTTCAATGTGTTCAAGGCTAGAAATGGAAAGATACTTTCTATGCAAATGTTTCTCCACTCTGTTATTGTTTTAATTCTGCTTCCCAGGCCTTAATAATTGATACTAGTTGTAGTGTGTCTCTTCCAAAGCTGTCTCTGTAAATTTTTACAAGCTACCTACTCTGTTCATAGCTCATTTTCTGTACCCTGGTTTGCCAAGTCATTGCTTCTGATTTTAGCTCATTTCTAAAATCCACCTCTCATCTATTTTACTTCATTTAAATAGATCAACAATAGATATAATAATTTATCAGCTTCCGCATTGGATCACAAAGTAGAACACCTTGAGACACACTCTGTTACTGATTTGTGTTTGGACTGTTCAGTGCTTATGGGCTTTTCTAGTTTCAGATCTTTCACACAGAAATTATGTATTCTGCACTCTAAACGAACCAACCACAGTTTGATGACTGACTGCTGGTACAGAACACCAAAGCAAATGGCTTCTAACAGTTTATTAATCCTTTTTGAATGTGGATTCTGTTCAACTGAATTCAGGACTTCTCCATTGAGTTAAAATCACACCATATTCTGTGTAAAACAAGACCTACAATGAACTATTTTCTGTATTCAGATATTACTTGAAGATAAATTCCACAAGCAGAAAGAACTGAAAATTGAACAGCTTATGCTGCTCATATGTTTTTCCATAGGTTTTCACCACCTAGCTGTTAGCCATTCTGAGGAACCTTCTCAGAAGTAATGTATTTTCACTGCATGAAAATCTAAGGGACATAATAAGAAATGGAGTACTTCCGCTGAAATTACCTTAGACCAGAAAATGAGAGCTTTATTCAAACATAATTGGAAAATTTTATGCCAAGGGCTGTAAGATTATTCTTTCTATTTTGTTCTTTTTAAGAAATTGCTACAGATTTGCATATCTATTTATAATATTTATTTGGTCATGTCTTAATTAGTGTATTACTTTAAAATTAATAAAATATATGTCATAATTCCACATATTTGCCAGTATGACCTATATTTTCTGATAATTTATGTAACTTTATATATATTTATCCATATATAAATATGGTTATATCTCTATCTGATCACCTGATTTTAAATTGAGCAACAAATACCATTAGATTTTGCAGATCTCAGTTTAGACAATAAGGATCCTGTCTCTAGACACTGACATTAGACAACTGTGCTTTATGGCTTTGTTCATGCATGTGTAAGAATCCAAAATAAGTGTTGTTTTTTCTCTCCTTTTTTGTTTTTGCCTAATTTACATTGTCTGAGACTTGTTGTGAAGTCTCCACACTTTAAAGAGTTCACTGTGTCAATTGATCTGAAGTGATATGTTGTAAAGATTCTGAAGAAATAATCTGAAATTATTTCTTTAAAACAAAGCTTCTTTGTGTTCCACTGGGAAAGAAATAATTTGAAGAAGTCTTGAGAAACTAAAAAGGAATTTTATTTTATTCATGGCAACAGTTTCCAGATTCCCAAGATGGCCAATATCCATGTGTGGATGGGCTATCCAAGACATGAGGGCAGCTTGAGGACAATTGCTGAACTATAACAAAAAGTCCAAATATTTTATTTAATTGCAGTCAAGATTGGAAGTGGTTTGGAAAAGAAAACTAAAAAAAAGCCCAACCACCTATCAGAGCCTTCTGTAAAAAATATAGCAAGTGGATTTGTGTGCTTTTAGGTCTGATAAAAACCAGTATCAGTAGGGAAGTTTATTCTAGCATGGCAAGTGGTTTGTCAGGATCTCTGGGGAGTCTCTGAACTGAACAGATTTGCCCTGGTAGAAGTCCCAAATCAATAACCCTTGCTCTAAAGGGACTTTGCAGATATTTTTGTTTTTATTCATGATAGAACCTTTGGGGCAGGTGGTTTCTCTACTGGCAGTTTGCCTCCCCTTGTTTCCTGTATGGGAGCATTGCAGCACTCAGTGGATTTCCTCCTTACTCTTTTCTCCCAGATTCACTGACTCATCAATTGATGTTCATTTGGTCACTCCTTTTACCACAAGCTGACACATGTTGTCATACGTGGTTTACACTGGTTTAGCTGAAAATTTTGAACACTTATTAAAAAAGCATTTAGGAATAGGAAATGAAAAAGACATAGGGGTTTTATGTATAGCACATATGTCACAGCTGACTTACACAAGGACCTCTCACGTTCCAGAGTTAAATATATTTCTTTCTGATTGACAGCAAGTAAGCAAGAGAAAAATGAGATACAGGATCCTCTTCAACAAGGTGAATTATAAAATAGCCTGAGTTCGAAGGGACCCACAAGGATCATCAAAGTACAACTTGCTTGGAAATAACTGACTCAAAGCACAAGAATTAGGTCCATGAGAGCTGGGCTCCCAGCACTTGTTCTTCCTGCACAGTTGAAAGTTCTGTCAGTCTCAGTGTAAGAATTTGCTTCATGTAGCTCATGACAGAGCACTGCAAAGGCTCTTTGCCTGAAGTTAAAATCAAACACTTCTTCCTGTTCTGTAGCTGCCACAGGTCTTTCTTTTGTTTTTTCTAGTGATTGTTTCAAGCTTTTGAAAAATACTCTAATTTATAATCGTCCTGTAGGACATTGTTGCCTAAGGATCAGAGTCAGCTTGGATTTACAAGAGTGACTCTTGTGTGAATATAAACTAATGTTCTTGTCCTCCCACACATAGTAGGACCTAAGTGACGAGTAGATAGATAAGGAGTCATTGATAAAAGCAGAAATGTAATACAAGTAAAATACAAAGCAATGAATTCCCTAAATGCCCTTATTCATGTCATTCACAGTTCTTTACTTTTCTCTGAAAATTTGATCTAGTTGTAGCTCACTGCATAAATAGAAGAGTTTAAAGGGATGGGAAAAATAAGAACATGGTCCAGTTTTCATTTCCTTGTGCATGCACAGATAAAAATAGAAACTCTGAAAGCCTTAGCTAGAAATTCAGAGAATTGGGTGATGAAAAGCTGAGATCACTAAGAGAACAAACAAAGACATCAACCTTGTATTAGGGTAACTACTCTAAATGAATTACATATATTTTAAGTGTAGAGAGCTTCCTTAAGATGAGAAAGGAGTATTACTGCTGGAGGAACAATGGGTAGAGACAAGTTTAGAAGAGATGTCTATCCATGTTACAGAGCAGCAAGCACTAACTCGATGTCAGAATGAAATGTTTGTGTCAAGGCAGGAATTTTATCTTAGTAGCAGATTTTGAACAGAGTGCAGGAGGTACTAGAACTAGGAATGTAATTAATACACAACAAATGAGAACTAAATTATGAAGTTTATATGGGGAAACTGAAGCTGCAAGCAAAAGAGAAGAAATTGAGCACTTAAAAAACATTTCAACCACAGGAAACTGTATATTTTAATAGTTACAAAGTCAGAAGGAAGCAACCAAACCCCACTTGTTAAAGCACTTTATTTCTTTTATCTTGTGTCCTGACTTGCCCCAGGGAAGAGTTGCTATTAGCATTAGCATGCTGCAGCCAGTGTTTGTTTGTGTGTCTGTGCATGCAATTGTTCATTCATAGAGAAGAGCATCTTTAAAGAGCTGTCCAAAACCTAAAAGTTTAAACGCTTGTTCAGTAAGTGATGTTTATTTTATCTTTCAGTGTTAGTCCTTCTTTATGTCCTTTGCAATGGTTAGCAAAGCATTTAGGATGGAAAGTTTCAGTTGAAACTTTTTCCTAATATTTTTGCAAAGGTTTCAAAGCTCCTTTTTAAGCCAAATCTCACATTTCTTTGTTCAAGGAACGAATTTTATTAGGATTTTTGGCTGGTGAAATCCAAAGGCCTTTTCTCCAATTGCCCTTATAATGCTCTGTGAATTAACCAGTCTTGAAAACATTGTAATGAGTAGAAAAACTAAAATAAATAGATTATTTTTTTTTTTATATTTCACATGATAGCTAAATCTCATTGTTATGACAGTGTATAATCATCTAACGTTTTTCAGGCTGTTGCTAGTTAATCTTTTCAAGGTTTTGCTTTACACGGTATCCTTCGGCTGAAATAGAATAGACGCCTTTCAAAACATTCTTGAATAAAGAGAACAATAACTGCAATTTCTAATCTCAGAAAGTATCTTGGAATGCCCCAACTTTTTTCTGTTGCAAGGAGTAGCAGGAAAACATTTTTTTTTCTCTTCTTTCAATAACACTGCACCTTCTCTCCAGCTATGTGATATGGAAAACAAGATCATATCAGTGTTATGTGAACTTGACAGCAAGAAGGCTCACACTTGCCCAGGTTAAGCATTTGTTCTCAGTCCCACCCAAATACATCACTACTCCAGGTATTTAGAAAGAATTAGTTTCAGAGATGTGTTCTCAGCTGCATTAGGAAATAAAACCAGCTTTGCAAAGGAAAGGGCTGTTCTTAAGCAGTCAGATGCTGTCATGGGAAACACTGTAAAGGGAGAGAGGAATAGTTAGGGACCCTCAGCCAGGGATTCATTTGTCTGCCACAGAGTCAAAGACTTATTTTTCCTAAGAGCAAAAAATTATGTTTTTTTTAAAACTTATTTAAACATTATATCAAAGTGGTGCAAATGCATCATAGTGTATAAAATTTCAGCAAATACATGACTCCTGAATCTTATGAAACTTTAAACTGCACTTGGAATTGTTGTCAGTTATGTTCTTATATTCACCACTTAAAGATTTTGTTGCTTCAAAGAGATTTCTTTAATTAATACTTTTAGAACTCTAGTGAAAAAGTTACAGTATATGATCACTGCTGTCCAGACCATTAATTTTTCAGCCTATCTGAAATTAATTATAGTCTCTGAATGCTACTTTATTCAAGATGAATGAGAAGATTGACTAGAAGTTCTGCATTTTGTAGCAAATTACACAATGGCCCTTATGGGATGGGATTGACAAGAATATATTTTTCACTTCTAGCCAGTCTGATTGCAAATCTGTCTTACTAAAATCCATCATGCTCACATGCTAGGTGTTTTTAATTACAGATTCAAAGAACCCACAACCTTGGTGTTATTAGCACCACTCTAACCAATTTAGATTGTCACCTCTTGTGTGCCTAGAAGTGGTTTTCAAGATGGAGCTGTACACACAGTTGTAAAAACTACAAAAGTAGCTGCCTCACTCTTAAGTAAACCAGAAAAAAATTAAATAAAACACTGCTCTTACTTTTTTGTTAGTAGGGTGTACTGCATCTAAGTACATAATTTATAGTAAATAACCTCTGTACGAAGGAAATGTAAATGTAAACATAATGTTACACTTGGTTTTAAGGCTAGTTGTTGAAGAGGAAGGAGTGATACCAATTTCTTCTATTTCTTCTCTATAGTATTTTTAATGAAGCATTTAATGAATTGCACAATTTTTGTTTTCTTTAGATTTTTTTGAAAAAGGGAAAAGTAACATCTTCATTACTTTTTCCTGCCCCTCTTTTGTCTTAGTCAAAAGGGTTATTTTTGAAAGCAGGATACAGATTATCAGTGGAAAGTGGAGCCCTTTACCTTAAGACTGGCAGCCTAACAGGTGGAAACTCTTAATATGCCAGAAAGGTGTGGTGTCTTCTGTGCAAAGATAGTGTGATGTCACCATCAGCCCCAACCAAAATCAGCTTTACCCAAACCACAAAAATTTGCAGAAAAATATTTGCAATTTAAGCATGGAATATAAAATTTAACCCTCAGACAAATCCTACAGAATTCTATGGAAAATTTGCTGTTGACTTTGAGAGCAGGCTTGGAAATTACCTATTCCTGACTGACCTAGGTGATAGCTGACTCACTGACTAGCTCAGCAGAACTGAAAAGCATGAGCTGGTTTAATTTCACCATTTTGTGGCAGTTCTCTCTAAATTCCTATAAAACATTTAAAAAGCACATTACAATGACTGCCTGGAGCACTGCAGGTTAATTATTTCCACTCATCTTAATTAGATAATAGTGTGAACACTATGAAGGTATCCTCAAATTATTCATTAAAAGTATCTCTCTTTGGTCTTTAACTTTCCTAATGAGTATGAAAAGACTTCTCTCCACAAAATACTGGTGTGCTTGTTAAGGGATGTTACAACACACTCCACACACGTGACTTGGAGGAGACACAGGTGCTTCTCCCCGCTGCAGGAGGTACCAGACACCTGGGATCTGCTGCAGCCGCTGGCACTGAGCCTCTCACTCGGCCTGGAGCTGCTGTAGGTGTTTCCCAGGACACACAGCCCAGTGGCTGGGACTGCAGTGACCACCCCTGTCCCTGCTCTGACTCCAGCTGCTGTGCCTTTGGCAAATGTGTCTGAGTCCAGCATGGAACATGTTCACATATAGCATTGGCACAGTTTAGATAAGAAGCTAAATTCAGAGGTAATGAATATTTGAAAGGTCTCTTTCTCTTTCCTTAAGATTTCTTTACTTTTTCATTAAAATTATTAACTGCTCTTAAGCATTTTTGGTCTTTTTTATTTTTCTCCTTTCTCTGCTGAACTCTTTCATTCCAGCTCATCTCATACCATCCATTTGATTTCTGTCACTCACATTTGGTTGACTAATTTTTTTTTTTTTTTTTTTTTGTTTTCAGTGCTTTCTCTAGTCTTCTTACAACGGTATTTTTCATTTTTTGCTTTCATATTTTACAGCAGAGGCACTGTGCCATTGGTTTTTAGCCTCCAGGATAGAACAGATCCTTCATTCCAGTTGAAGCATCAATTAGTTTTCCTCCACTGCAAAACTCCATGAATCTCCACTAAACCTGATAAACTCAATCTCGTAATTAGTAGAAATTAAATCTCTTGAACAGCTTTTCTTTGTGGGTTTGTGCTGCTGTTTGTGACCTGCTAAATGCTTGGGGGGGCTTTCACTGTCCCTACTGTGCCCTCTCTGGTGCCAGCCCCTCAGGCTCTTCACTGACCAGGGACACCCCAAAGAGGTGTCCAGAAGTGTCTGCCCAGTGCTGGGGCCCATTTCACTGTTACTTCAGTTTCCACCTTCTTCACTCTTTGTGTCCAGAAGCCATCTGCAATGCATCAGCATCACTTGCTATTTCTCAGCATCACTTGCTATTTCTGTGGCACCAAATTGCTTGTGAAGAGACAGAGAGAATGATCCTTTATCTGTCTTAAAAACCTCTTCCTAATCTGTCTTCATTCTAGATCCCCACAAGATAAGTAACTTTGTGTTGATTTAAGTTGTTCTGTGAGCATTTGTATGCATTACAGATGGATAAAAACTTCTAATAAACAGCAAAATGGAGGAGGGGACAAGGAAGGAAACTGCACAGTTCAGCAGAGCAGTAAATATGTTTTATTGTGCACTTTTTCATATGCTTACATGGTCCACTTCAAGTGAGATTTTTCTGAAGAAAACAGGTGATCTGGTATAAATATATTTCTTGTCATAGGGGACCAGCTTAGTTTTACACACACTTAGTGTGTGTGCAAATGTGTTAAGTGGTAAGTAATGAATTAAGTCATCTTGACATACTTGGACCTTTTGAAGTATTGCACTGAAAAAACTCTCTGCAATTTTCAGTGTTTATGCACCTGGCAATGTTTGTAACACTTTTTGGTAGTGTTTACATTGAGCATTTGTATAGAAACTTTATAACATAAGCAGTTTTTCAGATTGAAAAGCTGCATATATATATAATGGAAAGGCATGGTTGGAATGATAAAGCTGTAGTTGGGAAATTTAATGAAGACTGTCAAGAGAAAAGTATGGCCATTTCTCTGCTTTATCACTTTTATACTTTGATGCTTATCTACTCTATTTCTTCTCTCCAGTGATACTACTTAATCCTCTCTTCTTTCATCCTTTTTCCTTTGACAATCCTACAAATGCCAAACTGTAGTAACTGGTTTTGACAAGATCACTGGTTCTTTGCCCTTTATTTTCAATCAAATCCCATTGCCTCCAGCCTTCCCAATTGGCTCTGATCTCTAATTTATTGGTAGAGAAGTGTAACTATCAGTTCCTAATCTGCATCTGCCATTGGGAGACTGATTTATAACAGTACGTACAAGAGAATTTAAAGTGAAGGAGAGCAATCTGACTTTTAAATTAGAGTTCTAAGATATTCCCTAAAATGCTGCCATTCATTTTTTAACTCAGTACATTCATAGGTGATCTGATATAATCTATAGGGTTTTAGTAGTCAATGCAGTTGATAGGTAAATATTGCAATGAAAAACAGGAAGCTAGGGTCAGTAGAGGAAGAATCAATAAAATGCATGTGTACAGACAAATGAGATTGTCAGGAATGTTTTCCTGGCTTGTCAAAGACTGCTGATGATCTACCACGTAGCCTACTGACAACTCACACAGCTCCTTGGCAGGTGCTTCCAAAGAACTGAGGCTGAGACTTATAAATATTTATGTTGTACATAATTTCATTCTATTCCCAAGCTCTCTACACAGAAGGCACACGTACCCTGATTTGTCTCTCTTCCACAAGTCCTGAACTGTGAATATGAAACCTGCACTTCATTTTGTCTCCCCTGTCACTCCATCTGTGATGAACCATTAATGTTTAGTGGGGCTGCCAGCCCTTAAGGTCCTGAGAGAAATCCCATCATACAGCTGAAATTAAGCATAAATCATCATGTCAAGAAATCACTTAATGCGTTTCCCTTTCGGTTTTCAGAGTCCTTGTCACTTTTGTCTCAAAATTTTGTATTTAAAAAAAAATTATCTGTCCAGCCTAGACTTCTGGTGTTATGCTAAATCTCTTCCAAAAATATCACATCCAGAACTAATATAAAAGACAATTTTTCCCCATTTTTTTGTGGGAAGACATAAAATCCTGTAGGTGAACAAAATCCAAATTCCAGCTCTACTGGGACCTTAGCTGTACTGTTAAAGCATTTTAGGTGGCCTGTGGATTGTAAATGCTGCTGACTAAAAAGCAGAGTTAGATTTAAACAGTGTGAGTTAACCTGCTGACTTTGCCAAATATAGGAGGGAGACTTTGAGAAGGAAAAAAATTAACAAAAAATCATTAAGAGAAAGAAGAGTGGGGGGGAAAAAAGAGGTAGTTTACATGTGATTTTTGTCCTTCACTAAGAGTCATGGAGGAAATTTTTGGAAGAATTGTTTCTAGTTTTTGAACTAGAAACATCCTCCATCCCCAAAAGCCTTTAGGGACTCAGATTACTATGCCTTCTGTGTATATTTATCGCCTAAATCCCATTACAAAAAGGCAGCAATGAGGCAGGTGGGTACTTCTTTGAACAGAGAGAATTTGATGAAAGCAGGAAAGGTGAGCATGGCTTTGAGGGCAAGGGCAGCAACAGCAAGGTCTATCTTGTGCACTTAGTGGGTGTTTAAGATAGACATTCTGATTTATCTGCCACTGCTGCAAAAAGTGGCCTACCTGCCCTTGCTTTCATGCTGACTACAAAGAATTTTCAAAGACACCAATCACACTTAGAAAGGGAGATATTTTGCCTCTGAAAACTCCTTGCTAGATGGTCTTTCCTGGGGTAGTCTGACCTGTCTCTGCAACAGGGCAATATGTAATATGTACGGTCTTTCTAAAGCTGGGATCACATATCTGCAAAAAGTAAATACACTGAGTTAAGATAGTCTAGGTGTGGATCTATATGATTAGAAATATACAATCATTTATTAATCCCTTATAATTTTTAGCTTATAAAAATTTATACATTTTTGTATTTTTTGATAACCAGCAGTGTCATCACTGTGATAAAAAGATTACTAGGACAGACACATGACAAAATTCTGGATGCTTTTGGTCAAGTACAATTTTTTAAAGCAGCAGTTTGGAAATAGATTGCACTGCCCATGTTGTACTCTTGATATTAAACCTCGATTAATAAGTTACAGTTCTCTCGTTTAAGTATCTCTACACAGGAGTTTAAGTCATTGGTGAATTTAACAGTTGCAATTACAGATATAAATCATGCTAAATGGCAGGCACTCCCACAGGGTGCTGTGTGCCCCATGTCTGTGCACTACAGGGCTACCAAGATGTGAGAATGCGTGCACCGTGCTCCAGTTACAGAACTGTTGGTGAAACGTGAGCGCCTCTGGGGACAGTTGCCCACAACTCCACGTGGTGTCATGCAGAGATGAGTTCTAGGGCACTCCCACAGTGATTTCTGGGGAAACATGTGTCTCACAGTTTAATTTTCATTGCAGGGAAACAGATTATTAAATCCACGAGCAAGCAGCACCAGTGAACTAACCTTAATTTGAAGAACTTTCACATCTTGCCCAGAGGAGTTTGTGCCTTACTGGGTTAGGGATAGGAGCTATGACATTTCTAGTCAACATATTTAGAGAGGAAAAAAAAAAACCAACAACAAAAATAATCTGCAAAATTCAGTTTTTCCTGTATATCTGTCTTCAGGCTAAGAATTACTATTATTCAATTGTAGAAGTTTTAAGGAAATAGCATCAGTCCATCATTATCAGTGTGTTGATGCTTCATAGCTCTTCATGACCAGCCACTTTAAGGACTGGTAATAAGTTTCCTACTGTGTAAATAATTTTAATCTATAACATTAACTAGTTTATTAATGTTCATGTTAGAGGTTAAGGTTTTTCCTTAACCTGTTTCAAATTGCAAATAGGTACAGAATTCACAGAAATTATTAAAATATTTCATCTTCATGATCACCTTCAGTGTTTTCACACAGCATAGGCTCAGTGTGCAGTATGTTTTCTCTGTATTAAGTTTTTTCTATTTTAGCTCATGAAAAATCACGTTGAAAGTTGCAGTACTGATCAGGAGATCATTACAGCAGTAGCTGCAGAATAAACTAACTGCAGCCATTGGGAATGAAAAGCTTCCATGCTGTTTTCTCATACTGTGAGAAGATAAACCAATCCTCTCACCTCTGCCCTGACCATAGTGTCAAAATTTTAAATTAGCTGCCAGAAGTGAGTACAGAGCTGTACTGTTCTCCTCAGTTACTCACTCCTCTGATATTACTTTCTCCTCACTCCTTTGATATTACTTTTTCCTATATATGTTATTTTGGTTTTGACCTTAATCATATTATTGCAAAGCCCATATGGCTTGCATTGAATTCCATGAGCTTTTTGTGTTTTAAAAGTAGCAAAATTGTCTATTTACTCAAGGCTTTTAGCTTCAAACCATTTAGAAATAATACATGCCTTTATGTTTTTTAAAGCATTGTATACATCATCAGTAATTACATAGGTGTGGACCTATGCAATTGGATGTGTATAGTAAATTTTTAAAATCTTTACTCAGACAAATAAGATATCAGTAGATATTTCTGCATCATGTCTATACTAGAAGACTTCCTAATAAAAAATCTTTCAGATAAAAAGATTTCTTTCATGCTCAGGTAGATACAGTACAGGCATAGTGTGATACAGCAGACATTGCCAGCTGAGACAGCAAGCTACCCATTTAAAGGCTCAGGTTTGGTGCTCAGACTAAAAATAGGAAGTTTGAGATCCCATCAGATCCCGGATTGCATTTTATTTTATGCATTTATCTGCACTCTGTTTCTGAGTTGAGCTGATGGTTAGGTGCTACAGGATAAAAGTGTATTCATTCTTATTATTTGTATTAAAAGACATTTCCTGAGATAGTCATTTAGGTCCATCTGACCTTGAGCTGAAACTGGGTTGTTTTGTGTATTCACCAAAGCTGCTGCTCGCTCAGAGGCAGAATTTGTCTGCTGAAGGTTGGTTGATTTTTTCAGGCTTGGCTGAGTCATCCCTGGTTTTTCTCATTTCTTTTTCATTTCCTTCAATGTTTCGTTCATATACAAACTGATATTTTTTCCCTTTTATTTACAAAGTTTAATATCCTTAAAGCTTCTTGCTTGCTGTTCCCAAATACAAGCACATACTTAAAGATGGCTTGGGAACAGTTCTACATCATGTCTCCAACACCAGGATTCAGTGCAATGGCAGCAGGGGGATAACCAAAGATTATCCTGGTGCCTGTGCCCTTAGCACAGGACCTGTCAGTTGTGTCTTTCATGTCTTGCCCCATCTGTTTTGCACTCTGGCTGTTGTGGCAAGAGCCATCATAGAGCAGTGTTTGTGTTTCTGTGCATGCAGTTGAAATGAAAAGTGCAGGAGTTGCATAATGTGCCAGCCAAGCTCTGCCTCTCTCAGGAACATAAATCAGGTACTGAGCTGTTTTACAGGTGTTAAGTCTGCCATTTGCAGTAAATATCCACCCAGGCAATGCTTGCTCATATCACCCATTTTTTATAAGATGGTTGGTTTGGCCTCACAGGAAGATACTCCAACAGTTTCCATCACAGTAAATAAGGGTGATGCTGTTCAGCTGCTTTATAGCACATGAACATTAGCTATTCAGCCAAATTAGTTCTTATAATGAGAGTACAAATAATAGTTATATTTTATATATGTAGAGTGCTACATACTAAAGGGAGACTGACTACACATCATGGTTGGTATTTTACTACTCAGAAAAGGCAAAAGTACCAGATTGGTTATCACAATTGCCGAATAAATTATATGGGAAAGCTCAGCCATGGAATTAGAAGTCTGCCAGAAAGGACAACAAAAGATATCTTTGAGATTTCATTTTGTTTTGGTTTTGTTTTCCATCTTAAAATTCAAAAGGAAATAGACTTCTTTAAAATATTTTAAGATTAAAATTTGTACACACCTTCTTTTACCTTCTGTTGTTTCAAATTAATAATCTGAAATTTCTCTGTTAGATGATTTAAGGTGGGTTGTAAGAATATTACAACAGATGCACACAGACAAATAAATCCCCTTTATCGGAAAGATGCTGGAAAGATATAAAGACAAAACAATTTTGTTGTCCTGTTCAAAAATTCTGGTTGCCCTTTGCGATTCATGGTGGCTGCAATCTGTTTGGCCTTTTCCCATCAGCGTTCTGCTCTAATGATGAACTCTGCAGCATGTACAGAAATTGTTCTCAAGCCTCTGTTAACAGTCCTGATGATATATTTTTTAGGTTTCCTCTACGCTCAGAACAGTACCAAACGCAGCATTAAAGAGCGACTTATGAAGCTCTTGCCCTGCTCGGCTGCCAAAACGACATCTCCTGTTACTCAAAGCAAGTTTTATTTTTCTTTTTTTTTTTTTATTTGATTTTTTTTTTTAGGTTTGCATGCATCAAACGTTATGCTTTCATTAACTGCTCATTTGAGAGGCGAGATATCTGCTGAAGTAATCATACAGTTTATTGAGGTTTAAAATCTAGCGACGCACAGATTTGTCTATGCAGAGTAGGATGGCAAGAGACCAGTGCCACGGTCTGCCACACAGGAGCTTGGCAACAGCAGCAGAGGGGATAACCAAAGATTATCACTTGGCACTTATGATCTGAAAGTTAGTTGACAAGTGATTCCATGGTTAAATTTAATACTTGCTCTCCATGTATTTGAAAAATTGGCATTTTTATGCACGTGACTGTGTGTGCTTGCTGTCCAATACGCGGGGGTACCATCATAACTGGTCTGGGAGGAAAGGATTGGCCCTGCAGGTTTTGAATATAGAACTTCAAACTATTTAGGGAACAGGACTTAAAGTTGGTGTCTGAGAGAAAAAGAAATAATGAGATTGAAAAGAATGTGAATGTGGATATACAGGAAAAGCATACTGATATTATACTGAATGTCTTGATAAAATCTCTCCAGAGTAGGTAACAGATAAATATAGAGGGGCAGCAGGAGTGAGAGAGAGATCAATACATATATGCATATATATTCCTAGATAGAGATTAATTATAGTAATAACATTACAATGTCTTTCTATATAAGTTGACTCCTATAGCAGATTTTAAAATATCTCTCTGAATCCAATTCCATCTAGATTAATTTGACTGAATTCTAGGCAGTAATATGAGCACCTAAAACCAGAAGCTGAATTGTCCATGTGTTTCCTGTATACTCTTCTGATAAAGCATATCAATCAAGCTCAGGAAAAAAAAGTCCTGCAAGAGCAGTTCCCACGTCTAGTGAATTTAGGACAACCAAAGGCAACTTGACTAGAGATACAGCCCCCTACTAAATGTCAAGACTTCACAGGTATAGATCTAGGGTTTCTTTATGCTATCCCCCTTCACTCTCTTTCATATGCTCCTCTGTAGAGAAAACTCTGGTACTTGCTTTCCTCTTAAGCATTTGAGATGAAAAGGGCTAAATTTCTGGTTGTACACTGATTTATTTTTTTCATGGTGTCTTCAGCTGATATGTTTTAATTGAAAATAAGGTAGCTTAAAAATTGCAGTTACTGTTGGGGCACTTGTTAATAACTCTTTCTGGATAAGGTATTTTCAGCTGCATGACCTGAACAATATAGCCCTAGACAACAAAATGAATCAGAGAATCACAGGTTTGCTTGAGTTGGAAGAGAGATCTTTAAAATCATCTAGTCTAGTCCTCCACAAGACCAGGTTGCTCAAAGTCCCATCCAACCTGAACATTTCCAGGGATGGGGAATGGAATAGATAATGAAATAGAATTAATAGAAGTTTGATCTGTTTGTTTGAAGTTGCTGGGGGAGTGACACATCCTTATTCCTTGCACATTTCTATGTAAGCTCTTCATCTGCACAGGTAACAAAATATATTTAGAGTCAGTCTCAGAAACCTTGACCATGTCAAACTTATATTTTCCTTACTGAAAGTATTCTATAAACCAGGAGAGCAGTTGAACTAAAATGAGTATCAAATATTTCCTATTTGAGAACCAGCAGTAAAAAAGGTGCATTCAATAATTTTCTCTGCAATCTCCTCCATAAATAAGTGCTACATTAAGTAAGAATGTTATATCAAGTCAAAATCTTGAATAAGATTATCATTGTAGTTATACACTGTTATTATTCTATTTTAGCATCATGTGCTATTTTATTTCTGCTAGCATGAAAGAAGAAACATTGTAGGGTCCTAGGAATGAAAACAGCACCGCTTGCAATAAGAATCATATTATGTGAATTCCTTAGAAATTATCAGGGAAATATTTTAAACAATTAATTTATTGAAATATACATAGCCTGAATTTGCACTTCTGTACTTCTATCAATATGGGCTTACAAAGGTTATCTAAAAATTTAAAATCTTGTCTCAGCATTTGTATTGAACATATTTCAGCATTGCTAATGAACAAAGCATGTAAAAGAACTTTCCTTGTGTGCTCTAGTCTAGTCAGTCTAAACTTAAAACCATCATTACCTAGATATCTGCATGTGCTAGTACACTAGGGTAGGACTACCCTCAGTGGTTTTGATAAATAAAAACATGCTAAAGTTATTAATAAGGAGGCTATAATGTGAAGTTTTTGTAGGGAAATGCATGTGCACAATTTTTTACAGATATGAATTATTTGAAGAGTACATTTGCTTTTTGCTGTGTTTTTGCCGTTTTGTTCTTAAATGAATAATGAAAGGTTCAAAACATATCTCCTATGACATTTACATTTAAAAATGTCTTTACTTTTTAGCTATAAGAAATCTACTTATTAATTAATTAAGCAAGAATATTTTGTTTAGTACATTAATGAGGGATTGTGAACTTGTTTCTGGTTTTCAATTGACATGAAATTTTATTTCTATGAAAAAATAAAAAGTACTCCTAACTGATCTAGGCTGAATAAACCAAGGAACTGAAATAACTAATGTCATAGAAATCATTATTGTTTAGAAATAGATAAAAATAGAAATCGTAAAAATAGATTTTCACACACTTTCCCGCATATTTTAAAGTATAGATTTTTCTCTTCCAGCCTGGTATCTAGGACTGTGAAGAAAAAAAATTAAAAACTAAATGCCTCATGAATGCTATAGCATTTTAGTCATCACAGTTGGTTGATTTTAAGTAAGTTTATGATGATCTTACTTTTTTATTATTTCTAGCTATAAGACACTAGAGAAGTCAAGTGTAAAGAATGTTTTATTGAACCTCTTCATTAACATCATCAGCTTATTGCAGTCTTCTACATGCTCACTGAATCATTTAAAGGCAATAAAAATGTTTACTGCTAAGGATACACTAAATATTGTGCTCAGCACATTGTCTGGCCTTTTATCTCTAGCCTCACATTTATTATGTGTATTCATTTAGCTTCCAGAAAAGCTTGTGGATGTCTCTCTAGGTAGCCAGATGTTTTACAAATGGGTGCTTAGAGAACTCATTTCAAGTTAAGTCTTTTTCTGTCTAAAAACAAAACCCATTTAAATCCCATGTAACCATTCAAATATAAAATACAAGTGAGCTTTCAACAATATTTATTCTCAGGTTGATTTTTTTCCAATTTAGTCTAAGTACCTAATGTTGAGTTGTGATTATCAAAAAAAGATCATCTGGATCACACTGAGATCATCCTCCTCAGAAGAGTGCTAACAGCAACATATTTTTCACAGGAGAAAGGAAAAAGAACTAAATTTTGTGAAGATTTTTCCAAATAGTTTATTTTTTGTTTAGCTGAACTGTATCTTCTGATGCCAAATTTCTCCCAAGCAGCTGAAAGCTATTATTTCTGCATTATAACAAAACGAAAATATATGAAACTGTAGGCATAATACTACTTTAGTTGAGTATTCTAATACTATGTGTTTATGAATATTGAAACAAATAAAACTTTATTCTAAGAATAAAGAGTCCCACATTCTAATGAAATAAAATATGTATCTTCAACATTGTAGAAGTGACAATTTGGCATTTGTAGAGTTATATTGCTATAGTTCCTATAGCTCCTAAATCAAAATAAGGCAGTAATTTCATTTCATTAATGTGGACAAGTTACGTTTAAGGCTGTCAGTACTTAGAAATGGACACACACATTTTTATTTTGATCACAAGTGACTGGCACTCTACTGTGAAAGTTCCTTTAGCTGTTTCATTGAACTTTCACATTTAAAACTCTACCTAGGAAAAAATGAATTGCTAATTCTCGTTGTTTTAAATCTACACTTAACTGTAAACCTTGAATGTGTATATCCACATTCTTACTTACCTAAAGAAGAGGTCACTAAAACTATCATGTTCCTCAGTTAGGCTGCTCACCCTCAATAATATTTCTCCTAAAGGGTCAGTTGTATGATACTCAAAGTAAGATCTGCTGCTGGATATGCAACATCAATTTCACATGCTTTCCAGAAGACAACTTCACAATAAAAATCCCAGCCTGATACAGTCAATTCACATGCATTATCTAACTGAAGGAAAATTTTCAGTTTTCTGGAGGTTGCTAAAGTTTTATAAAATTATTTCCTTTGGTCAAAGAGTTGAACAAACAAAAAAATAATACTGAATGTATCATGCATGCTCTTGTAGGATGCTGTCTTTCCAGTTTATTGGTATTATTACTCATGAGATAATATGCAGGCTACTGGATCATCACTGCTGTTTACTATTCTTTGCAGCCACAGAAGCAGATGATAGACACCCTTTTCCTATGAGTTCAAAATGGACTCATCATTTGTCATTAAATCTGCAAAAACAAGTCTATAAGAGAATGTCTTTTCTTTCTTCCTTCCTTTCCCTTTCCCTTTCCCTTTCCCTTTCCCTTTCCCTTTCCCTTTCCCTTTCCCTTTCCCTTTCCCTTTCCCTTTCCCTTTCCCTTTCCCTTTCCCTTTCCCTCCCCTCTTCTCCCCTCCCCTCCCTTCCCTCGTCCCTCTTTACTTTTTTCTTCTCTGTCTTTTTGAAAGGGTTAAGCATTTTCACTTCCTGTATTTCCTGTTGAGCTTTCCTTCTCTGTCTCTTGTATTCTGCAGACACTGTAGAAGATGAAATGGAAATGGCCACAGTACGACATAGACCTGAAGCTCTTGAACTGCTGGAAGCACAGAGTAAATTCACAAAGAAGGAACTTCAGATCTTATATAGAGGTTTCAAGAATGTAAGCACTTCCTTTTTGAATTTGCAATCTGTTTATGGGATGTGCCACTGCAGTCTCAGCTGTGGAAGAATGACTGGCTGTGCCGCTCATGAGATTCAGTAGCTAAATACTGCATGTCTGATCAGATGAGGAAACAATCACTCTGAAACAATTGGTCTAAAGTCATTAAACTATTTAATGAACAAAAGATGCAAATAGAAAATAGAAATCATCAAGGGGAGAATTATAACTTAGTAGGAGAAGTTAGTTACTTAATAGAATAAATATAACTTATATAGTAGGGCTTTGTTCAAAGACAAATTGGAAGTTGTATTGAAGTAGTTTGTCTAGGAATGCAATAATGGAAGAGTCCTGAAAAATTTGGTCAGTAAGAAGAAAGATTTTGATTTTTGTATTCACAGGAGCTGTCACAAGAAGTAAGTGATTTCAACTGCACTAGGTGACTTTTTTATTTGGCGAACAGCTGTAGATAACTTCATCAGTTCTCACTAGTTCTACAAATCTGTAAACTTCTTAGATCACTTTATTAGGAGTAATTGTCTTTTTTGTTTTTCCTGAAAATGTCTGATGTAGTGGCAGGTCCAATGTTTTATTTAGCAGGGATTCCAACTAAGGATCCCAGTACACAGGAGTAATCTGACTCCTTTTCCAGTGTATACAGCTACCCTGCAGTGCTGGGCTTGGCTTTGACTTGTGAGGCATTCATGGTTAGTACAGCAAAGAAATAAAACTCAAAAAGATGGTAGTAAGTAGTACTGAACTATTTTTTCTTAAAAAATATACATTTTCTCTATTTATTTTACTATCCTGTATCTGATTTAAAAAAATGTGGAATATTGAATGCAGTTAACATTGGATAGAAAATATTAAAGAAATATTATATTAAAAAATTAACAATAGCAAATTTTTAATCAAGAATGTTTAATGTTAATCTATAATTTCAGCTGTAAGTATTGCAGCTGTGCAGATGCTATGTTTCCTGCTAAGCTGAAGCTAAAGATTAATTTAATTGTATTTATCACCTTGTAGTTTACCTTTTCTTTCACACTTCTTGGGTGAAAAGGGCCAATCTCTTGCCCATGGCATTTACTATTCAGATGAGATAATAAAAACACAATGAAACTCCATTATGGAATCAGAGAGGATATCTTCAATAGCTTGTACAAGAAGTGTAAATCTTGCAGTTCTTAGCTCTCCTGCATTCTGTAAAGAAGCCAAGACATGCAAAGGGATTTTTAAACACATATTTTTATCAAAAGCTTACAATGCAAGCAAGACAGAGTCACTTAATGTGTCCTGTCTGTATCATTCTCAGTTCCAGAAAGTTAATGTATAATGTTGGCATGTTAGTGATTAACAGTGATTGCTCTTAAAAGCTTTTCATTTCCTCAGGGTTCCAGAGAACATTCCCCTGCTAATGACAATATTCTCCAGGCATTGCAAATCATGATCTAATGTCCCTAATTATCTAAGGCAAAAAGGTAGAAAGTATAGTGGATAAAATAAGCCTTCTGTCTCTTTCTCAAGAATAATTATTTTTAGAGTTTCAGAAGCTAAGAACCTTGATATTTCTTTGCATAAAAATAAGTATGGAGAATGAGAATAGGTTATAAGGAAGTACTTTAGTTGATAACCCTTTTTAGCATTTTCTGAAACGAGGAATTCCAGCTCTTCATGTGCTTTTCTGTTCCAAGATGTGTGTTCTCCTTACATGAAAGGAATGTTGATGGTAAGACATGGTAATACATTTTTATCCAAGTTTCATTTCCTTATCAGTACATGACAAGTCAAGATATGCATGTATAACATATCTTTGACTAGATGATAGAGTTAATGGACATGAACTTCAGTGGTTTTGTGTATAATATCATTGCAAAGTTATCAATTATGACCTAAAATGCTGTAAATCATGCCCAGGGCTAATGACTGTTATAAAGATAAATCAGTTTAAAGTAGTATTCTTTAGCCCAAGCATTAGATTTCAGAAATGGATGATTTCAAGCTTTTTGTTGAGTTGGAGTTTGTTTTATTTCTCATATTAGCAGTTTCTATTGCAATATATGGTGCTAGATCACAGTTCTCTAATCACTTCAGAGAACTGGTAGGACTAGTCTACCTCAACTCTATGAGCATCTTGTCTGTGCTGATTAGTTCACCTTTCCTGCCACGTATCTACCCTTTATTGAATATATCTTGGGTGGCTTTGGTGGGTACTGATCACAATAGCATTGCAATTCCTCCCATGGTCTGTTCTTGGACCATCCTCCCCTTAAAGTGCTCCATCATCCTCTTCTGCCTGCCACAGGCCACCTGCCTTCTGGCAGTGTCATCCAGCTTAGTGCTGTCCTGCTAGTATTTCCAAGCACACATAAGCCTGTGCGCTCCACACGTTCTGTTTTGTGTACCAACTTCTCCTGGGTGCCACCAGCTGGACACTGACTTTGCTTTGTTGGGCATGAGCCAGCAAATATGTCTGTCTATAGTAGGAGTCCTAGTAAAATATCTGTATTAAATATCTGTATATGTAGTATTGAATATCTGTATATGTTGTATTGAATATCTGTATATGTTGTATTGAATATCTGTATGTGGGCCAAGCCCTGGTAAGCCCCAGTTGGTCTTGAAGGGCTGTGATGTCCTTAATTGGGCCCAGCTGTAGCTAGTCAAGATAACTGGGATAAAAGGGGGCTGGGTTGGCCAGTCAGGGAGAGCCTGGAAGGAGCTCTGACTAAGAAGCAGCAGCATGAAGAGAAGAGGGAATAGTACTGTGAAGAGCTGCTGCAAGAAATATCAGCGAGAAGGTATGGGAGTCTAGAAATATAATGACAACAGTATGGGACTTAAGAAATTGAATACAAGATCTGTCTATGCAGAAAAGGCAGTTCTGCTTTAGGTAAGGCAGTTCCAGCAGGTCAAAGGAGCCCTGAGAGGTCACACCAGCCCCTCACTCAGCACTGGTGAGGCCACATCTGAAGTGCTGTGGCCTGTTCTGGGCTCTCCAGTAAAACAAAAGCATGGACATAGTGGAGAAAGTTCAGCAAAGGGTCACAAACATGTCTAAGGGACTGGAGCTCCTCTCCTGTGGGGACAGGCTGGGAGAGCTGAGATTGATTAGTCTGGAGAAGAGAAAGATCAGCAGGGATTTTATCAGCATATATAAATATCTGAAGGGAGGGTGTAAGGATGGAGCCAGGCTCTTTTCAGTGGTGCCCAGTGCCAGGACCAGAGGCAGTAGGCACAAAGTGAAGCACAGGGTGTTCCCTCTGTACATCAGGAAACACTTTTTCACTGACCAATAGCCCAGATTGCCCACTGGGTTTGTGTCATCTTCCTGCTTGAAGATATCCAAAATTACTTCTCTGGACATGGTCCTGGAGATCCTTTTCAGGACCTATGCAGGAATGTGCAACCAGATATCTCCAGAGATCCCTTCCAACCCCAGCCATTCTCTGAGTCTGTGATATTCTGTTTAATCTTTCCACTAAGAAGGAAACTACTGAAAAGATTTAAGAAACACACAGGCACACATATTTAACATAGTGCCATCAAAATCTTGTGCAGATCCTACCTCTGTGCTTTATGCCTTTCACCTGATATTTGCCTGATTTACTATCTCTTTGATAATTTAAGTATATAAAGCAAGATAAATTAAAGCATGAACTTAAGTTGTAGTAGTTCTGCTGATGTTGTGGTCCTGTTAGATGAAATCAGCAGTGTCCCACAGCACATTAGTGCTAATTGAAAAGCTTCTGTCTATAGAATCTCACTCCAGCCTGCATATTTCCCTGAATCCTTTTGAGTTTTAGGTCCCTTCTGAGATAGGGATGAGCAGAACTTTTCATAGCTTACCTCCAGTTATTTGTTATTTCTGGCTTCAAATTGCTTACATGTAGTTCTGACTTCAGATGAAAAAGCAGTAAAATACACCTGCATTTTTGTAAGTGTTGATGATGACAGTTTGATTTATTATCATCAATTTGATTTTCCACTGAACACAAATTACATGCAAACTCCAGGCAGAAGGAGCACAGGGTCTCACAGAGCATCTTTGTGTGTATGCAAACACCTTGAAAGATTTAGAAAGTCTCAGATCACATTGTAGTAGAGCTGATGCTCTGAGTAAGCCAGAGCTAGAGTACAAGTGGAGGGAATGCTCAAAGATGATTGAAATGCATTTGAGATAATGGCAGTTTTGGTAGAACTCAAAGTCAACATTTAAAATGAAAGTGGATATACACAAAAGAAAATGTAAGGAGGTGGGGTAAACACCTTCAGATGACATAACATCTATTATATGGAAAATTATCAAGGGAGAACTTATGTCTATATTAGGCAATTTAGCCATTTTTAAGCTTCTATACTATCCTTGAAAAATGAGCTTAATATAAGGCCTAAACCCTTCTCAGGCTGAAAAGGTTGTCCCCAGCACTCTGGCTTTGCAATATTCCTGTGCTGCTGTTGATGAATTGTTGCTCAGCTGCCATCACAGTGGGACATTTCCAATTTATATTTGGCTTCCTGTCATCCCATTTCTTGTAAATTGAAATTGTGATTGCTGCAGTCATTAACCTTTCAAACCAACAGCTCTGTGGCAGTCCTAGTACAAGTGGTACTTCACAATAACTTGTACAGACTATCAAGCATGGACTCAACATGTGGTCTTTCTTTCTCTTCTGTCCATTGATAGATCTCTCCCAGTTTTAAAAGCATCCATTTAAAAAATACCTAGATAATGCTTTTGCTGCACAAAAGATGCTCCTGTGCTAAATATAAATGTTAAAAATATTTTCATTTTGGTTGGTCATTCTTGTAAAAACTTTTGTAGAGCTTTGTGTTGTGGAACTCCTAGACTTTTCCAGAAAACTGGAAGGATTTTTCATGAACCTTAATTTTACCTGGCTGTATGTCAGAGAAAATGTAAATTGAAGTCACAAATGCATAAAAATGTCCGTGGGCACATACTGGAGATTTAAATAGGCAGCTCCACACCTTTGACATTTATTGGGAATTTCTAAGACACTTTTCTTCCCTTTTGCAAATGAGACAAAGAATGATAGTAAGAAAATAAATCTGACAATGTTACAGCACAAAGACCACAGACCTCATCACACCACCCTTCTATGTGCATAAGTTGAAGTATGATCATTTATTCAGAGATTTTTTTATTTCAGTTATGATTTGATGGAAGCATTATATCACTGTGTGTTGCATTTGTGAGTCTCACAGAAAGATTAATGGAAGCTAGTTTCAGAGGTGAAAAGCTCATTTATTGATTGTCTGAAGCATTTGAGTTTTTTGTTTGAACATTTTCCCATTTAGAGTTTTTAAAAACAAAAGAAATTATAAATTTTGTGAAAGTTATTGAGATTTAGAAGAGCAGAATTTAATTAGTACATGGAATACAAATAATTTTCACTGTATAAGTAATTTTTCTACTCCTGCAATTTTTTTCTTAACAATGAAGATGAAATTTGGGTGTATAATGTGCATTTTTCAGGATATGCACTAACTTGTGCAGAAGTTGAAACACCTCAATGTAATCTGGAGTACCAAAGTTAGAGTTTTCAGAATGATTAAATTTTTCTTAAATATTTGTATTCATGATAGTCTAGGAACACTATATACACTATTTGTTTTTTCACTGCAATTGGAACCTACTTGGTAAGAAAGAAGGTATGAGAAGTGTATCTCAGTGTCCTGGACAGGGATGGCTATTAGTTTTTTGGCTGTGCTATTTGCACAGCCTCTGACCTATGGCTAATAGAGATGTACAGTTCTGTATTTCACTTCTGTCTTTCAAATGTAGTTTCTAAGATAATCAATGTCTTGATTAGAAATTATTTAGTACAAATTGAAATCTTGTACTGACAAGGGGATGTAGATATTTGACTATTAATGACATGAAAAAATAGGCATTGCAAAGAGTTAAAATACCTCTGGGATGATCCAAAACAAGAGATTTTGAACTTTCATTCCATTTTCCTTGCTTTTTTACTTAACCTTTTCCACCTGCTCTAAAGCATGACAAGGGACAATGACAACATAATCCTCTTAGTTTATATCTCTGGAACATTGTATATTATGAAAGAGAGGCTTTCATGCTACAAGAAGTAATATTTTAGCTTGGATCAGCTTTCTCTGAACTGGCTGTGTCACCTATCTCACAGAGAAAATAGGATTGTTCAGTTCAGATTGATCTTCAGTTTGTTGTGATCACATTCAGTTCAGTACTGAACCTGCATGTTTGTATTGCAATGAGTAAACGCAGATTCAAGATTAATACAGACCAGAACAGAGAGGAAAAACCCCAACATGGACATGAGTGCAAATGGCACTAATGCAAGAATATTTTGGCCCTGACATCAGTCCTCCAAAGCTTGTCCTTGTAGGTGAAGTAGCTTAGAGCTTAAATATGCTTTTCAACCTCCCATGTGGGGCCCTAGGACAGCAAGGAAGATTTTTCATTTGACCAGCAGTCGGTGCAGTTGCTTTCCTTTGAGAGTTGATGACTGTCTGTACAAGTCTTAGGGCTTCACAGCAAGCAGTCTTAGCAAGATCTTTCCAGATGCAGAATTTCTGACCCGGCAGAAGAGAGCCTAGAAGAAAAATATAGATCAGTTAAAGGTTTCTGCCTGGTTTCCTTGGCTAATCAATACTAAAACCATTTGAGCTACATTCCTCTGTGACTCTGAATATCAAACAGGGGATGCTCTACTGGGCATCAGTGCATGAGACATTCCCATTGTGCTGAAAGCATTTGCAGTGGTGCTGACCCTTCTGCACAAAGCAGTGTTGGAACACCAGTGTTGTGGAGGTTGTACACAAAAAAGTATCAACAACTTGTCTTTTGAAATAGACAGAGTGATGACAGCTGAACAGGTTGTGCCTCAAGCATATGAATCTGCTGAACTTTGAGCATGGAAATGACAAAAAATGGAAAAGAAGTAAATGGAAGTCTAAATCTTACAAGAAAATCAGATAGTAGTAATTCAAACTGAAAATTAACGTTCCCCTATTTTGGAAAACTCTTGTGACTTGTCTCAATAGACTAAACAATGGACATTAGCATAATGAAGATCAAGAAAGTAAGCCTAAAAGCTAGATACCTTGTGTGCTGTCAATAGACAGATTTCTGTAAATCTTCTCTTTCTCTCCAAGGCTTCAGTAGACATGTATAAAGCACATAGCTCAAATCTCCCTTTTTAAAGCTGAGTTCTTGTTTTCCAGTTGTGCCTCAGATTAATTGTTTTATCAACTTTAGATGACTGAAGAATAACTTTAAAATAACCAGCCCTTGCCAAGGAAGCATTTTGCTATTATTCATTCATCATTCGTTTGTTAGGGACTTAGAGGGAACTCTTCCATATTTCAAACAAGGCTATGTGAAAATCTTTTAACAATCTGAGCAATAAATAATTCTTATATTCACCATATATTTCCTTTGAGTGTTAGTAAAGGGACTTGAAACATTTCAAAAAGTTTTCAAGTAAAATAATTTGCAAGTACAGTTTGACAGACCTAGAGTATAGTTGTCAGCTGTCACAAAATTTACAGATTTTCGTGTGTTCCGAAGAGATATTTGTTTCAATTAGTCTCACAGTTACTAGCAGAGATGGAAATCTTTTTTCTGAAAATTAATAATGACCTCAGTCCCTACACTTCTATTCATCTCATGGCTTGCATGAGACACTTCATGTTGTGCTCACTAGGGAAGAAATTTCATCTAGCTTACCAAGGACTGGTAATAATGGCACTTCATAATAGTGGCTGCTTGCTCATGAATTATCTCTAAAAAAAGGTAGGTGTCAAATCTCTAATTAAGAAACATACAAAAAGACTGTGACTTAAATACCCAATATTACTAGTAGTCCAGAGCACCAAATGCCTCTAAAATTCTTCTTTGTAAAAAAAAAAAAAAAAAGAAAAAAGTCCACATTAGTAGAATTTAGTAGAATTCTATTGTTCTATATGCTTGTGTGAGCTCCTCCTATTTGGAATTGGCAATACCCTGTCCTGTGCTCTGGTGTGCTCTCCCTGGGGCTCACTTGTGCCAGGCTGACACTTGAAGCACAGTGCAGACCTTTTGCTTTACCAGCCAGATGCTCAGTGTAACTCATCTGCTGGAAGAGCTGTTTTCTACCACATGAGCTTTTATGTGCATCAGTTTGGAATATAAATGTTTATGTACTGGAATACGAGCGGCCAAATGTCGTCTTTGGCTGCAGCTCACTGCAGTCACTTTTTTGCAGCATCTGGGCAAAGCACTGCAGAAGCTGGTATTTGAGTTATGTGCAGGGGTTGGATTTTGGTTTCTGGGTAATCACCAACATTAGAGAAGTAACTTTTGGTGCAATGCAGCTTTGATAATGTTGTAATTTAAAAATTTAGTAAGGAGACACCTCTTGCTCTCCTTTCTCTGCCCATCGCCTTTTCTTCATGAGCTGCAATGCATATTAACTGTAACTGCTATAAACATTGTTCTTTATCACACACAGCTTAATGTAAAATTGTTCTGTGAGAATATTTATTAGTTAAAACAGCAGCATTCAAAAATCCCTCTACCTGTATTTCTTGCTACCAGTTTCCTTACTTTCAAAGAATTTGTGTACAAAATGTTATAATTCTTTATTTAATCTTGTACTAAGTTATCTCTCTGTTCCCCTCCAATTCAGATGCAGCATGTGGACACATATATTTTCAGGTGAGGGTCCTAAGCCTGCAAAATGAGGGGAGAGGGAATAAATATACCTTCTGGTGAAACTTCTTGATGGTACAGTTCAACCTTTTGGATGGACTTGATAGATAAATCTTATTTGTGCTGGACTTGGGTATCTGTCATGGATTCCAAATGATTTTGGATCTATTTTTTTCTACTTTAAATTTCTGATCAATGTGAACAAAATTAGCAACATACAGGTTTTGTCAGAAATAAGAGAAACAGACAAAAGTCCTTCCTTTATTTCAACAGAATTAATTTCTGTTTACAAATGTCTTTAGATCAACATCTGTGCTAAAAATAAACACTGGCAAATCTTCAAATGAAATAGCAAATCACAAGTAACAAAGCCTCAAGGTCACGTCTTTCAGTGTCAGGGAAGTTTACTACAAGTCTTGGGTCAACCTGCATTTACCTTCGAGTGAAAGTGTCTGACAGAGCCTGTATTCTTTAGATCAGCTGGACATTTGTGCAGTTGCACTTCAGTTATGTGAACGATTCTCATATTGGCTTTAATGGAATTTATTCAACCCAATGAATTCCATTGTGAAATATTCTGAAAAGATCTTAGATACGGTGAGTGTCAGAGAAGAAATAGGAGCCAATAACTCAGAAGACAGCATGATTCAGTAAACACAGCATGAAACTAGAAGTCTAAAGACTCCAACCTTTTGGCCCTCTGGCTGGTTTATAAACTGCCACACACCTTTAAAAGCCTTAACTATCATGCTAAAAGCCTTCTGGCTTGCCTGAGACCATTATACCAGTGCTTCAGGGCCTGCGTGGGCTCCACATTGACAGCTGCCTAATTTAATGTCTCTGCTGTGACAGCCAAAACCCTTCAGAGGGTCCCTGGCTATCGGAGAGATTGCTTCTCAGCCATTGATCAAAGCCTCCTCCAACACATCTTGGGAACAAAGTGGGGAGTACCAGTGGGGGGGCTGGTGGCTGTGGGAAACTGAACTTTCCCAGGGGCTGGAGATAGCAAAGTTCATCCCTAGAGGAGAGAAAAATGAGCACTGAATTCCTCGGTGTTAAGAGCAAAATGTGTGGGCAGTGTGTTTGAGGGAGATACTTTGCCCCTCAATGGCCTTCTATCTGTCAAGTAGAAATCACAGTAAACTCATGCCTGAAAAAACACTGATCTAGGAAGCACTTTATGTGCTTTATGCATTTCTAACAATTATTTATTCGCTCCATTTATGCATCTCTGGCACTGTGATCAGCTTCACAGTGAACTCACAAAACAGAAGTGCCAAGAACAACTTTTCAAAGTGAACTCTCAGTGACTGAATATACCAGTATCTGTGCCTGACATACTACTACAAGCAATTACAAATATCAGAACAACAACATGATTATGATTTTTCTGGTGATTTAAAATGTCAGCATTAAGCACTATATCTAGATGCACAGGCTACCAAGTCAACAGTCTACTTCACTGTAAAAGAGGCATTGTATCACCCCTGTAATGGAGCATAAGTTATAACAGCCTTAATTTCTTATTTTGTTCTCAAAATCAGTGGTTATGGAACAAAGGCATATTTAATGCACCATAAACTTAGCAGACTGTGCAAGAAGTTTTTGTGTCCAGCAATTTCTGCCTCAATGTATCTCCATAAGGAATGATACAACTATGAGAAACAAAATCTGCTTTTAGGCCTAAGCTGATTGACAGATGACTTTTTTAGATGTATCTGATTCTCTGGTTGTCTCTTTTTATTCTTCCTGTTACCTGTTTTAACTGAGAAATGTCTTATTTTTTATTTCTCTATGCTGTTCATGTTTTCATGAAAATATGCCAGCAAATACCAATCGCCATTTGTACAGGTTTATTTGAGTATTCAGTTCCAATGATTTGGTTTATGCTATAAATTTTAGATATGCTGCCAAAAGCAATGTATCGAGTATCTACATATGAGGAAAGGAAAGCTCCAGAACAGTCTAAAGGAGATTCACAGATCTTATTTAGATATTTTGCTGTGCTAAAAGAATTATCAGTTTGTATGGCTTGCTAAACTTCAAATTCCATTCTGATGCTTTTCTCATGTCTTTGAATTACAGGAATACCATCTCCTTTATAAGCAGTAATACATCCTCCCTTGTCTTATGGAACTGTTACCCCTCCTTCTCAAAAGGGTTTAGACGTGTGGCCACAAAGCCCACTCTGGTCCTTCCCCGATCACCGTGAGCAATGGAGCTCTTGTGGTCAAGTGTCTTCTCCTTGACAAGGACCTGCACTCTGGGGAAAACTTTGGGCAGCCGAATCAAAGTGTCAGTGTGCTGGGCTGGTGGACTGGGTGAGCACAGAAGTGACAGTGAGGTTTGGTGCTTGGGGAGGGGACCCTGTCTCAGACACTGAGTGCCACAGTTCCTCTAGGATGAGGCATGTTGCCCTCACTGTGTGGACAGCCAAGAGGCATTTCTTCCCACAGACCACATCTCCCTCTCTCACCCACAGCAGCCTCAATTCACGTCATTGCCTCAGTTGTGTCTGATTTTCCCCACTGTACTCGGTGAATCAGCTCCAACTTATGCTAATGTCAGGCTCAGTTTTATAAATATTTATGCAGGTAAGCACATTTGTTCTTCTGTTTGCACTGCTGGGGCCCTTCTCCTGAGACAAAGTGTTGTTAGTAGTGGAGAAAGCAAAAACCTTTGTTAAAGGGTAAATGTATTACCATATAAAATATAAATAATGAGCACAGTGTTTGATTTTCAGTGTCTAAACCAGTCCCCATTGAATTTTATGTTCTTTGCCATTTCTGCAAGCTGTAGGCACTGAAATTCCTTGGTATTTTCATTGTGTTTAGCACTAATCAAATATTGACCTGTCTGATTTTACCATTGCACATCTTTGAAAGAAACAAAGAACAACTGCTCTGAAAAGTACTGGAATAGCATGACTTAGGACACACTTTCAACCTGACTGTCTTTCATTCAGTCATATGTATTAGGAATATAAAACAGAGTGTTCTTATTCATTACTAAAATGAAAATTTGGTTTGATGTCAGTACTTAGTATCAAGGTCCAGTTGATTGACAAGCATTTAAGACAGGATATAGAATATTTTTTTTCACCCTGACATGCTGTTTCTTCTTCATAAATACCTTGAGCTATATTCAGGCTTTTCCATTTTCTGGTATGGCTCTGGTCAAATCCACTAACATTTAGCAGAAGGTTGCTAGTACAGTTTCTTCTTCAGTGCACCTTCCACTCTTCAAGGATACAAGGAGCTTCTAGGATAAACAAAAGCACCCTCATGTAGGAAAAACAAAATAAATGCCTCCATGGTTTTAAAGAATGGAATTGACCTACCTTAAAATATTGCTTTTAGGGACTGGTAATGTTCTCCATTCTGCTCAAGAGAATCACTTGAGTGGGTCATATGATATACACCCAAGGGACCAGCACTTGCTAATATGGAGCTATTCCTTCTTCACTCACCTAGGATTTCAGCTGATTTTAAAGGACTTGATTAAAAGAACTCACCTGGGAATGTGTGCAAGGCAAGTCATTGAAGCAGGGCTCACCTAAATACAGCTTTTCCCAAAAGGGTGAGCACCTTGTGTTTGCCAAAGTGTTTACAACAAGCTGCACTGTTGAAGTATGGGTTCTGCTGCATTTAGTTTAATTATATTTCCTGCTTATTTGTCAAGTCAGGATTGCAAAATGCCATCCTGCAGTGACAAGTAAGGTCAGAAACACTAAGACCAGTCAGACGCCTGGGACTTATCCATGAAGTTTGGTGTTTCAGGCTTTCAGGTGAGCTTTTAAGTTCAAATCTTTAGCTGTATTGTTTACTGTTGTTTTACTGCCAGTGCTAATAATAAGAATCTAAAAATTTCACTAGTTAGTGGGCATTGCTAAACAAAGAATGGCTCTGATTAAAAGCATTTGCTGGCACCTCGCCTGCTGAGTTGTGGAAGCAGCCAAAGTGTTGATTGTTATTTACTGTCTGAAGCCACACATGCTGGCTGTGAGCCAGTTCCTTTATTTATGCTTGTTTTTCTCTGAAACTGCCTTAGCAAGTAGGGGGTGGGAAGAGGCTTTTGTTCATTAGAGTGTTCTCCAGTGGGAGGCTTAAAATGCGGTACATCTTTGCTGTGCCACAGGGAAACGTTATTGTATCTCTTCTACAGATGGCTAAGTAGAAGCAAGTTTTGTCCTTTGCCTGATGAGACAAAGTTTGAAAAGAGGTTTTACATGTATTTCACCAATGGATGTCAATGGAGATGCTGTCAAATCAAAACTGCCACAACATTCCTAGAAATGTAGACTGTGGCCACTGAGCTATGAGTTTACAGCTCCTGTGACAGAAATGGAAAGGCAACAACCTGAGGTGTTCCCTCTGTGAGTCTTAACCTGAAGTAATCCTACTATACTTTATGTTAAAGAGGAAAGATTGAAAGGAAAGTTGTCCCTTTAGACCCAGTAATTAGTGCCCTCTGGTTGGGTCTGCCTTCTTTCGAGTCTTATAGAACAGCTTAAGCTTTACACTGGTAACCAAATAGGCAAATTCACAGGAAGATTTAAAAGTAGGGACAAAAGACTTTCTGTGGTAACTGTCCCTAAACATTCCTAACCATTTCCCTAACCATTACTCTGTATGCCTTTCATCCCATATAGCTTCTATAAAGACTGGAGAAAATAATTCTTTCCCACCATCACTATTAGCTCTTCAGGCTCACAACTGTATTCAAGGATGCAAGACTAGAGTATGTTCATTTGTATTCTGATCTATAAGGATTGATTCTGCAATAAATGAAAATAGCAAACTGTCTTAAGGAGACATTTGGGCTCTCCTGAAGTAAATAAATCTAATCCAAGATATAATTTTGGTTACACATATTTCATAATTCATCACTTTTTTTGTTACAATATCTTTCTATACAATGGCATGGAAGTTATTTCCAAAAATGCAAAGCAAATATTTTTTCCAATAAACAAGAGGTCTTGTGAAAGTGATTTTTTTATAGCTCACTCCTGAGAAAACTAGGATGAGAAATCTAATTAAAAAAAGAAAACCAAGAACTAATTCAATTTCAAGAGACAGAAGGTTAAATTATTACCTGTCCCTTTCCTGATAATACAAAATATAGAAGTGAAAATTGAAGTTAAAAGCACCAGTGATTTTCAATATAATTGAGTTTTAATATAATTTACTTGGTTTTTAACAACATAGGGTATTTATTAGAGAAAACAAGTGAAAATCCATCAAACTAGAAATAGTTAATTATAAATATATTAGTATGTATAACATATATTTTATACATATTAGGGACAATATTCCATAGGTGAAAAGCATATTAATTCTGGCTGTACATTTTTCATAAAAAACTAATTTCCAGTAGTGTAATAAATAAAAATGTAAAACATTCATACCACCTTTTATTTTGAGCTTTTACAATTTCTGTTCTCTGAGTATCTTCATGTGTCTTACACATGTTGATATACTGGGATTCAACTCTCCTATGAATTAGGAAAGGCTTTGAGCCAGTACTCCTGACTGGACACCCAATGCACATGTGCTCAAAATTGTCCTTTACCCATTCTTTCCATGGCAGTCTCTGCTCTTCTTGTCTTTGCATGTTTCTTAGTAATGAACAGTGGCTCCTTCAGCAGCCTTTCAGAAGAAAGGCAGGTAAGGTCTGGACTTGTTCCATTATAGCCTAGGCCTGGGCAGACCCCAAAATGATAGGTGTAAGGATAGAATAAAACAAATTTCATCCTTTGTGAGTAGTTTGAGACACTGTCCTGCCAATCATCCTCCCAGTGCTTTGACAAAGTAGCTTTTACAGCAGGCAAACAGCAAAGCTCAAGGAGAGCACAGAGCTGGGTGAATAATCTCAAAGGGCCAAGGCAGGTATCTCTTCTGTAGTCACTGCAATTATCTCATACGTGCACTGGTTTCCTAAAAACTTCCTCAGAGCTCCCATTTGATGTACTGACATGTTGAATGATAAATCTATACAGAGGAAACTGTTTCTGTCTTTCAGGTAGTTTCAAAGAGAGGTGTTTAAATGCAGGAGCCCTAATACTGACAATGCAGCAGTCTGGAAGGCACCAGTTCAAAGAAGCTGATCGGAGAAATTATTGTCTAGAATAGAATACAAAGACATGGGGGTTTTCCTTTTAGTTCACAGTTGAAGCAACCCCTTTAAATTTCATCAAAATCTAATGGACAATACTTAGCTTGTATTTCTACCTCTGCAAATTTGTTGCTCTCTTGGGGATATCTAGGACAGGAAAGCAGCAGCTCTCTTCTCCCCACATAATCTTCTGTTATTTATTCTTTTAGAAGTATTTAAAGAAAAATAAAAGAAAAGGAGTACAAATACAGTTGTCTGTGATTTCTTAAAATCTGTATTAATGACTAAAAGTCTTTTGAACTGTCTGACTATTCCCGTTTTTGTTTTTTTTTTCCAGTCTTAATTTCTAGTGCTCTCAAATATTTCAAGAGAGAGGTTTTTCTCTGAATTAGGTTTCTGAGGCTGCTTCACAGGCTAGTGCATGGCATCTCTTTTAAGCATATCTTTTGAGATATTTTTTGTACTACACTTGTTTTCTTTTTAAGAACTTCAAAACCTTCTCTCCCCCAGACACCTCATTTTGTTTGCATCATCTGCTTTGAAGTCCTGGTAGAGTAAGTTCACTTTTATTAGCTGCTGCAGGATTTTTATCCTTCTCTTGTTGTTTCTTCTGTGATGGCCAGTAGTGTGATCAGCTCTCTAGAAATGCCACACAGTCCCTTTTCACCAAGATAATTTCTGATATGTGTTCTATGTTTTCTATGAAATAATCCAGTACCAAAAGTGAACCCTGTATTCTAAGAGTCATTTCAAGACAGAAAACTTATCACACTTCCTCTCACTTCAGAATAAATAGGCTATGAAATCTATTCCTGATGAATATAGCATGGACAAATTTATTTATATTTACTACCAGGAAATTAGTTACAAAATTAAAAATTTATTTGGTTTTTAATTTACAATAAATTACAAATTTATTTATTCTTGGTATGCAGCTCTAAGGTAGATTAAAATTTCACTTTAACCCTGTTGGTATTTAGTAAATACATCTTTAATTCTAAAAGTATTCCCAAGTAACATGGCTACAATACCCATGAATGAATGTATTGGATTATAGAAACTCATTAAATCAAATCAATGAAGTAATTACATTTCTTAGGGGGAGCTATCTGATCAAATTCAACAGCATGAATGAGAAGGAGGCTGAAGGCATATTCCTAGAAGGCACATGCACATAGAGCATATAAGTTTATGCAGAAAGAGAAGATATTTAAATCAATGGACATGAACATGTATCTAAAATGAAGCAGTATGAAAACTGAAACAGCAGGTGCAGCATGGGATGGGAAAATTTGTCATGCAAAATTCTATAACGGAAAGATATTCAAAGTTGCCAAAACTCCAGCTTTATCCATCATTCAGAATTGTTATGTGGACAAAAGTCTGAGCTTTGAGTTAATTTCTCCTTCATTCTTTTTCCTACATTTCACTATTTCTCTGGTTTTGTGTCTTCTTGGTTTCCCTCTTGTCTGAAAAGGATGTTGATTAGGTAGTAAAGAAGAATAACCTACTGCAGTATATTAAAAAATACTGAAGGAGAGTTGTCTTAGAGAGTTGTCTGAGGCTAAATAATTTACAGGGTTTGGAGTGGTTCATAAGACCATGTGCTGGAGGTGTAATTTCCCAGCAGCAAAATAAGAAGCAAGAGAGATCATCAAAAGGCAGAATCATATTTATTATTCTCTGTCTGTTTGTCAGTTTATATTATTTTCTCTTTAAAGAGAGAGAACTGGATTCAGTTCAAGCTGAACATTCCCTCCTTTTTTTTCTCCAGAAGGAAAATCTAATACATTAATGCAATTTTAAAAGATTGTAAATTAGAAATTTGCTGTAACAAAATAAATTATATTCAGATCAAGGAAAGAAAGAATATAGGAAATTGTTTAAATAAGCCTCACATTTTTCTTTCAAGTTATTTAATTATTTCCCTCTCTTTTATAAGAGTTTAATGAAAGGTTAGATAGATTTTTTTAATTATAGTTGGTACAGTGGAAGAAGTCAGCAATAGCTTGACATAAAACCTTGGGGCATACTTAACAATTACAATATTTAATCTCTTTCCCTGAACTGCACAAATCTCCTGATAAACACAATAAAGCCAGATTTACGAGTCAAGAAAAGTACAGCCATGGAGGTAAATCATGTTGGCCACATATATTTTTAGAATGAATCTTATTCAAGATCAGAAGTGTTCCCTGTCATGTAGAGTCTCAGAGGAAAGATGCATGCTAAAGAAAGAAAAGTTTGAGCTGGTATTTCTGGTAAATGTAATTGGCCAGCATCTCAGATTTTAATGAATGTCCCTTAAGACACCATTTCTACAGACCTTCAAGGATGGAAAGGGTAAAATGTTACTGGCAATGCTCTGGCAAAGAACAGAGGAAACTACAGAGGGACAAGCTAGAGAAACTCAAAATGTCATTCCTGGCTCTGCTAAAATATAATTCTCTGAAGTATAGAATTCTCTGAACCTGGAAGTAGGTTGCCTTTTCAAGCAATGATTCTTTCAAACAGTGTGGTGAAACCAGAGCTTATTAAGCAACAGAAAAAAAGGACTGCCTTTAAAAGAGGTATGTAGATCAAGCATTTCTCTAATTACAAAGGCTGACAGCTTATTTTGAACTAAAAAATAATAAATCATATTGATTTTTGCAGAGTGTCCTTAATTCTCCTCTAACATCACAAAATTTAAATGCAGTCAGGAAATGGGACTCCCAGTCTTCAGAGCTTCAGACTAAGGACTCACAGGTTGGAGTTGTTTGAATTTCCCGTAAAAAAGAGGAGTGCATTCTTTGCAAAATTAGAATTGTTTGATTGTCTTTGTCAGCCAAAGAAAAGGGAAAAAATTGCTTTACATTTTAACAAGCCATAGAGTTAGATGACCTTAAATGTGCATTTTGTCATCCATTGTTTATTAATCTTCTGAGGAAAAAGAAAAAGGCAACATCTGACCTGTACAAATTCAAAAATACAGGTTTTCTCTTTAATTCATTCAAAACGTGCCCAGCTCTCTTTTTTTTTTTTTTTTTGTCTGGAAAAAAGTTACCCGCAGATCAGAAAAAGCTATTGCTTCTTCTTCTAAATTTCAAAATGCTGCATTGTTTTTTCACACTCACACACATCTCAAGGTAACAGCTGTTTATTCTTCCTCCTGCAGGTCTGGGAATGACATAGATCATATACCATTATGTGCTTGGAAGAGGAGGTTGTAAAATACTTTTGTTACATTTTCTACATTGAATAACTATAATATATTTCTATGAGTATCTGAAGAATTCACTGATGTTTTCTTTATTGTGCTTTGAATCCAAGTAAAAATACTGCTCTATTGCATGCTCTTATACAACTCCAGAAGGCTTCCCAAACACAAGCAGCATAGTAGAATCATAACATCATAGAATCCTCAAGGTTGAAAAGATGTCTGAGGTCATCGAGTCCAACCATTAACCCAGCACTGCCAGATCCACAACTCAACCGTGTCCCCAAGTGCCACACCCACATGCGTTTAAATATCTTCAGGGATGGTGACTCAACCATTTCCCTGTGCAGCCTGTTCCAATGCTTGATAATCCTTTCAGTGAAGAAATTTGCCCTTGTATCCAATCTGAACTTCCCCTGGGGGAACTTGAGGCCTTTTCCTCTTGTTCTATTGCTTGTTACTTGTAAATCTGCTAGAAACCACAGAGACAGTGGCCTATCTGACTACAGTCTTTTTGGATAGCTGGTAAGAGAGAGAGATGTTTTAGAGTGCCCTCATACCCAAAGACGTGACAGACAGGGAGATGCCTCCTTGATTATGGATTTCTCCTTCCCTAATGAAGGGTGGAGGTTCATTTCACTGTTCCTCCCATTCCTCAAAGGCTTTGGTTCCAAAGGCAGTGTTGCTCAGCAGTCAGTATTTATTTAATCTTATTTAGACCTGAGCTCTAGCTCTGCCTGCATCAGGGAGATCCGTGCCTGCATCAGCCTCTGTACCCAGGGACAAATAATTTTGTATGTGTATCTCTGACACTGATGTTTGTTTCTGTTGTTTTGATTAAACAGAATTCTTTCTTGCTATATATTTGCATGTGCTTAGTTATGATGAAAAGCTGATTTAGCTAAGGATAATTGACATAAAAGCATGATAACCCTAGACCTGACATGCATTTCTCAGACCATGCATTTGTCTCTCAATTAGAGATTATGCTATTTGTTTCTTAGCAGAAGGTGACAGAATTATGAATATCTCAGTGGTTTTTATTTTATCTAATTGAAATACTATTTTTTCTTCACAGGAAAAGTTGTTGTTACATTGATAAAAGATGTTACACTACTCTTGATCTCCATTTCCATCTATTAATTTTCCTGAGTTTAGGACTAGCAGCACATATGTTTGAGTCTTCTGTCCAAATAGAATGATAATAGTAAAAAAAAAAAGTATGGACATTTAAACTTAATTTGGTTCGTTTTTTTTCCTTTGTTTCTAAAAGTCCTTTTCTTTTAAAGAGCATACCTGGATTTTAACCCTCTTTTTGCATTAGAGAAGGAATTAAGGCTTAAAAATAATTAAGTACCCAAAGTCTTAATTTCCCAAAGTCTTCTTCTCAGTCTGGCAAAATCAGCTCTCTGGTCTTGGATATTTATGCTTGTCATAGTAAACAATTGCTGTATTCCTTCTGCTTTTCCTACCTCTTTGGTTAAATCATTGATTTAACCCTTTTTATTCTTCTCCTTCACTTCCTTTCATTTTCTTTGTAGTCACTCTATTCAGAAACTTCCTACATATTCTGTGTTACATATTTCAATTTATGAAAAAGGTGTAAAGAGGCAAAAGGATCTGCGAGGTTTGAACAAGATTTTCAATGGCAGGGCCTTTTGAATTCATTGAATAGAACTCTTCCAGTAGAATGTGCCTGCATATGCATGTACTGTCAGCAATAGAGCAAAGTGTTTACATTCCTGCTTGATTTCCATACTGTGCACAGGCTGATTGCAGCTGAGGGGCTGACTGCTCACGGCACACAGGTGACACAGCAGCTCCAACATCAGCTCCACTCACAGCAGCATCATGGCTGATGCCCACGTCTGTCACTCAGGTCTCAAATGAAGTTGGGATCCATGGCATAGAAGGAGTTTTTGTCTCATGGGAATTCTTTAGGAAGATACTTCAGTGTGATAATGTGTGTTAATAATTGGTTGAGAGTGCAAAGTCAAACATTTTAATGTGTCTGTCACACACATGTTGTGGATGGTCTCCTAAACACATGAGCTGAGTGGACCAGTTTGTATGGTGTTCATTTCTTGTCATTTACTTTTTTCCAGGAATGCCCCAGTGGTGTTGTCAATGAAGAAACCTTCAAAGAGATTTACTCTCAGTTCTTTCCACAGGGAGGTAAGTACTTGGCAGACATAATTAGTACTGCAGTATGTCTGCTGTTTCCTAAGTCTGACAAGAGCCTCTTGTTCAAATTAACAAGATTGTTCCCTCAAGCTCTGTCTGAACTCAAGGGGTACTTCCTTGATAGTTGGACACATTTTTAAATCTGTATTTCTCAATGAAATGCAATGGTATCTACATGAAGTCAGTCTTCTGTTATGAAGTTACTGCCTGTTATGCATACCATTAAAAAGCAAGTTTCTCTGAGTAGTTTATTTTTCTTTAAGCTTTCTAGAAATTCTTGCCCATTCTCTTTTACTCAAAAAAACCCTTTCACAGTAGGAGGAACTGTAGGAGGCACTGCAGGTAGCCTCTCAAAGGGGGGTTCGACAGCAGAACCCCTCTTTTAATTCTATGGGATTTCTCTTCTTAAATGCTAACCTTGATTTCAATTAACTGATCTCCATGAGTTTTGTTATTTTTTATTTCTGTTATCTTGGAGGTATGAAGGTAACACAAAAATGTGCAACAGTTTGGGATTTTTTTCCTTGAACCTCAGATTTCCTTCAATTTGATTTTTTTTCCCTCTCCTTTCTCTTGCATTTGCTATTCAGTTATCCCTCTTCATATTCTCCTACATCCCCACCTCTTCAGCTTCTCCCAGAGCTCTTGAGATTTGTGTATTTCTCTGGGACTGTTCAGAACGCCTTCTTTTAATTTTTTATTTAAAACCCCATATTAATTGGTAGGAACAAAATATCTCCCCATTAGTTTTATTTTGAATAAAGACCTAGAAGGTAAAGAGCAGCATTCAGTGCAGATTACCATCTCTGAACTCATTAGGAAGTAGGCACACTCAATAGAAATGAACAAAAGGCTAGGAGGGTTGACCTGCCTACTGATTGTTTCTCTTTGTAAACTTTTAGACCAAGTTTGAAATATTATATTTTGTAGTTACCCTTGGGTAGTGAAAACAATTCTATGTGATTTAGTACACCTTTACTACGCTTAATAGAAAAAATCTATCATCTTTCCTATTGTTACACCCAGAATTCTTTATGGGCAAAGAGAAAGCACATCTGTTCTAAAAGTGAAGTCAAAAGATATTGTGAGAGTAAATGTAATCTTAAAAGGCTGATATTTATTAGTCCAGATCTAGTTTCTACAGAGAAGAAAAACTATTAATGTAGTTAAAATTTATATATCTAATTACTACTCGTATTCCTGGTGTTAATGCTGATCCTCCTCTGGCATTTAGGGCAGTGGCATCCTTTGGAGGAGAAGGTGAGAACTGCAATGGGATGTCTGCTTAAGAAACCAGACTGAGCTCTTAAATCTTTAAGGTCTTGTCAAAATTATGCATCCAGCTGAGGCCTTTAAATTTCAGTTGTTCTTAAAATAATTATTTTATGTATATCCCAGTATTGAAGAGGAAAGAAGAATCTTGAAAGTTTTCCCCAAATTAAAACACTTAGGTCTGTGCTCCAATTGTCTGTGTGATGAAAAACCAGGTACAACATGATGTATCATTATGACGATTCATACATTCAATACATAATTCATATGTGAACAAACAAAATTATGTCTATAAGATTTTAAGCTTCAGGGCAACCAAAGAAATTTTTCAATGTCATCCAGCAAGTCACTTCCTCAAGCAACTTCCAAGACTTGACAGGACAAGTACAGGAGAAACACAAATCAGACAAGGTGCCACAAGAGTAACAAAGGAAAGGAAATGACACTGGATTGCAGCAAAAGCAATGTATTTTAAAAGGCAAAAGTAGCTTTGTAAAAAGCTTTCCATACCAAAAAGGGCACTCCAGGGACTTCTTTTTAGATTCACTGCCATACAGGTGAATATGAATATACCCCCTGCATTTTTGCAGTGGATCACCTGAAATGAAAGTTGGCATTTTTTCCTCAGCCAAGTATGTCTTGGATAGGAATCCACACACTGAATAATTATAACACTCCTTTATCACTTCTGAACAAATTAGATCATGCTTGTAGTTTGATAAGTCCTACTCTTCCATGTGTAATGATTACTGGTTTTTGCCTCTGATGTTTAAAATGCTTTGATGGTGTTTTTCAAGGCAATTCTAATTTAAGAGCTCTTCCAATCTCAACCTGTTAAAATAGCAAATTAGCCTACTAGTGATGATACCAGATCCTTGGAAAGAAATTGTATTTCATTTAAAAAGTTAAGATTTTTGTCTAAAATGAATAATGTTCAAGATTTAGGGGGTAAAGGGGGAAATTAGACTAAGTAGCTCTAATTAAAATAATAGCATGCCTCATCCTGCTGTGGTTTTGAAGGCAAAATTTCAGACCAGAATTGCTTGAGCAAACAACTCTGAAAAAGGCTTTTGATTTATTTTTTTTTTTCAGAGGGGTTACCAGAAAAAAAAATTTTCAACTCGGGACCTTTTTTCATATACCATCATACAAAAAAAAGTAATATATTGTGTCATGTATGGCAACAAAATTAAAATCCCTTTCTTTTTTCTGTACAGCTACAGAAAATAACCAGGAATATTTCAGATGTTTTTAAGAAATGGGTGTCAAGAGAATAGGAAGATATTTAAAATTCCTTTTACAGTAATTATACCTCTAGAACACATTTTTTCCCTGAAGATGATTTACATAGTATATTCTGTTGCACAACAGAAGTCTCAGTAGATTATAGAAAATATGACTATTAAAATGCTAAATATAAACTGTAGTCAGCAAATTACATTTTTCAGCTGAAGTGTGAATGTGTCTGCCAAGCTGTGCTTGAGCAATTACAGTGATTACTGGACATGTGGAAGAATGAATGACTCTCTCAAATAGTGGTGGTGGGGATTTAATTCCCTGAAAATGTGTTAACAGACAGGTTTTGAAGATGGCAGTTTTTTCTTGTTATGATTATCTCACATCGTACAAAATAAACATATTGAAGTAAGACTAGAGAATTTTCTTCAGGTCTGAACCTGTGAAGCACAAAGCTTTCAGTTTTGGTATGTCTGGTTCCTCAAGTCAAGGTGGCATTTCAGCTGAGTGTCACCAGACTATTGCTCAGTTTAATACAAAACAGTATTTTGGACTGCAAAAAATAAAGGTTTGCAGGATTGACATAAAAGGTAAAATGGGTTAATGCCAAGAAATCAGAAAATGGTTCTTCAGCATTGATCAGGTTTTTCCATGAGAGGGAGTTTGTTCTGCGAACAAAAGGGGTCACTGATTTCATAACACTTTGCCCTTTATTAATAATTTGTGAGGTTTATGTTAATTAGACTAAAATTATTGTAAATTATTATATGAGGTAGAAAGGGAAAAGTGAGTATTAAAAGTAAACAAGCCCTCATTCTTCATTAATTTGCATGATTTTGAGGGAAAGCTGACTGAGGATGGCTGACTTCCTTTAACCCCAGCAGCTTCTACCTCACACCCAGAGGGCTGCCTCAGGTTAAGTGCTCTCCTCACAATATATTACTCCTGGAGCAAGTTGTGCCTTTTAGAAGGTATTCAGTGGAAATAGAAGGATAGATCTTTACAAAAGTTACAGTCTTGACAGATTTATATTCATGCTGTGTGGGTTTCTGAAATGAGTCAATATGCACTGGGGAGGAGATTTAGTAAGTATGCAAATAGTGAAGGGATGATTTGTTTAAGGTCATCTTTCAGAGTCTTACTGACCATTTAGTGAGTCACAGCCAGTTTTTCCAAACCCTAATGCCACGATCATGGGAATTCAGCAGCAAGCCAGTTTTAAGAATCTGCTTCTCAGGAGAGGATTTCCTCTCACCTGTGGGTGAGCACAGGACCCAACAGCAGCAGCAGCAGCAGCTTTCTGAAAAGATCAGCTTCAACCTGGGGAACAGATCTGTCTGCAGAGCAAAACCGGCACACGCGGTGCAGTGAGGGCGGTGTCTGCTTCCCCCATTTAATGGGAGAAAATAAACAGTCTTCATTGTAGGCATGTGATCCCTGTCACAGTCAGTGTTCCTGAAACAGGCTGTTTCAGAGTACAATAATACTTTGTCTTTGCTAATTGCTCAGGTATCAGTAATTAGCAAACACAAGAATAAAAATTAATAGAGTTATCCCGGACAGAATTTTGAATTTTTGGTTTCTTTGCACTTATATCTTATCCCACCTCTCCTGCCAGAAAGGAAGTTTAAATTTCACTGGAAAGCTAGTTTTGCTATGAAATTCTGGTATCAAAATATATCTTGGTATCAAATAGTTTTAATGTAATTAAATTAAATTTTATTAAATAAGATGTACTTACTGTGAATCTTTTTTCTGCTTTGAATTTTAGATTCCACAACGTATGCACATTTTCTGTTTAATGCATTTGACACTGATCACAATGGATCTGTAAGTTTTGAGGTAAGTGATGCCATTGCTTATTTCTATAAAATTGAATACTTTGCCATTCCTTGTAATGAAGTCCACTTTGGTGGCTGGCTCGCATTAAGGAAAATTTAGCTGATGTGACTCCAGTTTCAGGTTTTTCCAATGTACTAAAAAAAGTCATTACTTTACAGTTGTATACTCCATAACGGTAACTCAGACTGTGCTACTATATAATATTTTTAAAAATCTGTCAATTTAGAAGGTAACCCAATTTATTCACAGGTTACCTAAAATAGTTCTCCCTCACTGCCTTTGCAAGAGGAGATCTCTGAATTACAACTAATGTTATGGGGATGACTCAGCCAAAATCTGATTTTTCATACTTAGTTTCCAGAAAGTTCTAGAAAAAGGCTTTAAAGCAAATGTTTTAAAAGCACAAGAGTTGCAAATTCATTCTTCCTCCATATAACTGCCCAATCTTTTTTCCCAGTTCTGCCTTTCCCTGGTAAGGTCGATGTCATCCACACAATATAATATGGAAAAAAAGGGACCTTACTGCAATACTGTAGATGAGAACAGGGTGTACAAAATACTGTAAAGGAGATAATATTTTAAGCTGTAGAATTAAAAAAAAAAAGTTCATTTGCAAAAGGATATGTTTGTTTTGTCATGTTTTCTTTGGTTTTGATTATAATGAAGTAATTATTTCCTTAAACTTTTGATTGGATTGTGATAAATACACTCACTAGGAGCAGGAATGGAGGATTAATTCATATCTTCTGTACATACATGTGTTCTTGTAAAATGCAAGGATTCTTCTGATCTAATCACACAATCACAGAATGGTTTGCATTGTAAGGGATCTTAAAGATCACCCAGTTCCAAACCCCTTGCTATGGACAGGGACACCTCCCAGCAGACCAAGTTGCCTCATCCAACCTGGCCCTGTTCACTTCCAGGGATGGTGGATCCACAACTTCTCTGGGCAACCTGTGCCAGTGCCTCAGCACCCTCCCAGTGAAGACTTTATTTTGTGTATCTAACTTAAATTTCCCATCTTTCAGTTACAGCAACAGCAGGCACATTGAGAAAAATTATTTTTAGAATGAGTAGTTGTAAATTATTTCTGCAATTATCATTAAAAAGATTGGGTATGAAAGAAACTTTTGTACCTTTTCTCGTCAATCTGTTGACACTTGTATTTCAGGCAGAAGGTCTTAAGAAATGCATTGGATTTGGAGTGCTTTGATTATCTCACAGTGCAGGTTTGTGCATGAAAAAAGGACTTTGGAATAAAATAAATCAGGATAATAAAAGCAGAGGTGCTGAACTTTTGTTCAATATCAAGGCAGACAGAAGTGATCCAGACTTTCATATTATCTGCACTAATTTTGAATCCAGCATAACTCTACTGCTATCAAAAGACTCTTGCTTCTGTGTCCTTGTAGCAACATTATACTTACAAACTGCATGATGGCCATTCTAAAATCATCCTCCTGAAGTTAAAAAATGTATGGGTTTTTTTCCTAATCACATGAAAATAGCTACAAAATGTAAAAGAAGATATTGTGAAATGTGCAAAATACAATCATCTTATTTTTGTCTTGCTCCTTTAATCCTAGGTGCAGCTGTGCCAATTTCTTTTTTCTATTCCAATCTTTATTCTAGTTTTTTAATTTCCATTAGAAAAACAACAAAAGTAAACAGCTTAAAAGGTAGAGGATTAGTTTAGAAGTTTGGAGAAAAAAAAATTATTCTTTCCAAAGTACTTTCTATATCAAAGTGTAGGAGTAAATACAGTTTAATATAATTACCTATGATGAAAACACTCTGGCTATCTTCTGTATAAAAGAAGATTATAAAAATCTGAAATAGCAGCAAAATTCTTTTGTTGATAAGAATTACTTTTTTTTATGTGTTGCACTCTCAATTTCCCATGAAGCAGTGGTAGCTGGAGTTTTAGGTAAAAAAAGAGAATTTGCTTTAGTTTTTTGCCCTTTTTTCCTCAAATTTTCAACCATCAACAAGGAAAAGTTAGATCTGGGCATAACTTAAATGCACACCTCAATTGACATTTCTTGGTGAGATTGCTGTGTCCCTAGAGTTCTTAGAGTTTTGTCATCCCTAAATCTATATGCTCTTTGGTAACCCGCCAGGATCTCTAAATGAAGGATTTATATAGCATGAAAACCAAACTTTAAAAATTAGGTACTTGACCTTATCTCTCTTTATCCCATGATTGTCTTAATTTTGAGAGTAGTTTATTTCATTTGTTTTGTGAGCTAGTTTTGTTTTAATATGACAGTTTCTGAAGACCCAGTGACCCAACTATTGGAGAGCTCTTTGGGCATGTTAGTGAAGTTCTTTTTTCCATTAGATAGAGACAGGTATAAAAGCAATGTTTTTATTTGCTGCATGTATATTGTCATTGAGCCAAAATAAAGATCTGGCCTCAAAGCTATTTACACAGTCAGAAAAATGGAGGCTAATTAGCTTTAGACATATTGTCAAAGTAAAGCTCATGGCACATACATGCAAATATCCAAATCAGTATCCTTCATTTGTTGTAGATGCAGATTGAGGTTGCTCTAAATGTGACCTTTCTGAAAGTCATTAAATAATCCCACAAATTCTCAGTGCTTTAAAGCACAATGCTGTGCCCAAACACAATGGAGATGTTTCAAGTCTTCTGTCATAGTTAATCAAAACCAAACTTTATTGGTTAATAAATTAGCAAGCATGCTAACTCACTTCCATGGAGGAGTACAGTTCTTAAGATCAAACACAACTTCATATTTCACTAATAATAAAAGTGGTGTCCAAGGCAGTTTTATGAAGGCAGCAGTTAACTAAGTCATAGAATCACAGAATGCCTTGGATTGAAATGGACCTTGAAGATCATGTTGTTCCAACCCCCCTGCCCTGGACAAGGACACCTCCCACTAGAGCAGGTTGCTTGAAGCCCCATCTAACATGACCTTAAACACTTCCAGGGATAGGGCATTCTCTGGGAAACCTGTTCCAGTGCCTCACCATCCTCACTGTGAACAATTTCTTCCTAATAGCTAATTGAAACCTACTCTGTCAGTTTAAGGCCATTCCCCCTAGTCCTGTTCCTACATGTCCCCGTGCAGAGTCCCTCCCCAGCTCTCTTGTAGGCCCTCCTTAGGAAATGGGAGGTGCTTTAAGGTGTCCCTGGAGCCTTCTCTTCTCCAGGCTGAACAAGCCCAACTCTCAGCCTGTCTTCATGGCAGAGGTGCTCCAGTCCTCTGGACTTGTTCCAGCAGGTCCATGTCATTTGGCCCCTGAGCTGGATGCAGTATTCCAGGTGGGGTCTCATGAGGGCAAAGAGGGGCAGAATCACCTTCCTTGATCTTGTGGTCCCGTTTATTTTGATGCAGCCCCGGTCATGGTTGGCTTTCTGGGCTGCAAGCACACATCGCTGGTTCATGTTGAGTTTGTCATCAACCAATATCCCCGAGTCCTTTTCCTCAGGGCTGCCCTAAATCCATTTTCTGCCCAGCTGTTATTTCAGCTTGGGATTGCCCTGATCCAGGTGCAGGACTTTGAACTTGGCCTCATTGAATTTCATGAGGTTCACAAGCATGATTCTGTGGTTCAACATAAAAAGGTTTATCCATGTCATGTAGGAAATAAGCTCATTTTATTTAGTAAGTGGTGATCTCATAAGCATTTTAACACTATCTGATTTAAAGTAGCTACAAAGAAATAAATTTCCTTTTAGGAGCAGTTCCTTCTCTGTGACCTTTGTTTTACATACGCCAGGCCTCCACCACTTCTGTGCCATCACTTGATTCCTTTTCAAAATCCTAAAATCTAAATTTAAAAATGGATTAAGGCTCCTGCCTACCTACTTCTACCTACTTCTGAAAATGACATAAAGGAACACATGACCAGGTGAATAATTTTAAGCTTTTCTATGGATTTGAGACAGCACACTAATAAGCTTGTTAATTAATTTATTAATGAACTAATTATCCCCAAAGATTTACTGAGAGATAAAGCAATCAGAAAGTCATCAACAACCTTGCTAGGAGATAATTAATCACTGCTGAAAAAAGCCCCATAAATCTAAGTTCATTCCAGATCACAACCAGACGTTCTCTGCAGCTGTATGCAGAACAGAAATGTCAGCAGGCTCCGAGTACACACGGGCTCTGGTACAGGTGCAATGATGCTGCATTTTGCAACCCTTCAGTGAGACGTCCCCCTTTCTTGAAGAATCAAAATTAGGCACAGAAGGAAGTTGTAACAGGTATTATCATGCTCTGCAGGAAACTGGCAAGTTACAAACAGGAAACTGTGGAAAGGAGTAAAGGCAAGTACAAGACAGAGACTTTTGTGTTTCTAACTTCACTGTCACAGACTGAAGAAAGACCCAAACTAGAATTGTCTCAGCTCAGACTTCCTGTTTTAGGCTCCTTTGTCACCCTAGATCAAATCCCCTCTCCCCATTAGGTGCTCAGCTGAGCAGGACCGTCCCTCTCAGTGGGCAGTGGCAGCATTCTCAGAGCACGTATCTATCTGAGTATGAAATTTTCTTTAAAAATTTTCTTTAAAATTTTCTTTAAAAATAAACAAGTTCTAAGAGTAGAATTCCTCTTTCCCTAGAAATTACATGTCTAAACCAGGATGGAAAACAGCATCTAAGTGCTCTAATACTGTAATGGGGACTTGTATTGATGCTCCTTGCTAAATGGTGAGATTTGTGCATCACTGAGATGTTAGTTACATGCATAAAGATGGACAGCTGCTCCCTGAGTTTAGCTGCTCCTTTCTGCACTGCTGCTTTACTGTGGCTTTCTGCTCTGGATTATTAGCTTAACACACAGAATGGCTGCACTGCTCCTGACACACACATTGCCTTCCACCATGCAGAGCATTTTGCCTTTCAAGGCTCTAGCCCAAAATACCCTGTGGATTTTGCCTATATCCACTGAATCAGATACTCCATTTCTGTGTGACTCTATTACTGTGTTCTTCAGTTACTTGAAAGTAAGTATGCAGAAAAGACATCCCATCCAAGCTGGTCCTTATCCAGCTCATTGCAACTTATTATGAACAATCCTTTCTATTGTTCCTGAGATTACTCCTGCACAACACTCAGACAAAGGCAATGCACCTGAACTATGTGTGATCCCAAAACATGTTGATGCAGTATGGAAGGAGATAACTCACTGCTGCAATGTTTAGAGCACATACCTAGAAGGTTTTTGAGTTGTCTCTGCTTTTTAACAACCCCCAATCCCAGGAAAAACAATATTAAGTCAAGGAGTTTTTTTTAAAAACCGATGATAGAAGGGTAGCCTTGGAAATGGGGGTAGAAATTATTCTGATAAGCCAGCTAACACAGGTGGTGCATCACAGAAAGGAACAAAGAGAACTGAACAAGAAAAGAAAAATTGATTTATTTTAGATAAAATAAATTTTAAAAATTTTGCTGTGCCAAAATTCACAATTCGTACATATAATATAAGAAAATAATGCAACTGAGGACCTTCACAAAGGACTTAAGGAGAAGCTACATCAAGAATGTAAAACCATGCAGGAAAGATTTGAAGACATGGTACTGAATTTAAAAGGTTAATTGCTAATGCTGTAATGTGATCAAATCTGTTCTGAATTTCTTGAACAATTTAATGTTTAATAGTACATTGTTAAAGAACTGTTTGGAGATCTAACCCTGTGACCCTAAATTAGTCATTGAGATGTAGACAAGAGGAGCAAAATTCTTTCAAGATTCATGTACCCATTTACCCCAAAGGGCACATATACCAATAAGACAGAAATTTTTGACAGACTAAGAAAACCCAGAGCATGCCAACTGAATTTCTAAAAAGACTGAAGCTTTCAGAAGAGTTGTCCGTGCCTGCTAGACCACCTGAGTCCATGATATCTGTGTATACTTCAGTGTATCAGGTGTATTTTTTTGACTTTGTGGTACACCAGGCCTTTTAAATTTATGTCTAACCTCAGTGTAGTCTTTTCCATTGTTCCTGCATTAGACAAAATGCAAAACCTTGCTGGTGCAAATAAGAAATATTTTGGCTTTTATTGTCTCTAATGTTACTCTAACACTTCCTGTATGTCATTGCAAGCAATGTAGAAAGACACATTTAAATGTACACACTTGCCATATTCTGCTCAACGTGTTATGAAGGCAGTTTCACAAATTTATGGGTTCATATGCTTATCAAATAAAAAGAGGTGGAGGAGATGGTTAGGGAAAAAAAAAAGCTATTGCTTAGAAAATATTAACATGCTAAGAAATACAGAAGAGAGGTGATGGGAGTTGATATTTTCTCCAATCTGAACAATGCTCACTAAATGTAAATGAGGTTTGTGCTGTCAAAAGAGTATTTAATATGAAACAAAAATCTATAACCAAATACTAGATATAAATAATCTCAAAAGCCTTCTGATTCATTTCTGTGGAACATCTCTGCAGCAATAGAGCATTGGTGGGTCACAAAAACATTAAAATGGCGCATGGACATGGAATATATTTATTATTCCCTATCATACTTCCAATAAAAGTAGTAAGAATTGAGGTGTGCAGTGTTGTACATGAAGTTTGAAATATTGACTGAAACAGATTGGTGTAAGAGATCAGGGAACTACATATTCCACTTTAACAAGGTAGAGATTTAACAAGAATTTAATGTTCCTTAGTACATAGTTTTCCCCAAATTGGTCGCCTGTGCTTAGATTAATCTAGCTACCATTTAAGCTTTTCTTGGACCATTAAACCATGGGGATGGATTTTTCCTGGTATTCACTTCAACGGGAACTGCTTATGTGAGATGTTAGGCTTTTCCGAGGCTACAACCACTAACAGAAAATTATGTTCACTTCATAGAAAATTACTCAATTTATTTATTAAATATGAGTGTAGGAAATAGTGCCTAGATTGTTAATCCAGAAATCATTAGCACTCACAGTGAAGTAAAGAAATTTGAAACAACACATGTTTTCTTCTGAAAATGCATTATTCTGAATTTCTGAGTTTTTGAGGAAAACTGCTCATTTCCAAACTGACCAAGACCTTTTGTCTATTTAGGATTTTGTTATGGGTCTCTCAATTTTACTCCGAGGGACAGTACAGGAGAAACTGAACTGGGCTTTCAACTTGTACGATATAAATAAGGATGGATATATAACTAAAGAGGTAAGATCTACTTCTTATGTAATCACTGGAAGTAAGTGTTGTTAGCTAAGTCCTGCATTCAGAGAAGAATGGTTCTATTGTCAAACTGAATGTGTTAACAAGTTATCAGATATTATGAAGTTAGACACACTAAAAATTAGAGTAATTTTCTCATTTTAAAGGCATATATGAACATTGAAAAGGGAAAATCTTTATAGAAATTGCAAAAGTTCAGAATTCTTCAGAAATTATGTTTCTGACCATAATAGGTACAGTAATAGTTGGCTTCAACTTATGCCTACGTATTTGCCCATACAGTTCCTAGGAGAGATTGGTAGGGTATTTGGACAAAAATAAATTAAGTATGTTGGCAATAATTGTTTCTTATTTTATTAATCTACTTCTAATAATTTTTACTTGAAACAGGATTTATAAAGTAAGATTCCTACATCTTTTACTCTGCAAGGATTCAAACACATACTTAAGTGGGACTAAATGAGTGTTTCATCAAAATATATGGAGGGTTTTTTTTAAAGTGGGGTTTATGTAAATATATAAATTACACTTTTAATTTTACACTTTTAGAAAACACTTCAGGTTTATTATAAAAGAGTAATGTATAGAATAATTTCTTAGCATACTACAGATGATTTGTTTTTATAATTATTAAAATTTTCACAAGCCACTTAAAATTCAAAGATTATGAAATAAAAGGAGGACTCTGCATAAGGGCAGGTGTGTGCATGGGTGTTCTTATTTTCTTCAGGAAAAATAAGTTGTAAGAAGGGGATGTGCTTTTGCCGTTCACTAGCTATTACAGAACGTCTTTTCTTTTTTATTTTTATTCATAAGATATTGGGAGATTCTTCCCACAATCCATGAACTTGCACATATTATAAATAATTTAAAATTGAAATCATACATCTATGAAAGCTGAAATCAGATGCTAGGATTTCTAAGAACTAAGTAGTTCTTTCTTGAATCTGTTCAGTAAAAAAAAAAAAAACTCAAAACAAAAAATACCTTGCGAATTCCAAAATTTTATTCTAAAATGCAAATCCTAAAAAATTATGTTCTGAGTTAAAGCAGCGGACATTCCAGAAGTCAAAGAGCAGCACTACTGTGTCCAAGAGCTAGAAGGTCATCTGGAAAAGAGGCCATGGAAGGGGCAGTGCAGGAGCCCCTTGGGGTGACAGGTGCCCACACTGCCACGAGGTCCTTGCACCCCCCACCCTGGGATGCTCATCTGGGGATTCACCAAATGATGCAAGTTTTTCTGAGTTAGTGGGGAAAATGCACATTACATTGCAGAAACTATTTTTTCCTCTTCAGGAAATGCTTGACATCATGAAAGCAATATACGACATGATGGGGAAATGCACCTATCCCGTTCTCAAAGAAGATGCACCTAGACAACATGTGGAAACATTTTTCCAGGTAGGTCACATAACATAGAAGCTGAAAAGACTGCTCTGTGAGCAGATAAAGATTTTCATTGTTGTAACCTATCCTTCCAATTCTGTAATCCTTTCTATTCTCTGTGGTTCCATTCCAAGTTTCCCGGACCTACTCATCATACCCTATTTTTTCAACAAAAGCTCTTTAAACATAGTCACTTACTATGACTTTTGGACTGGTTGTTCCTAGGCTGACATGTAACTGAAATGAACAATAAAAAGGACTTGTTTCACGCAGGAATTCAGGAGGAGAAACATACTGTGGTGGGTTGACCCTGTCTGGATGCCAGGCACCCACCAAAGCCTCTCTCTCACTTGACCCCTTGAATGGGGGAGAGAAACTCTAACTAAGGGCTAAAGACGTTATCATTCCTATTGCTCAGCCTTGGCCAGCAGCAGGTCCTGGAGCTGGCTGGCTTTGGCTCTGCTGCACATGGGGGAAGTTTCTGGCAGCTTCTCACAGAAGCCAGCTCTGTAGCTCTCCTGCTACCAAAGCTTGGCCACACAAACCCAATTCCTGTGCTTTTTTTCTTTTTCTTTTTTTTTAATACAGAAAATGGACAAGAACAAAGATGGAGTAGTTACCATAGATGAATTCATTGAAAGTTGCCAGAAAGTAAGTATTCAGTGTTAAGTACTGAATGTATATCTGTTGGCTATTCCTATCATAGCTCTTTAGAGATTTCTGAAGTGTCAATGAGGGTGATATTAATACCAGAGACAGCATTTTCCCAAGGTAGAGTATCTATGTACACCATTGCACAGAAATACTGGACAGTGTAAATAAATTTGTGGCCTGAATCTGCAGAAGAGCTGTTAAATGCAAGCTGTCATTGCTTATTAGACAGCTGTGCCAATATCCTTTCTCTCTTTAATAGTGTTTTGTTTATACTTGGCGGAAAAAGTTTCTTTACATTCAGCTAAATATTTATTTCTATCTTCTGCTCATGCTGGGGCACACAGTTCTGTCACAACTGGCATATAATCATGGCAATAATAATATTGCCTGAAAATTTATCATCCATGGCTGAGTTTCTCAGTGAGTTGTGATGTGCTTCTAAGCAGTGAAGCCTTATAAAAAGAGAGTCCAAGGGGCTTGCAAAGTGTTGGATGGCAAGAGTGAACACCAGACAAGTTTTCTCAAGGCAAGGGTGTAAACTGATTGTGATTATCAGCCACAACCCTTTCTGCTACCCAAGTGGCTGTCAATTTCTTGACAGCAAGAAAAAAATTCTTCCAGCAGCTCCTGGCCCCTAGAGCCAGGATGGAGAACTGAAGCAGGAGTTGCAGACTGTTTTCACTCTTCTGCTCTTCAAAAACCAGCTTTTTCTCAGACCAGTAGATGATATGAAGAAGTATAAGTTGCATTTTCATAAGTTTAAGGAAATCCTGGTAATTTTTCAGTTTAAAATTACAAGAAAAAGAAACATGATAGAGTATAAGATAAGAATGATTAGCTTTTGGCATGGTAAGAGGTTCATAGAATTATAGAATATGCTCAGTTGGAAAGCACCCAGGGTCATTGAATCCAATTCTTGTCTCTACACATCACACCCCAAGATCAAGGTTGTTGTGTATAGTAAAGCATCACATTAGACATAATGAATATGATAGGCCTGATTATAATATGTAAATTGATGTGGCCAATAAGCCTGATACTATTTGTTACAGTGACAAATTTAAGAAGTCGTAGTAGTGGTCTACTGAAACCTTGCCCAGCAGGCTGATTAATACAAAGCTGATAGAGCCCAGCAATATAACCCCTCTTATTGATTCTTATCTTCTGTATCAAGAACAGAGTAATAAGGAGACAGACGATAACAAGACTATCAAGATAAATGCATTTAATGCTTTTTTTTAATTTTTTTAACTATTTGGAATAGGGAAATCTCTAGATGTTCAAAGATGCTCTAGAAGCAGTCTATTTTTATATGCATCTGTAGCTATTCATTGGAGTTGTTTTTTGAGTGCAGCTGCCTAGTAAGTGATACTTTGTTTGATTTTAATCCACTGAGTTGGGGGATAAAAGACAGCCAAGAGCTCTGCTGTTCTGTGTAACCTTAGCAACAGGCACTGGGCAGTGTCTCATCTGTCAGCAGTGCTCTGGTGCACTGACTGTGGTTCCAGCTTGTCAGTCTTGTTCAATACCAGCAAAAGTCATTTCCTCTGCCAACACTGTGTGATCATCAGAAACAGAGATGAGGTTCATTTCCCAGCTGAGGTCTGTAGCATTCTGGAAGTTAAATGACACATGAATGTGCACATGACAGCAATCATGGTGATGGGCTGAATGATTCATTTACAAAGAAAATTAATACCTTTAGTAAGGAATTGCCTGCTCTCCTTATCCAGTGCAATTCAGTCTCTCAAGTGTGTTAGATTTATTTACCTGTTCTAAGTATTCAGAATACATGTGAGAGAGATGCTTTCTAAACTGGGACATGATGGAGAGACAATGAATGCTACAGAATGCTACAGTTCTCATAATGCTACTTCTCTCACCTTCCCTTGCTTTTAACTTCAATGATGGCTATGTTTTTTTTGACACAAAAAGTATCTTGCTACCTAAATTTTTGTCTCTGCCACTTAAGACTGTTCTTCTTTTAAGACTTCTGTGCTTCAAAGCATGTAATTCATGTTTATATCAAGATTTGGTTTTAGAAATGAGGTTTGGGTTTGGGATTCATAGAATCATAGAATATACTGAATTGGAAGAGACCCAACAGAATAAAGTCCAATTCCTGGCTCTGTGTAGGATATCCCAAGAGTCACACCATGTGCCTGAGAGCATTGTCCAAACGCTTATTGAACCCTGTCAGGCTTGCTGATGTGACCACTGCCTTGGGGAGCCTGTTCCAGTGCTCAGCCACCCTCTGGGTGAAGATCCTTTTCCTAATATCCAACCTAAACTTCCCTGATAAATTTCAGGCCATTCCCTCGGGTCCCGTCAGTGGCCACCACAAAGCCGAGATCAGTGTCTGCTGCTCCTCTTCCCCTCACAAGGAAGTTGTAACTGCAATGAGGGCTCTCCTCAGTCTCCTCCAGGCTGAACAGACCAAGTGACTCAACTGCTCCTCATAGGTCTTCTCCTCCAGAGCCTTCACCATTTTCTTGGGCTCCTTTGGATGTTCTCTAATAGCTTTATGTCTTTCTTACATCAGAGCACCCAAAACTGCAATTTTCAAGGTGAGGCTGTCCCAGCTCAGAGCAGAGCAGGACAATCCCCTCCCTTGCCCAGCTGGCCATGCTGTGCCTGATGCCCCCCAGGAAAGGGCTGGCTCTCCTGGCTGCCAGGGCACTGCTGACTCATGTTCAACTTTCCACTGAGCAGGATGCCCAGGTCCCTTTCCACAGTGCAGGTCTCCAACTTCACGTTCCCCAGTCTATACACACAAGCAGGATTGCTCCATCCCATGTGCAGATTCCAGGGCTGGCCCTTTGTTAAGCTTCGTATGGTTGGTGATTGTGTTACCTTTTGCCCAACCTGGAAATTAAGCTCAAGATAATTTTAGTAAGGAGGTAATATAAAAGGGGATCTTTGTTTTAAGGCCGTCAGGAGCAGTTATGGAAAGATGTCCACAAAGCCCTACCCCCCACCAGGGGTAAGTTTCTATAGGTTTTAGGAAATTACCATAATTGGTAAAAAGTCACCAATTAAGAGGACAAGTGGTGATGCAATTCCTCCCCCCAGGTCAAGCCCCTTCTCTGGAGCCACCCCCCGCCCCCCCTTCAGCCCTGGCTGTACTTTGTCCATGAGAATGGATCCTGCAGAGTTGTTCTCAGCCTTGGAGAACCAAGATAGGATAGGGGCCTTGTACTTCCTGGGGCTTGGAGCTCTGGAATTTGTTCTTTCTGCTTAGGGAAAGGCCATGGAAAAGTACTGGGTAAACTACTCACTAATACAATAGACTACAGAGCTACAAATATATGTGTGAAGAATACAGAGAACATAGTTTGTTTAAAAGGCAAAACCTAAACGGCATCATTCACACATCTCTCTATTTTGTCCAGGCCTCTCTGCAGGGCCTCCCTGACCTTGAGTGAATTGAGAGTTTGTCCTAGTTTAGTGCTGTCCATAAATTTACTTAGTATTCGAGTCCTGCATCCAGGTCATTAATGGAGAGAATTGGTTGAGGATGAGCCCTGCAGAACCCCACTAGTGACTGGGTTTCAATCAAAGTCCTTCATGAAACTCAGTTTAGGAGTTCGTGTGGCTTCGCTCTTTCAAGATTGCATGTTTTACAAAGAAACATGGCTGCTGCTCTTATAAGACACCTGCAGGAAAACCCTTTGTAATGTTCTGATAGGTATGAGATCTAAAAGGTAAGGTCTGAATCTTTAAATAGACTTGAAGTGTGTTCTGCCAGGGAAAGGCTGCAGGAGCCTCTTCTTTGAAGGTTATCTCAGGCAAGATTTGCCAGTCTCTTGAGAACTGGCATTCCTCTGCTTTGGGTTGGAAGCCATCTTAGTGAGTTGCAGAAGTAAATCCGTTTTACAACTGTTTTGCAATAACTAAAGGAAATGTGGCATGCTTACTTTGCAAGCAAGGAGGACCACAGCAAAACATCTTTGAACAGAGGTTCTACTTCAGGTTCCTGGGGTATGTTCCTGAGATTTTTTTTGTAGCATCAAGAGACTCTGGTATGTTCTTAAACACTCATTTGGCACATATGTGCCTTTCTAAAAATTTTTGCTGTTGCACTGAGCACAACTGTCAGTGCAGTGGCACTGTACAGCCTGAGGTGTACAGGTGGTTCAAGGCTGTTAATTCACAGTCCTGTTGCAAAGAATGGCCTGTCCATTCAAAAAGTGTTGAAACACTTATGCAGGGAATTATAAAGCATTCAGGCTTTGAGCGCTGTCTTCTCTGAACACTGGGTAGGAGGATCTGAGTAGAATGGTTCTTCCCCTCATCCTCCCTCCATCTTAGACAGGGAATATATATGAGCTCATTTCCCTGCCCCTCCCTACCTCAAATGTGCATTTGAATGTCAGTCTGCCATCCAGACTCCAGCAGTCTCTCTGCTGCTGCAGGACAAACAGACTATGCTGCCCTAGATACCCCAGACTGAGTCCAGAAAATGGTGGCTGTTTTTCTGGCTTCATATAAAATACCAAAGAGCAGATCTAGGTCTTGTGAAACAGGAGTGGGGGTACCTCAAGAGCTAAGCATTTCCCAGTTCTTTACCTGCCTCCTTTCACTGATCGGTGCTGGAATTGGTCAGACGGGCATTGCCTTGTGTCCACAGCAGCACCACAAAGAACAGTCAAAGGACTAAGGCATGCACAGTGCATGGGTGACTGCCAGGGCCAGTGACATGGGTCCTTCTGATAATGACAAAAAGGCTTCTGGCACAGGTCTTTTCTGCAGGAGCAACCCTTTCCATACACAGTGTTGATGGTTTGGGCTATCCTGAAAACAGCAAAGAAACCATTTCAAACCTATGAAAAACTGGCTTAAAGGTAGGTCAGATCTGCCAAATTTCATTCATCCAGGTTTGTGCTTCGTATGGACAATGCTTCATATGCACTAACACCTCCCTTTGTCTTGAATTAGGAACTGTTTAACAAGTCTAATGTGAAAATTTGTGTAGAAAATGTGCTGAAAAAAGAGCCAAATGAAAAAGATACATTTGCCAAAGAATTCCAATGCAAGCATCTGGGGTTTTTCTGGTTTTTCAGTATTTTTTTTAAAGATGGCAAAAAAAAGCTACTAAAACTTATCATGTTCTAAATATTATGACAAGCCTGTGAAGACTTTCTTGTGAAGACTCTTCTAATTTGACTGACTAAGGGAGTGGCATTGGAAGACTTCTGTAAAGAAACAGCCAGCCTCAGAAATATGGAGTTGATTTTAGAAAACTACCAGTTTCATTCATGATAATAAATATGTAGTAAAATTGGTAGAAGTGTCAAAACAATTTGCAGATTCAGAGCACGTTTGCTTGCACATTTACTGAGCTTAGTTGCTAATGTATATACAAAACATTTGTACTAATTATATGACAAGTGACTTAAACTGTTAACCTTACATCAGTGACATTCACTAGTTTATTGATGTTTCAAAGCAATGCAGTGAGGAAAAGGATAATTTAGCTTAACTTTCAGTAATTTAATATAGTAGCTTTGCTATACACAATTTTGAAGCATTAGCCTATATAGTGTATTTTTGAAATGACATCTCATTGCTTCTTTATTTTACTGTACAAAATAGCACACAGATCATTCCTTACAGCAGCATCACTTCAGATGACATACAGAATCAAAGATAAAAAACCCCACTGTGCATGTTTCATAACATAAATTAAGCTAATTACTCAGATTTGTCATTTTCTACAAAGCAAATCACCCACTAGACTGAACAGTGACTAATGTAACTGAAAATTGATACTGAATATGTCTTACTGGAAAACTAATGTACAGAAATCTCACATACTTATCAGTAGTGGAGAATAACCTTTCTAAGAAGTGGGTTTTTGATGCACATTTTTCATTAAACATCTAAAAATAATTTATAATTCAATCTTTTTATTCATTAAAATTAAAGATGGCTATATCATCTCTGAAGAAAGTACTAAAGAGAGGGATCATCACAGTGAGACCATCAAATGCTAAATAAGCATGTAATAAACTCTTATATTGTGTGTATATATATTGTTTTGTGCTAGCAAGTGTTGATCCAGAACTGCTAACAAATGTGGGCAACAACAAGTAACTCTTTCTTCCATACACTGAAAGGTAAAGCTTACAAAGAAAAATATTTTTTGCTAATTGCTGTGCTGAGAGTTACCTACTGATAAAATCTGGAGCACAGAGTGATGCATAGGTATGATATAGAAATGGAAAGACAAATATTTTGTTAAAAAATTGCTTAATGCAAAGCAATCAGAAAGCAGGAATAGCATTTGGAAGCAGTCACCATCTTTCAGTGTGAACACACAGAAAATCTGAATTGAGGAGCTGAAGAGTGCTGTGGTGATATTTTGTCAAACTGACTGATTTTGGCCCAGCAATTGTGCAAACTTCACTCTGTTTTTCTTAGTCATCCCTAACTATGTAGTAGAAGCCTTAGGATCAAAAGAACAATCCTGTGTACTGTGCACAGGACTAGCAATTACATGCACAGATTCACACTTGATACAACTATTCTATCAGTATTCATTATCTAGGTGTATTCTGTTATCCTGAATATAAACTAACCTCAGAAAAGTTACAGATCTAATTTTCTTAATATGATATTGTATTCTTGACAGAGTAGTTTTGGTTTCATTAACATACAGAAAAACTTATTTAAGCATGGACCCATTAACAATGTATAAATATCCACCAACTACATTTGTAATGGTGTGTGATTTTTGGTTATGTGTTGTCTTTTTTTACAGGATGAGAATATAATGCGATCCATGCAGCTCTTTGAAAATGTGATTTAATGAAGACATTAGGTCTACAACTAATGGACAAATATGAACTATTCTGCAACATTATCTAAAAAAATGGATTTCCCACTTTATCATAAATAAAGTTACTCAGCTTTACACTGAGAAATGTATTATGCAAGTAAATTTTTTATTATAAACCCTTCCCAACAAAAAACCCTTTCTAAATTATACAATCTAGCACTTCCACAGTGGCTATTTAGTTAAAAGGACTGTACTGAAAAATCAGGTTCTTACTACAAACTCAAACAAAATACAACTGACTTTATGCACCTTTATTATCATTCCAACCCCTAGTTAAAATAGATACAATCACACAGAGATTAAATAAGTATTCTTAGTTTTGCTACTCATTTGTACTGGACTGAGCTCCAGGTGTTAAAACGTACTTCTTAAATCTCAAGCTTCTAATTTATACAGAGGCATTACAATTTATTTTCTTCTCATATTTCTATAGTGTAGTCCTTATTTTTGAATAATATTTTGAGTTAAAATGCTATAATAAGTGTGTGATGCACACCTTGCTATAACTGCCTTCCAACTTTGACTTGTTTTCTCATCAGAAGAAAACCCCCAAAACCCAAATATAACTAAATAGGTAACTTGAGAGCAAGAACTGTTATAAAACAAAACAAACAAACAAACAAACAAGCAAACAAGTTGCTTATGGATATTCTTATTCCCTAAAAAATATGAGTAAGCTTCTCTCAATCTCACCTAATAAGTCTGCACTTAATTTATCATGACATGAGTATCAGAAATGCTACATACTGTATTTTTAATTCTTCTTGGATATGTATGAGAAGTTCTTTGCTTAAAATTAAGGATCTTCTGACTTCCAAATTTTCATGAAGAAACCTTAAATGGATCCTAACACTGCTTTCCTAAGTATGTGTCTTTCTGCCTTTAATGAAGAAAAAGGCATGAGATTTTGAAAACTGCCATTCCACTTTAGTGCTGAGAATGAACATCACTACATAGTAACCTCCACTAATAATGACTGCTAGAGGCTAACATCTATTTCATCTTTTTGTAATATCTTTAAATATGAGACAGAACCAGGAAAACAATGAAAACATCAGCTATATATCATCTATATGTGATAAATGCTTTACATTTTTTAAGATCATTTCTTCATTAAGATTGGAGCTACTTAATTCTGAACCTAGAAAGATTCTTCTAAGAAAGTATGCATATAAAATATAACATTGCCCCTCCATCCATGTAATTTTTAAGATATATTGTCCACAGAGTTTATGCCAATACTTCAAAATAGGTGAAATGCTATCAGAGATAGGCCAACCTTCATTGTGACATTGCTGCAGAAAGTCTGAAAGGGGATTAATGCAGTAGAAAGAAAGTTACAAGAATTATTTTGTAAAAATAAATCAGGTATCTATTCTGGTGTAGAGATGGGATGTTAGAGGCATGTTGAAGGCTGCTCTGCTATCACCAGTGTAGGATAAGAGTAGTACAATACATGTACACCTGAAATCTGCTGTAGCGTGTTTGTGTAAACTAAATGTGCACATTTTGTAAAAAAAAAAAAAAAAATAAAGTAAACATGAAGAAAAAAAGGACCATGATCAATTTTTTGAGTTGTTAAATACCTGCTGGCAAAAATGCTTATTGAAGAAATACTTTTTTTTTTTAAACACAAATATGCTTATTTTGACTTAGCACAATTCTGACCTTGGCAGAGATCGGTCCTGAAGTGAATTTTAGTCAGGCTGTGGTAATTTAAAAAAACTTCTGAAACTGCTTTCACATGACAGACTTTTATTAATACTCTATGCATCAGCATCTTCTAATGAAAAAAAATCCTTTCCAACAACTTTAAATGTCAGAATTGAATATTCCTCAGGGGAAAACCTTTGGTCAAATTTTCTTACTTTTGTTAACTCTCCCTGACAGCGTACACAAATACAACACACCACTGAACAGCATTTATTACAAGAACCAATTAGGAATTATTTTGCATTCAAATTCAAATACATTAATGGACAAATGCTGTACCCTCCAAAGCTTGACAGCCAGGTAAGCTGGCTTATACAATCTTCTTTTTGTCTTCAACTTATATTTTTCATAGCTTCCATGTTCAGAAGTTTATTAACTCGTCTGGACCTGAATTCACAAGCAAATCCCAAGCATATCTGTAATGTTACTGAACTCAATGCAAAGGGAGCACAGTGTAAGTATTTCAAAGTTGCCTCCTGCACCCAGCTCCCATCAGTAGGCTCAAAATTAACAGGAGTTAATTAGCTGAGCAAAACCTCAGCTGTGGTTTTGTGGAGCAACCTGATGCTTCTACACTGTATTCTCCAGAGCCTCACCAGGCTCTCAAAACAACATGCTGAAAATGCACTGCGCAAGTTCAGCTTTGGACCACATGCTGCCTGTTTACTGGGTTCAGCTTCACACCTTTAAAAGCTGACTCTGAAGAAGTCTGAGAGGGCTCACAGTTCTATGTCTGACCTAGTCCCAATGAACCTAAGTGTGTCCATCTGTGCTGTATCACAAAAGAAGTTATGTATTTCAAAAGCAGCTATACATATGTGATTTAGCACCAAGTTAGATTTTATTTAAGTAATTAAACAAAATTGTTTTGCATCACACAAATATACAAAACATATAAAGCATTGCAGATATAATAAATGAAATTGTAATTAAAAACTAAGTAAGAATCAATATTTATTCTGCTCTTGAAATAAAAGCACATTAATCAGTGTCATTGTAAGCCAAATGCATATACAAATATACAAAGAAAAGTATTCCATAATTACATATTCACAAACTGATAAGACTCCTGCTCTCCATCATACTGAGGAATAATTATTATTTTAAGAGAATATATAATATCCCAAATAAGTGTCAGTGATATTTACAGACAGTTTCTTTCCAAATTTCACCTTACAGTATAAATCACTACAGTTTCCTTGTTCAAGAGTAGATAGAACAATAGGTTGGAATTTTAGATTTGATGATCGCCACAGTTGCCTGTTGAAGAAAACAAAACAAATTTAAACAAAATAAGGGGCACTAGCACTACATGTGACAGTACTCATGTAGTCTGTATAAACTGCGTAGTTCACTTTTACTTAGTTATCTTTGCTATTATAAAACAGTAGAAAGCTTAAAAATTAATATTTGCTGAGAAATTTACTGTCAAAAGGGCTGAAAATAATGAACTGAGAAAATGCACCATTGTGATAACTAATGCTGGGGAGTAAACATCCAAAATAAGGGAATGGAAACTCACACCTAAAAGGGGGCACAAATACATACAGGAAATAATAAGGATTTTTATGTAGAGGAATGATGTTCTGGAGGGGATTTCCAACAAAAGTAAGAATCATATGCTTTATAACTAATTTAGAAAATAGATTTGACAAATTAATTGGTTGGATTATATAATATTGCTTGTAACCACAGCTTAGTAGTTTGTTTCCAGGTTTTTTTTGCTTTATCTTATTACAGTCTTTTTAAAAGATATACAGAAAGACTGACTCACTAACAGGTAAGACTACAAGAAATCAGGGGACTGATAGAAGAATTAGAGGTTAATGACTCACTGGATTAACTATATTATCTAGACCTACATTTTCAGAACATTAAGACAAGCTGTAATTTTCCTTTTCTTGTCTCACTTCATACAAATAAAGAACTCTCATCCTCCTTCATTTTTCGTGATGTTTTTCAAGTCTGTAATACAAACACTGCTACTGCTCTTAAATGAACATGTGCACACACAAAAATGAAGAGGCAACTACTGATTATTTCAGTATCTACTGGCTAAGTCACACAAGCTCAGTACTGCTAGGCCTGCCTGTATGGTCTCTGCTCCTCAGGTTATTCCTATTCTTTACGAATAACCATTTAATATAACACGTATAACTGTTCATAGGGTCAAGAAAGCAAATATTTTCTCTTCTAGATGAACATTTAAGTCAGTACTCCTCATTTTTTCTCCTTTTCTCCTTTGTGCACAATGTACAGCACAACATTTGTCAAAAAATGTTCAACAGAAGAAACCTCTGCTACTATCTATTACTTAAAGCATCTTTTTGATTTATAGCCATTGCAGATCCAAACCCTGGGTTAACCAGGGTGGGCTGGAATGTGAGTGTCACATTTCCTCAGGAAATAGCATAAACAATAAACTATTAGTGGGAACAGGCAGGCATCATCAATAACAGCAAAAAGTAACTTTTTGCAGGAGTAAATCTTGTTGAGAAACATATTTAGTCCCAGAAAATGGAACACCAAGCATGTATCCCAGCCACACTGAAGCAGGAACATGGCAACAAAATCAGAGATGAAAGCTGTTCTGACAAAATTGTATTCAAAAGTGTAGATTACTGAATAAACATCCAATCAACTCACCCTTCCACCACAGTGCTCCAACTTTTGTAAAGCAACAGTAACTTCTTCTCTATATTTCTTGTCCATCAATCTCTTTAAAAGCTATTGAAAAAGTAAAACAAAAAGGTTTGTTGCACAATATAGTAACATATAAGGAAAAGAGGCAATAATAACCTATTTTGTTACTTTATTCCATCTTACCTTTGCAAAATCAAAGCCACAAATAAACATTATTTTATAACTTGTAACTGATGTCAACATATGGAACTCAATAAAAGCAAATGGAATAAAAAGTTAACTAAAGAGAAACTTAAATTCAAAGAAAGCTGATCTGTTAACCCACAAAAATATTTCTTTTTCTTTTACCAAACAAATTTGAAAGAAATATCCACCTTAAAAAAAGTCATTCTTAAAGATTTGTCCACATGCAAAGTTAACTTTTATCATGTGCATTGAAAGAGATTTCTTGTAGTAGAAATACTTAAAAAAAACCTGCTGTAATTTCTCTTCTGCATTGATTGTCAAAAAAAAGTCTTTTTATTTTGCTGTAAAAGTGCACTTTGCAAGCAGATTAAAAGAAACCTGTCAGGCTGCCTGACAGAGGAAGGACGTCCCCAGAATAAGTTGGTATAAAAATACTTCTCATAATCCCACTCAAAGCTTATTTAATGACAACTTCCTTGTGCAGAATTTCCATCTGAAATGAATGGGAATATTTGCTTCTGTTAATGTATTAAAACATTTATGGTTTTGCTAAGATATTCAGACTTAAAATTAAAAACTCATTTTGCAATAAATTTTCCTCCAAAACAAAGCATCTGGATATTTTCATAAATCATAGAGAGAAGAGTTCCATTATTCTCCAGTTTACATTACCAGGAGATTTTGGACCTTGCCAGAACTTTGTAAGTCACCATATTATAAAAGAACAAAGGACTCACACTGGGGACTGTATGAAATGCTTTTCATGGAACTGCTGAGTCCTCCGCTGTATCTGTGCAGTTAGTATAGTAACATCTCAATAAGAATGCCATGAAAATACAAATTATTTTTTATTACAGCATTAAAAACTTACATTTGTGAGTAGAAGCTTAAGATGATCATTAAGAGATGGGCCAACAACAGCACTCAATTGCACTAAAGCATCCAATCCCCTTCCAAATACTTCATCATCTGCATGCGCCTTCAGAAGGGGAAGAAAGAAAGAAAATCCTATGAGTAAGATTCAGACAAAGTAAGTTTTTCTAAACTGCAATCTCTGCATTATGATTGTATGGAATAGTTTTAAGCATTAAAACTACTGTGCAATTCCTAATTGCTATAATGATACAAGTTTAGAAAGAGAAGTACAGTATGACTGAATATTAGTCTCTAGAGGACAAATTTAAAGGCAAGACATATTTTTAAAGTGGAAAACAAAAGCATCCCTGAAATTTCCACAAAACTCTTGCATTTCTTCTGAGACAACAAAACTAATAATTTACTATTGTTGAAATTAAAAATGTGGCATGCAGAAAAGCTTGCTACACTGATAATTTCAGTATTTCACAGCACATTAGAAATAACCTGTCAAATGCTGATATGTTGAAATTGAGAGACAACATTTTAGTTAAAAATGTAATGAATTCTGGGTGATTTCTATGTAATTCATAACAATAACTTTCTTTGCTGGAGAAACAGAGGAGCCAATGATTTTCTGCCTCAATTAATTTAGTCCCCTGCAAACTACACCTGCCGACAGTTATCAGGCTCTTATCTACTTCTACGGTTCTTTGTCATCTTTATTTCTCCCATGGGAAGATTTTTCAGTACCTGACTTCTCTAATGGTTTAGTTATGCTGCTCTTCCTTTAGCAGAGAAATAGACTCATAACAACTTATTTTGGTCTCATACTAAATTATAAGTTTATTTAAACAACTATTTTTCCTCTCCAGCATCTGAGCCCTGAGAATTTTCTTTTTAACTAGAAATCATGGACACTGCGTGTCTAGTAGAAGATTTAACAAGGCATAATACCAAAACAGTGCAACAATAAAAATTATCAGAAGAGTAATATTAATTGGAGGAAGAGAATTTTGCCTTTAAGCTAAACCAAAGATAGTGATAACACACAATTCTGTTACATCTCTGAATTGAGATCACAATTAATTTTCAAACTTCAAGCCATCTCTGTTAAATCAGAACTGAAACACGCTAGATGAAGGGACAGCTACTTACTGAACCAGAAAAGGACTCTCAAAGACATGAAAAAGATCCAAAAGAGATAACCTTCAAAGCCAAGATCTCACTTTATTTTCTGATGGTGTAGAAGAGTTAAAAACATTTTTTAAAATTAAGACTATGACCTCAAACACTATAAATGTATTCTTCCTTTTTCCTCACTGACATATTCTGGAGATAGTGCTGTGCAGGGCTGGGAGTTGGAAGCAATGATCCTCGTGGGTCCCTTATTTTGTGATTCTGTTTTACCTTTGTAGCATGTTTTGAATTGTTATGTGTAATAGATGAGCATTTATTCCTGCATATCCATTTTACTTCAAGTCATTTTTATTTTTTGCATGTTATTGCGTGGACATATAAAAAAGCCCACAAATATATGCATTTATTTTGCTTATATTAAAACCTTTAAGAGAACAGTTTCATAAAATTTCCCCATAGATACTGTCATATAGTTATACAAGAAGTTGCCCATCTTAATTTATATTTACAGACATATTTAGCTAATAAACCAAGGCAGGGTTAAGAACAGAAAGAGAAATCATTCCTACCCCCAACCAAAAGCCCATGTGATAGATTTATTACACTAATATTATCCATGTAGTTCCCACCAGCAGCAGAAAAAAAACCAAAAATCAAACCCATTAAAATCTCTGCATGAAGATGAAGACATACCAATGCAGCCTTTAAGACTGGAACTAGACGAGGCAACAAGGGAATAACTTTTTCAGCAGCGCCTTCAACCAGAAGTAATTGTTTAAAACCCTCCTTGGAAACAAAAGTATAGGGATGTTTTGTCTCTCTTAGTCCCTGTTGCAAATGTAAAACATGGTTTTCTTAATACTGAGCCTTCTTTTAAACAAAAACACATTTTAAAAGTTCCACACAGCAGCAAGACCACGTTTAGGTTTTGTCAGATCAGGTCAAAACATAAAGTACACTAACTCCACCATGTGGAACCACTGGGTACAACTCTGCTCACAGAATATTCTAACTCATTTTTCTTTTAGAATATTGAATATTAAAACTCACATTATGAACACTGCCAACTCAATCAATATTTGTACCTCACTACCTTTAATCTGAAAACCCAAGGTATTTTATCAATGAGACCATGAAGTAGAACAGGCTATATTTGTATAGGGGTTTTGTACCCTGAAAGGAAAAAAGAACAGGTGAACAATGGAAGGAAAGACAGCCCACACCACATACCTCTCTGTTCAACACTAAAAACTTGTAGATAGCACAAAGATGCACATCTAATGAAGGTCTGACTGGCAAAACTCAAAGATTTAAAGCCATGTGTCTGAAGCCTTTTTTCTTAACATAAAAGAAGCTTTATGTTACCTTAGGAATTGACAGTTTTGTTTAGTATTTAAAAAAAGAGAAAAAAAAAGAAGAAACAAAGGGAAAAAGAAACAAAGAAAATGAAAAAACAGAGGGAAAAGGGAAAAAATAAAAAATAATGTAAGCCACCTCAGTATATGCACTTTATTCTACCTGCAACATTGGATTCCGCATTTATTTAGACACCTGGAACATATTTGGTGATAAACGTCACAGATGATTCTGAGAAAACAGAAACCTCAACATAGTGCATAGTACTTCTCTTCCACTTATTTACAGGATCCTATTTCCACTGTACTAATTCAATCCATTGAGGAGAGCATTTTTACTCCAGAAGGTAGGTGTTATATTAAAAAATAAGCAAAACAATTTAGTTTACAAAAGAATCTTCAAGACCACAAATTTCATTCAATAGTTGGTTGGGCATCTGAGAGGTGGTCTTGCATTTGATCAGTATCTTGAAGATTAAACAGCTCTACCTAGCTCTCCCAGAAAGCTCTAACTAAAGAATTACAAATAACAATGATCTTGACCATTTTCTTTCATACAATATCCTCACAAGTGGTTATTTTTTTGTACTTCTCTAGAAGCTGAGCCTAAACTAGCTAACTTAGATTGTTAAAAAATGTCATTTGCAAATAGGAAATGGTCAGGTGCTTAATGCTGCAAGAAACTGAGTTTACCTCTGCCAATGTTAAAAGAAGAGGATCAAAGGGAACAGTTTCAGGAGGGCATTCCCACTGCAGTTTGTGCTTTACTGATCCATGCACTAACCTATATAAAGAATAAAGTTTTAACAAAATAACATATATTATGCATAATTTATTGCTAATACTATTTGCTTTAAATGTATGACCAATTAGTTTATTGTATTCCTACATTACATACACCATCTCAATACATATTGCTCTCCTTAGTGAAATTATAGGATCACAGAATCAACTAAGTTGGCAAAGATCTCTGGGATCATGGATTCCAACTGGTGTGTATGTATAATGGTTAACAGTACAATTATACTAAATTCCCTAAATATGTCAGTATTCAAAATTCTGCTCCTAATCACACAGCAAACAGAAAATAGAAGTTATAAAAATTATAGATGTCTCTCATGCCAACACAGAAGATACTCCTTTTCCAAAGTTACTTATTTTGATAAGTATACCAAGAAACATTCTCCTCAAATAGCAATGGGTAGGGAAAGGCAGTTGAAGGAAAATCATATCGGAATTTACTATTTACTCCTAAGATACAAATAAATGTATTAATACTATGTATTAATGATTACTTTATACAATTATATACATATACATGTTATTAATGATGGCTTTTATTTTTGTAAATTCTGCATCCATGTGACAAAACAGCAGAATGTTTATTGTCTAGGCAAATATATAACTAAGTAACTTAAAATACCCTAAACTTGCTTGTGAGTAGTTTTGTTAATATTCATATGCCTGAAAACTACAGAATAGGAAGTTCAGTAACATGTTGTGATACTACTAAGGCTGTACAAGGTCTACTTATTAAAATGGCACCAATTTTATTATCTTTGTTAGTAGGGATAAGTAAATTAAATTACCTGAAAATATCATTTGTGAAGGACGCTTAGGAAACCAAATGTGCACATACTTAACTATTCTTTAAAAACGTGGCTTTGATTTTAACACAGCATGAAAAAAGAACCAAAAGAAGACAATTTCAAAGGCATGGGAAGTTGCTTTCTGCTCTGAAAAGAGTTAAGTATTGGAAATTTTTCCAGAATTGAATGGAATTAAACAACCTATTTAAAAGATGAAACATGAAGAGATGTATTACATAATATATTTGGTAAAAATAAAAAACAAACCCAACATACCTACACGGAATGCCACCTCTAGCATATGCAGCAGCAAATGCAGATGATGGTTGAGAATAAGCACGAAACTGTACGGACAGAAAAAAAGGCGTTATTTACTTATAACAGTAATGTTTTATAGCTATTATTAATATGTTAAAACAGATGTTTACCAAAAAATGAACTTAATCATATGATTCCAAAACAAATAAAAAAAAAAAAACAAACTGCAGTGGAAAACATGTAAGTGATACACTTATCTGAAAACTGCTTTTAAGACTCATCGGTCTGGGGAGTTGTTGAAATGAATAAAAATGTACAATCAGTGGTCTCCTGATGGAATCACTTCATTTTTCTAATTTTTTTCTTGCAAATGGTAATATTGAAGTCTTACAAGCTCTTTCCTAAGCAGAGCAAGGAGCTCTCACTTCCCTGAAGTTCTTGTTGCTATATTGGTAACATGCAGAAGTCAGTTTTACAGCAATTCCATCTTGCTCTGAGTATAGACAAAAGTATACAATGGCAAGATGTGGGAGAAACCCCAAATATTAGGCAAGACGATGGGAGGGTACTGCAAATGCACAGGGAGGTTCATACTGGGTGAGAATCTAGGAAAGACACAACTGGATAAGGAAACTAGGACTTTCAAGCAAGGAAAAGCTGCACAAATTTGGTTTTTATAATATATGTGCTTCTTATGCCTATGAACTATTATATTATTTATTAGCATGATTATTTAATGTTGATTTCCAGATAATACGAAAGATATTACAAAAGTATTCAGAAGGAAATACCATGAAATCTCATTTTTATCTTTTGAGTGTTTAAACCTACATTAAGATTAGTAGAATTGGCTTAATTTTGGTCATTGTGCTACTTGCAAAGAGATTTCAAGTAAAAAAGATGACCACATTAAAGTATTCAGCCTCTGCTTAACAGTAAAGGACCTCTGCATTTCATTCACTTTCCAAAAAGCCTGTGACATTACTAATTGCCAAATTATATGGCCCAGTGATGAACAATAATTCATGCATTCAATGTTAGATCTCCAGACACAGGACTTCCAGGAAATAAACAACTCCTTTCATTACTACTCTCCCAAGAACACAAATTTTTCCTGAAGGATTACATAGTTGCAGTAACAGTGAGTTTCAAATAATGCTCACCAGCAATTAATTTGCCAGATTTTATGAGGCCTTGAATACCTTCAATATGATACCTGATTCTTGGTTTCATTGCATAACTGAAATAAGTTTCTCTAAAGCAGCAGGTGCCAAAGCTTAGAAGTAAGAAAAAACCAACCCTTCATAATGTTTAGCTCTAAATCTCTTTTTAGGGCAATAGTACATAAAAAATAACAGTTACTATTCAAGCCACAACTGTACCAAAATACATTAGTAATGTAATAAACAATGTTATACCTTCAGGCATTTGAGCGTAGAAGATAAGGTATGCATGATTAATAACAAAAGTTTAATTTCGGATTAAAAAATAGGACCAGAAGAAGCACATCCTGCATGCAATTTCATAAAATAAGGAACACTCTTCAAACCTCAGATGGATTTTAACCAAACAAAACCATCACCACCTACACTTACTGGATCAATAGTTTTAGGATTCAGCTTTGCACTAGGCTTTGGCGGTGATCCTGGAGAACATGTCTTGCTTTTCTGGACTGAAGACTTTGTTTTTATTTGGATGCCTGATGACATTCTTAGAACATTGCTTCCTACAAAAAAAATTAAAAACATTAAGTAATTTTCATTCCTATATGACAGAATATGAAGGGTTAGAATCCCCAGGCCCAAAGACTGACATGAACAACCAACCAAGTAAATCTGAATAAGTGCACTAGGAAACAGATGCTCATTCTTATATTTTGGACACAGTGAATGGGACAATTGCAATAGTCCTGTCACTCCATATTTCAAATGCACACATTTCCTAACCTGCTCCTCTTGTGTTCTTTGAGACCTGCAGCAAAAGTGAATTAGATGCAGTCTGCTTTCAGGGTAGCCTACAAAAATTTGAGCAGCAGTACAGGCCTCAGCAGAAGAGACCAGAGTCAAATGGGTACAGTTACATCAGAAGAAAGCAACAATTTGAGGAAGGTCCAGGATGAAGGAATGAAGCAAGTACATTCAGGACACAAAACCCAAACCATAATCAATAAGAGATGAGAAGAGAAATCTAAGGCAGCAAAAAAAAAAAAAAACAAAAACCAACCAAACAAAAAAAAAAGCCCACAGAAAATTAATTCCAATTCCACTAAGAAGAATGAAAGTACTTTTTTAAAAAGACTGCAAAAATAACTTTGACTACATCATTTAATATTAAATATACTTATCTTCTGTAAGTCAATGCACCAGCTACACATCACTACAAATGTATGTAATGGGATTGAAGTGTCCCTAATAAAAAAAATAGTTCTCTAATTATTTAATATACCAAGTCTGACATTATGAGGAATAATATAAATAATTCCTGTGAGATTACAAGATTTCAAATATTAATAAAATTATAAATAGTGAAAACCTCGGTTTTGAATAATATAATGTTCAGTAATTTTTGCTGTGGTGTATTCTGCATGGAAAAAAACCAATTTAGTAGATAAGACATTAGATTCCTATTGTGAAAAAGCAATAGCACCATACAGAGATGAAAATATTAGGAAACAAACATTGCCTCAGGGATAAGCAGTGTGCTTGCTGTCCAGCCATCAGCCTTGGTAACACCTATTTTTGTTAAAAATATGATTAAATGCCAAATACTGAGACCAGGATGAATCAGAGACAGAATTGCCATGCTACTCTCTCACCCTCAGCTCTATCAGCCACCTGCCCTAATCTCTGCCAGACTCTTGCATGGGCACTCCTTGTTTAGCTTGGCCATTCTAATTCTTCCCTCTGAGCAGGATTTACAGTCAGGTACCTTTGCCATCATCTACATTATGAAATCTTTAGGATTGCTTCTGTTTCTGGTAAGTGATAAGGTCCCAGCTCATGTGTACATATGCTGTTTCTATGACTTGGGAAAAGAATTCAATGAAGTGCCCAATTTTACTGAATGCTGTGAAACAACATATAATAATGATTAGCAAATCAGCTAAAATACAAAGCAAAAATAAAATTGAAAGTTTAAATCAATACTTCTTTACTCATGATTTAATCAGAACTAGTGATTCAAATCAGTTCACCTACTGTACATTTTGTTTTCTCTTTCCGACTATTTCCAGAATGTGGCCTGTCTCCACTGAAAGTCTTTTTGAAAGAAATAATACACCACAATTAGCCAATTAAATGTCTTCAGAACTTATAGAAACTTACTTGACTCTTTTGAGAACTATTCTGTTTGTAAAATGAAAGTCAAATGGAAAACATTAATATAAAAATAAATCTACTGATTTTGTATGTCTGTTTATTATCATAAAATTCTAATCATATTAGTGTTAGAAGACAGATTTTTAACTGTCAGAAAATTAAAACTCAAAATCGTTTCATACGATAAAAGCATCAGGTAAGTTCTTGACAGTAGCAGCATGTAGCACAAAATAGTGCTACCCGTGTCAGACTTTGAAATGTACAAATAATAGCTTGCTAATACCTGTATACATATTTTTCTCAGAAAAGTATTTAGAGTTAATTGAGATGTTTTTATTTTTTTTCTATTTTCCAAGTAATGAAAATACATGCTAGGGTACATTATGTAGCACTGACCAGAAAAAGTACTTTCCACAAGGAGGTCTCACTCTTCAGAGATGAAAGCTCTCGTGCAGCGAGGAGCTGGAAGGGTCACACGGTTTTGTAGTGAGATTACACAGGTGAAGCACAGCCGTGAATCAAACAAGTGAGTTTGGTACAGAAGTGACCCATCTACCGGCAGATGACAGACTTCAAATCAAGGCGCGACACTTTAAACAGAAAAAGGAGAAGCACTTTTAAGGGAAATCTTTCAAAGGAGGAAAAGCGCAGCCAGGAGTTCGGGATCTAGAAGTCACTTAAGGCAGGCAGAATGGAAGTCAGCAGGATCTGAAAGGCGAGGTTGCTCCCTTACCCTGCCGAGTGCCGACTTTCCCGGAGCGCAGAAACACATGAGGGGCTTCGAGCGCCGTCACCGCCGACAAGCTCAGGCAGAGCAGCTCCGGCGAGCTCCCACAGAGCCCCCGGCCCGGGCCTCCCCAGCGCCGGGGGACATCCAGGGACCCCGCGGGAGCACGAGGGGCCGCCCCGCTGCCCTGGGGCCCTGTGCCGCCCCCGGCTCCCGCTGCCTGGGCACGCCGGGCTCCAGGAACGCCGGGCTCCGGGCTCTGGGCACGCCGGGCTCTGGGCTCCGGGCACGCCGGGCTCCGGGCAGCGCCGGGCGCCGGGCACCGGGCACGCCGGGCTCTGGGCTCCGGGCACGCCGGGCTCTGGGCACGCCGGGCTCCGGGCAGCGCCGGGCACCGGGCACCAGGCACGCCGGACTCGGGGCTCCGGGCAGCGCCGGCCCCGCTCCCCGCGAGCCCCCGGCACCGCCGACGCTTCCTGCCGGTTGCCAGGGGAACTACGGGCCGCCGGCAGCCCAAACTTCCTCCGTGCTTGCTGCAGACGGAGCGACAAGGAGATTAAAAAAGGAGATTAAAAGATTGGTTTTGGTTTTGTTGAGTTTTGTTTTCTTTTTTTTTTCTTTTTTTTTTCTTTTTTTTTACTACCTTGTATGCCGTGATTAAAATAAGAACCATATTACACCGACGGTCGGTTTTTTCCGCTTTTAAAATACCTTCCCAGGTATATAACCCCCTGATACAATACTGAAAGTTCCACGGGAAATAGGGCATCACATCTGAGTGTGGTAAATGAGCTTTTGGACAAAAGGCTGCTTTTTCACTTGACCAGGAGAGTGTTTTCTTGCTTTCCTCAAGAAATGTGTGTATTCATTGATGCATACAAAAATATATTTTCAAGGAAAATGTTTTCTTGGTTTGCTTAAACTGGTTGGGATGGAAGCTTTCCACCTTACATTCTTTCTCACTTCTGTCATTTCTGCTGCAGAAGTGAATGTGGATAAGCGAGACTATTCTCATGATTTTCCACACGGGAAAAAAAATTGACAGTAATGAAAAGTAGTCGTGGAATATTTGAAAAAATGCCATTGGCGTTAGATTTTGGGCAATAAAGGTATTCATAATTGCTTTTATCCAACATAAATACTTTCTATCTGCCAAAAAAATGGTGAGTCAAAAGTGAAGACATCTGCAGAGTAAAACCAGGGCTGCATAACTGACTGCCATTGAAATGCATTAGTGCAAGATACTATTTGGAAATACAGAAAAAAAATCTATAAATAATATTGGAGAAGGGAAGATTTTTTGCTAAGTAGTTTTAACTAAACTCAAGAGACATTATAGTACTTTAACAGAATTATTTTACTGTTCCACAATTCTGAAGGTAATAGAAAAATGGATGTCTTTTTATCAAAAATTCATGGACTGATGAATGATCTCAGAAAAAATCCAGTATTGCAAAGCAGACCATAAGAACTTTGAAAATCACACCAAAAATGCAAACCAGCATGATCATTTTGAGGATGAGAAGAAAAATCTGCTTTTTTTCATCTAGGTTTATTTTTATTTCAGTATTTTAGTACTACTTTATCCATGCATCTGTAATGGCTGTCCTGTGAGTACAGAGCAGAGCACAGCTAAGGAAGAAAGTAGACATACAATTCCTAAGTCAGTACAAGGTGTGAACTGCTGTGCAGAACGAAGCAAAACCCCAATGATCAGCTCTGTGCAGTCAGCTGCTGCCTCCACGGCTTTTCCACTGAAAGCAGCCCTAGATCAGGGCTGCTTTTCGTGCCTTGGGTTAGGGTTAGCGTCTTGGAAACCACAAGGCCCAGAGCTCCAGGCACACTGCAGCTGCAAAAGGCATCCCAAGGGGAGTGCAAACATGGCTGCCTCCACAGCTTTTTCCTTGGAAGCAGCCCTAGGCCAGGGTGTCTATACCTGCCTGTGGTTAGGGTCAGGGTTACACCGAGGGTTGGGGTTTTTAAACCAGGAAGCCCCGAGGTTTAGAGACACTGCAGCAGTGAAAGGCATCCCAAGGGGAGCAAAAAAGTGCCACAACATGGCTGTCTCAACAGCTTTTTCCTTGAGACCATCCCAAACCCTAGGCTGATTTACCTGTCTACAGTTAGGGTTAGGGTTCTGCCCAGGGTTAGGGTTTTTTATACCAGGAACCCCTGAGCTTCAGGCACACTGCAGCTGCGGAAGGCGTCCCAAGTGAAGCGCAAAAGTGCCAAAGCATGGCTGCCTCCTCAGCTTTTTCCTTGGGACCATCCCTAACCCTAGAATGATTTACCTGCCTAGGGTTTTAGTTAAGGTTAGGGTATCGCCTAGGGTTAGGGTTTTTTGAAATAGGAAGCCCTGAGCTCCAGGCACACTGCAGCTGCAAAAGGCAACTCAAGGCGAGCACAAAACTCCAACAACATGGCTGTCTCCACAGCTTTTTCCTTGGGACTATCCCTAACCCTAGGCTGATTTACATGCCTAAAGTAAGGGTTAGGGTTTCACCTAGGGTTAGGGATTTTTAAACCAGGAAGCCCTGAGCTTCAGGCACACTGCAGCTGCGAAAGGCATCCTAAGCGGAGCGCAAAACTGCCAAAGCATGGCTGACTCCACAGCTTTTTCCTTGGGACCATCCACAACCCTAGGCTGATTTACCTGCCTAAAGGGTTAGGGTTCCGCCTAGGGTTAGCGTCTTGGAAACCACAAAGCCCAGAGCTCCAGGCACACTGCAGCTGTGAAAGGCATCCCAAGCGGAGCGCAAAAGTGCCACAACAGGGCTGCCTCCTCAGCTTTTTCCTTGGGACCATCCCTAACCTTGGGCTGATTTACCTGCCTACGGTTAGGGTCAGGGTTTCACCTAGAATTAGGGATTTTCAAACCAGGAAGCCCTGAGCTCCAGGCACACTGCAGCTGCGAAAGGTGTCCCAAGGGGAGCGCAAAACTGCCGCAACATTGCTGCCTCCGCTGCTTTTTCCTTGGAAGCAGCCCTAGGCCAGGGCTATTTTTCCTACCTAGGGTTAGGGTTATGGTTACACCTACTGCTAACGTCCTGGAAACCGCAGGCTCCCACTGGGCTTGTGACAGCACAGGAAAAACTGGGTTGGAAAATGACAAGGAACACTCCAGGCTCTGTGGAAGAGCAGGGCTTTGTTTAGAATCCTATAATTTTCCTGAAAAATGCAAAATAAGAGTGTCAGGGTCCTGCATGGTGTGTGGTACCCCAGGGAGTCCTGCTCTTCTTGGGGTGTTGGGTGTGTGCAGGGCTCAGCCACCTGAGTGCTGCTGTTCTGGCTGGCCCTGATCCTCTTCCATTGCAGAAACACAGACTAAAATGATCCTTAATTCCTGGAGCATAATAGGATGAAACTGTATCCTTATATATTTTTTTCTGACTTGCATGATATTTTAAGAGCTAGGAAAAGAGAAGTCCTAAGGTTAAACACCCATTCAGTACCTTCTGGTTCCTACACTATGATCTTAAAATGGTGTTTATTACACTTGTCCTATCCATTTGCAGATCCCCTGGTCCTTAAGTAGCTTCTTCATTATTCTAACTGGTCTTAGATTTTCTCCTTTACTATAGACATGGGGAATATGGGCCAAAATACTTATAATAAAACAAATTTATATAAATAAAATGCTTTTCATACTGTGTCTTACTGTTTTTGATAGTTGTAATAGGAAATAGTCTGTAACATTTTAAACATACTTAGTGGATGGACAATTTAGGAGGAAAAATAGTTTATGATCACAGTATGGATCAACAAAACATGACAAATTTTGTCATTTTTCTTCATCATGATGATACCAGCTTGTAATGTTAAATAGGGTGTAATGACCCCCTATTTATTACTGTATATTTGTGTAGCATCAACTCCAGTTCTTATGACTTTCTTCTTTATGCATTAAGATTTTTTTAATTTAACTGCGATAAACCTCCCTAAATGCTTGAAAATAACTAGACAAAAATATGAATAATTTCCAAGGAGTATTTATAATGAAAAGAAACTTTTATGTTTGTGAGTTCAGTTGAGCATATAGAACATGAAAATGAAGGCTAACTCAGCACTGATTACCTAATTTTCATAATAATACTTAACCAGTTTAAATAGAACCAATGATTAATTAATTACCTATAACTTCTGATAAAACCAATATGCAATTTTACTTCTTTTTTCATTAGTCACAGCTAAATAGTTAATTACTGAGAAGGAGGAGAATTCACCAATGCCAAATGAATTCTGAGGCTTATGAAGTTAAAACTGAGGCTTATTGGAATATGGCTCATTGAAAGAATATCACATAAACCAGTCATGTGTTAGATCTTTTTGTCTGAGCATATTTACACCTTTGTTAAGCTAATTTGGCATGGTTTACACTTGGCATGTTGCCAGAACCAGTTGAGAAATTATGGGGAGACTATTTCTTGACAACTGCAGGCTTTTGAATGTGGAAGAAAGGGAGTTGATACTTTATTTTTTGTCACAATTTTATTAATTTGCATTGCCAATGTTTCCCTCTCTATTTGCAGCAGCTTTTCTGTTAGACAATAAGTGGTTTTTGCTGATTTGTTTGTTATATTTTTCTAAATACAAGAAAGAGATTAACAACAGACTTAAAAATTGACTCATTTTACATCTTACTATAGTCCTAAATATTAATGTAATAACACACAAACATATATTTTCATTTGAGATTATTTTAGAAGTCAATAAACCAAGTGCAATTTTAGCCACAGCTGGGCACCCAACAGCTTGCAACCTAGTAAGAGCAGTAAAAGAACAAAACATGTTTCCTCAGTGTATTTGGTAATTCCTTTCATTTCTCCAGAAAACTTAGAAATTCTCTCTGGTCTCTTAAAAAGTGCAAGTTTAAACTGAATTCTAGGAGTGTGTTACTTAGATAGTCTTCAAATATCATTCCACAAAGCTTTTATCTTGACTTAACCACTCTGCCCCTTTATAAATAGTCCTCTATAAAAGAGGAGTTACTTTACAGCATTTGGCAACAAATGTGAGTTATAGAACAGATTGTAGACACCTAATTGTAGTTTTCAGGTTTGTCTGCAAATATAGAATGCTCCAGGCACTTCCATTGAGAAGTCCTGCATCAGATGATTAGTTCAGTGCCTGTGAAGTTGATGGACCTGTGCATCTGCCCTTTTATCTTCAGTGAAAATTGGTGTGAAACAGCTCACTTCAGCTGAGCAATTCTGGATAACAGCCCATTGATTCTACTGGATTGCTTACTCTTTTTCTGTAATACACCAGAAGTTATTTGATTGCCTATTATTAAGTACTAAGATGCTGTAAGGATGTTGGATTAGCACATCAAAGTCCTGCATAAAACTCAAGAGGCAAGGTCCCAAGAAACAGACTGACCCACAGGTCAGGTTTTGATGTTTCAGAGTAACAAAAAATTCATACAGGTATGACGCCCAAATTTACAAACCTAAGGAAATTCCTAGTGGGTATCACAGAGTACAGGGCACTGTCAGGGTGCAGACATGCTGCTTTGGGTATGCTTTGTGAATGAGGGTGCAAGGCTGAGCACAGTCAAGTAGTTTCATGGACAACTGCAATTAAATTCCACCCCAGGTTTTTGATTACCCTCAAGGATATCCTGCTGATCTGAAATTATCAAGTTTTCCCATGAACATTGAGTGAGTCAAAGAAATTTATGTCCTTATAGATATAAAGATGATGACTCATCATTACTCGAATTTTCTTTACATACTGAAGTGTTTAAAGCTGCTCTGCAATGACTCAGTTATACTTGTATTCATCTTTTACCCATGGCCACACAGACCCAATGTTCCTGTCTCCTCCTTGTACTACCAGGAACCAAAGTAGACCAATTATACCCATCCTTCAGTGAACTGTAATACCTTAAAAAATGAAATTAGCATTAAAATGAGACATGTCAGAATTTGGGGTTTTCCCGATTTTTCTAACTTTTCATATCACCATCAATAATAGTGATGCCAGTTCTGGTGATGCCAATTGCTCAGGAAGGACAATTTATTCCATTCCATCAACAAGATGCTGGCAAAATCACAGCTACTTCTGTAAAAGTACTTTGCTTTTTTACAGGAGAGATCCATTCCCACAAGTATAGTCAAAAAATAAAGAATTAGGAATCTCCATTTCTTTGAGTCTCTAAATTAGAGTTTTATGATACTTGATTTCCTGCCTCCCTGCTGTTCACTGGAATCTTCATTCCTAATTTTTCTCAGGAGTATTAATCAGAGCATTTCAATAGTTAAACAGCTAAGAAGAAGGCTCAAAAAAAGTACCTAAGATGACCTGGTGGTGACCATCACTATCTCATGGAAAATATTTAGAAAAAAGCTGCAGTTTCAGAGAAAAGTAGTTGACAAACAACTGGGGAAGGAAGAGGGGGAGTGGGATATATATTTGTGAATTCTTCTCTGAATTTTACAATTATCCAAGTTTTCAAAGCTAACAGAAAGTTTTGAAAGCAGTGCTAGAAGGCTCACTGGGTTTTGGAAGTCTTCTTTTGCCTGCTTTGTACAGACTTGAACCCAGGCTCTGCTGCCTCTCAAACCAGTCAAACACATTGTGATATATCCAAGTATTATTCTCTGCTTTAGGGCATAGCAATGATAGTCTAAATTTTCCCAGAGTACAAATTTTTATTAACTGTTTTCTTCACTAAACAGTAGAACTATTTTTAAGTAGAAACAGAATGAAAGAATGTATCTGGTGAGCATAGTAATCCTGAAGATGAAGTAGTACCCAATGTCACTGAAAAAGTGAAAGAACTAGAAAAAACAGGTTCTCATTATAAATCAGAATATACTTTTAAAAAATGAACTGGGTATTAAAAGATGACTATCACAACTTTGGTCGCATTGAGAAATGTTCACCACTATTTTATATTGCAGGTACTTTTATCCAACATGATACATGCCCCCCCCATGCAAATAAAAAGATTAGTAGTGTAACCTTTCTCTTTGCCCTGCAGAGAATGCCATTATTCTCTTCCTGCAGATTTTTGTGAACTTGGAATTTGATTTTAAGAAAAATAGAAAACTTTTTCATTGAATAATATTATTTAAATGCAAGACAGACATGAATGAGCTCTAATGGCAGTCACTAGATGACTTTTCTATAATTATTTGAAAGAAACAACTTCCTACTAAATTTCTAAGGCAGGATAAATATACTTTAAAATCTGCTGAGGGAAATAAATTAAGCAAAGTTGAAAACTTGCACCTAATTTTCAGGGTGCTGCTGCGAGGGCTGATTGACATGTTTTTCTCATCAGAGTTGAATAGAGAAAAAAACCCCAAACTACTTGAGGCACACGCTGCAGTTTTGTGTTTTCCCACTCGGTGGCAATGATTCCCTCTCTTTCCTTCCCAGTTCTGTGCTTCCTCTCAGATAGCTGTTGCTCTGCATTCTGCAGCCTCCATTCAGAAGAATAAACAAGGGAAAAGTCATAGTTTTTCTTTACTTTAAATATCAAAGATGGCAAAATGGAGAAGTCTGTTAAAGGAAAATGTATTTTATAGTTCACTTGTCAGAGAAAATATGTTCTTTGATAAGAATTTTTTTACCAGTTTTATCCCACTCTAGGGTACAGATCAGTAGCAGTATATAAAGTATTAATTACGAGCAAGTTAAGCAAGTTTACTGGGCTTCATAGCCCTCGACAGAATAATGCAAATAATATTAAATACAAAAAAGTCCTCAGCAAATTTACAAGGTGTCACAAAAGTATTTCTTCCCTTAATTGTCTTCTATTTTCTTTCTTCCTTTTTGTTTGTTTATTTTTTCTTCCCAAAAGCAGGAATAAACCTACTTGCTCTGCAGAGAACATACTGGGGAAGAGGTCTAACTGTGCTGGCTCACCAAATGCATCTCTGCAGAAGCTGTAGCTAGCTGCAACACGGTCTTTCACAACATTTACAGACCTTTCAGCTTTTGCCAGAGTCCATGAGGTTCCCTTTGCTGGATCAGACATAGCAGAGAGCTGCAGAGGGCATCAGGCTCGGAGGCACACACAGCTTGGGAGCACTGCACCACAAAAGCATTTCATGTCTCCCACACAGCAAGCACAGCTGGCACTTGAGATAACAAGTCCAGGCATGGTAGGAAAAAATATCTTTGCTTAAGATGTAGAGAAGGTTTGAAAGACAGGCTTAAGGTTCGTAAGACTCAATTCAAGCCAGTAACAGCCTAGAAGTACTGGCTGTAGAGATGGTGGGGAGATAGGGCAAGTCATGACTAAATAATAAGGATAGAATTGAAGGTAGTGGTGAACAGTTTTCATAGTTTCTCCTTTCAGAAAGGGGTTCAGTAACATCCCCTCTATCCCTGCCCACACAGGAGTAGCGAGGGAGGAAGGCTGCCCTGCTGTCTCTTGCTATGCCACTGGATTTTGGAGGAGGATGAATTGAAACATCTTTGTAAAAGGAAAAAAAAATAGTTGGGATGTAGGGGGAGGAGAGGGGACAGTGGGGACAGTGCACTGGGGTTGCAGTGACAAAGAAGGCAGTGAATGTAGAAGGTTGGGGGGAGAATTAAAAATAAGGTTATTGCAGGTGACATGCAAGCAGAACACAGTAATGTTTCAAACTCATGTCTTTTAGACTTCATCTGCTCATGGATTGTATTTCCTGTAATTGAGACATCATTTTAGTTTTCCATAGTTCTACATTTTGGTATGAGAAGAGGCTGGGTAAGAGAAACTAGAGGCTAGAGAAAATACATAACTAACTAGAGGAAAAAGGGGACAAGGGGAAAGGGAGAGAAGCTTCTGCTCAACTTAGTACACCTCTGCAGTCTGTATTTGAAACAGCAGAGTGTAAGCATGTGTATTTTTAAGGAAGAGAAAGGAAAGGATGGGAAGGGAAAATGTGGGGAATGAGCACCTCACTGCACTGTTCAGCTGCAGGTTGCCCTGCTGTTGCTGGATGCCAGCATAGGAAGTGTCCCCCTATGTGAGTTGACTGGAGAATCTCAAGCTGATGCCCTTGTGGGTGTAAAACTATCTCAAGAGTAGGTTGAAAAGAGTAGTGGTGCTGTCAGAAAGGCTAAGAGTGCAAGAGCCTGGAAACTTGGTAGATTCTGTAGGATAAACACTAACAGATCCACACAATGGGAGGCAAAAGAGGGAACTTCCCAAGAGCCTGCCAGGTCAGTTATTTGCCATGAGACAAGGCATGGACAAGTGGCCAGTACAACATTTCCTATCAGCTTCAAGTCTGAAAGTTAATTCTGTTCACAAACGAACTGTGTATTTCAATACTGTGAACTTGCCATCTCACAAAAAAATATAATTTCAAAACTACTGCATATTCTAACTTTAATGCCTCATATTGTCTGTCCTTTGAGTGTTCAGTCTGAGAGAGCTGAAGAGGGTGTTCAGGGAAGACTACACAAAATGAGGCAACTGTACATAACACTTCTCATGAGTATTCTCCCAGCTTTCAGCCTTTTTCCATTCAGTAACATCCTGAGCCAGGGATGAATGCAGCATATTCAGAAGTTTTCAATGGATTTCTGTCATGGGGAGTTCTCCTGCTGAACCTCAGGAGACTATTAGCATTCACAGTAGCCTGACAAGGAGTCTTGCAGCTCACTCTCACCTTTTTAATGATGGTTGAGTATTTGCTATGAACTAATTTTATTTCTGGTCAAATAGTTCTTCTGCTCAGGATTTTTCAAGGTTGCATCATAAGCAGCACAAGTTTGTCATCCCACATATTTTAGCTTTTTTGACCAGATAATGGAAAATACAAGTCACTTGTATTTTTTTCAGTCTCTGAATATCTGAATCTTTTCCTACTCTGAAAATAGTTGCAAGTTTCAGGACTATAGTCTATTTTCAGGTCATTTCAGTCTGTTTCCTGCTCTAGGCTGACTATTGAATGCTCCCATTAGCCACTGGTTGTGTAGATTTCCATCCACAAAACTGAAATGTCACCATGTCCATTACCAGCCCAATCTAGGAAGTGCCGTGCCCCACTGAATATATTGGTATAACATTCTTGAGAGCAATGAGACTCAGTTCTGCAGTATTATTCCTTTCTGTGCATCCATCTATTTTATTTAGCATATATACCATGAATCCCAAAGGGATCCCATGAGCACTTCTAGTGTGGAATTCAATCTTGCAATCTAGTACAGTGTTCTAAAGATGACTTGAGAAAACAGTGGTGTTATAATTTTGGAAAGCGAAGCAATCAATGAGGGACAAATAGTAGTAAATACACTGGTGTCCTTGCACAGTCCCAAAAGGACAAATAATATGTGCATTCCCCAAGCAGTGGAGAAAAGTTGTGGGAGAAGATTAGGTCACCAACTGGAGTTTTTTTTGGTTGGTTGGTTTGTTTTGTTTAATCTGGTTAGATACATTCTAGTTTGAATAAATATTTTAACGCCCTGTGGTTTTTGCTGAATACTAATTATCCATGGGGGCAATCAGTGCTGCATGAGAGGCTATTCAGAACTTACATTTCTTTGATGCAAATAATAATGTTTTATACCAATCTTCTTCACTAAAGTGTGATTTTTGTACTCAATTGTTTTAATGTTTTGGCTTTAGATAGTGATAGTAGTAGTTAGGAATTTATTTAATAGTTTGTTCTTAAATTGAAGAGGTAATGACCATTTAAACCTACTCTTTAGTTTTTGTTGTTTTACTGGTCTTTTACTTACAACAACATGTCAGCCAGTAATATTTCATTTCTTAGTACTCTCAGACACTGGACCTTGTCACAAGGAAAATGAAAAAAGATTAGTCCACTGTTTTGACAAGCAAGCACCACATATTTTATTGCTAAAAAAAACCTCTTTATCTGAGTCTGACAGTTAGACCCAAACATATCAACATATTCTAGTTTTTATGTGTGTGCTTTTTAAAATCTGTGTATATTACTATTTCCTTCAGTTTTACAGGTACAAATACAATTTTCTGGAGTACTGCTTTAAGATCTGATTTTTATGATTATTAGAGAGATGCCCCTACCCAAATTAAGGTGCAAACTACACCATAGGCTGAAGTTAATGGGATGGATTTTAGTAAAGTAAATATGAGGTAGAGAGAGATAGAAGGAAATAGAAAAAAGCAGGGGGATTAAGTAGAAAGATATCACTACCCATGGATCCAGACAGCATCTCATTGGTCTTCTGTTCTTAGTGGTGGGGATGAGGTCACTCTAAACTTCTCCCCACTTATAAATTTTAGCAAACAAAGGAATTAATTCTCATTGGGTACACAGTTCTCTTATCCTATTGGTTAAATGATTCCCTTGTTTCCAGTGCTAATTAGTCCCATGCTCAGTCTTCCTCTTCTTTTGAGTCAGTGGGCTGTGTCCTCTCCCTGCTGGACTCAATCAGAGCTGACTTCAGCACAGTTGCTGAGTTGGCTTTCTTTGTGGATTCTTTATGCTCATTATCAGTGCTCCCCCAGCTTGTTTACCTCTTCCTAATTTGAGTTAATCAGACAATAGTACCACCTTTATCTCATCCCAAGTTCCAGTCAGGTAGCTCAACTTTATGCCCAAAAATCCAGGAATTCACTGAGACATATTCAGAATGGGGTGTGTTTTGGTTGTCACAGATGAGCAGTTGTTTCTTTATATAGTTTGTCACAGTGGGCAAACTCCTTTGGTAATCTTAACACTGAGGCAATTATGACCTTTTCAGTTTTACAGCTGCTTCCTGACCACTTAGTAGAGCAAACCCTGGGAGATGGGTTTTGAGCATCAGCTGTGCTTGGGAGCCTGTGAAATTGGGTATGGAGCAGCTTCAAATGTCATAGTGCTTCTAGAGCCAACATGGGTCCAGAGGCACTATGTACCTGCACTGCCGTGAGCAGGAGCTCTGGTGTTAATAAGGCCTGTGGATTCGTGCCAGCAACCACCCAACACTGCACCCCTGGACCTGAAATGATTAAAAAAAGGATGGCAAGAAAGCTGCATGGTGCCACACAGTCAGCAAGAAGCTGTAGGAGTTCATTAGCTCTCATCAAGGTTTGACTGGGCTTATGAACTGCAGCTCAGCACTGCATTTCTTCAGTTCCTGGTGTGTGGGCTGTAGGTACAAGAAATCCTCTGCAATCTGAAAGTTCAATGGTTATTTTAATAAGAGAAAATTCTTATTTTTGCAAGATCCTGAGATATTTCAGACTTAAAATCAGACTATATTGTATGAGGCCTTCCCAAATTAATTCCAGCTGAGTGGTATGTCTTCACAGCATAACCTTTTTGCTAATCCCTACAGTGATACCTCTGCTCCAGCAGTGTTCACTCAGCCTCTCAGTCTGTGAAGTTTTAAGACTCCACATGATGCCCTATTTCCCCAGGTGCTTGGTTGGTAAACAAAACATGTGAAAATACCATAATCACTAACACAACCGTGAGAGGTTCACCATGCTGAAGAGGTGTAAGGTCCAAAAGCACATGTACAGGCATTTTAACTATAAATGTGGCAACAGCTTCACTGTGAAAAATAGAAGCACCAAAAAAGCAGAGGTGACAATCAAATCTTCAGTTACAATCTGTTGGTAACAAGACACTGGAAACACACGAGGTCCACAGAAGAAAGAGAAGCGAAAAGCAAGAGCAGCAAAAAAACTGCTGCTGTCTCTGTGTCCCAGCCAGGCTGATAAGAAAACCCAAACAAAACTTTCGCTCTTCAGAGCCAGTCTTAGAGATACAGAACATGATATCCAACATTAACAGAACAGATGAATGGGGATACAAGCATCATAACATCACCCTAGGACAGACTTAGAAAAACAAATTAGGAAGTACCATTTCCCATAAGTCTCTTTGGAGTATTGTTAATAATTTGGAAAACAAAATTGGGATTTAGACAGGAGTTGTGAAAAGTGCTTATGCTGGAAATATGAGCCACAAAAGTGGCTAGAGCAAAACAAAAAGAGGAGTTTTAGTTTATAAAAGAAAAGGTTCAAGACAGTATTAAGTACAGATGTTTGGATATACCTCTCAAATACAAAGTAATTTACAATAACAAGACTGAACTTGAGCAGGCTGAAAAATGCCATGTGACAATTTTACTGAAAGAATTGTTTCTGCACAGTAGAGTACAATAAAACTGGTTCTGCCAGGCCCAATTCAATGCTGCTATGTGCCCTCAAGGCACCATTTATACTCCAATAAAGGGATTTTGCACATTGAAAATTATTATGTCCTTAAATCACAAAAATCCCCTGCATTTTGTACTTGCAAAGCTACAAAATGACTAATTCAAGACTCCTGCACAGAAAGTTTAGCAGTTAGTATTTTTCCCTCTCATCCCAAGGATGTGTTTCTGGGTTGGGATTTTTTATTTAGGATCTTTGAGAAAAAAAAGCCCTTTGATGTAATGAAAGATCATTTATCAAAACAAAAGAAGAGTCTTTAATGTGTTACTCTTTAGCTCTATTGTAAATGTAGTGGCCCATTCCAGATCAGTCAACTTCTTCATCAGCTTAAAAAGAAATTTCAAATAGGGCAAATCCCAGATTCTGCCAAAACTCCATTTGTTTGTTTATTTTTTCTTATTTTGACATGCCAAGGGTTTGTGTTTGACTTGTTGCCACCAATAAAACTATTCCTCTTTCAACAGTGGGCTCTCTGGGAATGGTGTGGGAAAGCTAATCCCATTACACGGCTCCGAAGTTCCCACTCAGTGGTGACCCAGGAGCGGCAGCTTATCAGGCACTTAGCAGAGCTGTCAGCTGGTCAGCTCAAGTGGGATATTCTTCTTTGTGAAGTGAAGCAGGCCAGCAGCAGCAGTAGTAGGGGTTTGTTTGTTTGTTTTAAGTAAATAGAGCAACAGGGAACTTCTACATCCTTGACCTGAAAGTCATGTCCTGTAAATAGAAGACATTAATGGTAGAGCACAGAACGGTGTCATTAACACATTGGTCAGATGAGTTAATTAATTTATAATCCACAGATGAGAAGAGTCTCCCTAAGACGCTGTGTCTTGTGACATTTCCTGTGACTCTTTCTCTTTCCAGTAGTTCAGATTATCCAAGTACTTTCCTAGGTATCTCTTAAAAGAATAGTTTCCTTTAGGGAAGTTGTTTTCAGATTCAATGATGCCTTCATAATTTTGCTCCTAGTGGTGGGCATCCTGTGATACCTCTAGCCACATGGCCAAGGTCTCCTGATGATATTGAAGATAAGATAAATACCTGGAGAACAAGTTCTCTTTTTTTTTCCTAAGAAGGAAACAGTGGTAGTGCTGCCTGAGGACGGGGCCTCTCTTCACCATTTAATGAGATGTAAATTTGCTGGGGAGGGACAAGATTATCAATAGAAACATTAAAAAATATGTGGGAAAACATGTAAGAGTATCTTGGTTTTGGGGAGAGCAAGGTTAATACAGAAGAAGAGAAAAATGTGATTTTCTTTTTTCGTGTAATTGTGCATTTGTCTTATGAAGCCATCTCTGCATGAAGGGGAAGCTGCATCTGTCTTGCGAGCACAACTGTTTTCCAGAAGTCCAAGCACTGTAGACTGAAATAGAATAGAATGCCAGATTGAGCCTAACTCCTGTCTTATTAGTGTTGGTATCTTAACTGATTGTCCTAATTGTTCAATTGAAGCAAAATATTATCTGGTTGTGGCTAGAAAATACCACACTCTATCAGAACTCAGAAAAAATCGGATTTGGTTATGGTGCTTGTGGAAATCTTTTTATGTGCAGTTCTTGCCATTATTTCCCTGATATTCTCATTATTTCTCTTTTACCTCAATGTAATTATAGTGCTCGTATTCAGGAGACATAAACCAAACTGTGCTCATGAGTTTTGAATGGCCCAGATGACAGCCTAACCAGAAAGTATAGTGGTTTAAAGTGTCATTTAGAGAATGGCCCTCTTAAATTCTTCTGTAAGAGTCAATGCATTATTTATTTCTTTTTAAATCTCCTATATTTTAAGCAATTATATTACTTCAGAGCAGCTTCTATTCCCTAATGTACTTCTCGAGATGAGCCAATCTTGAAAGCTATGAGGTGTCATCAGTTCCCAGTGCCAGTGATGACACTGAGGAAGCTCAGTAATTCCACAGACCAAGGACTCTACATGGAATTGTCCTTCAGCTATAGTTTGATATTTGTTTGTTTTCATAGATTTTGTAGATTTTTAATCAATGGCATGGCATTCCATGATTCTGACTTTCTGAGGGTTTTTTCTGGTTTTAGGTTTGTTTTATTTTTGTCATTTTGTTGTTGTTGTTGTTATTGTGTACTCAATATTTAGACCACATAGCAGAAAATGTTAACAAAATGAAGCTTCTTTAAGAGAAGTGGGGTGTTACCCCTAATACTTGCTAACAGAAATAAGGATGCTGAACTAGATAAATATGGTCTGTGTTTTAGTTTTGCAATTTTTTTTTAATTGCCTGTTACTTCATTGCCCAAGGTCAGTCTTGTCAGATAAGTGGACCAACAGTTCTCTGGAGTAACATAAAACCATTAAGTTGCTCTTTGATCTTGCACCTTCTTTAGAACCTTTTAATCAATTAACCATGAAGCTACTCAGCTTGTCTTATTTCCTGCACATAAAACTACTCTGGTCGAGCTGACACATTACTACATTATAGATCAAAGATTGAAGGAAATTTCACATCCAACCAGGATAATTATGTGGAATTTTTCTGAATCCATTATATACATTTTCATGCCTCAAGTGAATGAAAACCAGCATTTTGATCTAGAATGAATTTAAGGATTCATGTGTATTTTAAAGATTGGTTAAATGGGTTTGTGCATGATTGACCTTACACAAGGTGTGGATAGATTTCATGGCAATGTTACTGAGCCTCAACTGTCCATCTGTCCTTTGAAAGTGATCACTATTGATAATAATAGGAAACATGATCTGTTGTAACATAAGCACTGATTTCTTGCTTGGGATACCTTTAAATGAAAAAGATATTTTAAATGTTGAATGTATTGTAATATGATACAGATTGAAATCCTCTTAGCTCAGAAGTAAAATTTTGATAACAGAAAGAATTGTGGGTTTAGATTTGTGGAGGGCCATACGTCTGTGATCTTATTTGTATTCATAAAATGCTTTTTTTATCAAGAATTAGAGATACCTTCAGTATTATGTTTTTAAAGATTTATGACTGTTTATACTTTTATTTTCTAGTTATATGGGAATGAAGGTGCGTCAAGATAAACACTCCATTCCTTCTGGCCAAATACTGGAATACACAAACAACTTCAATCAGCTCTTCATTTGAGCTTCTCCCTTAAGTGAGACAGAGTGTTACCCACACCAGGCCAGAGGAGCAAAGCATCTGCTCATTCAGATTTTGCTTAAGGCATTTGCACAGCTGTTTCTCGTGGGACTGATTTGTTCCCCTTCTGCCTGCTGATGCTGAAAGCAAAGATGGCCTGGCCCAGATAAGAGTGTCACCTGGCGCAGGTGCAGTGGTAACAGGTAGAAATACCAGAAGCCAGCATGATTTCTGAACAAAAATATGGCCCAGTGAAGAAGCATTTTTGAAAGAATCCATGTTATGAAATAAAGGTATAGGATATTCTTCACAAATATCACCTTATTCCCTGAAGACGTATCTTGAATTTAGGCTCATTAGACTTAGAAGCAGGTAGGAAATGGGAACTCTTAGAGCTTCTGTAACTCACATTCTTTTCACTGCTAAGTTTTAGCCACGCTCTCTTAGCAAATCCCTATTGATTTTTCTGAATGTCACACTTTCTTTAGCTAAACAGATCCCTGCTGATATTTGTCTTCTTCCTTTTAAGCAGAATTAAAAGTGAATGAACAAGTTTGTGGATAGCATGGATAAAGTGCTCTTTGATAGATGTACTTCTTGTCTTCTGAACAAAGATGAGTGCATTCAGCTCTTGGTACTAAGGAGGAAATATTTTTCTCAGTCTCATTCTGTATAAATCCCTCATTTAAGTCTAAATGGAAATTTACCAGAAAAGGGAAGGATATCTGTGAAGCTTACTTTCACATTTACCACTGCAGTATCTTTTTCTTGTGGATCCAGGATACAGTAGGGTGCTTTCCTTCTGGGATTTGAACAGACACAAAAATCCAAAAGGAGTCAGTAGGCGGTTACACTTAATTTTGAGAGTAAAGCAGGCCAAACTTTAGGTTCTTTGTTTGTTTTGTTTCTACCTCCAGCTATAAATCATCCCAGATTCATCAAACTGTTTGCAAAGCTAATCCAAGCTGGCCCAAGTTACAGACTGGACCAAGATGTAGGTTTATAGTAATGTCTGAAAACAGGAAAGACTTTACATCAGAAAGGAAAAACTATCTGGTTTCATTACATGTGGCTTCAAGTTTCATTACAAAAGGTTTTACACGGCTTTGATCCTCTAATTTGGCTAAAACCTGGAAAAAGAAAAGAAGAAGTGATCTCCATGTACACACAGCCATTTCAGTGCATGCATGTGACTAAATTAGATATGCTGTGCCCCAGTGAGCTACAGGGTGCTCCATGCAGACGTGCTGCATTTAAATGCATAGAGTGCAAAGTCGAGATAGATTAGGTCAAACCTCCTTGCTGCCAGCTGCCTTGAATTCTTAATGATACCTGCTGCTCAGGGGAACCAAAAAGCCTGAATAAGTTCCTATCCTGAAAAACAAACAAAAAAGTATGCACTTTCTACCCTTATATATCCATGTATATATATACACACACACACTAAAGATTTTACAAGAAGGATCTGTTTTCCATAATGCTTTCTTATGGAGCCACAATTAAGTGAGTCTTTAAGAGAGAGTACTAAAGAAATTACTTCAAGAAATGACTTCACTAGAAGCAGTTTTACTACAATAGTATTCACTTAATTTTATTTTTTGTTTACAGACCTCCTGTCTTTCATTTTTGTGTGCTGATGCTGAAGAGGAATTGCCAATTCTCTCTGTTCCCCTGGAGCTTGGAGCGCAGCACTGTAGAGCAACCTCCTTTCCCACAGATTCTCAGCATCAGTTCAATGGGGCAGCAGGGCAGAGATGAGCAAGAGGGGCACAAATGCTTTCCCAAAGTAACACAAGCTCCACATTTCCATACCCATGTTTGGTGCACTGAGAACTCCTTTTCTTTTAGCTGATAGGAGTCATAGTGGCTCCAGGCCAGCTAAGTTGGGTTTACAGCTGCTTTGCTTCACTGAAACAGCATGAAGCGGCTTAAATCAACAGTGAATCTGGCCCTAGATGTCTTAAATCTTTAATATTGTCTTCTGTCTCATCTCAGATGGTTGTTTTCCTCAATTTCACAAGCCTGTTTATTACCATATGAAATTCAAATGAACTGTGATCACTTCTGCTAAAAGAACTCATTCCCAAACAGTTCTTTCATTTCCGCATGGAGTAGGATGACTTGTGTTGCTGGTCACTATTTTCTGGACTTTAGGTGTCCTTTCTACAAAAGCTTGATAATTACATGTTTGTATTTCTTACCCACAAGCAATAGCAGCAAATTCCCTTGTGAATTCACTGCCTAAAGTTTGATAATATTCCTTGCTAGCATTATTTCCCAGGCATGCATGCCTTACCTATTTGAATGCATATTCTTTGTTCTCTTAGTAAAAAACCCAAACAAACCAGGCAAACTGGGGCATATTTTCTGTTTGTAGTGTTTGCATGTGATTGCTGAGCAGATTTTCAGTGAGTTCTAGTTTCAGTGAGTTCTTTTCAATTAAGCTGATTACAGTTGCTTTTTGGAATGAAACCAGAGATGCATCATTCTCCATGCCATGCACAGATTGGGAGTTCTATTACTTAACTGTTTTGACAGCCACAGTTCCCACTGATTGGTACTAGCACTTTGCCATCAGAAATAAAACTTGATTTTTAATAAATAATACTTGTTTAAAAAACAATACTTGATTTTTAATAAATGATAAATAATACTTGATTTAATAAACAATACTTGATTTTTAAATACCCAAATGATAATTAGTTCGAGAGTGTTCTTTCCATCACCAGCATGGTGTTTTACCCTGATTAGACACCTCAAATTATCTTAGGGAAGGCACATGCAGGAAGGTGATTGCTATGACTTTCTGCAAATGGGAATGAAGATGTGTCTATTGGGAAGGCTGTGAGAATGGCAGGGCTGGAGTCAGGTGGGTGGCAAAGGAGAAGCAAGCAGTGTCTGGAGTGCCTGGAGCAGGAGAGAAAGTGTGAATCTTTTTCTGCAGAGGACTATGTGCTGTGCACCATGATCTTACTAGTGGATATTCTGTGTAGATCTATGGGTCTTCTGTGGTCAGTTTTATTTACTGTTGACAATGTCTCATGTTCTTACCTTTCCTCTACAAAATAAGCATAAAATTACACAAGAATGGGTGAACCATTAGGGAAGAAGATCCAGTGAAAAACAAAACAAAACAAAACAAAACAAAACAAAAAAAAAAAAGAAAGGAAAGGAAAGAGAAGAGAGAACAGGCAAACCTCAGACTCTTTAAACTGGCTATTTCCAAGCAGCAAGCAACTTCTAAAGCACAGGTCAGAAGATACTCCTCTTATTGCTGTTACCATAGCAGAAACACATAAATGTGATTAAATAAATACCACTAATCAGAAGCAAAAGAAAAAAAACCCAACCAAATTTGCAGTAAAACCAGCTCAAGTTAACCTAGTCTCAGAGGACTTTGAAAGAAAACATACTTCTAAAGATGTTCTGTGAGAGATTTTAGGCACAGCTGCAGGAAAAAACGGTGTCCTTTTTCCTCTCTCTGGAAGCATTAAATCTGTTCTGGAAATTAAACAAAGTCGACAAAGTTTCATAGAAACAACAGATTGAAGCCTAGGATGTTAAAAACTATGAGAAATAAGAAAAATGTCCTGAAGAAAGGCTACTGGATAATTTTAAGTAACTTTAATGTCAGAATACGCAACCTGGGCACATTAATCCTATCTTTACTTGTCTCTTGGGGTATGGAAAGTATCCTAAAAAGAATTTTAAAAAAAGTTTAAGTAGTTGCAGTCAAAAGCAGACAACCATCCTCTGGTGTAAGACCAAAAATCTACAAAATAAGTAAGTTTATATCACTTTATGGCTGTCAGACTGTTTCAGAGGAGCTAGTTTAACATTTTCTGAATTATAAAGGCCATTAGAATGTTTTATCTCATTATCTGATGTATAACCCTCTTCTTTAAGGCAGGTCTTCTGATCCCTCTAGAAATGCTAATGCTTATCTAAAACAGGAACAAAAAAAACCAAGTCTCAATTTCCTATATGTAGCATAGGGCAATGATTGAGAGTACTGAGGCTCGATGTGTAAAACTAGAAGAGTTTCCCTCTAACCTGGAATGAAATAAAAGGATGGAATTGTAAAGACCAGAAAACACTACTAAGATCAGCATTCTGAAATAATGTTGTGGATCTGGGAGGCAGTTTTAAAGCCTGTTCCCATGGCTGAGCAAAATTCCTGCAGCACGGGTGTCATGCTGTAGAGCTGGAGTGTATGTGCTGGGACTGTGGATAGCCAGAAGTCTTGCTGTTCACTGAGATGACTGCTCTTTCTCAGCTTGACAAATGACATCCAGCTCTGACAGAATATTTCTTCTTTGCTGGCCATCACCCCTACGGACACTGGCCAGAACAGCAGCAGCAGGAACAAACCCTCCAACTCTTGATTTAATCACATGGAGCCCAGGAGACTAGTGAATGGAGCTGTTAACTCTCTGTTTAGTTTGCTTTTCCCATCTGTGTTTTATTAAACTTAGAGCAAGATTTATTCACTTTTTTTAACATCAGGATCTGTTGGTGTCCAAGATGATGGTTGAGTTAAGGTATACATACACAGTTTAACCTGGCTGAGGGCCAAAGAGGCCGATGATTTCCAGCCTAGACAATTTATTTACAGAAGGACACTAAATCCCTCTATTCTAAAGTATTTTAGAAAGGATGAGCATGACTTCCCACTCTCCCAGGAACACAATACATTGGGAACACAGTGAAAGAGCAGGTTCTCCAGGCATGCAGGCAAACACCAGTTTTTCTGTACTCCTGACAGCCCCTACATAGTCACAACTACCAATGATTGTCTGATTTCTACTCCAGGAATCTTAAATAGATTGGAGGTACCAGCTCTGTCTATAGATATTTCTAAAAACCAAGAATCTTGAATGGCTCAGCTGGTGAACTGCACTTCATGGGAACTGAAATTATGTGCCAGCCTCTCCACTGTAAGGTGGGACAGCTGAAGCACAGACACTTGCATGCCTAATGAGCTACTGCAGGAATAACATTTGCTTCCAAAGGAGAAGAAAAGAACCAAAAGATGGGATTTTGAATTGCTTTGGGAAGATACACTTTTGATCAAATAATAGGACTAACTCAAGACAGAAATATCAAGTGTGTGTTTGTCAGAATTGTAAAGGGTTTTTTTTAAACATGTAAATTTCAAGCAGCAACAGATAAAGCTCCCAAAATAGGGCTTCAATACAAACAGCCCCCAAGACCTGACAGTTTTCCAAATTTTCTGTTCATTTTCTTAACAGGGAGCTCCTTTTCATAACATACCTCTCTCTCTCTCATTTCTTAGTCATCACCTTAGTCACCACATCTTAGTCACCCTCTCATCAAAATTAACATGGTGACAATCCACTTTAGTGTCTTGCTCCCATCCCTGCAAGTACTCTATGGATGATTAGGTCTTCCAGACTTTTTGTCATTTCCAAAACCTCTGCATCCTCTTTCAAAGCAAAAGCCTTCATAACATCATGAGTGTCATATTGTGGCACCTACACATATTACACATCATATTACAATGACTCTTGTAATACGAAGGCTCTTGGTGTCCCCCTATGGAAATAAAAAGTAACCTGAAGACAAAACTTTTACTACAATAGATCTTATGAAATGAACTCAAAGCTTGTTCATAGCCTACCATTGGTTTGCTTAGAACAGTGTTTTTATCCCTCAAATATCCATTTGCCCCAGAAAAGTTAACACAGACTGCAGAATCTGGTTCCATGTGTGATAACTGCTGTTCTGAATTGACTTGCAGTGTTAACAAAAGAGCAATGTCTTTAGTTAGCTTTGTTCAAGAATGGTCTTTTTTTCATGCTCTTTCACAATTTTTTCATCTGTTAGATGACAGTAAGAGCTGTGCAGTACAAATTAAGCAGTATTCGTGTGTTTTCTCTTTTTTACAGCTTTTAAGAACACTGGCAGAAAATGATGGAATCTTCATTTTATTTTTCTTAGTTTCTAATGAAAGAAGAATTCTAATTGTATGCTGTGCTAAACTGAAGTGAGAACTTGGCCACGATACTGAGTCATATCCTTCAGATCCAGTGCATTTTATGGATTTTATTCAATACATTAAAGGCAGACTGTGTGACAGTGAATCCGAGAGGAGGTAGCAGACACAAGAAAAACCTAATCCCTAAGCTCTGTGTTAAAAGCTGCATGACTTATGTTTTTGAATGAACACCTGTGTCTGGAGTGTTCTGCAGTGAACTAAATTCTCCACTGTGGCAGTGATACCTAAAGTGACAGTTCCTTCAGATCCCCATTTCCCTTTTGGGGAACACAGGGACAAGGCAGCCTATTATAGCTATAGTATTACAAGATACTTGATTTAGTTATTAGAAAGGCGTTAGGGTGACCCATCCCATTGAGGGAGTTACCTCTTGTCATGCACAGTGGCACTTTATGATGCTTCAGGATGCATGAGGTGCTGAGACAGGGGGCTAGGGAAAGCTCAATCACCACTTGATGTAGGTGCCTTGTTTTCCTTCAGGGCAGGTGACAAAGATGGGCTTGGTTTTGGGGTGTTGGGTGGGTCTTTTTCTTTCGTTTCATTTCGTTTCGTTTCTTTTAGTTTCTTTTCTTTTCTTTTTTCTTCCTTAATTCTATTCTATTCTATTCTATTCTATTCTATTCTATTCTATTCTATTCTATTCTATTCTATTCTATTCTATTCTATTCTATTCCATTCCATTCCATTCCATTCCATTCCATTCCATTCCATTCCATTCCATTCCATTCCATTCCATTCCGTTCTGTTTTTCTGGTTCTACTTGGAGACCACAGAAGGTCCATCTCTTGATGACAAGATCACCAGTAGCTGCCAGTATTGCTTGAATACCATTGCAAAGTTCATCTTTCTCTGTCAACACGAGGACAGAAAGCATTTCAGCTCCAGATACAGGGACCATGAGCTCCAAGAGATCTTTCCATACCCAAGAATACTATTTAAGGACTTTTACGCAAAAACGTCTTCTTTCTCCAAAAAACTACCCTTATTTACAGCAGATTTTTTTGCAGTCACAGAAAGCGCAAAGAAGCCCTCACACCAAAGGCTGTTTCACTGAATATGTAGACAAACTCTAAAGTAGACTAAGTAAAATAAACACAGAATTATTTGTAAAAATATATTAGAGAAAAAAAAAGGTTAAGTATCATCCTATCCAATTGCTTAAATATAAAATACTTAGTCAAAGATTAGTGAAACTGAATCCCTCTAAAGAATCATATTGCTAGAACAACTGTCAAATTGCCATTTTTATAACCACTTAAGTATTAGGATAGACTCAAATATTCTTTTCCTGCAGTGTACTGTAGTTATAAGTAGTTTTCTTAGTTTTAGTATAAGTTCATCTGAGTTCATAATGCACAGACATTTTCAGATGTCACTGCCTCTAGGTGTAATTATCCCAAGTCAATTCGCTCTTCAGATTTTCAGCAAGGAATACACTAGATTTAGGGTTGGGTTTTATTCTGTTTTTTACCAAATATTCTTTGCAACAGATGTTTAATTAAAGGCTGCTAGACAATTTAAACTTCTCAGAAGAATACAAATAAAAGCTGTTAATGAAGTAAATATCTGTTTAATTTACAAACATCAGTAGCATTACTGATATCAGTCCAAATATGACAAAGCACACTGCATTACACATGTACATCTAACTTTTTTGTAAAAAAAATAATAAAATAAAATTGAGAAAACATCTGCATTTTTACAGGGTACCCTGGGTTTTACTGAAAGAAGAACACAACCCACTATTGATTACCAGTTCTACATTATAATTTAGCAGCAACATGTTAACATGGGGAACATTAGGGGCAATAGAGTAGTTTTATTATTTGGGGAAAATCACAGTTTTTGATAGCACAGCCTTTTCTTCTTTTTTATAAAAAAGGTAAAGAACTCCATAGGAATATTAATTTATAAAGATCTATCTTCTAATGGAATTTTCTACACGCCATCTTATTTTCTGTAAGTACTGTATATAGGGAAAATTAACTTCTCTACAATTGCCATCTAGTGTAAAGACATTTTCTGTAATATATTACAGGTTCTTGGAAGGTGTCCTGAATATCTGCTATATGTGAAACCACAAATTGTCACCACTTTCTATTCAGTGACACCAAGTGGTCAGATTCTAAGGAAAAGGAAAAGGGAATGGAAAGGAAAAAACAGACTGAAAACATTTACCCCAAGACCACATGCTACGTTAGTTCTATTGCAAAAAAATCCTGATTTTTAAGTCCTTTTAAAAAAATTACAAAAATACTGGGACAAATATAAATTAATATATATTAAAGCATTGAAAAACAGTAAAAGGGATGGCCTAAAAGGGTTAAGTACAATGTACTTTGATACAATAAATATTTCTCAATGAAACCCAATACTGTATAGAATTGTTTAGAACTCATAGAAACAGAAATCCATATTATTACTAATTTATCCATCAATAATCTATTTTATCATCCCCCAAACATTTATATTACAAAAAATTAATACTGTAAAAGGGAAGATAAACACTTTTTTATGCTTCTTTTGCTAACATGCTGACACAAAAGTACACATCATCAGGAGATTTCAGGATTATAGTATATTCTTGTATCTCCTATTTCCCATTCATTAAATGAGACCCCATCTTCTCAAGATGCTTAATAATTCCAAAAGACAAAATGTGTTTCAAACAATTGTTATTTCTGTATAATCTGATTCTTTTTGCTCATAAAGCTTCCTCATCCATAGGTAAGTGATTGGTATGGTCTGTCAAGACAATAAAATAGACTGATACGAAAGTGAAAAAACAAGCCTTGTGTTCTGGTCAGTATTTCATCTCTGAGCTGTTAAGTTGAAAGTCACATGTGTATAGTGTCAGTGTATCTTCAGCATGTTATAAAGAAGAATCCATGTTAAAAGCAGTTAAAGTTTCCCATTTCTGCTGCAATGTTACCAGGTCTTTTTTTTTTCTTCAAAGCTCCTCTTGGGTATGAGAAGTCTCAGTTCAAGCACTTGAATCTTTTTTTCAATGAAGAAAAAGTCTTTATTCTCATAATAAAAATAAGTCTGTTCTGTATTTTACAATATATTTCAAATATTTCCACTATGAAGCATTAATTAGTCCGACACGGTCAATAAGTATACAACATTTTCAAAAGACAAGTGTGACAGGGACACTTAGGAGGGACAATTTGTACAGCCACACTTCACCACTTTTTCAACCTCGTCCACGAAGGACGAGCCGTCGGTGCACTCGAAGGAGTATTTCCGCCTCTTGCTGCGCAGCGGCCCGCAGCACTGCCCGGCCGAGCACCCGCCTTTACATTCTAGTCTCGAAACCTTCTTGGTCGTCTGGCACGCAGCATACCCTTGCTGCTTTTGGTAGTAATCTCGGACTCGTTCCCCTCGACAAGAGATTTCTGTGGGAAACAACGTTCAAAATAAGAGACACGGTTTTGAGGCGCGGGTCAAAGAATGCGTAACGCAGGAAGATGCTGCGCGAGTATTTGCAGTTGGGATTGGCATTTTAAAGTTCGGCCGAGACTGTGTATTGGAAGCTAGTGGTTCTTCCAAATGTAATGTGATTAATGCTGGATTTCATTCACTATACCTCCTATTTTCGGTAAAGCTTATATTATGTATGTGTAAACCATAAATACGAAGCTATTACAATGACAAGAAAATTGGAAGCTTAAATCTTTTCCTCTTTTATAAAAACACACATCTTCTGTTGCTACACTGCTTGCAGCTGGTTCTGTTTACCATAGGGAAATGTTTCAGAGAGCATGCAATTTAATTTATTAGACCTGGAGTTTAATATTATTCAAACTCTTATTTAATATAAGTTACATTCCGCTAACTTCATAAATTACTGAGGTATAAAGGCAGCTAAAAATGAGACATCTGTTAAAAGTTCTACAACCATATTCTTCTTTTCACATCTATGTACAATACAAAATAAATGCCATCTGGGGTAAGGGAAAAGAGGGAGAGGGAGAGCTTTGATAGACAAAGGAGAAAGAAAAAGGTAGGGGGAAAAGTCATCCTGTTTTCATCCATCTCACCTGCATAATTCGCTGTGATAAATCAGTTGAAGATGAGAGGTCAAAAGTAGAGTTTGTGATAAAACTAGGAGCAGAATCATTGGATTTGGCTTCTCAGTTGCAGAAGGTAGAGAAACAATAAATACAGAAAGATACAGCAGGTAAAAGGTAATAGTTAAATATAGTAAAAATGTGTTTCTGAATAAAGGCAAAAAAAAAAAGAAATGTTTTCACAGCAAAATGTTTGATGAAAAAATCCTCAAAATGCAAACAAATTCATGGAAAAGGCTTGGTTTTTCTCTCATCAAGATAAAGTCTTATGGTAGAAAAAAAAGCAACAAATGTGTGTGTTGTGGAAAAAAAAAATTGGTCATGTTTTTGGCTGTTCATGTGCTTGGCTGTTCATGTTTTACTAAAAAAGCCTATTTTCTAAGATCACAACAACATGAATGAATTTTTTTTACCTTTATCACAACTGTCCCCCGTGTATCCGCTGCCGCATTCGCAATATGGTTTCCCAAGTCCTGAAAGCCTACATTTGCCATGTTTACACCTGATGGATTGGCAGGGGTTAAGCAGCATTTCCTCTTCATCACAGAGGACTCCCCCATGTCCCTGCAGGCATTTACAACTGTATGAAAATGCATTGATCGGCAAGCAGGTACCATGCACACATCTACAGGGGAAACAAGCCCAAGAGAATAAAAATAAATTATTCATCAAAGTTCAGGCTAAGCAACATTAACTACAAATACTTTGGACTGTACTCAGAAGAAATTGCTTTTGTTTCTAATGGACTTTTTCAGTGAGATGCAGTGAAGTGGTTTATAATTAGTATGCAGGTTTACACAAAACAAGCTGCAGTACAGAACTCCCTCTCACCAGAAAATAGCCACTGTAGATGTGTTATGGAAAAATTTTACAGGCCACAAATATTAAAAACATCTCCTGTCTACCTAAATTTTCAGCATGCTTTTGAGAAGAACACAACGAAATCAAGCCAAAGAAAAAAGAAACTCACCTGAAATTCTGGTTTGTGTATCATTTAAAAGAAACTCCATATTGCCACTCATGAAATATGGGGCTCCCAGCACAAAGACAGGTCATCTACTTCCTAGAAGAAGCTATTCTGACTCAAGCAATGGCAATTTCCAGTTGAATGTGTGCTTTCCCTTCAAATACATTAGTCTGTATTGCCAGCTGCAAGGAGTAGGGCCTTGTAACATCTGAGGCAGTTCTGTGCTTCACTGCAAGGCAACAGCACTCCCCCAGAATTCATACCAAACCTCACACTAGGTGAGGCTGTGCATTGTCAAGTCTCACCCAAAGTGATTAAAACAGCTAATTTCCCAGTTGAGCTTCAATAAACATTTGAGACAGGCTCAAATCTTGTTCTTAATACAAAAAAGATTGTGAGTAATCTGCATCTGCTAAGTTTTGATGTACAGTAGTATGGGAACACACAGCTGGTCTTACTTATCTTGGAGAGGGAGGTGGTGTTTCTCAAAAAGAGGATGCTTAATTACCTGTTCCTAGCTGTGAGCTGAACATCAGGGGATTTCATCTTTTGAAACCATCACCAATGACTTGGAATTAAATTACTTCCCTTTCCTCATTTGGCAGCACAGAATCAATAACTTCCTTCCAAAAATAATGTTATTCTCTTTAGCTGTTGTTTCCATAGAAAAAATTTCCATCCAAATACTGTTTCTTAGGGAGATCACAGTGAAAATTCCTCTGTGGGGAGGAATGCAATCCCGACATACAATCCTGACATACAAGTCACCCTTCCTCATGTTTCTGCCTTCTAATGTTTTTCCTCTCTATAATGTATGACTCTTGAACTCACAACCTCCTTAGTATGTTATGACAGCCACCTAAATAAATGAAAAAATTGAGATAAAAAAAATTTAAAATCCCATTTGATCAAATATAAAATAATTTGTTTCAATTTGAAGATAGCAAAAATCAATCTAAAATTGCATGTTGTCTTAAAAGAAGAATTCTATTAAGAGCAACATTTCATTTTGAAATTTTACGATAACCATTCTAGGATTAAAACCTGCAAATATAAAATAATGGGTTAAGCACCTTTTACTTCTCTATTAGTCAGTATTTTGAAGCAACCACGTTCTCTAGAAAAATTAAAAATTGTTCCTGTGGTTGAGGTCTGATATTTCAAAACTGTTATTTAGTAATTCAAAATGGAAGGCTTAGACAGTATCACAGGGCAGACAGCTTTTGTTTATTTTTCATTATGTTCAGCATTTGATCTTTTCACCATATATAAAAATCCACTTTTAGGACATCTGATCTACAGTTACTCAGGTGGCAGTGACATCCTGCCATGCTCTCTACAGGCTTTAGATATCAAAGCAATCTGTGTCAAGGTCTTTGGTAAAGTTTTGCTTTGACTTAGAAGATGATTAAATTTTTTCTCATACTTTTGTTTCCACCTGCTCTTTGAAGCTCTAAATTTCATCTTCTGACTGTACTGAAAGGAACATCAAGCTAAGTGCAAACTCTCGGGCACAGTTTCATCTCATCTAATTTTAGGTACCTGTGTCAGGCACTCAAGTTGGATGTATAATTGCCATAAGCTCCAGACACAGTCAGTCATGGGAAGAAATGAGCTTATCTAGAACATGATTAGACAACTTGAGTTCCTATTTATTCTTTTGAAATGTGGTTATTCCTTTACTGACTAGAGAACAAGCTTTGGTCACTGTATTTTGAATTCAAACACCTAGGTGTAGGTAAAGTAAGTGTGTCTTAAGCCTTTTCATGATGTACATCTCCAAAAGATCACCTACATTTTTCAAACAGAGATCACAGTGACAATTCTGTTGCTCAGATAAAGCAGAATGTCAAACTGTATTAGATAGATAAAATGCATCTATTCAATAGACAATTTAGAGATGAATCAAGAAATACAGAATGAAAATCCCCAGAAGTAAAGAACAAAGCCCTCCTCCACTCCAAATAAAAAAAAAAAAATTGGTTTGGCTTTCTCTCTTAAAAGCTCACAGCACTGTATACAGCTGAAACAAATCCAGTACTTTGAAGGGCAAACAAAATATTAACACTGTGCTCACTTACTTCTGTCTTTGATACTGCCTACATCTGATACTGATAACTTCATAATTTGCTGCAAAAAAACCACTCAGTTTGGGTGATAATGTGCACAGTTATAAAAAACAATGAAGAATCTAGTACTTCAAGGACAGTTTAAAGAAATTCTCTGGCTTTTCTGATAGTAGAATTTGTGGGTACAGTTTGATGTTATTTTTTTAATCCTGAATTATTGAAATATAAAGTCACATTTGCATTTTATAACCTGCTGTGACTACCCTTCTTTAAAGTTATTGTGAAAGAGGACAGCCTAAAAAATTACCAATAAAAATTAAATGTTATAATGATATCCTTCAAAACCTGAGTGCTCTAGCTCTGGGAAGAGTTCAAAACTTTAAAAGTACTGAAAGAGTCTAAAACCAATATAAATAAAACTGTGTTGCAAAGCATGCTAACTGCTGTATAAAACTTTAAAGGGTCAGACTCTCCACACACTATGTGAAAAGATGATTTAAACATCATCTTATATAGGAGTTGAAAACCATCCTATCAGAATCTCTTAGAAAACTTAGGCCACTGGTCCTTAAAAGTCAAAAACTATATAGGCAAATGCTGCACTGAAAAAGCAGGAGCCAAAAGACCCAAGCAGGCAAACAGAATGGCATCTTGTTGCCCAAGATGAGTAAATACAAAATAGCTTTGAACTTCTGAAGTTTCTGATCTTCTTGTGCTGGGAGTCCATGAACCCAAATAGAATTCGTCTCTACAGTAAATTTGAAAGATGAATATGCATAGATATCAATACTATCATACACACAATTATACATCTTTTTCTATCTCCACACATTTATATACAAGAATATTTCTACAGACATATATAAATATCTAAATTAAATTTTTCTGCTCAAATCAGTAAATAGAATTGCCACACTCAAACAGAAGTTCACCATAAAGATTGAAATCTATTTTCCTCCTAAAACCTGGGATACTCTGAAAATATAAAATATTAGGTATGTCCATTGTATCATTTTTTCAAAAACACAGTAGAGAATATTATTTTTATTATTAATAATATAATTATTGATAATATGAATAGTTTAATTACCTTATTCTTTACAACTGAAAATAAGAAAATAGGAGTTTTTTCCATTTGCAACTACTTCAAAATTATTTTTGTGCCAAGGGTCATACCCACAGCTCCATCAATGCATGTCATTACAAAAGAAGCCCAGACAGAAGTAGGCAAGAGCACCTCCCAGGCTTTAGGCAGAACTTCAGTGAGACGTGTGAATCTGCTCCCCTGAACTGGGGACTTTCCCTCAATAGGTTTATGTAAAGAACATACGCTAAAACCTGGATGCTGTTTTCACTTTTACATGCCCAGGTTATGTTGCTTCTTGCAAGGGTGAACTTTTATGGAAAAAAAAACCCCCGATAACAGGAGACATATGTGCACATTATACTAGTGTTTTTTCTTGAGCTAGGACATACTTATTTCCGAGACACGGGTCGTTGGTCTGTTGATCACAGAGCGGTCCGGTCCATCCGCCTTCGCACTCACAGGAGAAGCCTGACTGGCTGGTAGCATGGCATGTGCCATGCACACAAACTTTCTTATGGCAAGGCTCGCAACCTGGCAGAATTCCCACTTGCAGGGGCACATTTCTGAAGTCCTGGAGTTCACTGTTGATGTACAGATTCCGGATGCAGCCATGGAAGCTCGTGCCGTTCTGCCCTGGCGACTGGCGCAAAGCTGCTATGTTGTTTTTCACAGGCATGCCTAGAAAATTAATAATAGCAAATAACCAGTGTAATAATCTCACAATTTTCTATACCATTTTCTCCATTTTTAAAACACTTTTAGAGGAATGCTTCTTCTAAATTAATTATTCTTAGCTATTCAAACTAGAACCACGAACAATAATCTAGTTTTTGAAAATTGTCCTCGTTGTCAAGCATTTGTGTAAACCAGCTCCAAACCTGTAAGTCTCAAAGTCTTACTTAAGAGATGAATATAAGACTTCACCAGAAAGGAAGCTCAGAGCTGTGAAAAGGTCAGCTTTGCCTGGTTTTGACCTAGTCCATTTAAGTCCAGGATAACACACAGTTTCTGAATCCCAGAAAAACAAATGTTGTTGAAATTTTTTTGTGAGCTAAGATATTCAAATCCAGAAGAATTTAGTAGCTCATCAAAATGGAGCTAGCATACACATTTCAAATGTGAGGTCTTGCTATGGAAAATTTCTTGGAAAGGATAGTTTAATTGGTTGAGGTTCCAAAACCAAAAATACTTTTGTTTAGCATGTCTCAAAAACAGATTAATAAAATAAACTAAAAGCCATTCATAGTTAACCATTGCAGTCTAAAACAATCAATAATAAAAATAATTCAGCATCCAACTACTATGTGTATACACTTTTAGATAATGCAAATGTCCCCAGTGTTGACCATTTTCAGAGTAATTCCTCTGTTACAGTCTATAGTTGTTACAGGCGTAATTAAAGCATTAGATGTGATGCACTTATTCTGTTATAATAATTCAAGAGTAATTCAAAATAATTCGAGAATAATTCAGAAGGAACATTACTATCAAATGTTTTCTTGTAAACATGAAGTTCTTCTACTCCTACCCCCTGCTTTTTGTTTTCTTTTAACTTATTGCCAACATATTAGCCTATAGCAGATAGCTCTTAAGAGAGTGCTTTCTAATAATGAATACACAAATGCCCAAATGAATCCTGAGATTCACAAATAAAGGAAATCAAAATACACTGAGCAGAAAAAGGATCTGTTTACCTGAAAATAAATATTCTTATTAGCTGCATAGGTTTATTCCTAGACAAAATCAACAATTTTCATTCTGGTACTTGAATTATGACAAGAAAGCAGCAATGTTCTGCATAGTTGCTCCTTAACCATGTAAACTGATACTTTTAATAACTTTCTATATTACTCTGAACAGTTGAGTCATGCAGAAATACTGTGTAACCTAATGAAGTAGACCTGCCTTTCATTTAGAGGTTATTGTAATTTCATTTGTGCTCGGCTTCAGTGATTATAGAAATTAACAATATTGGATCCATACTGTTGAAGAGCCTAATCTTCTTTGATCTTATCAGTTAAGTGAAGTGTATGGGGTTTGTGTGGCCAGGCTTCTCCAAGAAGCTGCCAGAAGTGTCCACTGTGTCCAAGAGAGCCAATGCCAGCTGCGTCCAGGAGAGACCTGTTAAGTCTGCCTAGGCCAAGCCAATCAGCTATGTGATAACATATCTATAAAGGAAAAAAACCCAAAAGAGTAATTGTGTAGATGTGACCAGAGAGCAGTGAGAATATTTGAGGAACAGCTCTGCAGACACTGAGGTCAGCAAAGCAGCAGGGGGAGGAGTTCTCCAGGCACTGGAGCTGAGATTCCCCTGCAGCCCATGGTGAGACAGCTGTGCTCCTGCAGCCCATGGGCATTCACAGAGGAGCAGAGATCCACCTAGAACCCATGGAGGAGACCATGCTGGAGCAGGTGGATGCTCAGGAGAAGACTGTGACCCCATGGGAAGCCTGTGCTGGAACAGGCTCCTGGCAGGATCTGTGGAGAGAGGAGCCCCCACTGCAGCAGGTTTTCCTTGGACTTGTGACCCTGTGGGGGACCCATGCTGGAGCAGCCTGTTCCTGAAGAACTGCATCCCATGGGAAACAAGGGACTCAGGCAGGAGCAGTTTGTGGAGAACCATCTCCCATGGGAGAGACCCCACCTGGAAGAGGGGAAGGACTCCTTTCTCTGAGGAGGAAGCAATGTCAGAAACAAAGTGATGAATGGACCATAACCCATATTCCTCATGTGCCTGCACTGCTTGTAGGAAGGAGATGGAGAGCTGGGGGGAAAAACGTTAAGCCTGAGAAGAAGGGAAGGGTGGGGTGAAGGTGTCTATAAAAAATGCTTTACTCTCCTTATCCTACTGTGATTTGGACTGGTAATACATTAAATTAATTTCTTCAGGTTGAGTCTGTTTTGCCACATCAGTAATCGGTGAGGGTTCTCTCCCCATCTGCATCTCAGCTTATGAACCTTCATTGCATTTTCTCTCCCTTGTCCAGTTGAGGGGGGTGATAGAGTGGCTTTGGTAGGCACCTGGCACCCAGGCGGGGTCAAGCTGTAAAATAGGCTTTGAACTATTATATTAAAGGACGCAGACTGCACACAATCATGAGTTTCCATCTCCTCACATCTACCAGCCATATTCTCAAAGCAGAGACCAGGCAGAGTCACCAAGGCCCCTTCACCTTGTTGTCTCCCTTGAAACTTGTGGAGGCCCTGGAGGGGCTTCTCCTAAGTTACACCCCATTGGCTCCTTCCCCTGTTCCTATGCCTGAACATAGGTGCTCCTGAGGCTCTCCCACCCTTTTCCCTGATTGGGCTTCACCTTGATACTGCCTGGAGACCAAGGTCAGCCGGGAGGCCCCTGGGGGAGGGACCGGGACCTTGGGGGGAGTGTGGGTCGGAGAGGGGAACATCTCACCGCGCGGCGGAATTAAACATCTATGGATATTATGCAAAAGTCTTTTTTGCTTCTTTACCCTGGACTTTACTAGCAGCAACTCAAAACTGCCACAGAAAGCCACACTCAGCTAATGTTCATAGAAAAAGCTTGAAGTATCTCAGCAGAATAGATGCACTGAAGTTACTTTTTGTAAAAATAAAAGGTGTATAAAACTAAGCACACCAGTGCAATGCTAAACTAGACGTTAACTAGATGTTATATCTGAAAGTGTCAGGAAACTTAGATGTGATTTCTGGGAACCATATAAGCATCTATGTATGATACCAGGCAATAGGTGGTATATCACACATGATTCAGAAGTTTTTTGTCTATTTTTTCTAATAAGGGAGACATTTGGAAACACAATGCAAACATTTGCACAAGCTTTCAGCCTATACACTTTTGCTTCTTCTAGCAAGATACCAAATGCCAGAAGGCCAAAGTGTGTGTAAAACCTGTTTATATCCTTTAGAAATATTTCTTAGATAATTTTTATATAAAGATTCTCTACCAGTTAGGAAAGAACTGACATAGAAGCAATACAGACATATATTTCAGATCTATTTTTGGCAAGGCAAGAGAGTAGTTCCCACTCCCTTTTAAGCTTTTGGATGCTGAACCTGACTCTAGGTAAATTACTGTTCAAGCAGGCAAATGGTAGGAATCTCCCTTAAATACCAGTCACACAGTAAAACTGTCGAAACAAGTATCTAATTCTAGAAGCTGCCAGAACAGAGCAGGCACAAATGAGAAGCAGCTGATACTCTACCTGTTTCAGAAATAGGGACATCCATGAAAGAAGGTGCCACTCTCAACTAGTAAAATATGCTCTAATTTCCGAGAGAAGAATGTGAAGTATCAGTGATGTCTGTGACTCCTTTGAAGAATTTTTGAGAAGAAACAGATTGTCCCTTAAGAATTCTTACAAAAGCCATGCACTTTCAATATGATTTACTGAAATTTGTTACAGAAAGACTGAAAAATAACAAGCACTTGTATTCTGACCACACACTCCATACACTCGGAAGAGGCAAAAAAACCCCAAAAGGTATAAATCAATTAGCTCAGTTTTGGTAAAAAAAAACTTAAATTACCCCTTTTAAACCAAGCTATATATTGTGACCCAAGAATAACATTTAAAAAAAAAAAAGGGGGGGGGGGGGGGGGAAGACAGAGAGAGAGGGAATGAGAGAGAATGAGAGCACTGTACAAGGGCTTGCTGTTAAGTCAGAATTTCAGCCTGCCAACTGAGGTGATGCTTATCAGAAATGCCATTTTAGCAGGAAAGTAGTAAGAGTAAGTGTAAGCTACATGATGATTTAGGTGTCAAACTAAGACTTTGGCAAAGATAAAAATACTGCATAAAAACCTAGTGAGAATTTAAGTTCTTAACTGATGAAAATGTGTAATCAAATTCCCTAAAAAAATCTAGATATAGTCAGAGAAGAAAAAAAATTATTGAATCTCAAAAAGATGGGTGATATAAAGATACAAGAGTGAAAATTACCTGTCTTGAGAATTTAAAAAAATCATAAACAGATAAATTAGATAAAGAAGAGGAAAGATTAAGATCTGAATGTCCACCTACTGGATTTTTTTTTCTTTATTTTGTTACAATGTGCTTCTATGATTGGTTTTTATTATTTTTTGGATCAACATTTCCTATGACAGCAGAAATAATTGTCTGTTCGGTGCCTAAATGTGAAGAATTATAATAGAATAAACATGGAACCTCCCTAAGGAACATGCAAAAGATTGGTGCTCTTAGGTATCAAACCACTAAGAGAAACTATTATTTCCAAAAGTTATTCTTCCAGTACTTGAAGATGACAATGCGGATGATTCTCTGAATGGAGGCACAGATCTGCAGGGTGAAGAAGCAAGGAAGAGAACCGTATGTCACAGATCAGGATTGCAGTGGTAAGAATGTGCCCAGAATAAATGTTTACAGTTGGCAGTCTGGCCTCATTTCATCAAAAGGTGCTTATAACAGACAGGAGAATTATTGTTCTGCACTAAGCTCAGCTTTCAAGTTGTACAATTGACCTCAGCAGTCATTAAACAAACTGATGTTGATAACACAAGTAAGCAAGCACACAGTGTCCTATCAGAGTCTAGGACCCCCTCTTCCAAATGTGGCACAGGACACTGTGTAAACTGAAGTGATACACAGGAAGAAATGCAATGTGCATTTTTAGAGAGGAATCCATGTTTGAAGGCATCAGTACATCAAACAAATGTACTACTGATGCCACAGTTTTTGGCAAGGAGGCAAGATGCTCAAGTCTAAAAAGTTATTCTCAGATATAAAAGAAATAGGCAAAATGAAAACGGAAGTACATTTTATTTAACAGAAAGAACAGATCAGAAGGGAAGTCCTTACATGCCCGTTGTCGGAGTATGAGGTTAAACTAAGTAGAACATGAAAATCTGTGGCATTTAAATAGTATTTAAAAACCATGCTGAATTTCTGAACCCTAAGAACTTAGACTTGCTACTAAGTAAGGAGACACTAAGAGTTGGCTGAATTTTCTGACTTTTACCTAGATTGTACAGGTCCATAGAAATCCAGCAGGAGCTGCTAGTTAAACAATGTGTTTGAACTCACAGTTCTACAGAGTAACTGGCATCAAATGATCAAAAATTTTCAAGTATTTTAGCTGCTCAAGTTAAACAAACAATTAAACAAACAATATTATTTTTTCTCAAAGCAAACAAAACCTAAGCCCTGACACATGCAGCTGTCTGGGCACCTTCTTACCTAGTGTCCTAACTCCTATCAGCCCTAAGCAGAAAGATCTCCAGACATAAATTATATTTCATGGCTTTACACACTGCTATTATTTCCTGCAGATATCAGTACAGGGAAATAGGAATGTAAAATGAGAGAAACAGAATGCTACCATTCTACACTTTCTGAATAGGCATTACTAAATCTTCATGAAGCTAAACAAAGTTGAGCACTCTTCTTCAGTATAATAACAGGCTAAATAACAGCAGAAATTTACAAAATTTTACGGTCTTAAAAAAGAAACATAATTATAGAAAAGCAACCAGTGTAGTTTGAGGATATATTATTTCTTAAAATTTACACTAAATGCCAAAGATTGATCTTAAGGCACTTATGTCAATGAATGAGTCTCTTTAGGAAACACAAGAATGTTTTTCTTAAAACATGTTACCATAGTAAATTATCTATAATTCCTCTAGTAAGAAGCAATAAAATCCTCTTACCTCCTACATACAGTGGAGAATCAAAGTTCAGAGTGGATTGCTTGGACAAATTGGTAATTATCTTGGGGCTTCCTCCATCAATGGATAAAGATAGAACCTGATCCATAGCTAGCAGCTCCACAATGTGGAAATTTCCATCATTAATTGTTTCCACACTGCAAAATAAACATTAATAATAAACAGTTGATGGTCAGATTAGAACAGCTTTTTACCTTTTTCCCCCTTAAGAATCAATAAATTTCAGAACAGAACTTCTCTAGGAGTGCACTCCCCTGAAAATTACATTTTAAGCAAAGACATGCACCTATGCTTAAAAGCCAATACAATACAATAATTCCCTTTTTCTGGACTAATGATGACAGGGCTGGAATGCCTCTTCTATGAAGACAGGCTGAAGGAGTTGGAGCTGTTCAGCCTAGAGAAGAGAATGCTCTGGGAAGACCTTATAGCAGCTTTTCAACATTGAAAGGGGGCTTATAAGAAATATGGAGAGAGACTTTCTACCAGGGCCTGCAGTAACAGGACACAGCCCAACTGTTTTACACTGAGAGAGGGTAGATATAGATCAGATAGAATCTATTAAGTAAAAGAAGTGACATGAAAAAATTTCTTTAATATGAGGGTGGGTTAATATGAAACACTGGGAAAAGGTGCCAGAGAATTTGTGGACCTGTTATTGAAAATGCTCAGGATCAGATTGGAAGGGCCATTGTAAAACTTAATCTAGTGGAAGCTGTCCCTGCCCATAACAAAGAAGATGAAACTAGGTGGTTGTTTAAGGTCCCTTCCAACCTAAACCATTATGTGATTATAATGTTACTTAAAGATCATACTTGCATGCAAGTCTGTGTGTATCCTACATTTTGCAGAGTATTGGGTTTACATATCTTGCAAGTATGAAGGCCTGAGTCAACTCCATAAATCTATTTCATGGAATATGGAACTGCATCTTACCTTAGTCCTGCCAGACAAAATCATATCATTGGTTCAGACAGCTCCACTGACACTTGCAATAAAGTTATTTGTTATTTTTATTGGGTATGGTTACTTAAGTGTGTACAGCTTCTGGCTAGTACAGTGAATATGAATGTTGTATTTTTTTCTCTCTCATCTACATATACCATTTCCTTCTGCTTACTAACAAGATATGAACTCACTAGTAGGGAAATGCCTGAAGGTTCTCAAGGTGAAAATGCTTGCTTCAAGCATGGTGCTTACCCTGCCTAAGGACAAGCTTACTCATGTTGCTGGGTACAAAAAATGGCTGCTGGTGCTTATCAGCCTCAATATCTACGTAGCAAGTGCTTAAGTGCAGGAACTACCCTGTACCTGAACACTGCTTAAATACATCAGAGAAGGAAGAATATCATTACTCAATTCTGGGACTGAATATATCATTGTACTTGCACAACTTGTAGTCCATTTTCCATTGCAGAAATAGAGCTGACTATATGCATGCAAGGTGTGAGCTGCAGTCCAGAGACCAGACATTAAAAGCATTCCCATGAAAGCCTTTATTTGTTCCAGGGCACCATCAAATAAGTGAGCTTAATCCTTTGAAAAAAGTTATTTAAATGAACCAGTTGTATGATAGCCTGAAATGGACAGTCACACAGTCAATTAGCTCTTCTCATTGAGAAAGCAGGGTAGCTGAAAGGGATTAAGTTCCTAAATCTTGAGGCAAAAATCAAGCAAATTACCTTAAAATATCCTTAGTGATGTTTTAATTAACCTAACTGCTTTTGTCCTGGAACAGATCAGCAGCACACTTGGTCATTCACAGCTGTGACACATTAAATAGCTTCTTAGCCATTTATTACCAACTCTGTGAACAGCCTTTGCTCATTGTGGATCAAAGATCTGCATGGTAGCATGCATGCTTTACATAAACCCAGCTCTATTTGAGAGTGCAAACACATGACAGGGCAGACACTGGCACAATAAATACTTTATGGGAGCTGCCAGGAGGGGGACCTGCCAGTTTCCATGTGGGAAGGAAACAGTCAGGGTTTATCATTCCTAAAGAGAAGGATTTATTCAAGATATCAAGAGGCTTGTTTGATCTGATCAAGCAATATAAAAGATGCCGTGATTAAGTTACTTAACACATTTCAATGAATCCAGTCAAAAAAAGTGGGCTAAAAAATAAAAGTGCATATAACTTCTTGACTTCAGGAAGCGAGAAACCCTGATGTAGTGTTCTTGTTTCAAGGAAACTTATTTCCTTGAAACAAGGAAATTTCTAAACCTTTCACTCAATAGTATTTAGAAGAATAAGAGCAACACAAAAAATGCATTTTTAGAGCGAGGGATAATTCCAGGGATATACAAACCCTAATGTGTAAAGGCAACGTGTCTCTGATAAGACTGATTATTAAAAGCCTCTGATTTAAACTGTTTCACTGGTAAAAATTTACTGCAGAAAGAGAAGCCCTCCTAGGAAAGGATGGTTTAAATTGAAGAGGAAATAAACTCAAGGCATATTTGCAATATTTCCTGCCAATGCACTTATATTATTTCTAGCCCATTTCCCATTGGAGATATGAGAGCTGAATGCATAGATTGTAATGAAAAGCTGTAAGAAGAACTGATTTAAGGCTTCTGGTACTCTGTAGAAGAATAATGATCTAGGAATAAATAGTCCCACATTTCCAATAAATATATGATGAAAACTAGTTTACAGAATGAGAAATTTTTTTTCTTTTATGTAAAAAACAGTTAACATTTAAAAATGGATGCCCAGACAGAATAAAACACAAGTGGATCAAATTTTTCCAAATAACCATCTCCAATGAATGAATATTATTTATTGGTCTTGGCAGTGTCATCATCTCATTTCTCAGATTGACTGATGACTGCTTTTGGGATGCAGGCTCTTCCTGCAGTCAGTTCCCATGAACTGGGAGGACAGGAGAGAAGCAAAAGGGAGAGACTAGAAGGAAGGACTGGAAACATTCCAGGAGACAGCTTTAATAGGTAACAAAAATACAGAAAGACAACATGCAATAAATGGATAAAAAGAAGGCAAAGACCTTAAAAAAGGCAAGAGATATCACAAAGATTCTGGGAGGGCAAAACAGTAAGAACTGGAAATAATGAAGGGATTTGAGTAAACTGTGTAAAAGGTTCTGTGCTACAACACACTCCTTTCTAGAACCTGAAATAGACATTAAAGAGTACACAGTTTGTAGAGCTATCACTAGATGCACATTTATACCTATACACAAATGTGGAAATGTACATATGGCTTCCAAAATAGAATGCTGAAATCACAGACTCATTTAGGTTGGAAAAGACCTCTAAGATCATCAAGTCCAGCAACTAAACCAGTACTGCCAAGTCCACCACCAAACAATGTCCCTAAATGCCACATCTACACTTCTGTTAAATACCTCCATGAACGGCGACTACACCCCTTCCTCGGGCAGTCTGTTCGAATGCTTGACAACAATTTACATGATGAAATTTTTCCTAATATCCAGTCTAAGCCTGTCCTGGTGCAACTTAAGGCCTTTTCCTCTTGTCCTATTGCTTGTTATTTGTGAGAGGACTCTGATCTTCACCTGGCTACAATCTTCTTTCAAACAGTTGTAGAAAGAGATAAGGTATGCCCTCAGCCTCACCTCAACAGCAGGAGACTTCACTACAGTTGGACCAAGATAGCTTTCAAATATCTCAGAAACTCACCGTCATGCATGTCAGAAATGAAATGTAGGTTAACAACAATAACAATAACAGAAACTAAAAATAATAACTAAAAGTGTGTATCTGCTTCACTAAATACTGTGTCACTCTGTAACGTGTGTAACATTTCCCGTCCCTTTCTTCACTACACTTGCATTCTATATTTGTCACGTAATTCGAAAGACACAATCAACTATGTAGGGGAGATGCTTCTTATTATTTTGTAACAGTAACCTAATTGGGGCTCTTTGTTAATTGATCACTTTGTTATTAACTCCTTCCATGTTTATGTTTGTTTGGGTTTTTTTTCTGTGTGAGTACTGTTTTTCAATTTTTCTAGATTAATCTTTATAGGTAACTATAATGGACAAGTGTGAATTACCAGTATTTATTATGTTTAAATAATGCCAGAGAAAGCTTAAATTTAGGGGAAGGACATATATGTTTTAAAAGAGAAGAAGTATTTTAAATAGATTAGAAATGGAAGCCAAAATAACTTGGAACTACATATGACCCTTATTCCTATTGTTTCTTATTCTCAGACAGATGTACCTATCAACAAAAATAATTAAACTCTTGAGAAAAAAGAATCTAAATTTCTTGTGTAGCTGTAGCCCAGATAGAAAATAAAAATGTTATTTTGAATAGGAGTATAATAATTTATAAAAATCATTTGTTTTCACTGAAATGTCTCTAATAGAATGCAGAACAATGTCACTGTGACAAACTCTAGAAGCAAATATACCTATATATAATTTTACAATAAAAGGTGTAAATAGAGTGAAAACAACATTCAAGGAAAACTGATTTAATACTTCGCCTTTACTTCTGAAAGTAATTTTAGCACCGAGAGGGCAGTCAAGGCCAGGAAATGATGCCTCTTGTCTTTCTGCTCACTCTTGCAATGACTGTTTGCTAATTCCTGTGAAGTTATACAATACCTACCCAAAAATGCAGGTGTTACTTTTTCAGAGAGCCAGAGAAATATGATTTAAAAAAAAAAACACCTCAAAAATTATGCTACAGAAGCAGCTGTAGATTCTTTCTGTTAATGACTTTGGAAGCAAAAGCCATTTCTTTTTCAAAGGTAGTGTCTTTTTTCAGAAATCAAGTTTTTAGCTTTTTCTTCACTTGCCAGGGAAAAATCCCACATTATATGACTGCTTAACAGAGAAGAGACGAGAAGATTATATTTCATTTCTGCTTATACAGTGTAGTTTTTCATTTTACTTAGTACACTAGGAAATTATTTGGCAGTTACAACTAAGGAAAAAACTCCACCGCTACATGTGAGCTTTACATGTAATAAATGTAAATAAATAAATATTCTGCTGGAAGCTAACTCTTATTCTGTTTTAATGCATCCAATAATGTATTATTTGCCTGACATATCTGCATTAGAGTTACTTGCCAACCAAATCACATCTTTTGGCAAGAAATTTTAAGTGTCTGACAACACATTAATTTGCATATATTTCTTTTAACCATGTATTAAAAAATATGACTTTGATATAAGTAATGAATGTAGGTTTTGTTTCAGTTACAAATGTGTTTCATCTAGGTTCACCTGTAAATAGCAGAGGCTGGATATGATCCTGTGTCATAGCTGACCCTCACTCTACCCCGGTACAGCTCCACTGCTATATGATCTTTATCGCCTTTGTACAGCAGGATCCCACTGTCTTCATCTGTGGCAATCTAGTTAAAAGATAGAAATATTTAGAAACCACAAAAATTAGGTATTTAATCAAAATGAGGTATTAAGTGAATCTCTGAATTTACTGCCATAGTCTGTTACTTCGTTGTAAAATTCTTTTTTGAAGGACAACCTGACAAAACTCTTTTTCTTCCTATCAATAAGCCCATCTATTTCAATGTGAATATAGAGAGTTACGGCATTAACACTCCTAGATTTTTAGCTCAAACTGTAAAAAGCTCTTTAAGTGAGACAATGACAACTTTAGGTCATTTTGCACATCATGGAAAGTCATTTACTCTCTTTTCCAGAAAAGAGAATCCACAACACAAGCAAACTTACCTGTAGAGTGATATTGGTTTGGGGGCGTATCTTAGCTGAAGGGATTTGCAGATAGGATTCTTTGTTGACGAAGTTTATACTAATCAGCTTTTCACATTTCTCACCCTGGTAGCCTGATAAACACTGACAGATGGGTTCACTTTCTTTTATGATACACTGGGCCCCATTCTGACATTCATAATTATCACAAGGGCTGGTGCGAGGTAGAACCATTGGCGGTGAAAACTCACAAAACAAGCCACTAAATGAAAACAGAAAACAATCAGTCTTTCCAAGAAAAAACAACTGTGATAGAGGACATCCATGTCTGTACTGCCTTGAGATCTTTCTCACCTGTACCCTTCTGGGCAAATGCAGGTGTATCCATTAACTGCGTCCGTGCACTGCGCTCCGTTTTTACATTTGTTGTCCTGGCAGTCGTCAAAGTCAATGTCACAATGCTCACCTACATATCCAGGTGTGCAATCACATCTGTAAAACAGCAAATCAGATAGCACAGTGCCTTTTAATGACCCACTGTGATTATAACAAAGTTAAGGAACTACTGTATTGTTTAAAAATCAAGGAAAAAAGGCATTACTAAAACTTTGTGTGCAAAGACTTTGTAGCTTTATTATACTATTAGATGGGGAATCTACATATGTGACAAATACTGGTTTGCTAGTTAAAATCTTTACACACCTGCCATTATATTGAAGAATTGTGTGCAAATCTAGAGAGCCCTCATGAATAGTATAGGCAGTTTTTAGAATTTATGAACAACACAATGTTACAGGATGTTATTCATGGCTGCAAACACTAAACATAATCAATATGCTTGAAACCAAGACAAATAATCCGAAGCGTGTACTGATGGTTATTTTCTTTGTCAACTGAACAGCTATGAACAGACCAATGGTCCATTTATGCAGTTTAAAGCTTATGCATAAATTTTTGCTCCTAAGATTCCACCAGTCTGATTTACTAAAAACAGCTCCATGGTTGGTGAACAAACAGAAGTCTCAAAACCCATCCTCTGTCCTCCCTGAAGCCCCACTGGTCTGGAAACAGCCCATCGTAAAGAGAGTATGTAATGATTTTTTTTGTTGGTTTGTTTGGGTTTTTTTTTCCCATGTGAAACTCTCATTGCTAATGCTAGTGGCATTCCTTCAGGGAATTCTCATATATAGGATTGAGAGAATGATCAGAACTCTGTCAAAAATGAAAGGAAAATATTACAAATTCATGCATCCATATGATATTTTTTAAAAATAAGATGTCATTAATTGATTTCATTAGATCTTGTGATTCCCTCCTCAGTATAATTTCTTTTAGTATCTAAACTTTTCTCTAAGCTGGCAAGAGTGATTTTAAATAGCCATGTAAGTTTATATTTAGCACTTCAATCAAATATGTTTCATTTCTTTTCAACAACAGGTAGGAACAAGACAAGGGAAAAATAATATAAAGCAACCTATCAAAAGTCTGACTGAGATACATCTTGAAGTATACTGTATGTGCTATTTTCTGATTTAAAAGTAACAGGAAAGATTAATGAACTGTAGCGTAAAGTATATGACACTAAATTAGGTTTATTGAAGTGACAGGAAAAAAACAAACATAATGCACTACAACAGAATCAAACAATTTTTCTATTTTCCAGTTTGAAACTATCAACTTTATTTCACATTCAACTGAATATTTAATATTTTTATGCCATATTTTAAATAAAATGTAATTTCATAAGTAGTGGGAATGACAGTCTGATTTTAGCACAAAAGCATGCTGTGCATAAAACAGGCACTTGTGAGAACAATTTAAATCTGCAGGTTTCCTGTATTTATTAACCTAAAGCCTATTAAAACAACTTTAATTTGTACATACTAATTAATCATGATAAGGATATGGTGTAATTAAAGATTAGCTTTCCTGGGGAGGGATTTCTTTACTTTATACCTTTCAGTGTGCCTTTCTAATAATCTCTTTAACAATTACTTCTTTAAAAGCAATATAATTATTCCACTTCAATTAAATGCAATTATTTTCCTACTGCTCAAACTCCTATAAGGGTTTTGTATAGACCATCATAAAGGCTGCCTGTGTTCCTATTTAAAATCTGTTTGGAATTAGACCTTTTAAAGATCAGTGAAATTCAGTAAAAACATACTTCAGATAATAATGCAGCTTTACATGAAAATAATGGCCTGTTCTGCCAAAAGGTCTAATAATAATCAAAATTAGTACTTTGAGAATAGAATTGGGTTCCACTTAAACAGAAAGAAAGGAAGGTAAGCAGTACAGAAAAATACAAACTTCGATCCAGTTGGACTCTAATAACATTTCCAACTCACTTGTATCCTTTGGGTGTCAAGATACACTTTGAATCATGCTGGCAAGGATTCAGGTTTTGGGCACAGAAATCTAATTTCTCCTCACAGAGTTCACCTGAAATAGAATGTATGTTGTCAATTCAGTGAAAATATCACAGTGACCTGAAAATAACAATGAACAGAATTTTAAAAGCAATTCCTTTGCTAGCACTAAAATAGGCATACTTCTTTACATAGCAATAAATACCTTTATAATAAATATTAATACATAAATAAATGGTTATACAGAAATAACAAAAATAAATAATAATATACCTGGTAACTCATTTATAAACAGTATTAAGTTCAATCATCTATATATGGATATAAATGGTAATTTTGCAATTAATTTTCTTTTACAATATTTATCTCTGCTATATAGCAACACTAGTGATTGAAGTCACTAGAAAAAAAAAGCCATCAGTATGCTTTTCTTTTACTTATTTCTAAGCACATTACACAGAGATATATCCAGATTTGCACTATCACTATAAGTAGTCTATTACCTGAAAAAAACCTGTTAATATCACTGCATGTCAATACAATTCCAATTATCCAAAAATGAAAACTTGTTTTCTACTTTTCCTTAAATATGACTCTCCATTTTTTGCATTTGTTAATGTACCATTATTATCTATAATCTGTTCTGTGAAAAGAAAAGAAAAAAAAATCTATGTAAAATGTCTATCCTTCCCTGCTAATAGAGGCAGTGGCTCTAATTTCCAAAATGGGCTTATAATCCAAAAAGTATTTTAATATGATTAAAGAATGTTTTATTTGCAACTTTATGGAAAGGAAACAGGTTTGTAAACAGATAACAATATCTGGTTCCCGGATTAATTTATCAGATGATACAACAGATTGTGCACTTGCTGAACTTGTAATCACTGGTTTTTAAGGTAGGCATACTTATTCCAGCATCCATATGAAGAATATATATGTAATATACAGTTACAAGAAGAATATATATGTAATATACAGCTTTATATACAATATAAACCCTGTGCTTGCTGAATTCAGGTACTGACAGGTCCATCAGACTGAAACATTGGAAGCAGTAGCATTGTCCCTGTCCTTTATTCCCTTCCAGTAATAAAACATGAGCTGGCAAGCAAAGAGAAGTGGAACTGTACACTGCAGTGACAATGACAAAGAGAAGAGCAGAAAAAAGGAGTGAATGATCAGACACTTTCACTGCTCAAACTGCACTTGCCTTCAAAAAGGTGATATTTGGTATTTTTCAGATTTACTGAGCTGAGCATGTCATTGCTGGCTTGCAATGCAGTGGACAAATAAACCAAAAAAGAGCTGAGGAACAATCTATATTAAAGCAAGGATGGAGAAAAAGGCAAAACTGAAGCAGGAGCAAAGACAGTTACTTCAGTTGAGAACACAACTGAAAAACGTATACTAAGTGCAGTAAGACATGGGACCTCTACATCTTCAAAAATGAGAGGACAAGCCAAAAAACAGCTGGACAAGTATTTTGCAGCCATTCATAAGACCCAGACTGGTTCTATACAAAGATTAAAAAAAAAATGTAAATAAATAAATGAATAAATAAATACCACAGTCTCAATTTGCAAGCAGTGTGTTTTCTCTACAAACCAAAGGTTTGGAAAGGTTTAAGATAACATAAGAAAAATAGCCCTCATGAACAGGTCACTTAACAGCCTCAGGAAAACTGTCAGTAACAACATGACTTTGTCAATACATGTAGGAAGTTGAATAGAGAACAAATGCAGGCCACTGAAGATGACAAATACAAAGGATTATAATTCTACCCTCAAAGCCTCTTCAAGCTCTCAATAGAATTATTAGTCTGGAAATGTGCAACTGTTATGACTAGGTCAGTGCACAAAGAATCCTGAAATACCAGGGATTGTTTGCATCCCACGATATATTAAACAAAACCCAGATCCTTTTCTCTTTTCAAAGGGTTTTGTTCAAACAAACTCATATATATATAGGTCTTCAATGCTGTTCTTCACATAGCTTTTAGTCAATTTGCAGAACTTGTAATAGCTGAAATCTGTTCAAAGAGCAGCAGTGTTTAAGAGTGAGATGTAGGTATGGGAACAGTGAGTTCAGATTTTAAGGATCATGGGAGTAGAATAAGCAAAAATTACTGTTGTTTTAACCTAATTTGTTCACATTCCCATAGTTTAGATACACACCAATAAAAATATCTTATTCTGGCATATATTGTATATTAAATGACATGCAGAACTGAAAATATGCCGCAACTACAAGTAATCAAAAATGTGGTTGTACAGTACTAACCTGTATAAAAGCACCTCTAAATAGTCCCAAGATTATTAAATCAGACAGCATATCACAGAGTTTCTGAAAGCAACACATTGAGCCTATCTCCCAAGCAGACTGGAGCTTGATGTCTCTTATACATTCACAGCAATGGGTTAGTGAAAAGAAGACCAAACTACCTAGAAAATGGCAATTTAGGAGTGGCATAATAGGAACAAGCATTCTTACCATTCCTGTCAAATTTATTAAACTGATTTTGCTACAGGACATTGATTTGGCTTAGATCATCATTGGCACAGATTTCTGAAATAACTTGAGCGGCAAATAGTTTTACTCAATAGTATCTAAGCCTGTACAGTTTTGTAAATCCTCCCCCAGGTAAAATACAGGATTAAAATAAAATTCAGAATTTCTTAAAGTACACTGCATTTTAGTATTCATAGGTTGCTGGCCCTAATATCTTCAGAACGATACTGAAAGCTGAATCACCTCATGAGGAGTGCTCAGGGGCACTTGAAATCTCCTTATTTCCCGCTCTTGGCTGTGAATCCTACATAATGATTGGGCATTTAAGTTTCAAACAGGTATACCTTTTTGAAAAATGTCCACTTCAAATTATAAAATCAATGTTACACTAGCAGGCATACTGCAGCCAAATGGTTTGCAACCATCATCAAACATCACCAGGCATTTTTTAGATTATGGTCAGAGTTTGATCTGAGTACTCTGTAGAAAAGCACATAGAAGCAGAACTTTTTGTGCTGGGACAGCAGAAAGGTAAGGAAACTTTTCCCTTGCATTTGCAAACCGTATGCACAGTGAATCATATCCTTGGAGTTTTAGTTAAACAGTCAGTAGCAAATAGGAAACAGGATGTGGCCATGTAGCAGAAGACTCATGTAAAAAACACAATGAACATAAAAGTCAGCTTTACTTACAGTACAACCTTTAGTTATTAAAAAAAAAAAGTAGAATTAATGACAGATTTGTACTCAGGATCAGTAAAGAAAAAATAAAGATGGAATCCAAATATGTACATCAGATACTCAATTTCTGAATGAAGATTTAAATACCAGAATAACAAGGCAAGATAACCCAAATGCAAGGTCTTGTACAGCTAATAAATAATAACTGCTAATATTAATAAATGCTAATAGATCTTTTTCTGAATGGAGAATTGTCATGGCCAAAATAAAACTGTTTCTGAAAAAGTTAATAAAAAAGGTAAGTAAATTATGGGATATGGAATATGAATCACTGAAGAATATAGTTTCATGGTAAAGAACCCCTCCTCCAGCATACTGAACAACCATTGTATTATTCAGAATTTAAATGAGACACGGTGAATAGAAGTAGTTAATTTTGTTGAAATGAAAAGATAGAGATTAAAGTGAAACATTCATTGGACAAAACCCCACAGATTACCAAGTTAGGCTCCTTGGCTTTACTGGAAGGAAATCTTAGAGAGTTTCCTGATTTGAGAAACATAATACAAGGTTTAAAGAGCATACTTTAAAATAATCAGAAAAGGTTGAGGAAAAAAGTCTCAATTCAAGGAATTGTGACACCAATGTGTGAGGACATTCTTTTATTCATCTAATAATACTGTAACTGAGGCTTCTGTAAGAGCTTGGCTAAGTAATTATATTTTTAAAAGATGAGAACATTTCTGTATGCAGGAGAATAAGGAACAGACTAGTTTGTTTAAAAGTAAGTAGCGCATAAATTGTCAAAAAACCTGTGAAAAGCTTCCAAAGCTTAATTAGAACCAGCAATAACTCTTTTCACAAGACATCTGGCTTAATTAATATAAGGAAGTCTGAATTCTGGTACAGAGTAGCATTGAAATGAGTGGAATTATGAATGAACACGACCCTCCAAGCTCAAGACAAATATTTACTGAGATTTTGCACAGAGTATGATGCAGACTTAAAGAGTCAAACAACACTATGAAATACTGATATATACTGATGACACTTTATATATGTAACCATAGCTGTATGTTTGCTACATTCACAGGTCAGTTTGTGTTTACTGTGTGTGTTAATTCACTCTTATGACTTGATAAGATTATAAATCACTAAAAATTTCATCATAGAATACCAGGTTTATCCCTCAAGGATCATCTCCTGGAAAAAAGCAGAAGAGACAAAATGTCCCAGCAGCCTTTCCAGCTGAATCCTGACAGGGTCTGTTGGGGAATCCACCACTTTTGTGGGAAGATTATTCCAATGGCACCATGTCCTGACTGTAAAAAGTTTCCCTCTTTTTCAATTCTAACTGGCATCTCCCCAGGAGTACCTTGTACCCATCACTCCTCCTCTTTTCCATGTGACTCGTTGTAAAAAAGGGAGCCTCCATTCTCCCTCCAGCCACCCTTTTAAATAGAGGAACAGGCTGATAAAGTCTCCCCAAGCCTTCTTTTCTCAAGGCTGACTAGACCCGTAGCTCTGGATTTTCCATTTTATTGATATGTACTACAACAAATAATGAGTAACAAGGCAATGAGGTGAAAAAGGATTTACATCTTTGTTATTTTGAACAATTGGTCAATAAATTTAAGATAAAGCAATGTCAGCCACTACATTTCTGAATGGACAGCTCTAACAAAAATGGACATGGGCTTTTAATGTAATAGCACATTGCTAATTACAGGCAAGTTTATAAAGAAACAAGTTTAAAATGACCCTTATTAGCAAAGCTGAGTTTGATATCCAAAAAAACCCCCATACCCAGACAGAGAATCTAAAAGCAATAATAGTCAGTTTTAATTATCAAAACCCAGGTTTTTCCTAGGTTATTCCCTCTTCCAAAGTCAAAATAGCCAATACCTACCACAGAATAGAACAGAAGGATTTTATGTGTGTGCTTATATATTCATTTCATCTTTTGAGCTTAGTTAAGCTATACTGTGAGTCAACATCTGCAGTGTTTATGTTTTATCAATTAGGTATCACTGTCTGACTCTGTGACTGGAGGTCTCTGTTTAACACTGTGACTCAAACAGCCAATAGAGTGCAGCAGGGGTTGGAAAATGACAGTACAATTTAAAAAAACTATATACAGAAAACTGCTGCATTTTTATTAAGTCTTCAGTTTGATGTGCAGTATACAACATGAATTTTTTCAGGCCTTGAGCTCATTATTCAGAAAATACAAATAAAAATATTGACTATGTGAGGGACAAAATTTCTTAGAATTAACAAAAGTTCACAGTGACAGTAGAATGCAGTTTATAATCATAAATCTGAACATTTTTTGAAATTTAATTTTAAAGTCAAATTGCTGGACTGTTTCCATCTTTCAGCATAACGTAAGTATTTTTAGTTATTTCCCATGCTTGTGGATCTCAGTATAAGATGGGGCTTAGTTTAATTTAGTTTAGTTTAACATTTCTATTTGTTTTATGTTCATTGTTAACAGCAAAAAGCCAGTAACTTTTAGGCAGGTAAGTTTTAAGACAATTAAGGTAAACAGAAGGGTGGATCATAGACTAGAATGAGTCAAGGCAGTGATTAAACCAGATGCAGGTATCTCAGCTTGCCACAAATATCATGTATATTTCCCCTTTATGCAAATGCAGTAAAATTATTTCAATACTTGAGCTTTTAATATAGAATGGTAATTTAAAGTTTATTAAGCTAGATGAAATAGAAAATTTTGTGAATGAAAAAAAGCAAGAATAACAAATGCATATCTTTATTCTAAGAATCTGTAACACATGCAATTCTTACAAGGGTAAGAATTATGATTTAATTTGATGGAATTATTGAAATTTTTATCAAGTTTGATAGCATATGATTTGCATTTGATTACTTGCACGGTTAAATTTCAGGAAGGTACTTATCTGATTACCAAGTGAATTCAAAGTACTAACGCAACTGCTTTATTTCAGTGGCAAGAAGGTTGGGTCTAAAGCTTGCATAAACTGAGATAATTGCTTGAAATGATCCCTTTTCTTCCCCTAATACTGTCACAATTCAAAAGATGTGTTGCATGATAAAACTGATTGATCCTCCAGGCACCTAGTGGACTGTCAATAACTTCCATGTTCAGCTGGCAAGATAATGTAAACATGTATCACATACACATCAGCTTAGTCTTGGAGCCGAACTAAGTTCACATCCCCTGCACCTTTGATAGATTTTTTGTGAGGAGTTTGTTCTTTCTATAATCAGTAATTTTAATATGTTACAATTCACACTTGATAATAAACAAGAAAAACAGCAGGCTATTTTTGCTGTCCAGATGAGAAGGAATAAAATGCAAATACAGCGACATGTCTAAATGGAAGACAGTTTCAGCATGGAAAACCTGTGGCTGGAATAATTTTCTGAAAATGTCTCATACTCTGCCTCACTTACACAGAAAATTCACACCATGAGTTTAAGCTTTAGGTATTATTCATCAGATATCTAAATGAATCAACATAGATGTTATTAAGCAACATAGGTTATATAACTGCAGTCTTGCTCAACATGTAATTTCATGGATAATGAACATATTTTTATTACTATATATAATATATTGCTTCAAAAACTGGAAATCTATTTTTCCAAGTAATGGCAAGTATATCACAAAATTATTCATTTGCTTTTAAAACTAAATATGCAACTTTATAAATATGCTGCCATTGATTATGGTAGGTCTCAGATTGTATACATGATCAGATTGCTGAGAAGATGGTTTATCTCTGTTAGTGTGTGATAGCGCTAAGCAGAAACTTAAATAAAATTAAAAATCAAACACCCAAAGGTAGTGTCAAAAATCTGTTCAATATTACCTTACTTCTACCATAGCCCCAGATTAATATGGTCATTTCAGTTTCTTTAGATATTTACAGCAAATAAGAAGCCACAGAAATGAGGAGCAAGATGATTGCCATTTGATACTCCAGAATATTTTCTAGTAACACAATCTATTGAAAATATTAAAGCAGAACAGTGCTGTAAGACAGAGAGTACATTAGCATGGAACCAAGGGATGGCTTTAAGGTGAGAAGAATAAGGATTTCAGAACACAATAATGTAAGGTTTTTTCAGTCCTATATCAATGTCTGCACAAGTTTTTAATACATCTGAAAAAAAGACATTGAATGCAGTATTAAAGTACTCCTGCACAGTGATCTGCATCTTTGACAACATTCTTTTGACATGTATTCACAGCAACAGCCAAGTGCCTAATTTCAGCATTTGCAGCGAGCTTTCTAAGTTATATCTATAGACAATTTGGTCATTTGTAATAACTGAAATCCATGCACCTTTAAGAAAAGGAAAGTGAGAAACCAAGGTAAGTGAAAATAGGTTTAAAAGACAACTGACCTTTTTCCACTTCATTCAGATTAGCAGCTTGCAGTGACAAAGACAGAAGAGACAAGAGACTTTTTACATTGTAATACAACAGCATAGCACATTAAGCTAATGCACAACTATAGCAGCAGAGAGGTTGATATAGCAAACAAAGCAAGCTTCAAAGTCTCACCTCCAGCAGAACAAAACAAACAGAAAGGTAAGAAGTACATGCCACCAGTGGTGTAAGAGAGGTTTTACTTCTGGATCAGTTAGTTCTGTGATCTAATGACTGACGACAATGAGCAAGAGAAATGATTATCTGTAATCTATAGAATGTACATACAATGACCTGAAGTTTACTAGACTGGGGTTAAAATAAAGGAGATGGTAATGTTAAGAGAATAGCAAGATTAAAGAGTGCAGGACATAGTGAGGTATTTTAAATGTTTTATTTCTCCAGGTTCCATCAGAAACTCTGAATGTCTGTTGATTCCATTTGCTTACTGTTGTGTCACAGTTACAGTCTGTGATCTTAAGAAAGCTCATATTATAGTGCAAATACCATTCTTTGTCTTTCCACCTGTAACTGTGGTGGTTGCTGTAAAACTTAACTGAGGCAGAGCAAAACAGATTCCTGATTCTTATGCAACAACACAATAAGCTTTCTAATTGCTTGTTTTTAAGACAACACAATATAGTTGAGAAGTGTCGATTTTCAAGGGATTGTTAGAAAAGTCAAAAAGAGGCTGTTAGGTTTTGCACTGCAACATTCTTTACAGTTCATTTTGGATTCTAACAAACCCTCCACATAAAAATAAGGCTTTATAGAAGAATGATTTACATTTCATACCAGCATGTTTCAGCTGATTTCTTCCTTATACTGTGCTGCTGAAATGTAAAGCATATTTGCAGGAAATCATTCACCCAGGAAAATATTCTGGGCTAGTGCAATTCCAGGTTGAGCACATCTATGCTGTCACATGTTGAACAAGGACAATTGAGAGTACTGTCAACCTCATTAAAAGAGGACAGGACAAGCCTACAGTGATATTTTCCTTGTATATTCACTGTGCCACTTAGAGGCTCAGGGACTTTCTGAGCTAGACGTCAATACCTCTGAATTTAAAAATCTTTGTATATACTGAATATGAATATACAGCCTGTTTTCCTGATTGTTAAGCTATTTTTGGCCAGCTAGTACATGAATTCATTTAGTGAAAAATCCCTTCATAAAAAGCAAACATTAGAAATGTGCATATCTGATTTTAACCTATTAGAACAAATATCAAAATCCAAATGTTTACGAAGTTCCCTATGAAAATTACTGTATGCATACTTGACAGGGATCCTGTTATTTATCTTTCAGCTCAGGTTAAAGGCCTGAGAAAAATAAAAGTTCTACAAATTATTTGATATCTCATACACACTTGAGGCCCCTGTACAATTACATTATATTCTGAACATTACCCTTTTGAGATCCTGATGTGCCCAGACTGTTTTCGGTCTAATTCTTAATACTGAAGGTTACTTATTATAGACCACGGATGACAGATGTGAGGACCCCTTGGCTCCCTCAATGTTTTACATTTTCACCTTATAACTAATTTCAAAAATCACTCAAGATCTCACTCATGGTGTCCTATTTTTACATGCTTTGTATGATAGACAGTATATTGTAGAATTCTATACTTTCCTCTGTGTAATGGAAAACCTAAATTTTTGCTACAACTACTACAAAATGAGTTCTAGTGATGAATTTAAAAGAAAAGCATCTTTTTAAAAAAAATGTTGAAAAAAGTCTGATGAGCTATTTTAAATTCTCAACAGTTTTTAACTGGAGGCTTAAACTTACTGATTAGAAATAGATTGTTTTGATTTCTTTTAGAGCTGGTGAGAAGGCTCTCACCTACTCTTGTGTCTTACTGACTTCAGTAGATATTACGAGCAGGCATTGTATCTATAAAACTCATTGTATGATTATGGTAAAATTATGCACAGATATGAAACAAATTTAAAAATGCATTGTGTAAAGAAGCACAACCATGATACAAACATCAAAAATTTTATCAATGTTTATTCTCTCCTTTTTTCTCTATCCAGTGAGGTATATAGAGAAATGTGTCAATTTTATTTCAATTATAAATTAAAAATTTACATTTCATTTACAATACTCCAAAAATGCAACAGGCACACGTAATCAAAGTTTTAGGCTAGGACATATGGACAATCCATTGTCTCTACTTTATGGATATTTAATAAAAGCAGTCCTTCCCATGGTGTCCTGTGAATCCAACAACCAGACTCTTAACAGTCAAAGGCACCCAAAGTAAGGTTGAAAATGTAGAAATGAGTAACACAGGTAAAAACACCTGCAAAGCTGCAGAGGAGGAATGCACTTGCAAGTGAATATCTCCTATGTAATTGGAATATGAAACCTCTTAGCATGAAGCCACTGAAGAGCAATACTGGATTGAGGTGACTTTGCTCTGCCCTCTTCCAGCCTACGCAAGAGAATACCTGACCTCATTCTTAAAGGAGATAGTAACTGATCCCAGGGGAGCTGAACTTGACTCACCTATACCTGAAATATTTACTGTAGCAGAACTGCTGTTTCTACTTAATGAGGCTGCTACCTGTTGTTCCCTTCTAAGGCTTGAACTGTCAATTGCACTTAGGTATTAAGGTATTGGTACTTGACAAAACAGTATTTTCTCTTACGAGAAGATTATGTCTGTCCTTCCACATATGGATCATCCACGTATTGTTAAGTAGATTTTTGACTTTTTTATTGCTTTAGATATTGTAACTTATCCTGCATGGGGGAATTTCTACCAAAAATTTACCCAGAATAAGTACTGGATTAATACCTCTATTAGAGTATGAAGTTGTATTTCTTATACTTGTGTTTTAACATCTTCACTCATTGTGCATTCCCAATATTTAAATACTGACTTTAAATTTGAATACCTGAAAACAGGGGAGCAATCCAACAGTCTGTAGAACTAGTGATGGAAACATTTAGGGTGAGAAAGGAATTAGCTGGATTTTCAATAAATGAAATTAATTCACGTACTTACCTCTCCTTACAGCTTCCCAGAGATCAACTTTGATTGATTAAAGTAAAAATATAGGATGACTGAGTAGAATTAATTCCCAAACTATGGTGGATGCTACATTTCTTTTTTATGCATTTGAAATCATAATGAATTTAAACTTTATGTTCTTCTAGTGGTCAACTATCTAATAGAAAATAGATTTGCCTAATTAGAAGTCCTATAAAAATTATCAACGCAAACAGTAGATGCTACTTCCTCCATGCTGCTATTCCAACTATCCTCCATTTCCACAGAGACCGTGACAGTAGGCAAGAGATCCTCTGTCACAAAGAAAAGATGTGCTTTGGCTTGCCTGCCAACTGACAGAAACAATAGACACTTGTCTTTTTATTCTGTGCAGGAAGCATCACACTCAGTATTAATATTTCTGGTGGACAGCATCCAGGAGTGCCAAACACAGTTCCCCAATGGCACAGACAAATTCTTTATAGTAAAATGAGGATTAAGGAGAAAAGCAGAATATTTTTTAGATTTCTATAACTACAGAGGTCCTGCACTGGGATGTCTAGGCAAACAGTAAGGAGGGGTACATTTTGAACGACCTTTGAAATATAAAAATGCTGCAATTTCAAAACTAAAAAAGGAATTAATGAATGGACATTAAATCTAATTTTGACTACAAACCATACAGGAGAAAAATATGGAGGGACACCTGGTACTACGTCAGTTGTAGAGCAGCTACTAATATACCTGCAAAGTGGAAAATATTACTCTTCTGCTAGGAATTCCTGCATTACCCATGCTTTCTCTTATACTCCTACCTGTATATTCAGGTGGACAAAGGCAAGTATAGTTATTAATTCCATCCACACAAGTAGAATTGTTTTCACAGTCATTGTCTTCACAGTCATCAACATTTACTTCACAGTTTTCACCTTCAAATCCGTCTGCACAAGTACACCTGTAATACAGAAAACCAAATAACCACATGGACATTTTAGGTGAGGAGTCCAGACAAAGAATTCTGTAATTAATAGAATTACATTAGAATTATAATATTCCACAACAGAACATGGTTGATTTAATGTAAAAAGCCCTTTTATCAAACAATTACAAAGAAGTTTTTGTATTTTAAATTACAGAAAAATGCTTATAAAGCCATATCTTAGTCTTTAATTTAAGGACCCTGCTAAATTAAATCATGGAGCACTCCTTTTGAAAAGCATTCTTCATTTATACTGTAAGATTATGTTTCTTATGGAAAGTGATCCTTTTGTTTTTTTAATGGTAAATACATGGAAAATATTGTGCAATCAGCGATTAGTACGTAATAGTAGTTTTCCACAATCATTCAGTTAAATGCACCAATATAAAACTCTCTTTAATGTACATGCATTCATATAAAAAGCCAAAGCCTGCATAAATTCTACAATGCCTTAATTTAATTCTTTTGCTTTTAATCATGTTTCTGCAAAACAAATAAATCAAAATAGATAGTAAATGTAAAAGTTGCTCAAACATGACTACACATACATTTTCATGTAATTCGCACTACCTATAATTTCTGAAGCTTTCACTACAAGATTGCTTTGATTTTCAAAATATGTAGTGTTCAAACAAATAAATGAAAAAGATCAAATTCTGAGGTGTGACTATGTCAATTTAAATTCTTGAGGCATAGTATTAAGATGTATACACTTAATTTTTAATAGAAGACCATTTAATCCTTGGGCAGAATTTGAATTAAAAGTAACAATAATGTCATAACGAATTGCAGGATAATGAATTGTATCTTTTTGAAGTGTCATTTTTAACAAGCTTGAGGTGTAGATTATTAAATGACTAATAATCTCACATAAGAATGCTAAAGAACTTTATTTCATAATTCATGAAGTACATCTGGAGTAATTGTACTGTGTGATTAAATAACTCAAGATTAAAAATGCTCACAGCATGTTTATCTGCTGGCATAGTGAGTTTCAAATGAATCATTAATTTTCTGTTTCACTGGGATTTGCATTTTATCATTTACATGCTGTCTGTTGAAGTAATACACACAACAACAGATGAATTATGAGATTTTTTCAGCAGGGATCTAGCTAGCTATTAATTAACATAATGGAGTCAATACTATGCTGTCTTGACCTGATATGCCTCAACAAATCACAGTCATTTGTTACTGTTTTTAACAGATTCCAAGCTCTAGAAGGTTTCCAAGGAGGGCAACATGTTCTGAAAACATCCAAAGTGCTAAAATCTGCCTTTGTGTTGCTCTTACCAGCAAAACTAAAGATTAACACCATTAGTTTACCATAAAAATCTCAGTAGTTTTCCATCCTGCTATTACAATTAAAAAACCTACCAGAAACCATCCTTTTCTCCTTCTTTCAAGTGACAAGTTCCACCATGTTGGCACGGGTTACTAATGCAAGCATGAATGGGAATATCACAGTCTTGACCCTACACAGGGAACAACAATTATAACGTAAGAAGAAAATACACACACCAGTGGAAGGGAGACAAAGAATACTTGAAGGTTTTTAAGGATAATCTTACATTTCAGGGAGCTTTTTTCCTCTTCATGCAGTACCTACCTTGAAACCATATGGGCATGTACATCTGTAGAAGTCAACTGGATCATTATTGCAGGTTCCATCATTTTTACATGGATTGGATAAACAGGGATTACACTTTGCAAGAATATTAACATCCACAGGCCCTTAAAAATATAAATTGGATAGTCAGAAACAAGGAACTATTAATTTACATTGGACAGGATCTATCTGACATGTTGTTTTAAATTTTACAATTTATATTTTAGACTTTATGGTGTTTCTATAATAATGAAATGCTGAACTGTCCTTCATTCTTTTGATGTGACCAGATAAATACAGAATTGGAGTTTTGGTTTAAGTACCAGTTCTTAGTTTTTGTTAAGGAGCTGACACCAAAGTGATTCCTATATTCCTATCCTCTGAAAGCTGTAGAGTTCTGATCCATGATAATTACCTTTCCTTTGTATTAACAAAATGAAGAACACAATTTCAGCTTTTGTTTTGTTATGGAGTAGGAATTGCCAGTGAGAAAGTGGGCTATCACAATTTTCAATCTATGCCATGATGGTGTTACTGAGAACACTTCTTTAAATCTATTTCTGCTTTAACATATTTTTGATCTGCAGGATCACATAGATGGCAAAATGAAAAGGTAAAATTACTGTAAATTCCTTGAACATCTGCAAGCTATAATGTAAATTGCATTGTCCCACCATAAGCAGATCTATACTGTGTCTTTCTTCCTCATGGGTTAGCCACAGTTCTGTGCATTACTGTGTTAGTTGAGCCCACAAATCATGGAGACTGTACCTCAAACCTATGTGCAAGCGAAGAGTGCAATCCATGCTTGCAGTCTAGCTTCTTCTATTAGTGATTATAATGGAAGTAATCAGAAATGGAAATCGACAAAACCCTAAGTTTCAGAACCCAGATTTGAGCTTTGATTTACACAAATCTTATCTCTGTCATACAGATATTTTGTAGGTTTTCTTTCTCTGCAGTTTCCTGGTTTTACAACCATTTCATGATGATTTTTCAAGTCAAGAACCATCTTTTTCAGGGTGTTTTTTTTTTTTTGTCAAACAACTGAAGAAATCACTGCTTATTTGTTAGAAGTTAGAAAACACCTGTGCATGAATAATGACTAATTTTCATAATTTTTGTGAAGTTTGATTACTGTAAGAGAAAATGGACGACTTTGTCACATGCCAATTGAGAGAATGAAGATACATTCTCTATCCCCAGCTCTGTGGCCTGATAACAATACTGCAATACTGCCTTCAGTTTGATTCAGATTTCCCCTACTAAAAAAAGCTACAGTTATCCACAGATGAACTGCACCTTTGAAGGAACAAATGATGATTTCTTCTAAATGGAAAAAAAACCCCAAACTCCTGGGGCCTACTACAGCAAATGCCTGGTTGCTCTGCAACAGGTTTTACACAAAATGAGCCAAACTGCTGAGTTTTCAAAGCTAAAAGGGCTTTGCTTAGATAGAGGGATTTTTTCTATTTTTAAACCTAGATTGCTTAACTTCCTTAATTTTCTTTGCAAATTAATTTCACGTTAATTGTAAAGGAACTGGCCTGGAAGGAAGCCATGTGATTGTAAGGATCCAGTTGGGAGTCTTAGACAAAGAGTGGGTGACCTTTTAATTTATTTTTTTTTTCAGTCTGCAGTTGCTGGTATCCTTCTGTGTCACAGCTTGCAAGCAGAACACAGTAATGTGTGATGAGGCGCTTACTGCCAAAACCGTAATCTGGAAGGACCATTGTTTTTCTCTTCATTACATTATTTTGAAAGAGAAATCTATACCTGGTCAAAGCATCTGTTAGATCAGCACACAGAAGAGGAATAAAAGTTGAAAAAAAATCATAGAATCAGCATCTAGAAAGCCCTGACTGTACTCTGGACTACTGCTGATTATTGAGTATATTAAGAGGTTCTGTGAAAAAAATTAAGCGAAAGAGGCACAAAAATTTGTAATACTGTGCTGTACCTTGGGAGTCAGTCCTTCCTTCTATTTATTCTGAATATTATATCCTCTTTCCAACTTTTCATACAATAAAAAGCTAATTAATTGGCACACATTAAAAAACATTCAGTAACTAAGCTTTTGTTCCCAAATGGATTAGCACTCTAAATTTCACTTCCAAAACAGAGAGAGAAAATGAGAACCTAAGTCTCAACAAGAGAGTAACCAACATTATCGTATTTTGTACTTTATTTATTTCAAATGAATGTATATGTAGTATGCAATATAAAGTAATATCTGATTTATCATTCTTCAGTTTTAAGATCAAAAAAAAGTAAAGGTATTTTGGAACCTATTTTCATTTTCATTATACTTTTTCCTTTATTCTTCCTGCTTGCATCTGTTAAAAAAACTTGTATCTGAAAAAGAATTTGGTTTATAACCTTTTGGTTAGTTTAATTTTTCAAATAGTAGACACCTATGTTCTTGAGTAAGCCCTGAGGAAAAAATATTCTTTTGTAAACTGAGAAAAACTAACAGTATTTTATTGACATAGATATATACACGTAGCTGTTTTAAGAAAAACCACGACATAAACCCTCACAAACCAGCTTCTAAAGAAACTTGTTGCAAGAAAAGCTTTGAGCTCTGACATTTTTTGACTCCTCTCTTGCATATGGCCTCTAAAGCAGTTATTTGCACTGCTAATGAAATCACCAATTTTAGTACAATGCAATGGAAGTAATAATCTCAGTTAGATAACTCCGATTTTAAACCCAGACTTTTGAAATAAAAAAAAACTGCTCACACAAGATACCAAATGATGTATCATGAATAATTATCTGTAAATTCATCACAGGGGAAACAAACAGTACGCATGCGTGTCTTAGGAAAGAATTCTGCTTGAGGTACACAAAAGGAAGGTCAGAAGGTCTGTTCTTAAGCAGATCACCCATTCCAGATCTACTTATAACCTTACCTGGTATCAGAAAACCACAAGGCCCTGGAATCTCTAGAAGCAGGGCAAGGATGATAAAGAGGTAAAACATTGAGAAGCTGTTAGAAGCCACATTAAAAGAAGGAAAGAAAAAACCCACCCACAAATGTAGGAAAATAACTGGAAGGAGAAAATATTAATGGATGATTCCTGCAGTAAAAGAATTCACAAAATTAGAGTAAGTTAAAGTGATTTTGTTGAGCTTTATGACTTCAATGTGAAATGCCATTTTCACTGGGAATTATTCACTGTGTAGGTAAAATTCAAGCACCCAATTCATTATCAATGGAATCTACAGATAGTGATAAGGGAATTACACATTACTCTTTTTCTGTAAATACATATACAGTAGCAGACCATCCACAGATATTCTGAAAACAGCCCTTTTCTTCATAGGCAAAAAGTTTGGTTCTAATAGGAACATAGCATCTTCCTAATTTCTATTATTCAGCAGTTCACTTTTAAGCAAAAGATGAAATTACTTAGCTTTGAGCAACAGACTCAAAATGCCTTACAGTGCCATCATGTCATTGAAAAGCTGCTGATTTGCAATCTGTAATTATGAGCATCTTCGTAGGACAACGGCAGGAAAATTATTTTCTTTCAAAGGTATCCATAACACCAGATCTCCTCTCTTGGAAGTGAAATAAATACATAGCTCTTACCCTGCTCAATTATATAAAGGATCTTTCCTGGTGGGCAAGAGGGATTAAGATATAATTTCTGGATTGTCTGACAGAAATGCAACAATGATTGTAGACAGATGTGATACAGTTTGTAAAACTGATAAAGCTAGAAAATAACTAAACAGGTTCCTCATATCCATGCAAATATTCCTTTACTTGTATCCCTACAACAGGGTTCAATAAAAGTATATCTGCAGTACTGTTCAGTGGATACTGGTAAAGAAAATGATCAGACTGGCCAGCAAATGTTCTATCTAAAATGGACAAGGCTAAGAGATTTTGCAACAGATGAGTGTCATATGCAATGAACACTGTCATGACCTCAGAGATGTACTGCTCCAAGAGGGGATCAGAGGGGAAAAAAAATCACTGGCATCACAAGTAACAAGATGGCTTCCAGTGGTACTTATATTAAAAAAAAAGGTTTTTTGACAGGAAGTCTAAAGAGAAAAGACTGAATAGATTAAATATGCAGTAAAGAACAACTTTTGATAAGACAAATTCTGACAAAGTCCCACTGCTTTGCTATTTTACGAAGAAAATGACAAAGGGATAAAGTTAACCTTTGAAGATATGTTAAATGATGAATAAGTCAAAACAGCTTCAAGAATACCTAGACACTAAGTTACTTCTACAAGACTAAAGATCATATTCATCTGATGCCTCAGAAATCACAATGAGCTTAGTAATGGCTTTCAAATATAAGAAGACTTTTTCTTTTAAATTGGAGTTTCAATGTTTTTAAATCAGGACCACAAAAAATGAAGTCATATTAGAAGCTTTCTCTGTTTTCAAAATATTTAAGGGATAAATCAGTGGAATAGAGAAAGATTTAACAGTAAACAAACCAAGCCCTAGCTTGATGTAAGCAAAAGGGTACTTTTCTAAAACGTAAGAGCACAGTTCAGAAAAAGAACCTAGGAATTAATAGACAATAATATAAGTTGTGATATAAATGCCAACAACACTGGTACCAACATTTTACAACATTTTAGATCAAGACCTCTCTAGTGGTTATCACATTCCTTTATCTACCTTTGTCCTGGTTTGGTTTTGGTCTGGTTTGGTTTGTGCTTTCTTCTGAAATATCAGAGACATATTATACATTTAATAGCAAACTGCAAAGATTACTGATGTATTTACAGTTTTTATGGTGAACAGGAAAATTGCTGAGGGAAGTGTAGATGTTTAAACTCTATTGATAACTGAGGCAGTACAAAGTACCTGTGTACATCCTGTACTTCAATGTACTACATACATCATGAGGAACGCTGTACTGCAAGTCCAAAGACTTTTTCCTCTATTTATTTTAAAAGAGATACGAATGAAAATCTTTAAAATAAATACATTTTCTGAATGGAACCAATGGCTATATCCTTAAGTATGAGTAAAAGTGAAAAGGCTGAATTAAGATGTTATAATAAGTGGATTTTGAGTACCAAAGACTCGTAATTCACAGCTCAACTATTTGTGAAAATTAAAAGTTGACACTTCGAAGAGAAAAAAAAAAAACAACAACAGTACCTTGGCAAGTAAATTTCTTAGAAGGAGTTGTGAGAAGAAGTTTATCTGCCATTTCTCCAGGACCAGCACAACGTGCAATACCAGGTTCTTTGTATTCTGATTTTACCCAGTCAGACAGCCACTGCATATTACAATCACAATAAAGAGGATTTGCACCAATAGCCCTATGGAAAAAAGACAAATAAAAAAGGGAATCATGTTTTAAATAGCTGCTTTTTAAAAATGAAACCAGAAAATGGGTTGGCAAAAACCATTCAAAACGCAAACCTGCTCTCCCATGACAAAAATGCCTGTTACAACACTACTGTTTGGATTTGGGTTCTAGATCAAGAAGTGATACTTTTAGTAGAAACATAGTCCAGAAATGTAGATATACTTAACAGAACTATGTGTGAGATTTGGTGAGTTAATACCAACTACATCTGTTTCACTGCTGGTTTGTAACGGTGAAGATCAGCTGCATCAGCAGAATGAAACTGATCCTGGGCAATTTAACAAGATAACAAGAATAAAGTATTTCTCTTGAAGCAGTCAAGAAAATTCCACAGAATTCTGCCCCGATATTTCTCCTTTTCAGTTTATGGCTCTCAGGCTGGTACAAACCATCTGTTTCTAAGCTTCCAAATTGGATTTAATTATTTCCTCTTTGGAGTTGTCTCACTGAACTCACAAATATGTGCAGAATTCTATAAGAGTTTTCTGCTGCATAAGTAAATAAAACCACATTATCCTAGCTTTGTGGTAGTTACATAAGAATTGCTTCATTATGAAAGTAAATCCATTTCTTTAAATAAGGATCCTTGTGATTTTTTTTTAATTTAAAAAAATTAGCTAGAGATCTTCAGAATTAATTTCTGTAACAGATTTTTAAGTGTTTATTTTCTCTGCTATAAACTGGAAATACTCTTAAAACTCTGAAAACAATGAGACATTGTGTAGTTAATTTGGAGGATTGAAGCCTTGTGCTATTCTGTAAAGATGTACTCATGTTCCTTTCAAGAAATACAGTAATCATGGAATTTTTAACAGATAATCTCAACATGTGCAAACACTATCAGATGGCTGTATTAGAACATCCTCTTCTCCAGATGTTTCAATACTTTCCACAGCTTTGAATCAGTGGCTCTTCTAGAGATACAAGAAAGTCTTTGGCAAGCAAAGGCAGTAGGAACCACCAGAGCTGAAACACTCTTTTCTGCCTCAATGAGCAGAAAGCCCTCTCATTTTAACTTTTTAATACATTCAAGCTGTACTCAAGAAAATATATATTCGTCAGTCAGGCTTAAGTCAAAGCAATTAAAAAAGGAGACTTAGTAACAAGGGAACTTCCTATGCAAGCAGAAATACCTAGAATTTGTCCATTCTGCATTTGCAGAAGTGGATGTCAGCCTGAACTAACACAAGTGTTCTGCTAAAATTAAAACATTAACAAGAATAACTGGTATCCATTAAGAAAACAGTACCAGCAACAATCAAATCTATCCAAGTTTTTCTGATATTTCATGCAGATAAATTTGTTTAATAGTAGTGTATGAATGAATTATCAATGACTGAAAGCCTAATCAGTATGAAATTTTTGAGAGCTAAATGTAAATGGGCAATACTGAATGAGAAACAGATAATTAAGTTTTTAACAACTTCTGCTGTTCAGAAACTTAAGCCCCCTGATATATCTAAAGGCACTAGTCAACATACTCCTCAAAGTCTTAATTATCCAAAACCACCATGAGGTTTGCAGAAGGTAGCTTGTTCTGATTTAGGTTCCCAATGAAAATGAAAAACTAGAAAACTATTGTCTCAAGTTGCGTTCTGAAATCAGATGTGATGTGTTTAGTGTCAACAAGATGCTGACAGAGAATCATAGAATAATCTTCATCCATTCTCACCTCCTGCACAAAGCAGGGCTACCTTGGCAGTCAGGGTTGCTCAGGGCTGTTTCCACCTGAGCTCTGAAAATCTCCAGGGATGGAGATTCTCCTGTTTCTTTGGGCAACCTGGCTGAATCATCCTCACAGTGAAGAATTTTTCATCATATTCAATTGTTCCAGGTTTTGATGCTTTACTCTGATTCTTCAATGTGCACCTCTGAGTCTCCATCATTGTGGTAATCCTTAGAGACTTGAAGAGTTTTAGGTCTCTCCTTGGCATCCCCTTCTTCAGGCTGGATAAGCCCTGTTCCTGTAGCTTCTCCTTACAGCTCATACAATCAGGCCACCTCCCAACCCTGCCTGCCCCTCTGCTGGATTTGCTGTAGTTCATAAACATCTGCTTTGTACTGGAGGAACTGGACACTTAGTCCAGATATGGCCCTAGGAGGGCCAAGCAGAAAGGAGTGATCAGTGTCCTCAATCCCCTGGCTTCTCACTTTCAAATTCAGCCCAGAGTGTCTTTAGCCTTCGTTGCCATAATGACACAGGGCAGGCAAGTTCAACTTGCAGCCCAAACAGCAAGCCCAGGATTTCTCTGCTGGGCTGCTGCCAGCTCTCTGGCCAGTGGCCAGCCTCTACTCAAGCACGAGTTTCTTCCAGAGAACTTCTCTGCATTATGTCTTTGTTTGGCTCTATGAAATTGGCTAAGAATAACAAACAAAAAAAAACCAGTACACAAGCTGAATACTCACAGGTGTGATAAGGCTGAAAGATCATTAAAGGCTCCTTCAGGAACAACAGAAATATCATTGCCATGTAAAGACCTTAAAGAGAGAAGAAACACAATAATATCAATGCATTAAAAATCATCAGCTTAACTTGGCAAGTTTCGTCTTCTTTCAACAGTTTTCATCTTTTCACATATTTTTTTTTTTTCTTCCAGTTCTGTTTGTTGTGGTTTTTTTGGTTTTTTTTTTGGTAAACTCTGACTGGCAGAATATTTGTCATTTGATTTTTTTCATCCTGGGTTTTCATAATACAAATACTGTATTTTAAAACTGAAAAATAAAGTTGATAAAAGTAGGCACAGTTGAAAAATAAACATTGAAAAATAAAAGTTGATAAAAGTAGGCACAGTTATGCAAAGTAACAATTTGATTCAGAGATAGCAGATAGCAAAAGAGTTTCGGATTTTTTCAGCATCTCCCTGAAATTTGCATTAATTATGTTCATATGATCTTTTTAATCTTTCATGGATTCACAGAACATACATTGACTGTTAATAAAAGTATTAACATTTTTTGTCCAAATTTGATAGTAGAGGTATAAAATAAAGACTTCATTAAGCATCACTACTGGGAATAGTAATTTTTTTTTTGTAGAAAACCTGCTGGTTTCACCAACCACATGAAGTTCAAAAAGGGCAGATGCTGGATTCTGCACCTGGCATGGGGCAATCCTGGATGTAGGTTCAAACTGAGAAATGAGATGCTCGAAAGCAGTGCCAGGAAAGGCACCTGGCATCCTGGGAAGTTGAACACGAGCCAGCAGTGCCCTGGCAGCCAGGAGGGCCAGCCCTGTCCTGGGGAGCATCAGGCACAGCATGGCCAGCTGGGCAAGGGAGGGGATTGTCCTGCTCTGTTCTGGGCTGGGTTGGCCTCCCCTTGAATATTGCAATTTTGGGTGCCACAGTATAAGAAAGATGGGAAGCTAATACAGACTGTCCAAAGAAGACTAATGGTGGTGAGGAGGGCCTTCAGAGGAAACTGTATGAACAGGGACTGAGGTCACTTGGACTGTTCAGCCTGGAGGAGATTGAGGGGAGACCTCATTGCAGTCTGTAACTTCTTCTTGAGGGGAAAAGAAGGGGCAAGCACTGATCTCTTCTTTCTGGTGACCAGTGACAGCACCCAAGGGAATGAAGCTGAGTTAGGGGAGGTTTAGATTGAGTATTAGGAAAAGATTCTTCACCCAACCACCAGAAGGTGGCTTGGCACTGGAACAGGCTCCCCAGGCGTCACAGCGCCAAGTCTGATGGAGTTCAAGAAGCATTTGGGCAATACTCTCATCCACATGGTGTGACTCTTGGAGATGATGCTGTGCAGGGCCAGGAGCTGGACCCAGTGATCCTTGTGGATTCCCTTCAATTCAGCTCATTCTGTGGTTCTGTGAAAAGTATCTCTCCTTTTCTATAAATTAATTAATTTACATGAATATCTAAAACATACAGAATTACAGTTCTTGAAATTATCCATATTGTTATTGAATAACTGAAGTTATGAAAGCACACTTAAATAATGCCATACTTTAGCTATTTAGTCCAAGCAAGTATTTAAATGGTTATAAATGACCCACATGGAGGCAAAAATTACATGTTCTGCTGTGGGTTTTGAAAAGGAATTTTTTCAGGCTTTCTTCTTAATGACAAACTAAAACTATAAATGCGACTGACTGTTCTTTTTTTTCCTGTGTCCATTTTTGTGCCCTGTCAACTATGTTTTTCCTAGTGGTAAAATGGAAAGTTTTCTTGCAACCAAAAAGGAAAATTATTGATTTTCAATACTTAATCATGACATCATGGTTTTGGAAATACTCCTACGTTAAATAAAACAAGACAAAGAAATTTACTGTTGTAATAAAAATATTCAAAATTCAACTGCAACCCCCCCTGATATATATTGAAGGAATTTATGCATATGGCATTTTTGCTAACTTTAATGCTTCTAACAAGGAAGAACATAACACAAAGAAAGAAATACAGCTGACATTAAAAATCAGAAAAGTAAAAAGTGCATGTCTTAGATTTTTAAGGCTACATAATTATCACTTCTGAAATATTTGATAGGTTTTATAATCTGCTAACTTCCTATGGTTCTGTTATCTTCTGTACACAAATAAAAATTACGGCAAATATCAATGATTTAAAAATATTACTTACAACAACCTAAGCGATTTCAACCCATCAAAAGTCCGTGCAGGAATACATCTTAGGCGGTTGTAACTAAGAATTCTGAAAACATACAAAATGCTGTCAGCAAGTGAATCAGTTATTCAGTAAACTATGAGCAGAGCATGACCAAAAGCAGCTTTTGCACACATAGCTAGTTAGGAAACAAGTTATTTTACAGCCTCCAAACCAAGCAAGTTTTAATGTCAACTAAACACCCTTTCTTTCCAAGACAAAAAAATCCCCACTGTAATGCTTCCAAAGAGTCACTGTTACACGTTTAAACTTACAAGGTGAGCAGCTGAGTCATGTTGCTGAAGCTCTGATTAGAAAGAGTGCTGATTCTGTTGTTACTTAAATCTCTAAAAAATAAATTCAGAAATTCAGACCTTAAAATGACTGCCCCAGTCCCAAAACACTGTAAGTTAAACAGACACATTTTCATTAGTAGAAGTAGTATTATCATTGATATAACTATTTAAAGCAGCACCTGCTTTTATTTTCACATGCCATATACAAGCCCAGCAAGTGTTTAGCTTGATGAATAAAAAGCATTTCCATTTCAACACAGATGAAAAGCAGTGCAATGCATTCTAATACAATAGCAATGCTCATCATGCTACCAAGTTAATAATGCAATCCTTCATGAACTCAAGCACAAAAATGAAAGTAATGTTTTAAAGTGGAAGTCATTCTAGTCATGTCCCTCATGACACCTAAGTAAATATCATTTAATACTCTACTAACACTTACATGATGAAGACATCAAAGCCCAGAGCTATTATTATAAAGAACTCAGATTTACAGTAAAAGCCTTAATGTCTTTGTTCAAAATTCTAATGAATAAAATCTTAAACACAATTATGATGGAAGTTGTAGTGGTATGCTGGTAGCTTCAAAGATGCTGCATTAAATGTGAATACTGTCTGCTCTTTATTATCATATTGTGCTTCTCATTTTATGTTGACTGTTTCAGTATTGTTTCATGTACTCTGTGGTGAAATACTGCCCTTTTTTCTAGAGGGATCCTTGATATATTAAGAACACTGTTGAATAGGTATGCAATATACGTATTTCCCCACTTGAAATTTTCATGAAAGCATTAAAGATGACTGACTCATAATAAGCATATTAGGCAACTATAACAGACAAATGCATTCAAAAGAGAAAGAAAAAGATAAAAATAAACAACTTTCATTGCTAATCTGGAACTCAGGAGATTTGTATGTAATTCTTTTTTTGACCACAGGATTATGTACAATGGTTTCTTTTTCCAAACACAGCTGAGGAACACTCTCAACTACATAACAGCAGTATGAGTAAACGTACAGAAGACTTTAAAATAATGTGTCCTGCAGGTCTCATAAATAGAGACTGTTAATACTCATTTGCATTCTATTTACCATTCTTGAATTCATAGCTTTCCTAAACAATTCACAAAGATTTCCTACAAGTTCTACACAGGATAGACTTGAAAATATTGCAAAGTTTTTTTTTTCATGATATTATTTGAAAAATACAAAAAGTTTTGAAAGTATGGGTTTTAAAAATTTTGTGACTGTGGCTTCTTTTGTCTAACATGATGTAAATAAAGGAAATAAAGTTCTTGTTTTTGAATTGTGCTAAACCCAGTGAAAACTGAAATTTAAGGGATTCGGTCTCTCCCCTCCCTTTTCATTCTGGTTATAATGAAACCACAAACTGCTTTCAGAATGTAACACAGTTCAGCCTCAGCTGGTATAAATTTTTATAGTCCTAACAAAGACCGTGGAATTACAGCTGGAATTACAGGCATTTGCATCTATAGTCTTCCTGTTTTTCTTCATTGTACACTTAAAAGGTACAGAAATCATATTCAAATCATCCATGAGGTAGAGGTAATACATTTTGAGCAACTAGAGTTTTGCCTAAAATCACATAGTGAGTCAGCAATTGAGTTGGCAGCAAGGCATTTTAGACAAGCTCTCTCCTTGGGTCATGAAAACCATATACTGTAGATATACCTGACTGTGGGTTTACCCTGACTTTAAAAAATCTCATGTCTCTTTTGAGGTCAACTATAATTCTTGCTTTATTATTTTGTGATGTAAAAACTGGAATAAAATACCCATGCTCATAAAAGGTGACTGAGTATATTATATGTTGGATGTCATGAGTAGAATAAAATATCCTTAGTTATTAAAAATGGTTGGGTATTTTCTGAAAGATATGATACATTTTACAGGCTTTTTCTTACAAGTAAATGCAGGTATAATTGAGTAAGTTATTTTGTTTTGTTTTTACTTCCAGTAAAGAACTCTTCTTTAAACTACTTACATGAGTGTCAAATGCTTGTAGTTGGAAAGCTCTTTTGGAACTAGGGTAAACTGATTTCCATCCAAATAACTAAATCAGAAAAATAAAACAAAGAACATTATATATTTCATTAAAATAGGAGCATCTTCATCCACTAATGTCAGAATCCAACACTAAAGTTAATAGCAAATTAATGTATACTCTTCCATTTCTTAAGAAAACTTGCTTACAAATTTTGGCTTTTAGAAATACAACTGAGGATTTATAGCCTAAGATCCAAATGCTACGGTATGAAGTAACACAATAAAAAATATCTCTTGCATTATAGTTTCTATTATTTCAAAATGACTCTGCAAAATGAGGTCTTTATCATCTCCATTTCCCACACACCAACAGAGGAAAGGTAAATCTGATTTCCACAAATCACATTAAGTGTGGATTTTTAGCTATCATAAAAAGAAACAGACTCTGGCATTGCACAGGTAGTTCTTTACACTGCAAACACCAAGGTCTGGTTTTATCTCTAACAGCAAATTCATTTGTCATGCCTGTGGTTCAGGTCACCTTTCTTAACTTATCCCTGTAAATTTCATGATACATCAGTACACCATGCTACAGTCCTACTCCTGTGAAGTGTGCTCGTGACTGAAGACAGCAATCAATTACCCTTCACTAGAAAAGTCAGGTTTTTTCCCCCCTCTCAGTAGTTTAACAGCCTCTGTATTATATTGCTCACTCTTCTTCCATGCTCATAACTCTCAATAAGAGACGTTCTCATCCTCAGAGTTAATGGGTTCAGAGCTCTCAAACTGTACCAGCCCTGGCGGCACAGGCAGAGGAAGGTAACAAGCCTTGCCTAAAAAGCTTCCAGTGTGCAGCCAGACAGAACAAAGTGCAAGTGGAGGGGTTCTTCATGTAACCAGGGCAAGTAGTTTAGAGATTACAGGAAGTGCTGAATTTACCTGATGGTTTGAAATGAAGCAGATAGTGGCAAGAAGATTAAAGGTCTTTGGTTTCTCAGCTGGGGAAAATGACTTTGCTGATGGTGGTATTACTTATGTTTCCTGGAACCCGAGTGGAAACTAGACCCTCATTATCCCTATACAAAGAAGATATTTTTGCCATCCAAATACTTGCAACATGTCTGAGCTAAAAGCAGTCTTTGATAGAGACAATTTTAGTTTTATTTTGAGCTTAATATCTTTACGTATGCTGCAGCATCTTTGGAAACTTCAGTCTTGACTAAATGGATGAGCTGAAACACAGTTAAACGTCACAAAAAAAATATCTTCATCTAATCAAAAGGCTGTCTTTCTTTCTTCTTTTTTTTTTCTTTGGACTATGACATTCTAGGGCTGCTTGACAAATCCAAAATGTCTTGAAAAACCTTATACTTACACTATGGTAATGATGGTGAATAGAGCATGGGCTTATGCAATTAATTACTAAAAAACCCCCCAACTTTAAAAATTTTTGATGAAGTAAATATTCTGAGGATATTCTTTTATCAACAGATACATTAGGTTATATTACTAAGCTTCATTAGAACTGAAGTACTACAAGTATCCACTTCCTTCTTGTTCAAATGAAGCAACTATTAAGATATTTTATAAAACACATGAAGAGTACATCTTGGAAGAGAAATGCATGCTAATGAGCAAGAAGAATCAATCAGTGTGCAACTGTTAACAGGAACCATCTCCATTATTCTTTTGAAAAATATGCTGAATTGCATGCTTAGACACTAAAGCATACAAAAGTGGAAGCAAATGAATTTTCAGTCACAGGGGTCCACTAGCAATTCCAAAAGCATCTCTCTTTAGCTGCTTTGCTTTACATTGCATTGATGACCTTATATTGCCAAATTGTATTTATACCAAAATGTATTTAAGAAAGTCATCTTCTCTTTGAGGAAAGAAAAAATAAACCACCAAACTCAAAATGTATTGAAGTTTCAGGTTTATATACCTATACCTGTGTATTAATTTGAGATCTTAATAATTTCAATTGAACAATGTCTAAATACTTTTAGATGCCACTAACACCAGACTAATGGTGGGCATCTCAGAATCTTCTATATAATATCAAACCATAAAACAGTAGAATTTTTTAGTTACTTACAAAACATAGGATGTTTTCTGGAAAAGCACTACATTAACCAGCCATTATAAAACATTATTAAATACTGCTGTATGCAACACAAACCAACATTTTTCTTCCTGTAAACAATTTCTACTTCTTTCAATATTGTAACCTATTTGATCAAGAATCATTTCAATTTTTGTCAAATATCTCAATTTTTAGGTTCATATTTTCCCTTTTATAATGCGTGAAAGTTTGCTCATATGGTCTTATGAGCAGCTTATTCAGTTAATATCTTCAAACAACACCTAAGGTAGTGAGCTCTTTTTTTATATCTGTTGCTGTCCACCTGCATATTCAACTAGTATCTTTCATAAAATGCAATCTTAACAATTTTTCTCATAGAAAAAATGTTTCAATAGGTTGTAAAATAGCCCAGATTTTATAAAACTGCCTATGTGAAAAAGAAGACTTTTTCTATTAAAACCAGTATTTTTGCAATATCACAAAACTATCATAATCTCTGCATGATGGAATATCCTGAGCTGGAAGGATCACAGAATCATTGCATGGGACCTCTGGAGCTCATCCAGTCCAAACCCCCTGACAAGGCAGGGTTACCTAGAGCAGGTCACACAGGAGCACATCCTGGTGGATTTTGAATGTCTGCAGAGAAGACTCCACAACCTCCCTGGGCAGCTTTTTCTAGTGCTCTGACACCCTCAATGTAAAGAAATCATTCCTCATGTTGAGGTGCAGCTTCTTGTGGCTTATTTTACGGCCATTAGTCCTTGTCCTGTTGCTGGGCACCATCCTGTTGACACCAGCCTTTGAGGTATTTGTATCTATTGATGGGATGCCTTCTCAGTGCTCTCCAGACCAACCAGGCCCAGCTCTTACAGTCCCTCCTCACCTGAGAAGAGATTCTCAGCCCTTCATCACCTTTTTCGCCTCCACTGGACCCTCTCCAGTAACTTCTTGTCTTTCTTGAACTGTGGAGAATTGAACAAAATACTCTGGAAATGGCCTCACAAGGGTTCAACAGTGAAGGAGGATCACTTCCTTTGACCTGCTGGTTACCCTTTTCCCTAATGCACCTCAGGATGGAGTCAAACTCCTGGCTCTGCTCAGGACAGCCCCTAGAGTACCATCATCTGCCTGAGAGCATTGTCCAACCACTTCTTGGACTCTGGTAGCCTTGGTACTGTGACCACTGCTCTGGGGAGCCTGCTCCAGTGTCTGATCACCCTCTGAAGAAAAACATTTTTTTTTGTCATAATTTAACTTCAGACTGATGTGAAAGTGACTGGTTTGTAGTTACCACAGTCAACCCTCTTGCCCTTTTCAAAAACTGGGACATTTGCCAGCTTCCAGTCGACTGGGACCTCTCTAGATTACCAAGAACAGACAGAAATCATTGAGAGAGGCCTTGTAATGGCATCAGCCCTCTCTTTGAGTATTTTTGGATTAATTTCATCAGGCCCCATAGACTTAGAGAAAGCTAGAAGAAGCAGCAAATCCTGTGCAAGTTTAGGTTTGGCTGGGTGTTAATCATTCTTACAGTCATGGTCTTTCAGCTCAGGGCATTGGGACCCTCAGAGCTGAGCACTGGTATTGAAGACCTAAGTGAAGAAAGCATTAAACATCTCTGCTTTGTCCATGTCCCTGCTTGTGAGGTGACCATATTCACTGAAAAATGGACCAGTGTTATTTCTGGGCTGCCTTTTGCTATTAAGATATTTTAAAAAGCTCTTTCTATTGTCCTGTGCAATACTGGCCAGCTTCAGCTCTAATTGGGCCAATTTTCTTCCTACAGTAACAAGCAGCACCTCTATATTCCCCCCATGTCACCCACTGGATGTACATATTTTATTTTTCCCTTAGCTCCAGAAGATCCCTGCTTAGCTGAGCTGACCTTTTTCCTCATCTGCTTGGCTTCTGACATTTCCCAATTGCTTGCTCTTTTGCTCTTAACAGGTGGTACTTAAAAAGTGACCAGCACTTATGCACCTCAGTACCTTCCAAAGCATTTCCCATGGACATCCTACTAGAACCCTGAGCAGCCTGAAGTCTCCTCTCATATTGAGTTGAAGTTTTGCTGGCACTTTTCCTCCTGTTGACAGACATTTTTAACTTGACTGCTTTATGACCATGGTGGCCAAGACAGACACCAGAAGCCACTTCACTGACAAGACTCTCTTATAAGACATGCAACAAATCCAGGAGAGCAGCTTTCCTACTTCACTCCCTTAGCATAAAGCCATTGTCCAGGTGTTTTTAACTCCTCAACACGGATGAAGGTCATTGATTTAGAGGATTAAGGTGGTTGATTTAGAGGTAAAAAGTATTGATTAAGAGGTATAAAAACCACGTTCATTATGAAAACGCATTCATGTTATTGTTTTCTTTTTGCTTTTTCATGTAATTGAACTTCATTCCTTTCTAAACAACGACCAGAGATTAATCAGATTCACTGTTGCCCTTAATTTAACCCATTGTAACATGATATCCGCACAGTTTACAGTGGTTCAGTGCTGGGGATATAAAATCTGAGAGTGATTACAATTTTATACACATATATTTTTAAAGCTTTTCAGTAACAGAGAGTTCTTAAGAATGGTTTGGGACTTACAAAGCATTGCTAATTCAAACTTAACCTCCAGTTTCTCAAGATAATGTGAAGTCTTTATAAAGCAGTGGATTAACAAATTTCAACTCATCTACTAAATTTGATTCTTCATTTTCTTTTCCCCTCATTCTTGACACTGACAATAAAAATCTGACATTAATTTTCATAAAAGTGAAAAAAAGCATGCCACTTACAGTTCAGTCACATCTTTTGGGATGCCTTTAGGCAAAGCTTTCAGACCTTTGTTGCTGCAACGAACTACTGTGTCCAGACAAGTACATTCTGCAGGGCAGCGGGCCAGGGGGGAACAGCTATTGTCATCATTTCCTGGTTAATAAAAACAAACAGATGCTAAGATTGCTAATAAATGTCTCCTCAGTATTAGCAGCAATAGCCCACCTGGATTTTCTTCAAGACAATCTGATATTTCAGCATTATAATATCTCAAGATAAGGAAAAAAATTAATCATCTATGTAAACCATCATTCCAAGAATTTACATGACAGGTGATGCTTTACTTAGTACAATGATGTTTTACTAGGTAAGAATACTATTATATGGGAAAAAATCATTAAAGAGAGAATAAATCCTGAAATGAAAGACAATAAACTTAAAAAAGTATTAAAAACACTCTTTTTGAAAAAATATACAAAAAAAATTGAAAATTGACAAACCAGTAATGCAGTAAATGGAAGTATGTGTGAGAGATGCAAGATAGCAGCATCTCTTTTAATTAAGAGTTAATGAAGCCACAAGCTATAACATGTCATGTTATTTGATCAAGTAACCTGAAAGTGCGTTTGATTCAAGCCTTGGTGTTTGAAAATATTCTCATCTGTACAACAACATTTGATCAATTATATTTTATACTATTTCTAGTACAAAATACTAGAAATTACTAGAAAATACTAGAAATACTAGAAATACAGTAATTACAATACTGAAGATAGGCAAGGAAAACTTTTGAAGGTATATATACAACAGCCCATGCTTGCTGATCATCCAAAATCGAGCAGAAATTTTTTAAGCTGACATAGAAACTGAGCATGAAGGGCTTTAAAGTGCAATACTTTGGGATCTATGGGATTCATGCAGCTATCTATATAAAAGCTGAAATTATAAAAGGTTCCAAAATTAATTTCCTTACCATCATCACATGTAAAATCCTGAATTGCCACATCCTGGATGGGAATCTCCTTGAGGAAGTAGGGTTTCTGGCAGCGAGGGTTCCCCGTCACAATGCGTTTCTTCCTCAGCCAGTCTCCAAGCCATGCCAGGTGGCAGTTGCAGTTGAAGGGATTGGCCAAGAGGTTTCTGAGAACCACAGGAAAGTTTATCTCAGGTGACACCATCCTTTTATCCTAAGGATTCTACTTCTATTTTCAAAAAAACTTACTTTAAACACTGTTTTTCAAACAATAATGTGTGTAAACCCTAGGTGAAAAGTGTAATTCAGGCTCTGTGTGGTGAATCTTGATACAACTTGTTTAGAAATAATTTAAAACTGTCCAAGACCTGACTTCATGTCAAGCCACTCTGTACCAATAACACAATAATTCCATATAGAGATGGAGGCTGATTACTTTACATTATTAGCTTTAACCTGACAACAGGCATTCCGTTAATTTATCATCTCAAGATTTCCATCTTTTATTTGCTCCAGAGAATAAATTTCCTTTCTGAAGTGACAGCTAAGCTGATTACATGCCAGTTACAAAAATGAATTTACTTCTAAAAGTCTCAGTACTTTTGGCATCTCCTTATTTCAGCACAAACATATTGACAATTCCATTATTTATAAACATGTCATCCTTAATACTCAAAATTAGTAACTGGGTGCAGTGTCACTTTTCTTGTAAAAGGGGGATTAAGTATTTTCCTGAATGATGCTACCTACAACCAGCTCTTCTTCATGAAACTGAGTGGCACCTTTGCTTAGTCTTTTAAATTCCCTTAAATCACATCAAATTTAAATTAAAAAGGATGCTTCTTTTTATAGAAAATGAGACCGAAGCTTCCTTATAAAACACATATAAATTAAGAGTCTCAGCAGGCCAAGGAAATTGAATATAGCAATTGGGTGGCACAGGGCAGAAGGACAGACAACGTGGTAATCTAACCAGCTGTGATTGTGTACTGCCTACCCAAAACATGGATTTCTACCCTGGTTTAGATAAGTGGGCTTCTGTGAGGGGTGTGAGCAGGATGTTTTTCCTGCATTCTTAGACACTTCTGGAAACCAGCCTAACGCTGTATCAAAGAGCACCATGAAAACATACTCTTTATGTGCCCAAGATGGTCCAGAAAACAGAATTTCTCAAAACTGCCTCTATGAAAGGCCTTTATCCCTGAACTTGACTAAGTGCTGTGAAATCACACATCAAAGTTATGAGGGAAATGCCCCCCAAAGGTCAGAGATGTAAATGTGGTTGCGGCAAAGGGCGAGCGTGACTCACAGCGTGGAGAGCGAATGCAGCGTGTCGAAGGAGCCGGGTGCCACGGTGGTGATCTGGTTGTCATACAGCGAGAGCAGGCGCACAGAGCTCAGCCCTGTGAAGCTGTCATTTCCCACACAGCTCACCCTGTTGCTCCTCAGCATCCTGAGAAAGAAGGATCAGCATTTTTCAGCTTAGCCTGGGCAGGGACCAGGGCTGAAGTGGCTGCTGGAGTGAGGGCCAAGAGCTGTGACCACACAGGGGCTGCTGCCAGCAAAGGGACCACAGTGCAGTGACCCTTCTGCTGTCACTTCACTGAAGAGATTGAGTGCAGTGTGTGTGTGGAGCAGGCTGGAAGACAAAGGTGGGTGGGTGGGTAGCTTTCACAGAGGCAAGGGGTGTTTCATAGAATTACAGAATGGGTCAGGTTGGAAACGACCACTGGAGATCATCTGGTGCAAAACTGTGCTCAAGCAGGGTTCCCTAGAGCTTTTCCCCGGAGAGTTACTCAGGATTGTGTCCAGATGGCTTCTGAGTGCCTCCAGATGAGACCCCACAACATCTTTGGGTAGCTTGCTCCAGTTTCCCTTAAGTGTTCAGGTTTCTTTTTCTTTTTCTTTCAATACCAGCAGCAGTAACTATGAATTTTTAATTGACAAGAAATGAAACTGATTGAAATTCCTCAAATAAAAAAACCACAGCAGCCCTCTCTTCATGTTTCGAAGGACAGAGACTCCAGAACTGCTATTTATATACAGTAGAGGCTTGCACCAGCTTACCTCCTCTTGAAGTCCCTTTTACTTCATATTTCTTAGGACAGATTCTAGAAACCACTTCTACTGCATTCAAAAGCATTTCATTCAAATGAGATCAGCATTCCTTCTAAGACAGTACACATTTCAGAATCCTAAGATCTCTCAAATTTCTATAAAACTTAAGAGCTTTGAAGTCTGTTGTTCTCTTCTCTGTCCCCCTTGCTCTTGTCTAAGACTAGCTGCTTTAAACAATTTTAGCAGCTTTAACTGCAAGGTTAGAAATTGTAGACATGATTTATTTAAAATACCTATTGTCTGTGGACAGCTGAAACCCCAAAGACTATTTAATCTTGGCTCTGGTCTGCAGATCAGGACAGGCTCTCTGAAGAAGGCCAAGATGCTGTAGATTGTATAAACACATTTTTTGAGTGGAAAGAACTAAACTGCTTCATGGAAAGAATGAAATGATTTCAAGCTATAGTGCTTTTAATCTTGCCTTCACTGTTGAAATGACAAAAAGATTACTTAGGAGAGAATCATTTCCCACATTTCAATACACACCAGAACAATTTCTTCCTCCAGCAAAATTCCCAGTAATGGTTGAGTTGAAATGAATCAGACTCCATTACGTCAAATGTGTAATTCCCATGCAAAATTGTGTTGCTTTGATGATTATTTCCATTTCCATTTCTGAAGTTGGATGCTTACCCATTCTCAACTGCTTCATTGCTTTAGAGGACCCAGTATACCCATAATTAATAACTAGTAAATTAGTATAATGTAAAGCTTCTAGTAAAATAGGAATAAAAACCAAAATACGCTTGAATAATCCATAGCTAATTCTCCAAAATAATTTTTTTAGGACAGGTACAATATTATTCTCAAAAATACCTGTTAGAAAAGGAGAATAAAATCACACAAATAAATATACTTACAGTGTTTTGAGACTTTCTAGTCCTTTGAACATTTTGTGTTGAACACTTTCCAAGCGATTGCTTGTGAGCAATAGTTCATTCACACCAGAGGCTCCGTCAAATGCTCCTTCTTCTATATCTGTAATCTTGTTATTGCTCAGGTTTCTATTACACATTAACACAAACAGACAAGAACAGAGGGGATTTTCTTTTATAAGTGTCCTAAATTAACTGTTAAATGCTGCAGTCTGAATAAATTACAAGAAAGACTTAGAATCTTAGTTTTCCACTAAGCTTGGAAAAGATCTCTGAAATCATCAAATGTAATCTTCATGCAATAGCCAAGTTGTTGTGTAAAAGAACAAAATATAAATACATCATTCAACTTCAAACCAGTAAAAAAAAAACCAACAAAAAATCAATGCCCTTCTAATTAAGGAAGCAAAGATTTTTAAAGTAATCTTTGGAAGATGGTTTTTAAATAACGGCAATTACCCAAACTATGCTGCTGCCACATAAGAACGTATTTTCCTAATTTTGAATCTTATCAGTAACTATATTTTTTCAGGTCTCCAGCCTTTGCAGCATTTTTAGATGAATTAATAACAAAATTACACTGTATGAGTACAGCACAGCTAACCTCTGATTTATTGCATCTTGATAGCAAAATATAAGAAAACACTATAAACAGCAACATATGTAAAGGAAATGTGTGAATATAAACAGTACATGAAATGTTAATAATTTATGACATTAGTTAGAGAGGAGGGTTTATAGGCAAGATAATTGCATGTATCTGCAATTTGCCTGCAAAGTGGATCAAAATGTAGGGAAAATTACCTAAAATATTGCCAAAATACTTAGTGCTTACAATTTTAGTTGAAATATGGAAATTACATCCCAAATGTGTAGTATCTGTACTATATATACACAAAAGCAAACATATGCAACAGCAAACATTTTCTTAAATATTTTTCGTAATAGTGCCCTTTTGTTTTCTTTGTTTCATATAATTATTTACACATATTACAGAAGTACATAGCTACACATTACACAGTGTTATAATACACTACTGATTTTTAAAAAGATCTTAAAAACTCTCTGAGACAAAGTGAATGGAAGTAAAGCTGAAGACTATTTGATGGAATTAATGGTGATGGGAAGAAAATCAAACATTATTTGATGCAATTTCTAGAACGGTGTTTAATTCATTCAAAACAAGAAAGATAATATTTGTTAGGGAAAAAACCCAGGAGGTTGTGGCATAATCTTCAGTGTTGACTACTCTCTCTAGTCTAGCTGAAATGTAACCTACACCTTGCTTGTGATGAAGTATACAATCATATCATCAGCTAGGTGGGATAGGACCTTTAATATCATCAAGTCCAAGCATCTAATCCAGTACTGCAAAGTCCATTACAAAAATGTATCCATAAATCTTTTAAATTTCTCCAGGGATGGCAACACCACCACTTCCCTGGGTGACCTGTTCCATTGCTTGACAGCCATGGAGAAACCAAACTAAACCTCCCCTGCTGTGATTTGATACAATTTCCTCTCATCTTGTCACTTGTCACCTAGGAAAAAAGGACAACCCCCACCTCACTACAAGCTCCTGCCAGATACGTGTAAAGAGCAATAAGGTCCCCACAGAACTTCCATTTCTACGGGCTAAACCCCATTTCCTTAGCTGCTCCTCATCACACTTGGGCTCCATACCCTCCAGGAGCTTTGTTACCCTTCTCTGGACTCTTTCCAGCACCTCAATGTCTTTTTGGTAGAGAGGAATCCAAAACTGAACAAACTACTCAAGATGTGCCCTCACCAATGACAAGCATTGAGAGACAATCACTGTCCTGGTCCCGCTGGCCACCCTATTGCTGATACAGGCCAGGTACCATTTGTCTTCTTGGCCACCTGGGCACATGCTGGTTCATGTTCACCTGGCTGTTGAACACCATCCCCAGGTCCTTTTCTGCTGGGCAGCTTTCCAGCCATTCTTCCCCAAGTCTGAGCACTGCCTGGGGATGTTATGTCAGTGCAGGGCCTTGGACTTGCTGAATCTCATATCATTGGCCTTGGCCCATCTATCCAGCCAGTCCAGATCCCTCTGCAGAGCCTACCTACCCTCCAGCAGATCAACACTCCCACCCAACATGGTGTCATTTGCAAACTTGTGGAGAGTGAATTTAATCCTCTCATCCAGATTATCAACACACGTATTGAACACAACTGATACAGAGCCCTAGGGAACACCATTTGCGACTGTCTGCCAACTGGATTTAACTTCATTCACCCCCCTCTGGGCCCAGCCATCCTGCCATTCTTTTACCCAGTGAAGTATACGTCTGTCCAAGCCATGAACAGCCAGTTTATCCAGGAGAATGCTGTGGGAAATGGTGCCAAAGGCTTAACTAAAGTCTAAGTAGACAACATCCCACAATTAAGGCTTTCATTTAGTTTCACAGTGGAGCTGTTCAGTCTGCAAGGTGCTGTGGAAGACTGGAAGCAAGAAACTCATTATTTTTAATCTCAGATGGCTTGTCAATGTCAAGCCCTCAGTTTCCTAAAACCTTTTTTGATCTTGCTGTAACATGGATACTATTTCACCCACTTCACATAGATATTTTAAAGATTAATGTTGCATAGCTAATCGATGTTGCAGTGCATACACATGCTTTATTACTGATGAAGCGTCAAATCAATGAAACATTCAGGCCTCAATTTTTCAGTGTCATCTGTGCAGAAAGATCTTTGCACCTATTTTGAACCTCCAGAAGAAATATGAGCTTCACAGAAATACAGAATTCACTCATATTGGTGTCTCTGAAACATCAGTACTTCACTTCCTTCCAGTGATGCTTAAGCAGTCACTCTATTATTCTCTCAATGGAAGAATGTTGTAACAACTGATAACTGTATTAGGAAGTTATGGAGCAGTATTATTAAAATAATTAATTCTTCATTAATATTTTTTTTCATTTTTCCCTATTCAATTGACCAGATCTTAATGCCTTTGGGAGTTCCAACAGACAGCTACATCAAAGCTGATTAATATTCATCCTTTTTTTTCCCTTTTGTCTAGAACACCTCCTCAATTTAAAATAAATATTGTTAAATATGAAGATCTGATATATGTATAAATGTGTGTGCATGCATGTGCATGTATGACACATCAAGCAGTTTATTTATTCCATATAATCCTGCAATCATAGAATGTCTTGGGTTGCAAAGACCTTAAATATTATCTAGTTCCAATTCCTCTGCTGTAGGCAGGGACAACTTTCACTGTGAATTAATGAGGACATTAAATACAGGTCCTTAAGGGACACCATTTGTCATTGATGTCTTTGGGACTCTGAGCCACTGACCATTACCCTCTGGATGCTGCTGTCCAAACAATTTCTTATCCATCTAGGTCCACCCATCAAACCCATCTCTTCCCAGTTCAGAGAGAAGGATGCTGCAGGGGCCCATGTCAAAGGCTTTACAGAAGTCCTGATAAATGACATCTACAGCCCTTCCCTTGTGCATTGATGCTTCATATTGATAGTTGATGTTTCCAAAGTACACTGTAGCTGTAAAAAGAGCTAATCTGAGATTCCTGAAGATTGAGGAAAAGGGGATATCGACTGTATACCACCAGAACACTGTTGTGCCAGACACTGCTACACTCATTTTCTAAGTACTGCAGCCCAGTTCTAAGTGGTAAGGTCTACTCAAGTAGAGAGGTCAAAGGCAAGTTCATTTTACATTGTTGGGGTTTTAAAAATGTTTTAATCAAAAAAATCAGTAATAAATATTTAACTAATTGTGATCACACCAGCAAAATCTGGTAAAGGCTAATAGTTGAAGCAATACTATTGCTCCCTTAAGATTTTGATCACTAATCATATGATCTGTTATAAATGGTAGTCACTAGATGACTACTAATCTGTTTTTACTTCCATTCTTCTTCACTACTATTATGTTGGGCTTAATCCTGAAATGATTGAGCACAGATTCACAAAGTGTAACTAAATTATCTACCTTCAAATGTGTCTTTTACATAAGCTAAAGAAAAGCTTCTCATAGTCTTATTTTTAGCAACACTTGCAATTGGTAAGATTATAAACTCCTCTTAGAACATTAACTGTTAACATGGACTTACATGGATGACCTATCAAACCACTTTTTCTCAGTCATTTAAATTTTGATATTCCCCTCACCTAATGACCGTTTAATGAAGCACAGAATCAATGGCATGTCCTTAATGTGCTGAAAGAGGCAAAATTGTCTGGTTAGAGAGTAATACAGGAAGTTACAAAAGATTACTGGAATCTCTTCTAAGCAGCTTATACTGTGAGCTCCCTGCTGTGGCTGCATAAGAGACCAGCTGGCTGGATGCTGCTGTGAAGGTGCTGGAGCTATACGCCATGGGAAGTGGCTGCTGGCAGTGCCAGGCCCCATACAGGAGAGCTGCCAACTCTGACCTACCTCAGGGATTAATTTAAGCCCATTCTTGATTTTTGATTGGAATAAACTGAATCTTTTGTAGATTAGAACTAAGAAAGGTGGAGAGTCACAGCAAGGAGCTAATACACTATCTGAATAGACAAGGTCATTGAATTTGCACTTACATTTTACGCAGCTGAGGAAGTTTCTTAAAGATTCCAGTAGCTTCCAGGACTGAAAATTCATTGTTATTTAGTCGCCTAAAAAAAAAAATTACATAATTTCAGAAAAAAAAAAATTCAGGGATTGATACAGAATGTTCCACATTATGTGAACTTTTCAGTCTGGTTTCCCTGAACATCTGATATTTAACTGGTAGCTGCAGAACAATTCCTTATATACTGACATTTCTAATTTTGATAATTCCTGTGAATGAACATTCTCATTCCTGGGAATGAACATCTCATTAGTTAAATTTAGGTATACATAAGACATTTTCAAAACCTGATCACAAAACTTTACACAGCTAAAGCTGAAAAGGAATATAAGATGATGTTTTTAATTTTTCAAACAAAAGCATAACTAAGGGAGGATTCCATGGCAACTTATAAATAAAAGTCTTTAGAAGGACATATAAACCACTGAAGATTAGTCTTCTGTTCTTAAAAGGATATCAGGTGGAGTCTGCCAGACATCTGGAGGTACTCACAGAACACTATTTACAAGAATGAAAGAATTACTCTTCTTTTGAGTAGGGAATGAAACCCACCGCATAGGCCTTCCCATGAATTTAAAAACACTTCCCTCACCATGATTTATCTTCATTCCACTACAGCTGGCACACATACATTGCTTAAGGCTGCATTAAATGCTGACTTGTAACCCTGTAAGAAAGTATGCAATGAGTGACAAATACTAGCTGGGCATTTCTCTTTCCTGCACAGGTATCAAGGCTTACAGTACAGTATACCTTTAACAGCAGCTAGGTTAGGGCACCATCTACATTTCAAACAATACTTGCATTGACCCAGTACTCCCTATTTCCTCTCTTGAAATGAAAACGGAAATTATGAGTCTTAGATCCTTTAGATGCTCTAATAGAGCCATATTATTAAGGATGGGAGTCTGTCCAGCATTTCTTTAGAAATCTTAAATTGGAAGGAGAAGATAGGACTGACAAGATCACTCTGAAATGAAATTCAGCACAATTCTAAACCCAGAATGCTTTTCAGAATTGCATTATTGCAAGACAAGTTAAAAAAAAAAAAAACAAACTAGAAAATTAAAGAAAGCTGTTTGTTCATCCTTCCCTTCTGTTCATTCTCATTGATAGCCAGAAGGGAAATGAAGGTTGTAAATCTGAAGGTATGGTTGTACAACAGTTTCAACATGGAACCAAACTGAAAGAAGACAGATTTTTTTTGGATATACACAAAACATTCATATATCACACTAAACTATAAGGAACATGAATTTCTGAAGATGCTATCACCTCTAAAAATCAGACTTATTGTGATTTTTAGGGGGACCATATAAAATACTCTTGCATATTGTAAATTATTAAAGTTATTTCTTCACTCTAAACAGACTTTTCTTTGCCCTATCTGTCAACAAAAGAACCACTGACCATTCTATAAATGCTGACATCTTCAAATACTTTTCAAGTGCTATACCATCTAGAATGACTTGACAATGAAAATATTAACTGATTTTAATAATACTTACTTGCTCTACTGCAAACATTTCTAACCCCACCAAAAAAGGAAAATAATTTGATCATTTATCCTTTGTAACAATCTTTTACCTATTAGAAGTAATTTACTTTGTCTCTCCCTCAAGTTTCTTTCACAGAAATGCCTTCAACCCTTCCAGTCTTCTTTTCTGTGATTCTTGTTCTCCTTGAATTATTTTTCCAAGCAATTATATCCATCTTGAAAAATGAAGTCTTGACCCCAGTATTCCAGCTGATCCTTTACTATTGCTATGCACACTACAATAATTACTTCCTATAATTTACATTCTACATTCCTATACTTATATCCTGAAATGAAATTTGAATTAATGCCCAATAGCACTCCTTCATCTCTACAGTGTATGATAACCACATTCCTTTTTCTTGATCTATTTGCTGTTTATGTCTCAATCTTGTACTTCTAGGGCTAAATACTTCTATCTAACTTCATATGTAGAATTTTAATTTTATTTTATTTAAATTGCATTTATTTTATTTAAATTAGCTCATACACAATGGGAACAAAATTATTACAGATAACTGGAAAGTTTACAGATGTGATGGGATCTCCATTCTGCATCTTAATACTATTTTTTGGGCCCAGTGCTCTTCACTGGTAAAGACAGCAACTGAAGGTATTATCCATCACTACATCAAGAAAATGATCTTAAAATTACTTTTACCTGGTTTATTCAAATAAAGTAGGAAATACCATTCTCAAAATCAAAAGTAAACAGAAGCATTTGATTTTACTATCTACATATTCTGTTTGTTTGGATTATTTGATGCTTTTTGCTGGTTTAGTAATACAACGGCTAAGATATCGCATGGTTTTGAATAATAGTTGAACCTTCCTGGGAGGCTATATACTGCAGTGATAGTCATGCTTTCTAAAACTACCTTGTTAGGTGATCATCTATTGTAAAATCATTATAAAAATTCAGCATATAAGACTGAAATTATTTTTTATTTAGCATTTCTCCTGGGGACTTCATTTTGAGTGATTTCTGAAATGCTTCCTGCATTTTCCTACATTTTAGAAAGCTACCTGAAAAATATTTTATTTTTGGGGTGCAATTACAGACTTGTACTTTATATCAAATACTTTACTGTCAGATTAGACAGATCATTCAATGTTTCTCTGGAAGACAGTGAGCAAGGGACAAAATGGGAAATTAGAACAGCAGTTAGTTGGCTTCAGTATAATTTTTTTAACTTTTACAATTAAGTAGCTGTCTTTAACAATATTAATATTTTCTGATTAAAAAAAGGCTACTTGGAGGACACAGGTTTTTTTTTCCCTGTGATTTTATTGCTGTTGCAATTTACACAATAGATACTTTTTTTTAAGAGACTCACAGGATATGCTGAGTTGAGGAGACCCACAAAGATCACTGGGTCCAGTTCCTGCCCTGTCACTGTCACCACAGAGAAGAGATCAGTGCCTGCCCTCCTCTTTCCCTCATGAGGAAGCTGTAGCTGCAATGAGGTCTCCCCTCAATCCCCTCTTCTCTAGAGTGAATAGACCATGAGACCTCAGCTGCTCCTCATGTGGCTTCTCCTCAAGGCCCTTCACCATCTTTGTTGCCCTCCTTTGGACAACTATTTTCCTTACTTTTGATCTTCATTTCCAAGCTGAGATTCAACTCCAAGCATCACCCTGCAGAAATTAGTTTGGCTTGGCTTTCCTCATCACATAAAGAAGCATCAATGTAATTTGACTCTAAGAACTGTTTCTATAACACATGTTGTGGATTAAAAAAAAAAAAAAGGAAGGCTAGCTAGCTGCTATTCTCATACATGCCAGTAAATATGCAAACTGGAAATCAAAGAATGGTCCTAGAGCTAGACTGGGAAATCCCAAGATGAACAACAAAGTGCATCAAATACCAGGACAGGAGGAAACAAGAGGAAGAGCTATAACTTTTGTATCAGTGAGGCAAAAACCAAAATAATGTATTTGGCAAGAGCAAATGGATTTTTAGCAGAAGTAAAAAAAAAATGAAGAAGTAATTTCTCTATCCTCTCTAGAATATTTGCAAGACTGTTGAAATTTTTATTACATTACATGACTTGAAGAACAATCTGTACAGCCTATCAAAGAGAAGACTGAATAATGACTTTGTTACAGTTAAGCACCATCTTACTTGGATAGAGTGCTGGAAAGAAAAGGGCTCTTTAATGCAAACAGTATAAAGGAAGCAATGATGGAAACTGAAGAGAGGTAGAGTACATCTAAAACTAAAAGTTCCCATTAAAAAAAATTAACAGAAGTGAAAAAATTTGGTAACAGTCTCAGGGGAATGGCGGATTTTTTAATCCACTAACTCTTTCAAATAAGACTGGATATTTTCTGAAAGAAGTGCTGTAACCACATATTTAGTAAAAAAAAAAAAAATATGACAACTGAAATTTGAGTGTTTAGGATATACAGTAGATGGGGCTTGATTATTTGATTAGTCCTCCTGAATTTAACTGTAGGAACCATAATTATAGAAAGAAAACACCTGACACTATATCTTCCACATGTAAATAAATTAATCTCAAAAAAACAATTTAAATGCTAAATTAAGATCATAATTTCTTCAGAGAAGAGACAATTAAACATGACTCCTCCTAAATATCAAAGTAATGCACACTTAATAATTTCAACAACTCCATTCCTCTTGTCTTGGTTCAGTAACTTCATTTATACAACCACTACTTGATGATCTCTTCCCACACTTTAGGCTGTTACTTCTTCCATCAGCTTTCATTCTTAAATGAAACAATTGTATCTCAAAATATCAGATAACATAAAACATATTTCTCCACTGAATTCTATCTCCCTTCACACAAGACTGGATAAATTTTTTTTTCTTGGATTGTAATTTTCAGATTTGTAGTAGGAACATGTTGTGGTTTAAGCCCAGCAAGACAGCACGTTCAACACAGCCACTTGCTCTCTCCCCACCATCAGGACTGGTGAGAGAACCAGAAGGGTAAAAGCTGGAAACTCATGAGTAGAGATAAAGACAGTTTAATAGGCCAAGCACCCAAGCCAAGTATCTGAGTAAAGAAAAACAAGAAATTTCCACGGGCAGGCAGGTGTTCAGCCACCCCCAGGAGAGCAGGGCTCCTTCAATTGTAACAGTGTCTTGAAAAGACAAACACTATCATTCCAAATGCCCCACTCCTCCTTCTTCTTCCTCCCCTCTATGTACTGAGCACAATGTCACATGGTCTGGTCATGGTCCCTTCGGATACTTTGGGTCACCTGTCCTGGCTTTGTCTCCTCTCAACCTCCCGTGTACCCCCAACTTCCTTGCCAGCACGGCAGTACAAAAAGGAGAAAAGGCCTTGGCTCTGTGTCAATCCTGCTCACCAAGAACCAAAACATCTCCATATTATCAACCCTCTGTTCAGCACAATTCCAAATCATAAGCCCATACTATCCACTGTGAAGGGAATTAACTCTACCACAACCAAAACCAGCACAGAAAATAGTAATACTAAGTTCAACTCCTTCTCCCAGATCAGAGACAGAAAAAAGACTCCACTTGTGTTTCAAAAATATTTCAGTTTTAAATCTCTTTTCCTGTCCAGATATTCAAATACTTAACAATAGTCTCACTATGTCATATCTGATTGCCATAGTGTTTCTTTGATGACAGCTGTGGACTGCCCTTTTAAGAGGTGTGCCATCCTGGTGCTCATCTCACCCTTACAGGTGACAACTTGATCACAATAATCTTGTCTCCACATCTCTACACTGCTTTACTGTGTCAAATCAAAGTCCTGTTTTTTTTTGTCCCTCAACATTTTGCCCTGTTCCTTGAACTGAATCTCCTAGGAAAACAGCTATTTCCTTCCACCTTTGCTCTGCAATGACAGTCACTTTCATCTACCCTTCTGCCAATCCTTCAACCATCTCTGCATTCCCTTTTACACTATTCTTTGCACATGGAGAAACCTTATAAAGCTGTCTTAATTTTATCTTTCCCTCCCTCCTTGAAGATTGCTTCAGTTGTAGTGCTTACAAATAATTCCCATATGGCACTTATTAAGCAAGTAATAATCTCCGACTCCTTCTCTCCCCACCTCCTTTCATTATACTATTATCTCATCTTAACTCTGACCTGTTTGTCTGCTTTATCTTCCTCTGGTCTCCTGCCCAACAAACATAATGTATGCTTTGCATAAAAAGAATCATCTCTGTCTGTTTAAACATCTAGGTAGCACTTTTTAAGACAGACCCCTCTGGTTACTGAATGCCCTATTTTCTCTTGCAGTTAAAATCAAAATAAACCCTTTCTACTTTTCACTACTACCTTTCAAAAAATCCAAGTGGATTTCTCAAGTCCTGAAGAACTAGAAACATAGAATAGTTATCTTATTTCTTTATCATGGGTTTTAGGGCCACATGGCATTCAAATAATGCATAAATAATTTTTATAAACATTTAAGCCTTCGAAGTGCACCACGGAGGTTACTTTCAATTTTTGCTGTTCAAAAAAAGTAAAGCTGCAGTTTCATATTTAACAATTTTAGTTTTTCTCCATAAGTAAACAATCCTTTATAATGGGTTCAACTTACAACTCTGCTGTGTACTGGGGAATGTGATCAGGAATTTTGTTGAGTTTCTGATTGGAGCAGTCCACTGTGGTTCCTTCACAGCGACATTTCTCAGGGCAAGCCAAATCTGCAAAGCAGTCTCCACTTAATTTGGATCTGTAATCTTCAGTGCCTGTGGAAGATTCAAGTCAAAACACAGATACTAAGTCAATAAAATATAAGAATTTCTTCTTGTGAGAGGGTTGAAAAGACGTCTGCAGTGCAGATAACGGGTGGGCAACTTGGGAAATGCATGATAAACTCTGTGATACTGAACAGACACAAGGGCTTCAAGAGAGGGTTAAATATAGGGACTTAAGATATGCTGGAAAAAGAAACTGAGACCAACTTCACATAGCAGGATAACATTAACTTGAGCTTTTCACAGCTGTACTTTCTGCTGATTATGTTGTCAGCCAATCTAGCCTTGTTTATAGCTAATCAAACAAATGCCACTGTTTGTTTTAGAATTTGTTTTCTTTCTCTGTATCAAGAATAAATAGATCCTGAATGCCACCTTTTCTCTTTCTCTGGTTACAAATTTGTATTGTTGACTGGACTTCATTAACCTCTGTGATTTTTTTGTTTTTATAGTCCCGATACTCCACATCATCTCAACAAATAAGTTGAAAGCCCTGTTTTCAGCTTTAATTTAAAAAATGAGTGATCCTGACTTAAGCCTCAGCAGCTTGCCATGCTGTAGAAAGCTGCGTGACGTTCCATGGTGCTTGACAGAACCATGTTTTACTCATACCTCACAACCACATGGTTAGATCAAGCACAACAGAAAATCTCGCTACATTATCAAAACTGCATCCATTAGGCCAAGGATAAGAGCAAGGGAAAAGAGGAAGGAGTAGGTATAAATTACAGAAGCATTGGAAGTTTAATACTTGCTTACATGACATGGCATTCTTATTACTGAATGTCCAGTGCCACAGTAACAGTATCACTGTCACAGATTAAATAAAAATACAATATATATACAAAAAGAAAAAAAAAGGGAAAAAAAAAGGGAAAAAAAAAAGAAAAAAAAAGAACCACATTGAAAGTTTCCTCCACCATTTCCCAGAGTCAGTCAAAGAAAACATCCTAAACATATCAGGAAAAAACACCTGGTAAGGAACTGAGGGTGGGTGACAAAGAAAACAAAGAGAAGCCAAAAGGACCTGTGGGTTCTTCTTGGACAAAGGTGAAAAGACTGAGACTAGCAGAAGGTGCATCAGGGCTGGGAGGTACACTGTGATTTAGTTCAGACAGTGAACTTTACTTACAGCCAAAATGGTGAACTCCTGAAAAAGTAAAGATAGCCAAGAAGGAAAGAAAGACAGAGTAATGCCCATTAAGACGAAAACATGAACTACGCTCTCATGCTCTCTACTTAACTTTCATTTGATTAGAAGATGGTGCTAGGGCCATTGTCCTCAGCAGAAAAAAAGAATAATTCATTTTGAGTAGCATTTAAAAATGAAGATAAGACTGGGGTTTATTACAGATTTCCTCTAGGATGATGATCATGCCTCCCATGAATTATTCTTCACTATTTTGAATGTGTTCTTTAAAAGCCGCTCCCTGAACATATATAGGAGTTACGGAATATTCTGAGTTGGAAAAGATACACAAGGATCACCAAGCCAAATATACATGCTATGCCACTTAAATCCTTAATAAACCAAACAAATATAGGAAAAACAGGCTGCTCAGTGGAGGGGGAAAAAACCCAACAGTCATCAGGTACTTTGTTATCCACCACTTGTAAATGTTTTAGTAATCCATATGATGAAACCACTACCGAGTACTTCTACGAGGTAGCAGATAAATGATAATTTTTCAAATAAATTATTTAATACCTGCAAACGTTTAGTCTTCGAAATTACTATAATGAAATTGTACTAGAACTTCATAGTGTCTGTGGAGCAACATCTCCGAATGACATATTTAAAACAAATTCTAAAAATATTTAGGTATTTAAAGAAATGCTAAGATTCTGTTATAGTATCCACTTAAGTATAAAGAAGTGGTTTTTAGCACTTTTAAATACCCAATAAACAAGTCTAAAAATAAGTTTTTTTTTTCCTCCTACATCCAGAGTACATCAGTGTTAGCAGTTTAAACAATTAAATATTCAGGGACAATGCCTTCAACAACTAAAATACTTTTAGGTATCATCTCCCTGATAACCTGATAGAAAGAGAAAGCTGTATTTCAAGAAGCATGTATATAGCCCATTTTTTAAAATTTAATTATTTTTCTTCTTGCCCCCCACCCCACCCTCCCCCAGGAATAGCATTTCTTTAAGGGTATGCAAATAAGCCTGAACTGCATGAGTGGCCATGTAATAAACAGGCTGTGAAGACATTTGCTGGCACTTCTAACTCACAAGCTAAAGTTGTGCTGGCAAGGTTGAGTAGAAGTCAGGCAGTGGCAGGAATACAGCTGTTCTACACGCTAAGGAATTGAGTGGTACTACAGGTTTGTGAAATTGAACCCCCCTGTTTTATGCTACTTTAACACATTTTTGTGGATGCTAGTGCTGACAAATTGTGGCCTTGTTTTTCATTTCATACTTCCTTTACTTCATATTCAAAACAATGTATTAGCATAAGGGCCTGAAGAACTTCACATGACTGCAGCAAATTTAAGTGTTACATCACACAGCATTTGGAGAAGAGCTAAACATACCAGCTGAAGAGACAGCAACTAAGATGACTGCAGAATGATGATATACCTGTAGTACTTGAAAGAAGGAGTGCACTGGTGTCCTAATCAATTACTGTAGATATTTTTCTAGATATTAAACCATGGCAGAAAATCCCAATTGCAAATTACATACTGTAATTCATCAATAGATGCATTATTCCCTTGTTTATTTTGTTATTTATAATCTGTTATGAATACAATGTGAGTGATTTTTTTTTCTATTAAGAAAACAGTGCACACATTGACAAGCAAGGTAAAAGAAAGAAAGATCCATATTTCAAAGAGCTAGGGCCAACATTGGTAAATCTTTTGTAAAAATATCATAGACTTATTGTAGCTTAAAGCTGTGTGTAAATTGCTATTTCACTCCAACTTGAAAGTCATATTTTCTTTAACGGAAAAAAATTCTGATTCACTGCATGCATGTGAGCACAGAATGCCTCTAATTAAGAATATCAGCTTTCTTTTCCAAGCATTCCACTGTGATTTCCTAAACAAAAGGAGGGTGAGCAAGCAGCCGATGCAGTCAGCGTAGAGCAGGAAAGCAAGGCAAGAAAATGTTCATTTGTAGAATGTTTAAAGTTGTGCTAGCTCTTTGATGGCAGCATGGATTCCTGTGTTTAAAAGCAGCTCAGAAGCTACATTTTAAAAACAGTAGCAGCAGAAAGGCAAGGTACAAGGTAAGTAAAAGTGTCAGTTAAAATATGAACTAGCAGGTGCAACCTTCTAAGTAATATAAGTATAGGTAAAATTTTGGTAGGTTGTGTGCAAATCTGAGACAGAAAAAGGTAAACAGAGCTGCATGCTAAGCTCTTATATTCAGAAAATAGAATTACTAGTATTCTACAAAGGAAAACTATGTATAGCTATAGGCAATGACTAATGTTAATACACATGCATCAGTTTCCTAAAAGCTATGACAAACTTTGCTTTTGGGGTGAAAGGGAGAGAATATCTGCAGTTAGTCAATCTTACTGCAGAGCCAAACCTACCTGGAATGAAATACTGTTCTTTAGCTAAATAAAGAGAAAAAAAAAATAAAAGATGCACCTGAATGTCAGCAAGCAAAGAATGAGTTTTATTAGATTAAGTATGGACTGCAGTTAACTACAGATAATTTAGTGAAAAAAAATGTGTATTCACAATGAGAGCTGATAAACAATGAAGTGTGAATAGTCATAAATGTATCCGGAACATGGATTAAAAAACAGTTTTCATCTGGTATTTGCACTTGCGACTGAATAAACTGTAGAATGTGAAATGCACCTGGAACAGCTGGATACCATATGACAAAAGTTAGGATTTAAAGAAATATAAGTAGGAAATGGAATAAGATTAGAAAAAGAAAACAGTAAATTTCAGTATGAAGTAAGCTCCCTGTATAAAAGGAATATGTTATGTTTCCATATTTAGCTTAGAAATTTTTAGATCTTTCACATATTCCAGAGCCCTGTGGAAATTTAAAAAAATGATTTATGGTGGTGATACTTGTAGTGAATAACTTTAGCATTTAATTCTGAAGTTTTATATATTACATTTATGTTCTTAGGTTTAATGTTACTCAGAAATAGTGCCAAATATGTTAACTACAGTAACGTTCCGTGATCCAACAGTCTATGACTTCCCAGATTTCCCTCTATTCAGTCAACCAACTAAAAAAAAATTCTGTGATGTTTAATAATTCTGTAGAGAGACAGCTGCTTTCATTAGAACTTCTAAAACCACTATTTTTTTTCTTTGCCAATAAAGGAAAAATAGCAGCTGAACTAAGAAAATTACCTGAGCAGCGGAATTTCTTGCTTTTGATCTGGCCGATTCTTTTGTTTGCCAGCCGGCGGGGGCTGGTGCACCGGGCACCGCTGGTCTCAATGGGGTTTGTGTGGAGGTAATCCGCCAGCCACTTCAGATGGCAGTCACAGATAAACGGGTTCTGAGCCAAATGCCTTTCAAGGAGGAAAAAAACCAATAATGTCACACATTATTTCCCTTTGGTCTCAGCAGTACCCAGTGCTTTTACTGCGTTGTAGAATATGAAGTCATACTTGAGAAAACCATGAACAAGAACATACGTACAAGGTCTGAATGGCACGTAGGGGTGAGAAGGTGCCTTTTGCAATGGTCTGAAGCTTGTTGTCATACAGAGAAAGAAGATTCAAGTTGTGCAGATCTTGAAATGCATCAACTCGCAGACAATTGATCTTGTTGGCATTCAATAATCTGTTTAATGGAAGATAATTATAAAATTGAAAGAAATCGTTCTGTGTCGCAGCTTCAGCATTTTTCATAGACAATTCTTTGTGCACCTTTGCTACCAGAACAAGAGATGTAGTAACAAATTATAATTGACAGTGACATAAGGAATTTCAGTGAATTGAAGTATCTTATTTAGGTTATACATATTCCTATATGTTTGAACCTTGGAGTTGAAATGCTTGCATTTATTGAGCTAAAATCACATTTCTTGTATGTGCTAGTAGAATGTCTGTGTGGTATTTGTGTACTGCGCAAAGAAACAAGCCTAAAAAATCAAGTATATTCAAGGAAAACTAGTTTTTTTGCCAAATAAATAAACAAACAAGAAAGGAACTGAACACTGTGTTCATTAGCTGGAAGAGATGTGCAGTGGCACTTTTAATTATATGTTACTAATCAGCATGCTGCCACATTAACAGAGTTGTAGTAAAAACTGGTGGCATGGAATATATCCAAATCTGTCTTGGATCCTTTCTCCTCTGCATCTTCAAAGGGAACCTTTTCGTCCCTGTACCTCCCAGACTTTTGGTGTTAAAACAAACAAGCCAATCTAAACCAAGTCCTTTTGAAGAGAAAAAAAAGCCATTCAATTAGATGCATTTTTATAACCAAATACTTTTTACTTCTTTCCATTGCGAGCCAGAAATGGAATGAAATGGTGGACTTGAAACCTAAGGCTCTGATAAAAAGTTTTGCCACACAAGTAGAAATTTACTTAGACCTAAATGTACTATCTATACAATGCACATTAAGATAGGGTCTTTTTTTAATACAGACTTGAGAGTTAGGAAAGGTCTTTTACCTTTATTTTTTTACCAAATCTGAAATATATTTTATAATTAAAGCATCTTTAAAGGAAAACAGGAAAGCATACCTGCCTACTACTATACTATTTTTCTGACTAAAGTAAATCAAAATGCAAACCTCTAGGTGGTGCTAGAAGTTGCATTTTCTTTGTATATATTTTACTGTTTTGCCATCTTCAATTAGCTGACATTTTGCCAACCACTTCATGGTGAAGTCTGGATATTAGGTAATTCTAAACATGTGTGAAGATATTTTAAATTCTTTAAGAAGGCTCTAACTCAACAAGTTAGTTTTTTTGGAGCAAGTTCTTTCAAAACCACCACTGTTGTTTTATGGTCTATTTAACACATTTCTTTTACACGGTACACTTACTTGCACAACCTCTTCTGCTAAATATTAACAATCTTTGATAAAAATACCACCATGACATTCTTTATTCCAGTATAAAATTTAAACAGCAACTGTTTAAAAGGTTACGTGTGGAAATTTCCGAATTGTTAAACGACGTAGCAGCTCAAGTTCACAGATTCAAAGAATCACACAGGGTGTCAGTAAACATTGGAAGTCATCAAGGAAACTGTGGTGCAATATTGTTCTTACATGGGTACAACTAAAAATGCAATTGCATAGCATTTCCACTATATATTTTCTCTTTATAAAACACACAAATATTCCTTCCATAGTTCCCACACAACTATATACATCCTATGTGTCATTTACAGTATCAAATCTTTTATGAGTTTTATCCTTAGAAATTCCACATGGGAGAATAACTTCATTTTAATCATTTCAGGCTGAAACATTAACTGATATGATCACATTTCTGGATGAGTGGCAAGCTGGCCTACAAGAGTCCTGACTCTTTTGGATTTAGCATAATTTGATTTTACTGTACTTTGATCTTACATATGGGATTTCCTGCCAGTTCTTCTTCTGGCATAAATCTCTCATCATGTTTACCCTTTTGAATGATCCTAAAATAGAATAAATAGGAGAAAAATACTCACAGCAGTTGCAGAGAAAAGAGCCCTTCAAATAGGCCCTTTGGAAGTTCTGTGATTTTATTGCCATAGAGGACTCTGTACCAGGAAATAAAGCAGACAAGCCTACCATTATGAAAGGCAGGGAAATTGACTTCAAATATAGAGAAATTCCCGTTTTCCTGAAAGGAATTGAATAACAACCACTTGATACTTGCAACATCCTTGTGGTCCTGTGAGGCAGCAGGATCACACTTTCCCAAAAGGTGTGTAACCCAAAGATCTCTGCAGAATCAGCACCTCACTGATTACAGGCTTACCAAGGGACCCTGCTAAATAGATTTGCTGTTTGCAAGAACAACTAACTGGGGAATAAAATACATGATTGGCTGTGTTCAACTCTTTGCCATGAACATATTTATAAAAAACCCCACACATTATTAGTGTCCCACTGTAAAAGTATATTCGATAGAATATTATAGAATATTAGAAATAGAGATAGAAATATAGATAGAATATATAGAATATTTGAAAGAATATTACCACTATAATTCTGAAATTATTATTACAACTTTCAGAATGGATTGAATTTATAGCAACATTTTGCACTGAGCCAAAAGGCCAGAATAATTTCACTATAAGAATATGAGAAATTTGCTTCTGTTTACAGGTCAAACAGATACCTACAGTGAATTGAGTGAACGTAAACCCTGGAAAGCATCTGGAGCTGCTTCAGAGATCTGGTTATTGCTCAGGTCACTGAAACAAATAACATTTGATTCAATTAATTCAAGCTATTTTCAAAATAATGAACTTTAAGATCATATGTAATTAGAATTAAACATGGATGGGAGAGAGAAATTGGAAATATTTACATGAGACACTGCCAAAGAATTTTAATATAGAACCACTGAAATTGCCATTACACGGAGACAAAAAAAATGCATAGACAATAATAGCTCGAAATTCTTGGAAAAAAAGGAAAAATGTTTACTTTTCCTGATTGTTTAAGTAAATTTTAAAAAAATTCTCTGCTTGCTACAACCCCAGAGCTATACAGCCTCAAAAATAATCTGAAATTATCCTCACTTTTTTTTTTTAACTAGAATTTTCACTACCGTAACATACTGCTTCTATGCAAAAGCCCATTAAACAATTTCAAGTCTTGGTAAAAACCTAATTATTATTAATATGACAAAAATGATTTATGGTCTCAATCATTAGGCTACCATTTCAGTTTGCCTTCTAGCAGTCAAACTTTCTTAAGTGCTCACTCATTAACTGCAGTTGCCCTGTACCATCTTGATTTGTTTTTTTATCTGGAGATATATATATACACACATACATACATATGTAAATAAATGTAAGTTATTTGGTACATACATTCTTCGGAGCTTTTTATAGGGGGAGAAAGCTCCAGGAGGTATGACCTTGATCGAATTTTGTTCTAACCGTCTGCAAAAGAAGAGCAACAACATAAATACACAACCCTCAAGCTAAACAAGAATCTAAAGCCATAAGAAACTAGAAGGGAAAGACTTCAACAAAGAAGACAACTTCTTATTTCTCAATATAATTTTTATTTCTTTCCTTACCAAAAAAACCCAAAACAAAACAAACAAACAAAAAAAATCAACAAAAAATACACCCCACCAAATAACCAGACAGAGAGAGCAGAGAGTAAGTAAACCTGTAGAGAGTAATATTGTAAATTAAAATCAAATTTTGATTTCATATTTAAAAGAAAACTTATTTTCAGAATATGCAAGATATTTTGAAAACTTAAAGAGAGAATTGTCATTAAAAATTTTCAAAGTCGAATTAGTCTTAATTTACTCCCAACTAATTATTCACATATAGCAATTTGCATAGTAATTTTTATTCAGAAAATGCCTAAAGGTTTCTATGAAATAACTGAAATATGCAAACCATGGGAATGGGGAGAGGAATGTTCCTACACACCAACTAATATTTGTTGCTACCTGCAATAAGGCAACTGCCATATTTTTAAAGTTACACACAATTTCTTTAGATACTGTGCACAAAATATTTTCTTTAACATATAATGCTAGATTTACTCAGCTACACTTCTAACTTCTTTAAACAAGTATTTTAATTTCAGCTTGTAGTGTTACTGACCACGTTTGTTTTGTATGGATAGTGATTGTAATTGAAAATTCCCATGCTATAGTGTGAATTTACTGATGGAAACAATTTTCCAAGAAGTTTTTGAAATTGTACATGCTGCATATGGGAAATCAATGCAGATATAGACCTGTGGCTCAAGTGCCAATGAGTCAAAACAGAGGCAGTGATGAGGACACTTAAACCAGAAGCTGCTTCCTCACACACCATGCATATCATGGTTATGGCAGTGCAAATTTCTGCCATGTGGACATAAGAAATTCTTCTACCAAAAAGCACTACAGGAAAAGCCATGATTATTCAAACTACATAGCATGCTTATGTAACAAGCTATTTTCCTCTTTCATGCACAGGTATCAACTCTGTGATTTATGCACATAAAGACAATGCCAAAATCTTCTTATGAAAATTACTCAAAAATCCTTTAAGTTTACTGCAGTGTTATAACTTACAAGGACCTTGCCTTAGAATTTAAGATAAAAGGGCCTTTTTAAATCTAGATGCGGAAATACTGGCCTATTTTGTTTTTCCTTTCACTTTTGTCCTATTACCTGTCTTCTGTTTCACTTTTGTTCTGATTGAGACATACGAGTCTCTGTGTGTGTGCAGTGTAAATAAAAAACTCATATATTTTGAGTAAGCTTTTCCAAGAAAATATTCTAACAGAAACTGTTTCTTTTCGTAAAGTTTCTCAAGAGATCATGATATAGTTGAACGGAAGCTTTTTTTCCAGCCTTCATGAAGTCTCTTTCAGATAGAGATATTTATATATTTAATACTTAAAATCTCTTTACTCTGATAATGCTTTAACTTAGCAGAATTTGTTGTTGAATGGTTTATGATGAACTCAAGGAAAAAACCCAAAAGCTCCATAAAAATCTTCTAGATGAAGAAAATCTCACTTCATCACAACTGTTTTGGTCCTTTTTAGGAAAATGTTCTCACCTTGCTGCAGATTTCAGGTGTATTTTAAGCACTGAAGGGAATCCCATGGCACAAGATAGAAAACTTTTTCCACAAACATGATGCTCATTCATACTCTGCCTTGGCTGAGCCTTTTGGACCCATGAAACACATTTTGCATCAGAGTGGGAGTGCTGACCAGGATACAAAGGAGCAAGGTCACTTCTCTCCTATACACCTGGCTAGATGCAGAAGTCAAACACCTGAATAAGCAAAAACTTGCTGAAGTTAAGGCCAACACCAAGTTAGGCCACACCCAAGTATTTTCTGCCCTTACATTAAAATTTTAGCTTAGTTTTCACCAAAAATAAAGATTAGGCATGGTTATCAGCTACAATAGTTTTTTCACTCAGGTGCTAAATCAGGCAGAGGTTAACCCTCCCCATAACAAAACTTCCTCATTTTAGTAACTGGAAGGAGTTGAGAAACCAAATTAACCCGGCCATGAAGAGCATGGCTGCCATCCATGCACTCTTGTTACACACTCTGTTTGGCAGCAGCCACCTGCCTAACCACCTGGGACAGCCTAACGTGACACTGATCAGATGTGGAGCCCTGAAAAGAGCCAAAGATGTATCTGGCACAGGGAGACACATAAGGCATATGCAGAGGACTGGAAAGGAGAGGTGGTGAAAAGAACAGGGAAGGATTACAGAGGAGGTCTTGGATTGCCAGGGAGGGAAAAATGCTTCTGGGTATATGGGAAAGAGATATTGCAGTATCAATGTTCCCACGTGAGGCTATCACAAGCCTCATTTATAAAAGCTGTTTATTAGTCCAAAATGGAGAGATTTGTAACCTAGTGCTGGAGGGGCTCCAGTCTATATTCCCGTATCTTTAAACATATAATGATTTTAACTAGGTAGGATAAGTAATTTAATTTGAGGTTTAGCATGAAATAAATTAGGACACAATGTATTTTCCAGTTTATTCTCTAACTTTAAAATACATATTAATTCTATAAATTGAAGTACTTTACAAGATCCATGTAGGTCATTTTTCATGACAAGGTGAAATAGCAGATTTCATTTACTGCTGTCCAATTTGGCTACAAATTACATGGGCCAAAAACTGCAGAAGTCTTGCTACAGCATATTTCTGAGAGCTAACTTCCCAGCAGTTCTAGCACCAATTCACCGGTAGATGTGAAAATGAACTTTATATCAACTTTACCTAACGTTTCCTTTTAATGTGACATTTACATTGTAGCAGACAGAATGTGCAGTGCTGGGATATATATTTACAAGCTCTTCTGGATAAAGGATTTGTTTTAGTAGGATCATCTAAGCATGTATTTTCTTAACTTAAGCCGAGGCGTAGACACTGAAACATATCACATTTTAGAAAATGAGATTAACATAAAACAGGAAAAATAAGATTATATAAATAATGAAGAAAAATCTTTTATACCCCACTTTGTCTGTAAGGAAAGTAAATCAAATCCACATTTTCAAGCTTTGTTATCCTCTAATTTTCTGCTTTATCTTCATAGAATCAGCTGAATTTCAGAGTGTAAATTTGTATCCACTATTCCAGAGAAAATCTCATTAGATATATACCCAAGTCACAAAGTACAGATAGACTAATATCTAAAGGAAATTTGCATTCTACTGATAAAACCCATAGTAATTAAAAACTTATTTATATTAATGCCCTACATTAAATGAAATATTTTAAATTCTGGAATAGGATGGCTTGTAGTTATAGATTACTGAAAAAGTCAGTCATTAAGTGCTTGCAAATGACTTGGCCAGAGTGAAATTATATCACCAAAGAACTAAAAAAAACTTGAGTCAGTATTTTTCCATGAAATTTGTATTAAATTTTGTTCACAACAACTCCTTTCAAAGTCATTCCAGAAGTCATTTTTTTTTCTTATGAATGAACATCTATGTATCATAAACGGTGCCTTGGTGGTTTCTTTTTCAAAAGTCACAGTCAATTTTAGTAGCATATTTAATAAGCTAAGATAATGGAGGAAGATGGTTAAGTACACTCTTCATCAAAGCTTGCATTGCCCCATGTAAAAAGAAGTACTCGGCCCACCATCACACAAATGCTAATTAATGCTTTTAATATGAAGTCTCCATCTCCTTTTAGTGTTTCACTTCAAAGAAGTCCTGCATCGATACATAAGTGTTTTACTGTCTTTTAATGCTGCCAAACTAGTTGAAACCTTTTTTGAAGACTATTCCCTAATCACTCCTATCTAGGAAATGTACTGTGAACATTTCTCTTTGGAAATCTTTCCCCTCTGCTTATCACTGCAGACACTGTAATGTACAACCACTTACTATTCTGAGAAACAAAGGTGCTTCTGCAGTTGTGACTTCCAACCTAATCAAATCAAATCAAAGTAGGTCCCCAGCCAGTAGACAGATTCTTCTCACACGGTCCCCAGAGAGCCCTGTGACATGTAAATCACTTGACACTTTCCAGGAGGATGCTGTTCTGTGCTATGAGCCTGCAGCACACCATTGCTGATTACTGCTTCCGCACTTCCAGAGACAGACAACACGCTTATTTATACTGACACTTCTAAACTAGCCTCTTTTCCCACTATAAAAAGCCATTTCTGTGAATGACTGCTCCTCCAGGAAAGAGGGCAGACTGAGAATGGAGAACAGGGTGTTCTCTACAGAATCGTTTTTACTTTAAATCATCCAGATGGGGTATAAGACGCTAAGCCCTCTCAGTAGAGAATGGTAAAAAGGTATACATAGAGATGTGCTGCACCTAAATGCATGTAAAGGGATCAGAGATGGATAAAAAGCATTGCATAATCCTAAAATAAAAGAAAAAAAATCTTGCTTAGGAAAACATGAATTTGAATATGGAGGAGCAAATTAGACATGTATTTTGTAATTTAACAATCAGAACATAGCATCTTGATTAAGTAAATTTGGATGACAGAATAGTGGATTTAGCAGTTAATTAATCTATACTTTTAATTCCAATATCTCCTAATTTACAAGAAGTCTTCAAGAAAGTTGTCAAGAAATCCCAAAAGAATTTTACTACAGAGAGAAAGTGTAAGCTGTGAAATGAGTCTGATGTATTGCACAGATGCTGATTATACATGGTAATAAAATTGACAGCTCTTCTTTGCATTTTCCCCATCTGCTTTTAAAGTAAATGGCAAAAACAGCTGTCAAAAAAAACCAAAAAATAGATTTCAGTGATGGGATTGAGTACAGCTCCTGAATCTGAAGAACAGCAATACACAGCCAACACATCTCTCATCAAATGCAACATCTGCCAGATTTTGGGTTTTCTTTGTTTGTTTTTAAAATAAGGAAACAGTAATGATTTCCCTTGCTAGAGGAATCCTTGAGGCTATTAAAATAAGTACCTTTTTTGTCTCTGCATAACTGCACCTCTAGAGTGCTTAAATCCACTAAATGTCACTTCTAGCCTTAGCAGCAGAAGAATTCTGTTGAAATCTGTGATATCATCCACATCTAAGAAAACAAAAGATGTATTTTGCATGACTACATTACTTCCTTTTCTTACTTTCAGGCTCTAAGTCTGTGTATTAATAAATCTGTTTGACAGTTTCCTTAATATTTGTATATAAAGAATCACTGTCAATGTTGCCCTAAAGCTTGCCAAACTGTTAACATCCAGTCTAATTGTTCTATCAAATATTTCCTCAGGGGATTGATTTTAAATGACAGATGACTCCTTAGTCTGCATTGCATCAAGAAAGTAACAAGAATTGCAATTCTGAAGCTATTAAACAATTAATCTCATTTACTCAAAAGGAAGTCTCAAACCTGCATTTCATTACAGAAGGGGCCATCTCATGCTCTGAACTCTAGAGCATCACTAATGATGATGGGCTTGACATTCCTCCACTCTTACAGGTTGAGGTTGTAGCAAAATACACCACTTGTTAAATAATTATTTGCTTAGTACTTTGGCTTCTGTCAGTGTGGCTCCAGCGCAATTAGCCTGAGTCACCCAGAGCCAAGTTAGTCTCTCTAATTAGCTCATTTTTGATAAGAGTTCCTATCTTATACTACCAAACCTAGTCAAGCTGTTCAGATAAGTGTTTTAAATTCACAAAAAAATAGATGCAATCCTGCTATGCTCTTGGCTCATCACAAGCAGGGACCTGTCCACCTGTTCTAAAAGAGCAGAAACAGTACCTTGAAAATCTCCCATTGTGTGAGACCAACAGGGTGACAGGAGTCCTCACTACCTGCTAAATGATACACGGTCTTACACTACAAATTTGCCACAAAACTTAAAAAGGGTTTTAACTGAGATTATGGGGTTGCTTACTTACTATGTATTTAAAAATGTAACTGATAAAGAAACATTTGAATGATGACAAAACAGAAAATACTGAAAAGTCACTATCCATAGTTTCTTTTCAAATTGTCACTCACATAATTGCTGAGGAAAAGTAATCAGAAGTGAAGAGCCATATGTGAAAATAAAACCTAAGGTTAACAACACCTTTGGAGTGTGGCACAGCTGTCAGAGATCTACAGGGGTTTCTCTGGAAAAGCGGCATGGGCCTTCTCCAGCTTCCCTTCATGCTGCATAAAATATTAATTTATTCCATGCTTGAGTTATTTCTTTCCCTTGGCAGCATCAGAGAGGTCTGTCAAGGTGCCTCTTCTACTTAACACCCACGAAAAAATTGCACAAAACCCCGAGAGGTGGAATGGTGCTCAGCCTGGCCAGTACCTACAGCTAGGTTCTGGAGAACAGCTCTTCTTTAATATGTTTCTGTCTGGTTGTTTTGTTCTGTGTCTCTATGTTCTATTGACTCCTGAAAAAATCCTGTTGTCTGAATTTAATTGGTTTTCAAGATAGGACACAAGGATATGGAGAAAGCCAAAGATGTGAACAATGGCAGCACAGAACACAGGCTAATAAAGAACAGATTAGATGTTATACATACAAAAACATCTGACAACTCAAATGAAAAAGCTGTTGTTTTTTTTTTTTTTTGTTTTCCACAAAGCATAAAGACACATAATTTACAGTAATTTTCAGATTAGGAAGATATTTGAGTAAGAGCATGACAAATCATTTCTCTTGTGTGTGTTAAGCAGACAGGATTAGCTACCAAATAGCAAAGCCATCTATTTTTGAAGCAGTAAAATGGAATATGGTTTAGGCTTTGCCCAAGAAATATTAAGGTGGAATACCAAAGATAAGTTACAGGTAATTCGGTGAAATCTGCACTGGTAAATGAAATATATTAAGGTGAAGAAATTAATTCTCAACAGATTTCTTTAGCACATTTTAATGTGCTCCACATTTATTCAATACACCGCATTATGGATAATGCATTTTTCATTATTTACATGTAATTATTCTGTGTTTAATGTTAACACACATGTTTAATTTAGATGTCTAAATTTTATCAAATTTCTAAATTTTTGATTAAGCACACAAACCAGTTGTTTTCTATTGCATTGGGCATAAACACTGCTTTAACTAAGAAATAATGACCCTCCCAAGACCACAGAAAAGCACAGCAAGAGAACTGTATTGTTGACATACAGATGAAGAGCCTAGACAGAGGTCAGAGAGAGGCAAATCATAAAATCCTTCTAGTAAAATGATAATATAGTATTATGCTTATTTTAATACACAGTTTTTCAATGTTTATGGCCTTATTTGCAATATTTAGCCAACTAAACAGGGTAAGGGACTTTTTTTAAACACAGCCACAGTGCATATTGATACTAAAATTTTATTTTCATGTCAGCTATTTTGCGGCAGATATTTCCATTTCATTAGGAACCTTTTTGGTCCTTCTCCATATGTAAAGCCTCCTCTTAGGAATTCTCATGAATAAGCAAGTAAGCAATACATTTTAACTAATAATATTGCATCTGAATATTATGTACTATTATTATTTGATAAAAGATTTGGGACCTAAAAATGCATTAAATTTTAGTCAAAACAGAAGGATAAAGCTCTAGATTTCACTGAAAATTCACTATGCCTCCCAAGTCCACTGGCGTAAATCTGATTATCGGGTCCAATGCACTAGCCAGGACTGATCTTGAAAACATTGGTCTTAGAAACCTTTGGCCTGGGAAGAAGATAAGAAAGTTTGAGGAAAAGGACACGTGAAGTACAGTTAAAGGGAAATACATGTAAGAAAAGTTAATTTTCATATCAGAACGACTTTATACAGTTGCTCAAACGTTTGGAGTGTTAGAATAAGAGCTGAGAAAGTATTAGCCAGACCACATGAATTTATTAAGGGGCATTTAGTTACTTATGTGTCTTTCAACACACTTTATTTTAATCCAGTACTTTCTGAAAATTCAAAACCTGGCAGTTTTCTGGCTTCCTACTGACCAAAGTATGCATCACTATTCATAAGTAAATGAATGCTACAGTAATCACTTTAACTTTTCATTCATCCATAGGAAGACATCATCTTTTCACTTGACACATGCAGGTGAAAAGCCATGTGTGAAAATAAAATCTAAGATAAACAATATCCTTGGAGTGTGGCACAGCTGTCAGCATTTGTTATGAGAGCAATTAAGAAAAGATCTTGATAAAACAGAAAAGTTGAAAAAAGAGAATAATTATCATCAGAAGGTTAATATATATTTTCTCAAAAACAGAAAACACAGTTATAGAGAACACTTGCAAACTACTAAAAAGCAATATATTGTAAAGACCAGTGACTATATTAACATGCATATATACAAACAACTTGAAGAACCTCTCCTTGCTGGATGTGCAAGATTCTCAAGAACAGCACTACTTTCATATGTGCAAGATTCTGGCTGATGGCTTAACTGTTTAAGAGGTAAATCACACGTATGAACTGACATTCCAAGTCCTAAGATGATGAATCTTTTGATTTAAAAACATAAACCTAACTCAGAAAACCAATAATCAATTTAATGCCTTGTAACTTACTGAATCCTCAGCATTCCTCATTTCTTTTCAAGCTGCAAAGATGCAGGGTTTGCTCTCATTTCTGTCCTGTTGCATAGACAGACAAATCATGCTTTGAGCTGTTAAAAATAGAGAAAGCTGCTTTATCACTGACTTTTCAAAGCTTTCTTTCTATGAGTTTCTTTAAAATGTCTTCAATAAATGTGCCTAAACAATCTCCAGGTGACTTTTCTCTGTAAAGGGTCATCCTTACATCTTTGCATCTTGATATAAGAGTTTCTCTGTTCAATTGCTACTTATTTAAGGCTGTACCTTGGACTTTTACCTAAGGATTAATATTAAAAGACAACAGAAATGGTGGAACTGCACACATGCCAAGAGTCACTGGGAAAGATACAGACACAGAGGTCCCAGTACTCAAATAAAACTCCTCGTGTATGCAAAGCACTTCCCCAGTGTCTGCAGTGTGAGCAGATCACTTTATCTTGGTTAAGTCCATCTGTCAAAATCAGTTCTGCCAGATTTCATTTCCTTTCCCCTCTATTCCTCTTCTTTTTCTTCTTTCTCTCCCTTCACTTCCTTTTTTCTCCCTTCTCCTTTAATATAGTCTGAATGTTACTGTGACAGGAGCTTTTAATCCTGCTTAATTTCAAACACAGCTCACAAAGATGTAGTTGAGCGCTTGGCATAAAACACAATCATTAACCAACACTTATGAAAACAAAGTATATAAGAAAGTCTATAAGAAAGAATGAGATTGGAAGATGAAAACATTAAGAAAAATAGCCAGAAATCAGAATGGTAAGTTAAGACAAGACTGAGGGAAAAAATTAGAAAACTGATGGAAAATGCAAATAAAGTTGTTACGAAACAACTGTACAGTTTCTACTTTTGGTATCCAAACATTAATAAAGCTCCATTCACATGAAACAAAACCTTTATCCTGAAGGCCTTATTAATAAGAAGTCAGGGGCCTTTCAGTACATTGGATTGTGAAGGTGAACTGTTAAAATGACTACTGTATGTTTTTGGGTTATTTTTTTCATTTCACATATTATGTGGTTTAGGGTCTTGTCTGCCTGTTACAAACACTGGAATTATCTATAAAACTGCTGCTTATTTAACAGTGCCATCCTCCATATTATTTATGGGCACTACATTTTGCCTCACAATGTCACATTACAGACATTAAAATAACAGGTCTATGGGAAATTTCTTTAAGTTCCCAAAATGTCTCCTGCAGGTCACTCATGGTATGAAATCTATTCATTTGAACCAGAGGCAAAGGTATATCTGTGCACCCTTTAAATTTTTTTGCTTTCTGTAGAATTCATAGAAATGAATAGGTGCTCTAAAACTGGAGAAGTTTTGGTGCTCAATCAATTTTTTTTAAATACACATGGAATATGAACTATTTTTTTTCTCAAATATGATCACATTGATTGGATAAATCCTAAAAAGAAAAGTTTAGGTATTCTTATTTGGCTGTGTGTGAGTTTATTTAGATAATAAAGCGGGGATTAATTTTGGAGGAAGGGTGTAACTGGTACAGATACAATTGTAGGAAGTCAATACAGATTAAGAATTACATTTACTGAGATGCTGAATACTTAATTTTGCTCCAAGCTTTATCAAACAGAAGGGAAAAATAGAAGACACCACAGGTTTTATTCTCCTTCCATTCTCACTGGCAGCTACTTGGAGATAAGCAGTCCTGTTTCTGAAGGCGTCTTCCCAAGAGGCACTTGGCAGACAATGCAGTGCCTGCTGACTGCCTCCGTGCAGCAGGAATTGCTGCTTCCAGCCAGCTGACTTCTGCACCAACTGAGATGTCAGACAGACAGTATGACAAAATCGGCTCAGCAACACCCTGACAGTCACCAGCAAATCCAACTACACTGGAATGAAACAGCATTTTGGCAACTGGCTCTGCCTCCCCCTGCTCCCACTGTCACAGAACGCCTGCTTGTTCCGCAACCACTTTGGCTTCCAGTGCTGGTGATTCTTCTCAGTTGAGGTTTAGGCTATCACACCAAACTCTGAGACAGAGAGGCTCCAGTGCAGTGCAAGCACAGGCTCTCCTTGCCAGCTCTGCTGCAGAGGCAGTAGCCATTAGCCTTAGAAGACAGCTCCTAATGCCCTAAAACAGCTTTCCAAGACAGTAGAGCTATCAAGGCAATGTAAAGCACATCAGTATTAGACTAAACAGAAATCCTTTTTTTGTACTTTTCCATAGAGAGCTAACTCAGAGCTTCAACATGCAAAATTTTACTCAATGGAAACTGCTGATGTATAATACTTAAGGAATTCCATATTACATTTAAAGGGTTCTTTTTTAACATACTATTTAGATACAAGTTAATTTATCAAACCCCTAGGGGGAAAAAAGTATACAATTGTCAACATGGAATATACACCTAAAACCTGTGGCTTCATTACATTTATCAAAAGGGTAGAGAATAACAACATTATTAGTACTGCTTGGTTTTATACAATATTGTTCATGTAATAAATTCAAAGTATTCTTGTGCAGAAACAGATCAGACATTTTTTTCAAACTAAATTAAGAAATCAGTGTTTCATAGGGTACCAAGGTGTTGATTGAGGTCAAGGTTTCCACAGAGAGAAGGAGCAGCAGATATGGACAGAGAACTTGGCAAAATGTCACCAAACCATGAACTTGTGTTGAAGAAAAACTTCAGAAGAACCGCAAGAAGGAAAAAAAAGGAATTACAGATCTTTTAAAAGTAAATATGGATTATATTCTTATTAAAAATAATCTGCTCTCCATATAAGAACAAAAAAGTAAGAGGCAGAAACAGGTGGAAAAACAAAATCTAACAAAAATAAGTTTTAAGATTTTAAACACCTCTTTAAAGGAGGGTTGACAACAAAGTTTAATGTCAGCTTCACAGGAAAACATTATTTATACGAGGTACAGTAAAGAAAAGACAAAAGGATGGAACGATGTAAGCACCAGAGGTGTTTGTGTACCATGAAGCTGGCTGAAGCACAATATGAAAGCTCATAAATAGGGGACAGAGGACAGAGAAACATAAAGTAAGGGAATTTGAAAGTATTGTGCATTTTTCTAATGTCTCTATCAATAAAGCAGGAAATGTTCAGATGAAAATGCAGAAAAAGATTGGCAAAAAAGGAAAAGTACTGAAAAGATTGGACAATGTTTGGTGCAGGCAAATTAGAAGTATAAAGCTAATTTTCTTGCAGTGTGCACAGGAATCTGGTAGCATTATCAAGATGAGTGAATAAATAATAATTTGGCTGTTAAAGCCTGTACATCCTTCAGAAAACAACAGGGAGCCAGCACATTTCTCTCGCTGAGAACTGGGGAGCTCCTGCCAAAGCGTGTGCTCAAAGCAGTGACTGAGGCAGTGAAGCCATGTGTGTGGGAACTGGGAGCAATGGGAAACACAGAGCTCACTGCACCCTCTGCCTCTGCTCAGCAGCTCCCAGGATTCCTCATGCTGCTGTGACAGCTCGGGCTCATCTCTTCAAGTGTTTACTGTCAGCTACCATCTTGGCACACTGACAACATTATCGCCTAGGAAATGAGTAAAAACCAGATTATTTTGTGGGATACAATCATTCTTTTCAATCTAATCTCAAGGGGTTGCTATAAGCAACAGTTGCAGAGGACTTCTTTAAAAAACGAAGCTTTAAAACACTTATTGTATGATAACAATACTGGAATGTCACAATCTCCCTGCAAGTTAAATTTAGTTAAAAGCAGAGAGGACTGAAGTCTTTCATAGAGCAGCTTTAAAATGAAAACGTGACACACAACCTGATTTAATGTTAGAAATGTCTGTGGATGTGATAATAGGATTATATGTACCAACTTCTTGTTCCTGACAAAATTATAACAGCCAAAAAAAAAAAAAAAAGGCTTAGGCCTCTTCAGTGCTAGTGCAAGTTAAAACATGGTGCAACATGTACAGACAATTAAATAATGCAAGAGATTATTAGGTTGCAAAAGGCAAATGAAAGAAAACTAAAATTCTGTTAATAAAAACCTGATGTTTCACCGTCATTTGGAATATTGTATTCAACTCTGGTCACTGAAGATAAAAAACAAGTTACAAAACAAGTAATTCAGAGAAATGAGACTAATTAAGACATGGAAGGTACTGGCATCCAAAAAGATTGAATGAAGTTGGAACATTAGTTTATAGAAGACACGAATGTAGATGGCATGCAAAACAGAAGATGACAGGGCAAATTATGTATCTGACTGCATTTTCCTTCCCTCTACAAAGAAACATTATAAAACTTAAAAAAAACTATATTTTAAACTGGAGGAGTTTGAGCACAACTTCACCAAATTTATTCTCTTAACATGAAGATGTTAACATAGTAGGATTTAAAGCAGATTGGATACTTAAAAGAAAACCCATTTTTTCTCTGAAAGTTTTGCAAATTTTCAACTTTCAGGGCAACCCAAACGCATGTTGGGAGCAAAGAAAATATTTGTGCTACTGGTATTTTATTTCTGATTTTATTTTATTTCTGTTTACAAAATATACTTTAGGCATAACTGATGTGGGCCATTGGCCAGGGTGAAATGCTGGTTTGATGCAGTCTCAGACTACCCTCATCTCTTTATTGGTAAAACCACTCGTTTTCTAACCTTTTCTTCCTCTCTTTCTTTTTTATGCTATGAAGCTAAATTCATCTCCCATCCACGAGAATCATAAGACAACCATCACTAATTGTTTTCTTCCCACTAAAGAAATGAATATAGCATAAAGCTTTCTCCATATAACCAGCAAAATGTATTTGTCAAAATTTTAACTCCTCTTCAACATACTAACAGGAAGCAGAAATGATCCTGTGATTCTCAGCAAATACATGATCCTTTACTGTAATTCTTCCACTCAGTTTTTCCCTCAATTTCAGAGCATTTCCTTCCTTCCTTCCTTTCCTTCCTTTCCTTCCTTTCCTTCCTTCCTCCAATATTTTTCCTTTCCTCTATGCACATTGATGCACTTATGCAAGTAAAAGCGTTGTATACAGCTATTACATAAAAAAACCAACAACAACAACCACCACAAAAAAAAAAAAAAAAAAAAAAAAAAAAAAAAAAAAAAAAAAGCTAAAAAAACCCAGTTCTGTGTAGCCTTCCTGGCCACTGTGAATGGATTTTATGAGAGTATTTGCAAGCAGAGGGGTTTTTCTGAGAGTGGTGAAAGTTGGAAGTGCTTGTATTATACATCTGAATGACTGTATTTGATCATGTCGGGTCAGCCAGGTCAGTATTAACAACAGTAATAATGAACTGACAGATGTGGCTATTATTCACACCCTAAGAAGAAACCAAAGTAGTTCCAACTCTCTAATGTTCAAAACCACAGGTCAGGTATCAACAAGCCAATTAAAATTTCATTGTGGAGCCCTAGTTTTAAACATTTAAGATCATCTTGTATCATCAAAATACTCAAAAGCTTTTTTTTCTGAATATTTTCTCTAACTCATTTACTTCTAGTCAGACCTCACTTACCAGGCTGTCATCACAGCTACTTTCCCACTATTTCCCTGAAGGGAACTCCCAGCTTCCCTTCCAAAATACTGCCCCTGCTGATCCCAGAAAAGGTGTTTATGTTGTTGTGCCTCTGCCATCTTGTCAGCAAGCTCACCTTTTGCTTTTGCTGCTCACCTGCACAGGTGACAATGCAGTAATAACTTACCTGCTGTGCCCCCACAAGCTCTCAGCCACGTTGCTTTTGGAGACTCTGGGCCCCTCAGCACCTTTGCCATGACTTTGCTCTGGACATGGCAGTACTTTTTGTATAGGACATGTCATGGGACACTACCAGTGTTCATGCTCTTCCTTACAAAGGTAGGGTATTAACACAATGACTACATTTTACTCTTGCCTTCTCAGATTACTCTCTAAGGATACTGTTTTAAGCAGAACACTTATTACAGGTGTTGTGGATTGCTGATCTTTCATGCAAAGATACTCCTCTCTAGTAGGAAGTCTGATGAATAAAGTGACTGAAGGTGAGTGGCACAGTTTAAGCCCAGCTGGTGACTAAGCCTCACAAAGCTGCCCACTCACCCCAGCCACAACAGAATGGGGGAGAGAATCAGAAGGTTAAAACTGCAAAAACTCATGGGCTAAGACAAATACAGTTTAACAGGTAAAGCAAAAGCTGCATGTGAAAAAAGCAAAGCACAGGGTTCATTCACCACTTCCCAAGGGCAGAGAGGTGTTCAGCCATCTCCAGGAGAGCAGGGCTCTGTCACCTGTAACAGGGACTTGGGAAGACAAATATCATCACTCTGAACCTCTCTCCATTCTTGTTCTTCCCCCAGTTTATATGCTGAGCATGATGCCACATGGTATAGGATATCCCTTGGCTCAGCTGGGTTCCCTCCCAACTCATCATGCTTTCCAGCCTCCTCTGCTGGAGCTGGGTGAGGAGTAGAAAAGGCCTTGGTTCTGTGTAAGCATTGCTCAGCAGCACCGAAAAGATCTGTTTTATCAACACTATTTTCAAATGCTAAACATGGCCTCATACCAGCTACTATGAAGAAAACTGATCATATCTCAGCCAAAACCAGCACAGAAAGCAACCCTGAAGGCAACAGGCTTTAGAGTCTGCCCAGAAAAGCCATTCACTTGTAGAAGAGCAAGGATTCCCAAACTCTTTTTAAACCAACTCAGAATGCAGTTTACTCATGAAATATGAGTAGCACATGCAAAAATATCTCATAAGATAGCATAAAAGTCTTAAATGCTTTCATACAACTGCATATTCATTTTTATATTTGAGGTTGAAGGTATTATATATCAAAACTCCTACCCTATATAATACATAAACGTATACAAATAACAAAAACTAATGCATAGGAAAAAAATGTTTTCTGTAAGTTAATAGAAAAGAAGTCAGATTACACACATTTCAGTGATGGTTTCTGGAAGGTTTGTTGGGATCTCAGTAAGGCCTTTCCCACGACAGTCCACGATGTTGTTGCTACAGGTGCATGCAGTAGGGCAGTGCAAGACACTGCAGGATGGAGCCATAAAGGACTGATGACCTGCAAAGGAAAGCACATTTTACACTTGCTTGAAAAATTTAAGGCAGAATTTCTAAAATAAACATTGTAGCCTACCAGTACTTTCAAACTGCATTTATTTGAACACACATTTAATACTAACATGTTGATACAACCCAGAGACGTGAAAGACAAATGCTCAACTACTGTGACAGCATTACATAATTTTTCAACTTTTTTAGCAACGGCCATTCAAAATCATCTCATTTAAGAAGACTGTGATCCATTTTTCAGATATATTTTACTTGTTGTATGCTATTGAAAACTAATTAATGATTTATTTAGTTTTCAGAATGTTGCATAGTATTAAAAAAATGCATGTCAAGAGAAATGAACAAACTTTGCTTTGAGCACTGAATGTGACCTGTCAGTTTTGTTCTATTCTGCAAATATTTATTTGAATCTGATCCTTCAGTTATGTATTGCTTATAGACAATTTTGGTGTTTTCATTCATTTAATGACATTTTCATTCACTCACACAAAAATACATAAAAAATTTTGACTTCATATCTCTCACTCTGTTTTAGCTCAGCAGACTTCCTCCCTTAATCTGCCATTCTTGCTAACTCAGGTGGCTGGTATACTGATTTCTTAGTGTTGTATGTTAAAGTCAAAAATTTTAGTTGCATTTAAACTCAGTCATCTCATATTTGGGTATGCTTTAGAAATTAAAAACCTTATTATATTTCCCTGCAAATAGATAGACTGCACATTTTGTAACACATTAATGGACTCATTCTTCAATCAGTTAAATCATACAGAATAGTTGTTTCATAATGATACAGAAAGACGTGAAGGGATGAGAAAGGCACAACACCCTTTTCTTTCTTTTTTCATTAGGTTATAAAAAGCTAGAGACTGTTTTAATATTCTCAAGGAAAAAAAAAACCCAACTTCTTGACTATGAAACTGCAATTTACTTAAGAGCTATCTCACAATATTTAATGTCATATATTAATATGGGAAGGGTACACTGATAATGTAAGTTGCAGCCAGTGCTGCTCCCACTTAAAACTTCATATAACAACTGTCCAAGTTCTAAATTGCTGAAAAGATATTGAGGCCAGGTTGGATGGGTCTTTGAGCAATCTCATCTGGTGGAAGGTGTTCCTGACCATGGCAGGGGAATTGAAAGATGATCTTTAAGGTTAAGCATTCTATAATTCTCTGAGACAGAATTTTACAATATAATAATTTGACTTCAGATTTATGTTTGCGTTACAAAAGTGCAAATAATAACCAAATCTAATAATATACACTATTCCTTTTTTGCTACCAGGAAGGAAATGTTTAACCTACCTTTATTGAACAAAAATACAGCAATTCAGGGAGAAAACAAGGTTATTCCCCTTGCTAATAATCAGCATTATAATGATCAAGTTATAAAATTATTCTTGACATCCAGGCTCTGCAGCCATAACATTTACATTTAAGATATAATATGAAATTATCTTGTTAGGAGCCTTTTAAAATGCACATAAAGGCAGAATTAGTGACAAGAATACTGTTAGCATTCGCCGTGCGAAGATGGCAGTGCCTTACACTTCGATGTCAGAGGCTATTTAATAAGAACATTGTGCCCTCCATAAAACTCTTTTAGAAACATAGATCTGTGAAAATTTTGGCATATTTGGCAATAGGCTTCTGGGGGTTTGCAGAAAATCAACCAGTAGGAGAAACCCTGCTGAACCACTGAAAAGGCAGCAATATTTTGCAGCTGATTTTTAATGTTCTTGGCAAAACTTGAGAACAGTAGAAAAAATTTACAGAAAATTTTCAACCTGAGTGTAAAAATATTTAAATAAGAAAGAGAAACTTGCCTTCTTCCTCATCTAGAAGATACAAATAAAGGAAAAAAATTGAATAGAGAAAATGTGATTAGTAATGAACTGTTAGTCATTTCATTATTTCACATAAAAAATAATCTTATGCATTAAAGGATAACAGTAAAATTCAGAAAGTTACTTAGAGATACAAATTAATATCTAAAAGTCATAAAATAACAACAAGTATATACCTGTAAATTTTTTAAAAAAATCCTTATTACTAACAGGTTTATGTTGTCAATTAGCACACCTTTTATTTAATTTCCGGTATCTCTCCCCCATGATTATACTTTTAGAAGGCTATAAAATCTATGTGAATGCAATATTTGCACAAAGTTCGCAAGGACACGAGCACCCCCACAAACACCAATAAAAACAACCATGCTTTTCTTAATAAGCATTCAGGCTGGGATTATGCAGGAGCCGGCATGCAGCCCTGGGCTGTCAGTCAGCAGGTGTGGCTGAAGGCAGGAGCGGCCGGGCCAGCCTGTTTCTCTTACCGCTGCAGACAAACTCGCGCTTCTGGACCTCGGCCACGTTGTGCCCGCGGAGGTGGGACGGGCCCATGCACTGCGTGTAGAGCCCCACGCGCGGCCGCTGCCGCAGCCAGTCCGACAGCCAGGCCAGGTGGCAGTCGCAGTACAGGTTGTTGGAGTGGAGGCGGCTGCACGGAACCAGACACGGCAACACCGTCCCGTTAGGAAGAACGAAAGGAAAGCCGCCAGCTTGCCCAGCCCTCCCTTCAGCAAGCTACTGTGCCCATCGATTAATTTTTATTAATTAACTTTTTGCATCTTTCATTGAAAGTCTGGGAGTTACAAGTTAATAAATAAAACTATACAAGCAGCAAAATCACTTTTTTATTTGCAGTCTAATTAACTGGAAGAAAAAAGAAGGCTTCCTAATAATTTAACTTTTCTGTAGTTTCCTGTTCCTTGTCTAAAAGAAAGAAGTAAATATACAAAAGCTCGAAAGGTGACATTGGACTTTTTAGTCCAGATCTCCATAAACAGTGAGGAAGACAAAAGTATCTCAAGAACATTGCCCTAGAGTGGTAATACTATAATGTCTGAAAAAAGGGTTAATAAAAGATTTTGTTTCCAATTAGATGTATCTGTAAGTCTGGCCATTATTAGTCTCTATAGAAACAGCCCGAAAGATCCCTTTAGGAGGTCATACTCATTTTCTGCTGAACAAGATAGAGTAATAACTCAATATAAAGCACCTTCTTTCACATCTCTTTTCTGATTTCCTCTCTAGTTGTTTAATAGCAGAAAATGGGATTAGCTGCTTTTGGCTGCTAGGGATCTACACTTTAAGCAACCCCTGAAATTAATTAAAAGACCAAATGGAAGCAAGTGATGGAATTAAGAAAGTTGTCTGTTGGTGTGGTCTGACACAAGACCATGGCTTCTTGCCAAGTGGCAAAAAGCACTTTGCCATTGATAAAATATCAGACAAATGTATTCACTAAATTAGGTAAATTACTCTTCTCTGGCTCTTACATTTTCTTAAACTACCGCAAAGGATGTCCACAGCTATAAATCAAATCATTACTCAGAATCATCCATAACAGGGACATGCCATTTTGGTCCTTTTTAGCTGAGGTGCTCAATCCTAACTGAATAACTGGAAAGGAAGTGCAGGAAATTCAGAATGCAGACAAAGAGTCTAACTAATCCATTAGAAAATAAATCTGCAAAGCAACATGAAATGTGTAACCAACATAAACTAAAATATTAACCAACATCTTTTTGCCCCATAAATGACAAGAAACTAAAGGCAATATATTTTCCTGTACTAATTCTTGGGTGGGTCCTTTGCAAATACAGCTCACAATACAGTACACTCATTCACCACAATCTGTGGCCAGCTGTAGGCATGAAGACCATTGCAAATCAGAAGTAATGCCACTGAAATTATTATAGTTATACAAGCATATTCTGACTGCAAATGGGATGTTACAGCTATAATACAGGATTCTGTGTGTCCATTTTATTTTGTTTCTGAAACATATTTTCAGAAAATGAAAAATCAAAGAAAATGTAAATATTATTAATTTGATTAATTCTATTTTATGGTTCAAAAGAGAAACCGTATTTGAAAGTTCAAAAAAAGTACAGATTGCACATCTTCAAGACTTGGGCCTGAAAGAACAGAATGAAATTCTATTATCAAACTCTACCCGAGGTCATCAAAAGCCCATGGTCAGCACTGTTTAAGTACTCTCATATTTGTCCAAGCAAGAATAGTTGCAATTCTGTTATGAAATCAACAGAACTACTCACCTGTGTAAAGTTCTTCAGTTACAAGCCACATGTTAATCTGGGTGAATAGTCCTACTGATTTCAGATCAGTTGTGCAACTCAACATGGGTAAAAGAAACTGGACAGGTTTTTTGTAAAAATAATTCTTTAACAGTAACAGCTACTCGAGCTCTGATAGAAACATCCCATTCATTCTTAATTGCCATTTCACTGGAAAATCTGTTTAAAAGTGAGTCTCTGGACCAAACCTGGTTTTGCCAGTCAACACAATCTAGATTTATTTGTAGTCAGTATAAAAATACCAAAACATAATTCCAGTCCATATGACTTGCATACACAGACAGTCTTTTCACTATGCTTTGTTTTAGAAGCCTGAAGTGCTCCTCTGACAAAGTCATAACCTCTAAAAATGGGGACCTTATTGTAAATGCTGACACAACTTTAATTATAATAGCACTACCGGATGATGCTATAATTTTATGTTACAAAGAATGTTGGCAAGCCAGTTTAGTTTAATTAGGTCTGCTAGCAGTACAGTAATAAAAGCATAAAGATTTCCCATTTATCACATCTGACAGTCAATCAAAGAATCTCCAATGTTCCAAAATGAAATGTGACCCATTCAAAAGCTCAAAGTAAAACAAATCTTTGACTTTCAAAAAACATCAATTTACTTCTTTTTATAGCTGTAACATGTAAGAAGAATTCCCCCTGCCCTCATCTTTTTTTGGTGAGAAGGTGAAGCTTTTCTGTCACTGAACACAGCACTATGGAAATCCCATTTGGGAAGAGGCCATGAAATGGATTTAAATACTTATTCATTTCATATTCTAAAAAAGCTGATGTAAAAGGATACAACTTCTTTATCTCCTCAGCCCCACATGTAGCTTTGGGGTCACTTGTTAGGTTTACCTTTCAGAATGAGCTTCCACAGACGTGCACACAGACTTTATGCTCATCAACCTCTTGTGACATCAATATTCTTATTTTAGCATATGCTTACTTTGCCTCTATATGTATTGATAGATCCCTGACTAACTTAATAGGAATAAAAATAAAAATGATAAAAATGATAAAAATGGCAGCCAGTTTCATTGGGACTACTCACAATGTTCTGAGTTTGGGCATATGGTTGAAACTTGCCACGGATAGTCGAGTGATGTTGTTATTGTTGAGAGTGCTGCAAAGCCAAGAAGAAGCATATTAATATCTTAAGAGTTTTGTCACATTTAAGAAAGGCACAGCTAATGAAAGTCATGGTGTACTGTTTTCAGGGATGTGTATCAGGAAAAAACTCCCTGTTTTTAGTTACATTTTTCCTCCCTGTTGAATCCTCAACAAAATACCATGGTTTTACCATTAACAATCCTAAGTAAGAGGTCACAGTAGCCTAGAATTCACTCAAAAGGAACTTCCACCAATATTGATAACATCTCTGGCATTCAAGACAAACTTGTCATAGTGAGGTAAAGGGAGTCCTTGGAGAAAATGTCTTGGTTCTAGGATACTGACTTCTCTTTCCAGCTTCTGAGAGTCTGTTTTTTGATGGATGATACAAGACCTGAATGGTTTTTTCCCAAGAATTTGAGAAAATATTAACCCTGGGCTGGGCTTGGCTTTTATAGGGAATGAGTTACTATAGATGATCCAGAGCTGCATGAACAATAGGGGAGTTTCCAATATGACAGGAGTCAGGAAATGTAACACTTCAGCAAACTAGCAATTTATATTTTAGACAAAGTGTTGGGAAATTGAGATAGGAACCAGGAACAAATCTAAGCCAATTCTTGGCTACAGAGGCTGTTATACTCATTACACATAGTTTGTAAAGATTCAGAAACTTTATGCATTAACTTGTAGATAAATATTGTCTTTAGGCTGCAAATAAAATGCAAACAAGCTTTACTCCAAAAAAAGGAAGCAAGCAATAGAACTTACAGATTTGACTTAGAGATTACTCATGTAAGCAGAATGGATAATGAGCTCTTTGTAATTAGAACAGTAATAAATAATAACTCCCACTGAAAAAAAGCTTTTCTCCCTTTTGAAAAAGAAACTTATTTTCCTTTTCACTTTTTTTTTGTTAACCAAAAACTGAAATTTGTTCCTATTTTGAACAAATTATTTGTACTGTCTGATCTTGAAACACAGAAAGGTAAAATCACAGCACTCTGACCAGGATCAGGCTATATATCTCCACATTAACCAAGCAATTAATTACTGGTGCAATGTGCAGCATTTTACCTTTGTGTGCTTAATCATTCCATGTACTAAATCTTTCCTTTGCTGTGCATAAGGGATCTCCCCTGTGTGTTCTTATGGATACATAAACAGAAAGAATAATAATAATAATAAAAAAAGAACCCAAACAAGTAAACAGAGGAATTGTGTCCCTTTTCAAAACATAACAAAAACAAACCAACAAAAAATGGCCAATGTACTGGGTGCATCCATAAAAGGTGTCTTAATGAATAAATGTCAGTAAACCGTGGCAGTTTTCTTACAATGTCCAAATGGTAAATGATGGCTCCCACAGTTCTTTCTGCATAACTTACAAGATTTAAAAATAATATATTTTCAATGAAGGAAAATCAGCCAGTATTTCCATAGTTGTTAAGAGAAGGCAAATCTACAAATGTTTTAATTTCCAATTTCTGCTGTTTGATGTTTGCCTTGCTATTTTGTATATAGATAAGCTATTAATTTTTTCAGGGTAAGGAAAACTAAATATAGGAATAGATGTAAGGGATACATATGGAATGAAATTATTGTTATAGCTATTCCCCTGTAATGACAAAAATGCTTAATTTCATTACAGAGATATACTCAAAAAAAGTTGGCTCAATACTTTTACCTAAATGTTATATACTATAGCAAAGACTGTTATGATTGACTTGTTTCCATTTTGTAGACAATTTCCATTTTTTAACATCAGTGTTATATTTTCCCCATAGTCTGTTTCCCAAATACAGCAAATTTCCCTTAAAAAACAAAAAAGACAAAGGAACACTAACACAGAAATTCATCAGGAAGAATATTTAGTCTATTTTGTATCTTTAACACTAACAGCCTCTAAAATTATACAGTTATTTAACCAAATTATAAGACTTGTTACTTTGGTAAGCATTTCAAACTGTTACTAAACATGATTACAATCTATTTAAAAGCTTTACCTCAAACTTGAAGTTTGAAGTAATATCCACTTTCTCTGCTCTTTGAGCAATTGACTCTAAATGATAACAACATGCATAGTCTTATTTGCTACTCAGTGCATATACAGTATGGTCTGATCTACACAGCTTTCATTCTTTAATCCATATTGTAAAGGAAGCTTAATTAGATACAAAACCTTCAGTAGTGTTTGAAATATCTATCTCAATTTCTTAAAATGCCATAAATCTTTACATAATTTTTATCACATAACATAATTCAAGACAGCACTCAGTCATGTATTTGAACAATGCTAATAGATTATGTATATTCATTCACAAAAATTCTAACTACCTAGTTTTCAGTGGACTGTTATTTTAGAAGTTTCTTTCCTCTTTTTCCACACATTGAAATCAGTGTAAAAATTGCACCCCTGACCTCAACTGCAAGAATGACCTTTCAAGAACACTAAAATTGCAAGCATTAAAAAATGCAGAAAACATTGTATTTATTAATTTTTTAATAAACATTTAACCCTTGAAATTGTAAAGAAAGGCTCATAATAACAAAAAAAAAACCCAACAAAACCAAGCCATAGTAAGCAGATTGAGCCATCATTGGAAAAAATATTCTGTCACATACAAGGGTTCCAAACATAAAATCAGAGAACACCACATTTACTGACAGACAACTAATCATCAACTTAACAATTAGATGTAGTATTGAACCTACACTATATTTTACATGGCTTTATACCAGAGTTAACAATAAGCTTGTTATTCTATGACTGCAAAAAAAAAAAAAAATCAAATTTGGCTGCCAGTTTCATTCACTCATAAGTAAAACCAACTGGTGTTTAATAATAAAAAACTTTTACCACCAGCTACTCACATACTCTTTGGTTTCTTAGACATGCAGACACTACTGCCAGAGAAGCTTCTGTTCAGAATATTTTAAAACACCCAAATAACCCAAACACAACACAATCCATTTCCTTACCATCCTCAAGTTGTGATTTATCAGGCGTGATTCAAATTAACATGAAGAGCTCACTGATACACAAATTCTTTCCTTTTTCTTAATGAAGAAAATCTAAATAAAATTTGTCATTTTGACTGACAGAGCAAATATTTCAGGAATGTGTCCTGTGCCTCAGATTCTTTGAGAACTAAGGCACTTTGCTCATTACAGTAACTATTCTCAGATGATAATTTTGTTACCTTTAACCTCACTGATAGCCACTTGAAGTAAGTGAAAAAAAACCTATGCAAAGAAGTGTTGCAAAAATAATCTTCTGGACACAAAAAAGGTATTTTCCTTGACATACAAATGTATTTACACACATAAAACTTAAAATGTTTTAAAAAGAAGCTATTGACATGGACATGCTAAACATCTTAACATATAGCAGTAATATTTGCTATAAAGTGCCTCTTTGAAAACATCCAGATTGTCAAATAGATATAGCATATTGTTCCTTACACCGAGTCTGAGTGATCAAAAGACCAAATTGATGATGAGTATACAACAATAGCAATTCTGAAATGTTCAGTACATCAACAGTAATGGATAATGTACAAAATTAATTGGGTTCATTAATACTGCTGCTCTCCCCCTTTTTAAAATGAAATATATTCTTTTCTTACAGTTTCTGTCAATGGCTTTTTTATTATTATTATGTTTAATAGCTGTCTTGGAGAGTAAAGGAGTATCCATGCCTCTCCATATCTTCTTACCATTTTATAGCACATCACAGTGGATTATTTTAAGACATCTTTTCACTAGAGCATCCTGACACCAGGCTGCAGCTTGCAGATAAGCTGCTACATGAGCACTCCCCAGATACTGAGCTCTCACTACAAGCAAGAGATACAAGGAATACTTACAGCACTTCCAGGTCACGCAGAGCCCTGAACGCCCCATCTTCAATGCAGCTGATCTGGTTGTAATCCAGTTGCCTGTTAAACAGATTAGGAAGGCATTTGTAAGGGAGAGGCGTGCTGGCAAGGCGAGGTGGAAGGGAAGCCTCCCGGAGGGGTGGCAGAGGCCGGCCACGCGAGCGGAAAGGCTCTGGCCATCGCTGCCACCGCTCGGGCTGCCGCACGGCGCCGGCCTGCACTCTGCCACTGAAATCCCTTTTTGTTCTCAACTGGCTGCGCAGAACAGCAGCGCTGGGAAAGCTCCAGTAAATAATAACTGCACCTTATATTAAATGCCAAAGGAATGCAATTTCATTACATCAAGAAAAGCTATCCATTAAAAGCTCTCAGCGTCATCTCGTTGAAACAATTTCATTAAGGTAAAGGACGGTAAATCACTTAATGTCACACGCATCCCCTCGGTGACCTAACAGAATCCATTTATCAGAGCAGCCCAGCTGCATGTTAATTCCACCCGCCGCAGCAGGGACCAGGGACAGACACCAGTTTTAGGGGTCTCCCTGTGTGTGTGCATGCCTGGAGCAGGTGGGAGGTGTTACCCCCGGGTATGCAGGGGATTTACAGTAATTACCTCCTGGAATAAGTCTACATGTGGAAATAACAGTGTCCGAGGCATTTACAGACCTGCTTTCTTATCTCCTTTAGTTCTGCTTCAAATGAAAGTAGTGTTTCTGCTGTAACCTTCAGTATCTGGTTTTCTACAGACTTTGTGCTGTCTGCAATTATATGCAGATAGCATGTTGTAATGGAGCACTCGAATTCTAGACATAAAACTCAGCAATCCATCCCATACATTATTAATCCTTAAGTATGAAGTTATGAAAAATTTAGATTTGTTTCTCTGAAGATGATTATTACCTTTTCAATTCAAAACATTGATACAGCACATATAGCCCAATTAAAAATGTCTGCTTAAATTAACAACCATTAACAACCAAGATATAAAATCACACTTTCTCTACTGATAAAAGCTTTCCCTATAATACTGAAATGTCTTATGCATTTCAGGGCATGACTTGCAAAGCAAAGATGATAAAAAAGCTCACTTTAAAAACTTCTCCAAGCTGGTAGCTTGCCAGTGTCAAATAATATATATGAGTAAATGTGTGTGAACAATACTAAGAAAATTAACAAAATACAAATGAACTCTGCCCTTCTGTCTTCAATTATATATTAGCTAGCAGGGCTAATGACACTTCTACTAAAGCATATTCTGTGATTTTTCTGAATCTATGATAACATTTTACTTTATTAATAAAACATCAGACTCTCTGCTGAATGCAATGTACCAACTTCTATAAAGTTCTTCTAGTTTCATCTGAATTACTACTACAAGGGAATAAAATATTGTCATAATTGTAACAGTGCCTGTGTTTCTGTGTATTGAAAGCTAAATGCAAACTATCAGTTGCTGAATATGATCTTTAATCATTTTGGTGCAATGTTACAACACCAGTGCTGCAGTGTTGGAATATTTAGGTCTACTTTCTAAGGCTTCTTCAATTTTTAGTAATGAATTTCATTTAACAATTAAGCTAATAGCCTTTTTATTTTAAAATGGTAAAATATATACACAGTATAACCTCTCAAACAATTTATCAAAGCTATTTAAATTACTCCAATGGCATGAAATGTTACCCTTGACACAATACAAAAGAGAAATTGTTTCCAGACAAATTGGAAAAATCTTTTAATGCCATCAAATTTGCCTAATGCAGTCTGCAGGTTAATCTGTAAAAGGGTGAGCTGTATGTTTGCCCATATCTTATTATCCTTAGCTGTCAATGTATAAATCAGTGCTGACACAGCTTCTTCTAAATCATCCACATTATACACAAAGGAAAATCGTTTAAAGCCGAGAAAGCACTTGAGCAAATCTTGTCCTACACAAGCTGAAAGGCAGATTTCTTCCACCAGACTGGCAGCAGTTGTGGTGATCCCGAAAACTTTTGGGCTTCCTTTAATGAGTCACTGTGAACACTACCTTAGTGAAGGGTGAGTTGTTTCCATTTAAATCTTCTTACCTGAAAGATTACTTTGTTTTCTAATTAATTGATTTCAGTATGAGGAAGGGAAGTTTGCAGATGGGAGTGGAAAAATATTCCCTAGTTTTAAAAATTACTGTCTCTGAAAGATGCTATAGATTATCTTCTATCAGTTACAACCATGATATAAAAATGATTAGACACACACCATGAGGAACAATTGGTGTGATATATATATATATTTTTTTTTTTTTATTATTTTTTTTAACTATGAAAGGGACATGACTTCAAAGACTGTGTGACTGGCTTTAATAGCAATTTATGGGAAAAGTAAAGGTTAAGGGTAAGGATACCCACACTATATATATGACCCAAACAGAAAGTTAAACAATATTTCATAACCAGTGTGACATTAACTTATGATGTCCTTCTAAGAGATATACTGAAGCAATGTGATTGTGTTTTTTGATAAAATTGGTTCTCAATAGCAAGTATGTATTAAGCTATGTCTTAAGGTACAAGCAAGAATACTAGAAAATAAAAATTATATTTTCATCTAAATTTAAGTTATGTTCTATTGTTTAGAACATAACTTAAAATTAGATAAAAATATAATTGTTTTGTTTTATGACTTTCAAATCTACACATAAAAATCTCCAATACCATAATGAAACCTTTCTCACCACTAAGCTATTGAGTATACCAATAACCTTAATTCCATCGTAGAAAGCTTTTTTTTTTCCCCAAGATCTGTTCTTGTTTTCAAATTATTAGAACACTCCGAGAACCAAAGCTGACCAGGCATGGACCAGCAACTCTGGCCCATTCTCATCCTTCCCCTCTCCCCAGTTTATCATCTTTCTGCCTGCTCCATTCTCCATGTCGGGTCTTTTCTATGTGGGATCTCTCCATGCCTTTGTAAAGTTCCTGTTCCTTTCTGCCTCCAACATTCACAAAGCTTCAGCACTGCCATTCCTGTGAAGCTCAGAAGATACCAAACAACAGTTGTCACATACAAAATCATTCCACCATCCACATTACCCTGGGTATTTTCAGATATAAAATACCCAGGGTAATGCTGCAGACATGGGTGCAAAATCCACCAGACATGGATTTTACACCCATGTCTGCAGCATTACCCTGGGTATTTTCTATATGAAATAATCTAACTGAATTAATCTACTACTGTTTTAAATGTCAATGTTTATGTAAGTTTAGCAGTAGGAACTAGTAGGAATAATAAGCATTTAACTAATAATATGTTTACTTTATAATGTTTTATATTTATTGCTCTTATGCTGTAGAAACATGTTGCTAACTTAAATTTTTTTCCCTTCTGGCATATGTTGTCGACCAGATAATGATAAATAAATATCTTAAAATAAACTTTGTTATCCTACAAGAAAAAACATTTAATGGCTAACAGAAGATGCTGCATACATTTAAAAACTACTACCCTCATACAGGAAAAATCTGTCATCTGACTCTTGACAGAGAAAACCTCCTTTACTCATTCCTAGAAAGCTGAAAGTTGGAACAATTCAAACAATTGTCTGCTTTACTCTCCTGTTCTTCACAGTTTGAAGACACTTTGTGGTCCTTTGCAAGAGCTACTTTTTTGAACAGAACTGAGTTATGATTCCTATTTCTTATTTCTCAATCTCAATGTCATGACAAATCAATAATTTCATAGGAATTAGTTAAAATTATGTAAAAAAAATAATGCCAGAATTTATTTATTTTTTATCAAACTTCAAAGAACTGAGTGTTTCCCATGACTGTTAATATTTACATCCAAGTAATGCATACTTGCTGAACAAACTAGAAATTTTAGAAAGCAAAAATTATAGTTCAATTTCTCAATCCTCTGAAAATTGTCTAGCATTCTACTTGGTTAATCCCAGAATTAACTTACAGGAGGAAAATAATACCAAGTAAAGTAAAAATTAAACAAAAGAATGTCATCAAAAGGAGGATGTATACAAAATTAAAAATCTATTTGTTATGTGATCCAAAGATATTATCACATTAATAGGAAATAACTTTTAAAAAGAAAACAAAACTTTAAAAATAGTATTGAAATGCTATTTATTTTAACTATCTGTAAGAACAAGTTGTTGTTTTTTTCTGCAAAGGCTGCAGGGTCAGCAACCTGCTTGGCAACAAGAGGTTTAGGAGGCACTAGAAAAGTACATCTATTCTTTCCTTCATGGTTGCAGAGCTATCTTTTATTGTAATAAAAATCTGAAGCATATATAGAATATAGCTCACTACACCCAGTGAAAATCCTTCTTTATGTAAACTTTACATTCAGGTGGCTGAATAGACTAGCAGTCCAATTGGGATTTCCTGTAAGAACAAGCACGAGAAATATTGAATTCTAGATTATTTAAGCATATCTTAGACAAGCAATGCATTTAGAACAGCACTTGTACAGATGAATAGACAACTATATTTCCAGTTGCAGTGGAATTTTATGCATGATCTGAGAAGAAATAAGTAATGAGAACATCAGCAGGAATCTCTTTTTCAACTACTAATAATTGAAACTAAAAAGTCTAATCATTCCCAAAAATAATTAATGCAAAATTTATTTATGTCTCTAGTGGCAGCTTTAAATGTTTCACAATCAGCATAAAAGAGGCATAAGAGCAACAACAAGTAGCATCAATCAAAGTTTTGGACAAAGCTTAGTATAATGGGAAGGACTTAGACTGGACACTGGTGACTGCCTCCCTTCTCACTAATTCCTCATTTTCCCAGGCAATTTAATGTGTGAAGCCCCTACATTGCTCTGCAGCTTTATCCCTGGCATGACAGCTACAGTCTCCTCCACTTGCTGGAAAGAAATGAACACAAAGAAGAGAGTGGTCGAAACAAAGGCCAGGAGCGTGACAAGAAAAACAGGGCACAAGATCCTTTTGTGAGATATGATGAAAATGTGCCCTACCATTTTTGGTAACATTTGAGCTTGCACATATTTAGCATCACAATTCCACCATGATACTAGTGTATTACTTTCCATCCTCTGCCAAGCATCGATTACACAGAGAAAGAAAAAATTGGAATCTTATAAAATTTTGCACACTTGAAATGGAAAAGTCATAAGGCCAAAATCTACTCAAAAGGAGAGCACAGCACTATTTTTCTTTCAGTGGTGCCTTAAATCCTAATTCAACCAGCTTCAAAAACAGCCCTATTTAAGCTTGCAATCTGGGCACCTAAAGCATTTTCTTACCATCTTAAATACAAAGAAAATTCCTGAGGTTAGGAAAATTTAAAGAATCTTTCACATCCAGTGTGAGTACTATATCACCTGTGAGGGTTATGAAACATTCATTAACATGTCTATTAAAAAAATCTGTGTTTAATTTCCCATTTATATGATAATTTCTGTTTATTTTTTAGAAAGGGGATGCCACTGTCTTCTCTGAAGAATCTAATATCTTGGTGACTACTCTTCTCCCTGAAAAATTTGCAAATAAGGGGTAACTTTAGGAATTATATTTTCAGAATTTCGCCCTAATTGCTCTCAAGTCCCAGATCAATAGCTATAGTGTATAGAGTGTATTGCTCTTTAAGTCAGTCAAAAATACTTTCTTGAATAGAAATATTGAGATTTTGACACACTGTAGATAATTACGTTTTTCTACATTTGAACTGCCAAAATAATGCATACTGGATTTCTAGTCTGGAGAGCTACTACAACATAAGCTTCCCCCAATTTTTGTCACTTTTACTGAAGAACTTAATACTTTACAAACAACTGGGCTGCATTGGTGAGAGCGAAGCCAGGGACACTCTGGCATTTTTGAGATGACTTCTGAGTTTGTGAGATGGCACTTGGTGCTGGCCAGCCCAGTAGAAGACAGAGTCAAACAGGGCCACAAGAATTGGGTTGAAGCAGGTAACATTTGGGGATGGCCTGCAAGAAATGCATTTGTTTGGCTGTCAGAGAGAGGGGAAAGGGGGGATCTTATTGCTGCCTACAACGGCCTCAAGTAAGAGTACAGACAAAGCCAAACTTCTCACTTATGAGACAAAAGGCATAACAAATTAAAAACTGGGTAATTCTAATTACATGTTAATTACATTTCTGAAGCTTGAATGTTTCTCAGGGTTTGTTATTCTTTTTACCACAAGGGTGTGGCAGGTTGCCCATGTTGTCAATTCTCATAATGTCTTGCTCATTTTGCTTTTATCTTCTACAGAATCTATATGGTGATCATTAAGATGTCCAGAAAGAAAGCACCATGGATGCATTTTATGGAAACTAGACAGCTTCTTCTGAGAAACACCAAGAGGACTCTAGAGCTAACATGCTGCAGGAGGTTATAGTGGTATTATCAAACTTATAGGAAGCAGTTTCCTTCAGATTAGATGAGTAAACACCTCATTCCCTTTGCTCTGCAAAGACTGAGAAGTATACAATAAGATGCTTTCAAAAATACTCCAATTCCTGCTTCAGAAGAAAGGTATTTGGTGGAAATGAGACAATGGTGAGTCTCCATTCAGGAACGTAAAATACTTTATCAGGTCAAATTCTGTGAAATTGGTTAACCACTTTTAAAATAGCTTAATAGAGCTACTGTTCTTGATGGTTATTAATCATTCCATGTTTAAAGAAAAGGCTCAGTAATTTAAATTGAAACTGATGTAATTACAGTTGTTACACATTAATATATATATTACAATAGGCTCTAATAGAGGTTTCTTTTCTCTTTGCACCTTTACCTATCTCATAGATGAGTTTGGAAGAGATACATCTTTAACATTATGCTCAGCTACTAGGTTATTATCAGAACAAATGTCCAAAACTAGAATAAATATGGAATTCGACTTACGACAATTCTTATTAAGGATCTACAAGTATTTGGTTCCTGGACCTTAGGTTAATCTCCTTCATAGAATCATAAAATCATTTAGGTTGAAAAAGACCTCTAAGATCATGGAGTTCAACTGTAAACCTGACACTGCCAAGTCCACTGCTCAATCCTGTGTCTTAGTGCCATATCTACACATTTCTGAATACTTCCAGCTTATGGTGACACAATCTCTTCCCCCAGCCACCCATTTCAAAGCTTAAAAAAATTTTGGTGAAGATATTTTTCCTCATTTCCATTCTAAACTTCTCCGGGTGCCACTCTAGGGCATTTCCTCTTATCCTCTTGTTACTTGGGAAAGATACTGACACACACCTGGCTACAACCTCCTGACAGATGGTTCAGTTCCTGTTTGGATACTGATGCCTTCTATACCTGTCACCTATCAATTGCCTCCTTAATTTTCTTGAACAATTAAATACAACATGCAAAGTTCTTGCTATATCTGTCTTCTCTAAGTAATGACCAAGGCTAGATGGAAAGCTGGGTTTTGTCTCTCCTCACCAAAGATTCCAGGAAAGGCACAACAGACTGATTGAGTTATATAAATGCTGTGCTAGAATCCACCCAACTCACCCCATTAACTCATTGGTCATTCTGCAGAGCAATTTTAGAGGGATCATGAAATTTTCAGATTAAGGGTTTGATGGCTTTTTTTTTCCCTGGGACAACTAATGAGGAGATATCTGTAGTATTTATCCTATCACAATAGAAAAAAGCCACAGATATGATTTGAAATTTGTGGCAATGCTATGGTGTTTATGATTTTATCTTTTTAAAATTATCTCCTGAAAAGAGAAACATTTTAACGGACACATCTACTGTTTCATGCAAGTTTCAGACATAATTCGGGATCCTTAGCTTAAAAATTCACACTAAGATAAAAATAGTATCTCAGATAAAGATTAGCATCCTAATGCAGCTTTAACTGGAATTTTCTTACAATATATAAGTACACCTATATTATAAACTACTACATCATTGAAAAATATTTTCAATTATGCTGCTATTTCTACAACCAAAATTCCTTTCTGTGGTGGTCTAAATTTTCAAATACAAAAGATCATGCAGAAAAATGCATGTTTCTTGTAGCCAAACCTCTTTTTGACCATGCATAGTGGTGGGACTAGTTCTGAATGAAAACTCATAAACTGTCAATTAAATAGAGTAACAAAGCTACACTGAGGATCACAAGCACTTGCATGTTTTTGAACACAATAGAGTTGAACATAATGATTTTTCCACTGAGGTATGACAGAATTTCATTGCAGGGAAGAACTGTAGTAGGCCAAATTCTTGGGCATTCTGCTAAATCTTCAAAAAGACATTTTCCTCACCAATTTGTGTGCATTGCTTCAGGCAGCAGAATGGATTCCATCACAGGCCGACAGAAAAGTGAAGGGCTTCCTAGCCCATCCTCTCCTACTGAGGATACATCAATCACAGAGCACTCCTGTTTTCAAAGCAATACAACTAGAATATTTGTCTTTCTATTTTAGCACTGGCAACTTCAATTAATATTTTTTTTTCCAGCAGGAATAACATGAAAGCCTGCTATAACCTAATATTTCCCTATATTTATTGATGCCACATTATATAGCAGTCAGTTTTTTTCACTCTGGAAGCTCTGTAGTCTTTCTGAAACCTATTATTGTATGTCCTCTGTCTTTGCTGGTTGTTTGTAAGTGATGAGTCCTTGGCTTACAGCAGGGGTTGAAGCTTTTGAGTGCATAACCTATTGTTTCCTACTAAAGAAGTTCATCACAGTCTTCAGGTTGTTTGGCTTGTTCAACGCACTAAACTGCATTACCAGTCTGAACAGAAAGTAGAAAAGTCACTGCTTTGATTTGTCTTGAAACTCACATCCTTCCACATTTAGAAACCATAAGAATTCAAAACCTGCCCACGAACTTCAAAGTCGCTATCTCCAGGAAAGTATCTTTCTTTCAGAAAAGACAACAGAAGAAAACTGAGCAACTAAAATAGTCACACAAGTATAAAAATATATGCTAGCAAAACTAGGTAATAGCATGACTTTTCTTTCTTTTATGTAAGCAAACAAAAGACACTTTTAAAACCAAGGCAAAATGATTTTTTTCCACATGAAACCATAAAATATTTCAAATTGCCTGACATTCAAATATTTAATGCAGTTTCATAGACTAATAGTTATAATGCCATGTTATCTTCAACTTATTTCAATTTTTTACATTTCCATAAGGCAATTTGAGGATTTTTAAGATATGTTAAAGTATTTTGCACAAACAAATGATACCAGTATTATGCAGATATTCCTTAAGCAGCTATAACAGTTCTTAGAAAAAAGATATCTGATACAAAAAAAAAAGAGCACTGTATCTACAAAGCATTATTATCAGAATATATGGAAGGAAGAAAATACTTACAGATTTTTTATGTCTACTGCTCCTCGGAATGCCTTCCTTGGTATTGCTTGAATCTGATTTTCACTAAGATCACTAAGAAAAAAATATAAATGTAAAAGTGCTATATATATTTAGTTTCATGTATAACAAAAAAAAATCAGCCATTATGGTTCAGTCAATATTTCCAATGAAGCTTATTTTATTATATTAACTGATTTGATATTGAAGAAAAGAAGTAGCAATAATAGTCAGAATTGTTTATCTCTGTCACACTAGGCAGTTCCTTTAGAAAATAACAACATATATGCCAAAATTAACAAAAAAAAACAGTGGAAGTGTTTTCACTTTTCAACCATTCCAAATCCATGTTTGATAGTATATTCAGATTCATGTAAGGAAGACAGAAATCCAGCAAATAGAACAAATAGTGAGCTACTGAGAAACAACAATGAAGCTATGTAGTATCTGAGATCAATATGCTTCTGACTTTTGTTTCAGTGTCAGGCATCATATATTTTAAAAGAAGGAATTAAAATTCATTCTGCAGCAGACACCTAATATTCCTCCCCAAAATCCCTGTACAATCAGCTGTATCATGCTATCTGAAATTATCTTTTACAAAAGAAAAATATTATTAAAATGCTTATAAAATTATTGTTCAGTAGTGGTTTTTTGCTATCTGTATGAATAAACAGCACTTTTTTTTTTTTAAATCCAGACATATTTAGACATATTTTTGTCCTTCACAGGTCAATATTGGAAATAAAATCTAGAGAAATGAAGACAGTAGCAGAGGAGACAGAGAAAATAAAAAAAAAAAAAGGCAAACTAGTATGCAGAACTTTCCATTTATGCTGTGCACTTTTAGCAGTGATGCAGTGCAACTGAAGATGACCAATACATGAAAGTCTTTATTGCTGTTTCTATACAACATGCAGTTTGGAGGTTTTACCTCAGACAATAGTTTGCTCCCCTGGACCAAACACACCTATCACACGTGGTACATGAATGTTTGAAGTTTTGCAAGGGGGCCTATCTACTTTGCTGTATTAAAATTATGAAATCAGATCTTCTTTTGGAAACCTTCCAAGATGCACCTATCTATATATGAGGAACACAGTTATACGAAGAAGCTTTCTTAAACATATGAATAAAACCGTACAAACAAATCAGATGTGTACAGATGTCTCTACAGAGGGATTTTAAGTCCATTTGCAGAGCAGTTTTCTTGCACTCAACTAGATTTCATTTTGCTAAAACCAACCCAGGATCTTTACTCTAAAAGCACACCAAATGCAATCCAGATCCTAGCAGAAGTAAAGTTTCTGTACCTTGAGATTTGGAGAAATCTTTATAGGATGTTTTTCAGAGAGAATTTTTAGAAAAACATTGCAAAACTGTACACAGAAATAAGAGATATAGCTCAGAGTAAGTGGACAAGCAAGAATCATTAGACATAAGAAGTCATGCTTTTGATATATTCATTCTCTAAAATGTAGTCTAGCATGAGATCATATTTCCAGTTCTGAGAAATCACTCCTGAAGACCCCTTTCAGATTTATGAACTTGCAAAAAACAATTTGAGGACTTTATAAAACCCCGTGTTGCCCAACTTTAACAAAATTTATATCAATGTAATTATTTTGAAAATAATTCCACGTACATTGCAGCAACTTCGTTTTATCCAATTCAATGTTAATTTATGGAAAATCACTTTCTATTTACTAAATCTTTCATAGTTCATGCACCTAATTGCACTGCAATATCTTGCAAAGTATACTTAAAACTAGACCCAATTTTAGTATTATTAATTGTGTGTGAAAAAAGAGAATTTGTGAGCTGTGATTTAATTTTCAAGCCACCTAAGTAATCTTGAAATGGGATATGACTGTACTGCTCTGACAATAAATTCAGTGGCAATGAATGAAAAAGCAGCCTTCAGCATTTGTTACGGTAACATGATTTAACAGCCTACTTCCTTGGAGAAAAATTCTCTCATGAGCATAAAACGTAAATATCTATATTTACATTTCTGTCTAATTGACTAATACATTTTACCTGTATAAAAATTGTGTGTGAAGTGGCTAAGCTAGCAGTAGTGATTTGTATCATGATCAGTGATTAGTTTATCACACAGATATATGTATATATCTACGTGAGCCACTGCTGTACTCGTAAATATATACTACAGGACATAATGGGCAATGGTGCATTAAGCTTTTCATGGCATTTGATAGAGTATCATCACTCACCATTTTATATAATTAAAAAAGTGAAAGATGAGTAATACTGAGGCCAAATGTAAATTCTTTTTAAAAATCTGACAGAAAATATCAATGGTCAAAATCCTTGTTTCCGTGGGAAATTTTGGCACAAACACAAGGACTTACAAGTGACAGTTACTGTGCCAGGTTCCTCAACAGCCAATACACAGAGCCATTGTGCACAGGTATGTCTGTGTGTATGCAAATGCAAAAGACACAGACAAACTAATTGCAGGCTAGATTTACTGCTGGGTCAGCACAGTCAGCACCATTTCCCTGTAGCACAAGCTCAAGCAGACTGAAATATAGTGTTCCCTGGTAATTTTAGCTAATTTCATATGTACACTACTTGACTGAAAAGGTTCCCAACCTTGCTGAACAAGGCATTGTTTAAAGCATACATTTAAATGTGGAGAGCTAAGTAAGGTTGGCAAATGCTGTTTTCCAAAAGTAATTTTTTTACAATGCATCAGCTGGTTTGGGAAACTTGGAGCTGGTTCTGTAACAAAAGTGTAAGTTCATTTCCACACTGCTAAATTCTACTTCTCATGAAAAATAGGATTTTCCTTATAGCAGGAAAAAAATTAGTAATTATTTATTGATTGCTTCAAGTTTTTATCTGCTCAGTGTAAAAAGGTTTCCTTATAAAAACCTTGAGGGGCTTAAACAAACATTCAACTTTTTCTTCTTGCATAAATTACACCTACATTTCACAACTCAGAAGCTGCGTGTGATCTTTTTTATTGATCTTTGAACTCATTCCACTGCAATTCTTAGACTGCTCAAAAATAAAGGCCACAAGCAGCACAAGGTTCATTGTGACTTTCATAGGAAATGGGGCAAAAATCTATTTTGTAGATAAAACCAGCCAATTTTGCACACCATTACATTACATTGATTTGACTTTGCAACTTATATTCTGTAGTGAAGAAAGGTGCAAAACTCCTTTTCAGCCTGATGGTCATTGTATTGCTGCACTTATAACTATGCAGACATCATCTTCCATTTCAAAAATAGGCAGTCTTTGAATAGAGGCTCTATGATGGCAATCGATCCCCCTAAAATGGAAGAATATCTAAGAATATCTAAGAATATTTAAGCCAAGATACAACAAAACATACTACTTTTATAAGAAGAGATCTGTATGTTTTTAAAAAAAGGCATGAACCTGATTCACATTACAAAGTGTCAATCTGACCAAGATATTTTCACTGGAACAAATTATTCTCCATTAATATTACAGCCCAAGACCTTACATTAAAATGCAACATACCTTTGGAACAGCAGAATTGAATAAAAAATACAACTAGAGTGAAAAAGCCAAGGCTATGTGAGAATTTCTTCCTTTAATAGAGCACAATGATCCAGTGAGATATTTTGACAAATTCATCTTTATGCAGATTCTAGCTGTCATAGAGGCCTCTTTCACCTAAATTGTTCTTGACTCTATTGTATAATTCCTAGAGAGATAGACACCAAATTATTAAGTCTGAAGGGGAGGACCTTAGACATTGACCTTCCAAGAAAATTCCTTAGTGCAACTTTATGTCATTCAGGGGTGGGCAGAGCACCTTTGCTCCTTGTCCTCCACTGCTCCCCCTTGCTCTAGATCACCAAACCTGTGCTCAGGGCCAGGTGTAACTTCAGTCTCTCTGAATGTGAGATGTTCTCAAGGACAACTCTCAGATTTGTTTCCTCAGGTTAAAAGGTTGTACAGGGGTTAAAAGTATATTGGCCCCAAAAGCCTCCTGGGTGAGTTAGAGTGGCAGCAGCTGACAGAGACTTTTTAGAGGAGGCACGAATGAGCATTGCTGCTGCTCTAGATGCACAAACCAGCCTGGGTACAGTGGATTGTTTCAGATAAGTTTAGGATGTAAATATGTCAAGTATTCTTCTGAGTTGTAATATTCTGGCTACAGCCCCATTCTCCCAAATGCAAAAACAGAAAACCAAATCCATAAAGCAAGCAAAGCTGAATCCCACTTTAAGTGAAGATACACAGTGAAGAATGCACAAAGATTTCTGAATTTTTGCCCAACTGGAGCAATGTTTTGAAAAACTTGCATGCTATTTTTTTCTCTCTTTGAAGGTCAGGTGTGTGTTTCTAAATCAAAGACTAACTATGCTGCATTTAAAGAATTACTTTTTATAATTAACATAGTCTATCCAAGTATTCAAACTCATCAATAAAAACAGAACAACTATAGATTCTCTAAGATTTCTAATGAAGTAAATTCTGCAATTACCATACTTATGTAAAAAGTAATTTATTTTTAAACAAACTGGATAAATGCAATTTACATTCAATGGATTCTGATAAGCACATAGGCCTCAGCTTTTAAACCAATTTCCAAAGATTAAAGATTTAATTTGGATATTCTGGCAAAGCAACTTGTCTAATTTGAAATTATGGCTAAAAGAATGTATATTTCTGCATTTCACAAACCGATAAACTAAGAAAAAAGAATCAATAATAAAAACAACACCATCAAAAAAAGCCCAAACACCTCTGCCTCACCCTTCCTCCACCAACAGCTTCATTTTGTGCATGAATACAAGAATACATTGGTAATGATAATGTATTTAGCTTGTGGAAATAGCAAGAAGACCTTGCCAAAAACCTTGATACTACTGAATCCTTCTTAAGAAAAGGACGGAAATGGTACAGTTATATTTATCATATTTACTGGTTAGTGGATAGAGAAAAAAACCTCACTGCTTAGAGTCCTGTGAACATTTGACATTCATACTAATAGAAGATACTAACCTGTTCTCAGAAAAAAACCCAAATGTGAAGATTTGTATACAATATTGCTTTCTTATCTGAAGATAAAGCCCTGAGACAACCTGAAATTAATGATCCTGATGGAATGTTTCAGCTCTTAAAAAATGCAAACAGTACTGCATTGCAGTTATTTTATTACTCACCATGTATGGCTCTCAGCTGAATATCCTATATACCCTTAAAAAGGAGTACTCAATTTTTAATTATATAAATTGAAACATCACATAAAATATCTATATCATAAACCGTTAAGGCTGTATCACAGTTTTGTTGTGTGGCTAAATCATTGTTCATTCTGAAACACTAAATCTTTTGAAGATGGCAAACCTGCTTGTAAATTTAATTACTTGTAATTTTATTTTCCTCAATGGTTTAACCTCCCTCTGTGTCTGACCACAGATATCATAAATCTATCCTGCCATTCTGTACTTTGCAAAGTACTGAGTACTGGGAATGAGTAATGTGTCCTGATTTTTAAAGGAAAAGCCAGAAATACTCAGCCCTATTAAGTACGGAATGCTTACCCGTTTATTTATGCTAGTTTATGAAAACATCTCAGAAAGTGGCTATTTCATCACTGGCATCCTGATAATTATTTATGTATTCATGACATGAATGAAGTAAGCCTTGCTAAATACTTCTCTCTTACTGGAAAACAACACTTTTAACATTAGGTAACTATATTTTGCATTAAATCCTCCATGCCTCTATAAGGTGGCAAAATCTCATAGATAATGAGACTACTGGGCACTCAAAGAAATAAAAAGAATGAGAATTATTTAAATTATTGGACTGAAAATCAAATATATGAATTTGGACAGGGGATTTCACTTGGAATAAAAAGATGGTGAAAAAAACAACATATTTTTGAATAGGATAGTTCAGTTGAAAGGGGACCTACAATTATCACCTAGGTCAATCAGATTATTTTGATGGAACAAGTAACAACTTCTTTGTAGGAAAATTAGTATACATTGATACATTAAGAATCAATTAGACATTTATCCTAAAATAGTAAAACTAACCAAACAATTAATTTATGAATATCAAATGGTCCTGTCCATTTCAGCTGTTTTAATTATGATTGGCTATTTCTTCAGTACTGTTCAGTACTCCTACAATATTTCTGTATTTGAGTACACATTAACAAATACAGGTGGCAGGGAGAGGACATGCCCTACCTATTCACTAGGAAGCTCCTTGCAGAAAGCCTGTGAAACACACTCTGGCATAGGCTACTGGCTGGACCCTGGACTTCAGTAAGACATCTGTGAGGTCCTGCGTGGCCTGAGACACTTCTCGAGTCACAATCACATTAATGAGGCAGATCATCTAAAACCTCAAAGCTATTCCAGATCCAGAACCAAGAGTTATTATTTACTCCCCTGGCTTTGATCTTAGGGAAAACAAAGAGCTCTGCCTCACTGGGAGGCACTGAAAGCACCAGTAGCAAAATCTGAGATATGGAAGGTGTGAACATGCTGCAACATGACAGCGTAAGACAAGGGAGCCACAGCCCCAAGTTTCAAGTGTGTCTTGAAATGTTTCCAGAGGAGTATGGCAAAAGGTTATTTCACTTTATCATGAACACTGGCAGCCGCCTCTGTTTGCAAAGCTGCCATAGCCATGGGCTTTCCAATGCAAAGAGGAGAGAATGAAATGCCAAAGTAGATTTTTTTATGTTTCAGTGGATCTCTGACTTGGATTTAATTTCTAAAATGCCAGTTTTCTACTTTCAAAATTTGAATAAATACATTTTTCTACTCTGTATTAGGTGTCTTGGGTTAACATGGAAAAGTTCTGATCAGATGGGTTTTTTTCCTGCTCATAAAACTTCATTTATCACTATATAACCAAACTGCAAAGTTCCAGCATGACTAGGAATTTAATCTAAGACCTTTTCTGAATGCTACAGAGGCATGCTTTGACAACAACAAGTTTTATTGTATTAGGATAAAGCCTGTAAGTGTGAAAGTTATTTTCAAAACTATATAATGAAAATCAAAGCAAAGCACAAAATCATCAACAATACAGATGCTACTGAACATTGTGGTGTTAATGCAGGGGGAGCATCCTGGAGAGACAGCTCCTTTAAATCAGTAGCTCAGGTGAACTGGAGCTACTGAAGCCTATCAGAAATTCCTATCATGGCAGCAATATATCATATTGTAACACAAGCTTACTAAATAAACACAAATGATTAATTATAACAGAACATTTTTTATCCCATGTTCAGCAAATACATTAATATATGCAGACAACTAAGTACCTTTCCCATCAGTCAAGTGAGGCTTAGCCAGTTAATTGTTAGAGTACTGACATATGCTCGGCTTTAACTTGTTATACAGTTACTGTATACCAAGTTACTGTATGGCATCACTTATTCATGAAGATAATCTTATACCCAAATGGCTTGTCATGTCCTTTTAGTAGGCATAGCTTTCTGGCAGATCTACAGATCAATTATGATGCAACAGGAAAACGTTTAAAAACATATAATTAAAAAGTCAGTCAAAACTCTTGCTCTGAGAAAGTAAAACAAACAAAGAAACAAAAGCAAACAATCAAAACCTGCTGTACTGTTATTCTTTGACTGTGAAATAAATTAGTTAGCTTCCTATTAATTTCAATGGTTTTGTTCTTCTGTTCATTAGTAAAACAATCATTGCAGCTATTTCTCTTCATATTGAAGATACAAAAGGTGTCCAATAATACCAGCAGTAGCTAATAGGTCTCTATGGCACATATATATCCCCTTATGAAGATAAAACCTATAAATTATAATTTCAAACATTAGTTCTGTAAATCATTATTGCTGCTGCTTCCCATAGGAGGATTAAAATTTCATGTATGAGAAAGCTACTATTAACCTCCTTTTACAGATGGGGAAACCAAGGCAGTACGTATCAGCAGTAGCACGGATCAGTACCATGCTGAGGAGCACAAAACTGATGAGAAAGATTTAGATGACAGAATTTCAGGTTCTCTTTGCATCACTAATTTCCATTTGCTCTGTTGACTCCCTAGAGATTCAGATGCTGCACACGGTAGGCACATAACCTATTCTCACGCTAAAGCAGGATCACTCCCTGGGCCGTGGTGTGCTACATTGCCCAAGTGAATATTTCACATTTCACAACACAGGGCAATCATCACTGCAACACGGACTGAATGATTAGAGTCACTGCAATTCCCATGGTAAGGAATGCTTTTTTTTCCCCTAAGAATATTCAGACTGAATTTCCCTGCCCACTTTCATGTCTCATTTTTCAATGATAGCACTTTTGATTATAACATTCATGCTTCTTTCATTCTTAATGCTTGAGGTTTTTTAAATGTCATCCATTTATAAATCTGTTATGGAATCAAAACGTACTTCTTATTATAGCTTTTGGCATACTATTATCTGTATTATTTCAGCAGTACATCTTTTAATCCACTTTATCTATTTATTTATTAAAGAAGAGAGATCATTTATGTATAACAGAACATAGACAGCAAAAGAGAAAAGGTAACGTTCTACACAATAGTAGAACTGGCAGCAATCTCCAGAGTTTATCAGCACTTTCAACCTTAAGATTTAGTTTAAGTCATCCACAATTTAAATTCTGATACTTAGTGCTAATCTCCTTTCTTTGTTTGAGAAACAGCCTGACTCTTTATATCCATGCAATATAATACACAACGTATTTATAATTTCTAGTATTAGCAATCAATGATTCCTAAATTTAAATAGCATAGAGTACAAGTACTAGACCGTTTACTTTTTAATAGGAATACATTTCGGGTTTGGACTAAGCCAAAACCTCCCATCTCTGTCTTGGCAGATAAGTTAACCCACGGGCTGCAAAATCAATTCCACTCTACAATGTGTCCAAAAGTGTACTTCAATCAATTTGTATGTTCTGATACTACCGAAAATAATTGCTTAAGGAGATTTGCCATTTATTCTTTATTTTTCTAGAGCGGCCTAGCAGGGAAAATGCTAATTGTGCAATAAAATAGGAGTATTAGGACCACACATGTATTTTATTGGAGCCTTAGAAATTATTTTTGAAAAGGAAAGCATTCTTTAATAGTCTGTTCCACTAAATTAATACATAATTCTCTTTTGTTTAGACTACAAAAACCCCAAAACAAAACAGGAAAGAAATTACATGTTGTAGCTCCTAAAGAGGAAAGGACCACCCACAGTTTCAGAGAGAATTGCAATACTACTTCAAATTTGGCTTCGGCATAATCCTTTTCATAAAAAAACTTGAAGCTCTTAAGAAGCCCTCACCTCCCAAAGAAAAAAGCTGACAAATCTTTATCCTCCATACAGTCTCAAATTGGCCAAGCTGCAGGAAGGCACTGAGTGACATTTTACTGACTTATCATGCACCCCTAATAGCACTGTGACTCCCTACCAGGGCCCAAGGCAGCAGCAGAGCTGTGCTGTGGGAAGGTGTTGCTGACCTACAGCCCTACTTGGGAGTTTGCAGAGTGGAAAATGACTTTTACCCATGTGGATGCACATCCACGTGCTGAGGCTGCACCTCAGGCGCTGCGTCTTGCTGTGCTCTGGGTTCTGCACCACAAAAAAGACATTGAGGGGCTGGAGAGCATCCAAAGGGCAATTGGAGGTGCTGAAGGGTCTGGGGCACAAGCCTGTTGAGGAGCAGCTGAGGGAGCTGAGGGTACTTAGTCCGGTGAAAAAGAGGCTCAGGGAAAACCTTATTGCTCTACATGACTGTGTCAAAGGGGGTTGTGAACAGGTGGGGATCAGTCTCTTCTCCTGCATAATAAGTGACAGGACAAGAGGAAATGGTCTCAAACTCTGCCATGGGAGGTTTAGGTTAGATACGGGTTTCATTCATGGATTTTCCTCTCCTTTTCCTTTAACCAGGCTGGAATTGAAGGAAAAGTAAAAAATAACAAATCTTTATGTGTCATTTTTTCATAACAAATCTTTATGTGTAATTTTTTTCATACAAGGCCACAAAAGATTGTTTCTATATAGGCAAAGGGTAAAGATTCTGCTATGTTCATTTTACTAGTCTCTGATAGGTGATTCGGTGATTAATCTTTAATCAACTATTACACTTGACAGACTTGAAAATGTTAAGAGCTTTGAAAGAATAAAACAAGATTCTGCTGGGTAACTTTCACTTCTTCTGGTACATTAGACACTCAGCATATGCATGGCTGAAACATCCATTTGGCTTGGCTGGGGATCTGCTCACATTAAGAATAGATGAGATGGCATATTTAATTTTCCAAAAGACCTCTTCAACAGTATCTAAAAAATCTATCACTACTTTTCCCTGTAACAAAACTTCTTTTTTAGAACAAGTTTGCAGCTGTCAACATGTCTTTAATATTTAATATTGTTTCACCTGCTTTGGAATTGAAACTCAAGCACTTTCAGGAACTGATTGAAAGGTTGTCTGGTACATCGTCTAGTTTCACTACACAGCCTACAACCCTGTATGTTCTCTTCTGAAATATCACTCAGAAAGCTGTGGCAATTCCTGTTTCTTCAAAACAGAGCAGAGCAGACTCCTGATCCAATCCCATTATGAAGAGCTGCAATTCCAATACAGACAAGTAATAATTACATCCCTGGACACAGACATTTTTCATGAAGTATAGCTCCAGACTTTTACTCTGATAATAACCTGAGTGGTTCAAGTGTTTCTTAGCAGTAAAACTAACCTTGAACAATTTGTCAAGGGACAGGGGAAAATTTGGAGAGTAAACAAAAAAGATCTTGTGGACCATTAATGTTGAATAGCACTGTGCTCACTCTTCCTGCATTTGAGTTGAATGATACAATTTGGGGATTGCCTCTCAAGATGGCCTGATTGCTTGATAAGACAGATTTATTGTACAGCCTTAGCTTTATATGATATGTGTAGGTGCATAATATATATGAAGCACTGATACTTCAAGCTTTAAGGCTGTTGCCTGTCAGTGCCAAAAACTATGCTAAAACAGTGGAAGAAACCCAAGCAAATTATTAAAAGATTATCACAGATGATTAAAAAAAACTGACAACAGCTAAGCTGCAATCATTGCTACTTATCAAGATGACAAATTTTATATGGTCATTCATAAAGACCATATAAAGACCAATTTCTGGTCTTCATCCATCTGCTTATACCCATGTGTCATTTCTTAGACTGTAATATCTTTCACAGAAACTTTTTTGTTTTACTGGGTGCTGGTTTGTTGGTATTTTTCTTATTCTGTGTAACAAAACATAGTGACCAGCACCGCTGTGCTTCTGGACCAAAGAACCAGGACTTCAAGGTTTTCTATGAGAAAACTATAAATGAAAGGACAAGGAACAGATGTTCGTGTTATCCTCCTCTTCACTGACAATGAACTATAAAACAGTATAACAAGCTCAATTATTTGAGTAATGGAATGACTGCATTTCTTTGTTTATTCTATTTCTTGTGTGCTACATATGTGCTGGTTAATACAAGTCAATTAAAGCTCTTAGGAGAAAAAAGAAATTGTCGAGAAACTTCAGGGCAGTTACTGATACATACATTCAGGAAATCTGGAAATAAAGCTTCCCATTGACCAGGATTAAATTATTCTAATACTCTAGCTGTGCATCCCAGAAGTGTCAAGCCTCAAGTTTCTTCTGTTCAAGAGCTCCAAGTTTTTCTTTCTTCTTGAGCCTTCCTTCTCTTTCTGCGACTGCTCCAGACTCTTCCCCCAAATTTCTGTGACCACAACTTTTTCCCTTTCAGTGCCATACAAAGTATCAGAATTTCAAGAGGTATTTTCATCTATTAAAAGGAGCTGAGAATGCAGCAGAGGCAGTACAACTGGTCTGTATAACAAGAAAAGTGCATCCTAGCTGGATTCAGAGGCTATTTAGAATTGAAAAAACCTCACAAAAATAGTAAAAATGTATGTAAGCAATAAAAAGAAAATACACCATTCCAGAATGAAGGAATCACAACTAATTTCTTAATCTTAAAATGAAAAACCAAGGCTAAGAAACTGAATCAGAGTGCTCCATTCCACATTTCTTCTTAATAGCCCTGTCTGTATGCTGTTGCCATAATGCCAGTATGTAAATTACATTAAAATATTCTGGGAAAAAATAATTTATGCAAAATTGAATTTAGTATTTTTTATAGAAAAGCTTAAATTTTACTACTACTTCTGCCACATTTATTCCCTTTTCCTCCTCAATTTTTCAAAAAGATTCAGCTGCTTGCACTAGAAATAATTTCCATTCAGACCTTTTTTTAAGCTTGAAGTCTACAAAGTCGATTTTCTGTTCCAGGACTGCACTTTTCCACTGACAGCATCAAAAAGTAGCTGCTCTTAATTGCACTTTAAAAACCCATCCTCCCTTTTTCAGATGTTTTTTCTCCATCTGTATGTTTTCAAGCCTTTTTTTTCCAAATTGCTAAATTCTTTCCCTTCAACCAATATCCATACTCTCCTAAGTAGCTGATGGAGCTTTGTCCCAAATAACTGACCAGAAAACTCCACTGCAAAGCCCCGGTGATTAGGGTAAAGAGGGATTGCATGGGGGTTGTGGTGGTTTTTTGCTGTTGTTTGAGGGTTTTTTCATCCAGGAGGGTGGGTGCTGTGTTTTGTATATGAGGGCACACAAGGCAGCTCGATGGGATAGATGAGGGTTGGGCAGCTGCAAACAAATGAGAGCACAGCACACTCAGGATAAGCAAGGGTGACACTGATGTCTCCATTCACAAGATACTACACACTCCTGCAGTGAGCCAATGGGTGATTTCAGAAAAGAGAGGTCCAGGTGACCACATACACACTGAGAACAGTTATGGTAATGGGAAAAGAGACTACTAAATTTACTTTAAAAAACCCCAAAACACAAACCAGCAAACAATGCATAAACCTCCCTTTTGCTTAAGGACTAATTCAGAAACATACTATAAAATGTTTAAATACTTAGATTGACTGCATTTTGTTTGAAGCATAAAAGTTTAAAAGGTATTTAATAAATAAGGCTAAATACAAGAACACGTGGCATAGTGCCTGTATCAATAATAGCCACTGAATAGATCACGATCTCAGCACTATACAGCCAGGCTTTTTGCAAAAGCGTTCAGTGTGAATTCATTCATACTTCTAGGGAATTCGGGAAGACTTCCACCAGCTCAAATCCTAGGACATGCATCTTATAACAGCAGGAGCATCTTTAACTGACTCCTTTGAGTATGAACAGATCTCCTCTTAGAATGGGACCAGCTCTGAGCTCTGAGGTGATTGAATTCAAACTATATTTACACAGATAGCTGAGAAGGTGTGAGAATTTCCTTCTTTATTGGCTCCACTGCACTTGCTATCTGTTGCCATATGGCTAATTCCTTCTCATGCTTATTCTTCTGTTTCAGTTCATATTACAGTATACTCTTTTTACAGACCTGCAGCTTCAAACATCTGTAGCAAAGGTCCCAGGAATTGATTTAGAGGCTGAAACACAAGCATATCCAATCCTGCTCCTACACAAGGCTATATATCTTTGTTGGAAGACTGACACATGGTCCCCATATGCATCAGTGATAACATAAACCTGCCAGGCACAGATGTACTTATAGCTCCAGAGAGATGCAATCTAATGATGGATAGGAATAACCCAATCATACAAACATTTGTATTTGTAAACCCTACCTAGTGCTACAGACAATATGTCTACATTTCTCTGCCACATTTCTTCAAAGACATCAAGATGTTTCTAAGGTATGACAGGCACATGATGCAACTTAATGGTATGTAAAATAGAGAGACTGCTTTCGAAGCACAACTTCATAGTTGGAATTCTCAAAATTAATTGCTCTTCTGGCAAACCCAATGAAAATTAAATTAAATTAGATACTGGAACTTTTTCATTAGAAGGCTCTGGCAAAATAAAGTTAATAGATGGAAAGCTTTCTGCAATTAAAAGTGACAGGTGCATTGCTTTCTCTAAGCTTTTAAATCACATCTGTCAAAAAGCCTACTAAAATGCATTTTTTAAGCTCCTTCCAATCTACTCAACTTTTTTGAATCAAAATACTGTGGAATTACTGAAGATATATCACTTAAATCACAGCTTTATGGCAGTAAAGAGCTAAAACTTCTATAGAGTTATACATCTAACATATTTAGGGCAGTGTATTAAATCACAAAGTAAGTCTGTCTCCTGTCCCCATTCACTTCATTTGTCAGCATGATTTCCTACTTCAATTCCTAACCACTGCACAAGAATCACACAACTTGATTTCCCTCATTTAAAACCAAGTTGATAGTAAATTCAGAATTCAGGCCAGCCACAACTTTCTTTGAATTATCTATTCCATGGGTTTAAGGTGATTTAGGAGAGAGATGGTTAAGTATTTACTCCTTTGAATAAACTTTTTCTTCAAAGTGTCCTGGAAAGTGGCAGAAAAGTCTGAGGTCAGGTTTTGCTATGCTTCTTAAAAGTGAAACTATTTTCAATGAACATGTGTTCCAACAGTGGGAGCAAAACCACTTACTGCACATCTTCCCCCCGCCCTTTAGACATACCTGAGCCAATCCTCTACCTCTCATTCCTTGCTCACAAAAACAGGGAGTGTTTAAGCCCAAAATGCAAAAATCTCAAAATTCTCAAATTATTATTCCCAGGTTTTTGGGGTGTTTTTTTGTTTGTTTTGTTTTGGGTTTTCTTTTTTGGTGGTGGGTTTTTTGTTGTTGTTGTTTTGGCTTTCATTTTGTTTGGATTGCTGGTTTTCTGTTGGGTTTTTGTTGTTTTTTCTTTTCTTTTTTTTCTGTTGGCTGGTTGGTTTGTTTATTTTTATTAAAATCAACACGCAACCCTAATTTTCATAGGTTAGGAATTAAGTTTACTTAGAGAATGCTTCTCATCCCCACTAATTCTGAAAATAAACAAAAGCTTCACTCTTCAAAGATCCTAATTATCAGCTAAATGTAAAGCTGTTAAACATTGTAAGATAGCCTGTGACAATATGAATTGTATAGGCTATGGCACATCACCTTCAAAGACACAGGATGGAAAATTACACTAACTCAGTTTAACATAGCTCTTACTAACCACAAACATACAAATAATCTCATCCCAATTCAGGAGCGCACTGAAGCATGTGCAATTTAATGCATGTGCTTAAATCCCATTAAATTCATCGCAACTACTCACAAGTTAAGTGTTAAGCATGTGACAAAATATATCTTTGAATCACAAACTACTTACAGAAAACCAGTTTAAATGAACACATTTAAATTGTAGACTTCCCTAATTTAAGCATATATTAAAAAGACAAAATTCTCCTGAGATGAGGAAGCATAACAGGAAAAAATAAGGAAATTGTTTTCTGAAATCCATCTATAAATTATCATCATGCCCCATAATGAACTATTGTGACACCAAAACTAGTATTTCGGACAACTGGACCATGCACACGTCCTTAATATAATTATCTTTTATATTTAACAAAACTCAGGGGTGAGGTGCTGCTTTTTGGGTTTTCTTTGAGGAATGGGGGCGAATCTTGCCAAATTCTCAGTTACTATTGTAAAAAAAATAATTTGGAAACTACAAAGTCTCACATGCTTCTCCCTAGAACTCCTTATGAGTTCAAGGGATTTTCTTCAGAGACAGAAATCTATTCCAGTGGCCAGGTAGATGAAAGCTTTAGGTGGAAGGTCAGTATTTCAGGAAGACCATTCAACATAATACTACACTTCCAAATTCTGTGTCAGGTCTGCATCCCTGTAGAATAACACAGGAACTGTGCTATCAAGAACAGCATTCTGAGGAGGAATCAAAAGCAGTTAACATATACACTGGAAGAGTATCTATATTACTGGAAAAGTAAACACAGATAAGGATTCATCCCTGACTTGCAACTGAGTAAGTCTGAGAGATGAACTGCAGTGCTATTGAGTGCTTCACATATGTAAACTAAAAATACACTAAAACCATCAAAGGAGCCAAGGTGTCATGAGGATATGGCTACAAACATTGGCTCCAAACAGGGAAATATTTAAATATTTTCCCTTCGTATCAGTTTTAACTAGACTGTGGGTGAGAATGAAAGGTCTGCAATCTGTGAAAACGAAAAGATCAAATTCAGCATTCAGTAGGGATACAGAATATCTAATTAAGCCCTGGATCTGAAGTATTTTTTTTCAGTTTCTCTTCCATATCTCTTTTGCCCTCTGTTAACCATCTTCACATCCATATCTATAAATAATTAAAATAAGCCAAAGTTTCTACACTGGTATGTTTTACATAAATATCTGACTAGAAAATATGTCCAGAACTTTGACAAGCTGTATTAATTGAACGGTTTAAACAAACATAAAAGATCATATAGAAATATGGACTTGGAAGAAGGTATTAGATAACCCTATTGTAAATAGAATTTAAAATACTGGTACTTTAAGGAATAGGACTTACTACATACAAAACCAGCATTCAAAACATACAAAATGAAATCTGTGTGTTGGTGATATTGATTTTATTTAGGTGTTAAGTCTAAGCTTAAAAATAAATGTTCTGATGAACTTTAAGATATGTATTTTATTCTCCTGCATTTGTTTTTTCCTTTCCTTCAACCTATCTGAAACTTCATTATACATACTTATTATTTATAATACTGGTTAACACACATCTTTATACAGATCAAGAAGAAGAGTCTATATAAACTTCTGTATACCTCTACCACTTTCTGCTTGTTGTGTTTTCTTGTTTTGATTCTACTTTTTTAATTAGGGACATATCACTTCCAGTGGGAAATTACCTTCCACTTATGAAAACAAATATATGTATGGTACAATGCCTGTCCTGAAGAATCAGAAAACATCTCACAGTGCCTGTTTTCCACAATATTTTTAATATGCATGATTTCCTTTTCCATACATACCATAGTAAGCAACACAAAATAGAGATAGCCAGTTGAGGCAGAGATGACATGTTAGCTTGCAGTTGTGAACAAAGAAGCATAGAAAAAACATTTGAACAACAAAGAGAAACTGACTTGTTTTTTTTTAATAAAATCAGAATAAACCTGTGTGTAAATGTGCTCAACAATGAAAATCACAGCATCCAGGATTACAGTATAAGGATTTCATATTGCTGCCAGGTAGGTACATGTCTAATAGTGAATGTCTTTGTCTTCCTTACATTTATGAACAGATAAAGATTATAGTAATAAATCCCCATGCTGAAATGCAACTGAGACTAATCTCAAGATTAGGAATTTAATCTCCATTAGAAATAAGATATAGGTACTTAAAATGAATAGGAGGTCAATTTGCTTCAAGCAACATGACATTTTGAATTGTTCTGTATTGCATATGCAGTGCATACTCCTGCACCACGGCTGAAGTGCATTAAAACTTACAAGCTGACACAAAAACCAACAGATTAAAAGAGGAGTTTCATTAAAAGAAACCAAATGTGTCAGCAACCATCTTGAAGTTGAATTTTGGTCATACAGCTCCCTGGTATTTTTTGCTTTGCTTTTCTAACTAGTTCCCCTATGGATTAACCTCTTCTCACCTCTGGTTGTATATACACTGCAAGATAGAGCTGCTGGACAGTTCATTAGAGAAGCTCCTGCTGTTTCTTCCACTGGAGAGGAGGGACCTCTAAGTTATCATACACAGGCAGGCCCAAGTCGACATGTCTTCTAACAGCTTCTGGCAGCTTTGATCATGCTGGTGGTTCATACAAGTTCCACAGGGAGAAAAAAAAAGGCAGGAACTTTGAGGCATTTCCTGCTACTCCTTTGGAAACCAAATACCATCACTTAGTAATTCATGCACCATTCTAGTATCACCGGGTGGGGGCAGTGGGGGGCTGGATGTGGGGGCTTTTTCAGTCTGCCACATCTTAAACTAGAAAAAATATATTTAAATGGAACACTTAAATGCACTGCTTGAAAATTTATGCTTTAGATAATTCCTAGATAGATGTTCAAACATTAAGTTTTTTGATTCAATATTTCAGTTGCCTGTTTCTGAGATGTTATCCACCCCAAAGTTTACAAGAGGCTTTGCTTTTACAGCTCAGCTTTGAAAACTGCTAGAGGCTGCCTCACTTTTCTAGAGTTGCTCTATGTGGCATGGTGGCAAAGAAACTTAAATTGCACTTAAGCACTTGAAACCAGCTCCTCCGTATCCAGCAACATTTCCCACTGCTCAGCGCGGTCTCTTTTCTTGACACCTCTGGTGGCCAAGCCAAAAAAGTCAACGGTCTGCAGCAGTGAATGAATACTCCAGGATCCTTTCATAAGGGTGTAGCTGATTGAAGCTCTGTTTGAGAGGCCTTACCTCATTTCCCACACATTTTCTGACCCATTTTGTCCGCCTTTCTCAGAGGGGTTTTGCCTGTTATATTGTGGGCTAAGCAGTAAACTAATTATCCTGTTCAAATCCCTTTGCAACGCCTCTAATCCTATTAGTTATAAGAATGTGTGAATACTGATTGCACAACTTAAAACAGGGAGAAACAGAAAAAGAGAGAGAGGCAGAGGGAAAAAGCCAAAAGGCAGGATCTGGGAAGATCTGCTAGCCACTTCATCTTTTCAAGACTTGTCAGGACGCTCAAGACTCCCGTCCATCACAAGACAGGACAATTTGTAAGGTCCATATTTTCATTTTCTGTCAGTCTTTCGTGTCTGCCCCAGAAGTGCTGCTATTATCCAAGGCAGCTCTGAGTCTTTTGCTCACAGCTGAACTGGCTGACCCTTGACTCCAGTTAACAGTTACATTTTCTCTCTTTCCCCTTTCATAATGAACATTTTAATGAAGGGGATGACAATATTACAATGTGTCAAAGAAGCCATATGAAGCACCGGAAATGAATGAATGTTAGCGTAGGCATCTCTAGGTCCTACGAGTCCTACTTCTTTTCTTCAAAAAAGCCTCACAAGTCTTATTAAAGAGCCCTCTCGCCCTCTCCCTCAGCTGAAGATACCAGAGCAGTTGCCTCCTGCCGTCCAGTACTGAGTGAACTTTAATCACTTTTCCTATTTTGTTCACACTGGGGAAGGAGCCAGACTTCAGTGAAAAGCCTGCAGTCACAGTTGATGTTAAAGAGCATGAAATTTATCTGACTTCCATAAAAGATGAGCTCTGCCCTTCCATTCCTGCTTTTGCTAAGCTGGCTGCTCCGGGGACAGCCATTCTCTGCTCAAAAAACAAATATTTGCTTTTAGCGTGGATGGATGCTGCTGCCTAGGAGTGCCTTTTCCCTTGCTTTTTAAACTGTGCACTTAGTTGTTTCCACCTACAAAGAAGACTTGTGGTCTTGGGAAAGAAATTTAACTTTATCATTTAGACATGCTGTTTTGCAAATGAAGGTTTTAAAAATGCAAACAGTTCCTGTTTTACATGAGTAATAAGCTCTGGCTAACTGGTTACCATAGAAGCAAATCCAACAGAATTCTGTGAGTAAGAGATTTACCTTTATTTTTTTACCCTCTTTCCTTGCAGGAATGCCTACATCAGTGAAAACTTAACTCTTAGAATAAAACACAAAAGCACAAAAATAAAAGTTTCTTTTCTCACATACCAGACTTAAAGATTTGAGACACCATTTATCCGGTGAAAACTCTAATAATTGTATTAATACATATTAATACATACAAATTCCATAATTTGGTTTTAAAATTTTGCTATTTGGATTCTGGTCTACAATTCCATTACTAATGCTTGCTTTCCTCACAATGACAAATCAGTGACACATTTTTTGTACATCTCACAGTACACATCCTATTTAGGGATCACTGCTATATAAATAGGCGTTTTCAAAACAACTATAGAAATGTGTATTTCAGAAGTAGTAACATTTCTGCGTCATTTAATTACTCACATATTTCAAGTCCTGTAGTGAAATGGAATGCTAAGAACCAAAGAACAATTCCAGATGCAATTTATCTCCAAAACATTTTATGTATATAAAAAACCTGAAAAGCGGTAACAAAATTGCATCATTGCTTGATAATGAAAAGATTGCGCTAAAAAGGAATGAAAAGTGGTACTGATCCACTGACCATCCAGTCTGCATGTCATAACCCACTCTAATCCCCAATTGATACTGACAACTGCAATGACAAGGGCTAAATTGGAGCCATAAGTGGGAGTAATGATAGACTGCCACTTCAGTATGTCAGCAATTGCCTGATTAAAATTAATACCACACAAACATTCTCCTGTAAAGCAGAGAATGAGCAAAAGGAAAAAAGTGCTCCTTTAACTGTAACACCTCCAAAAATGCGCCACCATGGGCGGGATGTGTGCCCAGAGCCCAGCAGAGGTGAGCTGTCCTTCAGTAGGAGCCAGGTGCACAGGGGAGGCTTTTCCTGCTGTACTTTTAGCTGTGACCACCTAGGGGCACTCAGTGTCCTACAAATCCATTGCAAAGCTCAGCTTTTGATCCAGCCCCATTCCGGTGTAGAGCACAAAACATATTTCCTGTCAAGCATCCTGCCTTATATTCAACTTGAACAACAATGATGAGTATTGTTTATTGATACTTTATTACTGGCAGATAACCAGCCAGACAGCCTTGTTCCCTCTAAATGCTTCTAAAGAGCTTTTTTGCATAAAGGCTTTAATATACCATGAAGATTTTCAATCAATAGGCAAAAATATACAGACCACATCTTTTGAGAAAGCGATTTCAGATTTTAAGGCTGGACTTCTTCCAAACTGCAAAAAAGCTTCCAAACTGTCTAAAAGCTGTCTAGAGGGAGTTCACTTAGTTATGATTCACTACCGCTTGGAAAAGGACATGGCAAAAATGGACAGGAATATAAAAATGAGAAAGCAACACAAGGTCAAGAGAACTGCAATTTTTTCTTCTTCACATACATTATTCCTTTCTACATTATGGTTTTTATATACAAAATGTAAATGCAAATGTAACTGTATTCCTATATTTTGTGATTCTCTGAATTTGTAAAAAAAAAAAAGGTATAAAGGTATAATTAGTCTTTCAAATTTTCATCAAAAAAACCTTAAAGATTTTCAGTGAAGCAATCAGCAAAATAAAGTTTTAGATTGAAGCAAACGATTTGTTTAGGCTAAACTACAGCAGCCTACTAGCCAATCCTATCTGATATTTTATGGTCAAGTTTTATAGCATGAAAATTCTGACTTTCTGCCACATTTTTTTCCGTTCAAACAGGGTTCACTTAACAAGCAGAATGCAGACCTGCTGCTTTCCCTTGTGGCCAACTTCACTTGTTCAAAGTCTTTGAGAATCTTGGAACACGGCAATAGCTCTTAAAAGAACTTTGGCCTGCAGCTGTTATTAACTAGCTTTGGACGTATGGACCTCCGTTGACAAGCACCTCATGTAGAGAGGTTAAAAAATTGCTACCATATGCTTTCAGCTTTTTTAACCTACAATGTAAAGGCTCAAAAGAAAAAAAAAAACAACAAAACCAAACCCCTTTCAGTACTTTAAAAATACAAATAAATTTACACATAAGCCAACACATCTATCTTCTACTGCCTTACAGTTATGAAATATATACGTCATTTTTAAAAGGGTACCACAGTGTTCCAAAAGGCAAGAGCTGATTTCAATGAAAGGAACAACTGGTTATAGGTAAAAAGATCTCAACAGGCTTTATTACTGGACACAAATTAAAAGCTACCACACACTTAAAACCAGCATTAAATAACAATAAAAAATCTGTGTCATGAGTAAATTTCTTCTGCACAGAAAAGCATTCTCTCCTCAATGAAAGCTAAAGCTAGCACTGTTTATTACACCTTTCCTTTAACCTCATATGTGCATACCTTAGATTAGCTTTCATTTCTGTGATCCAGTTCAGATCTGAAGAAGGAGCTGTGTGCTCAACTCCTTGTTCCTTTTCTCCAGACAGACCCAACTGTCTGGACAAGAACAGGGCCATGATGAGAGCAGAGAACTTTTCTTACTCACTGAAGGAAGAAAGGTACCAGTATTGGTACCATACAGAGACTGGAATGGATATTCAGTATTTTTGACCTTGCTGGAATAAACATGCCAAAACTGTTAATTGCTGAACTCTTCCATCTCTGTTCTATAGATTTCCATTTCATTTTCTAAAAACACCTTAACAGCATGGTGAAGAGGGTAGTAAACCTCACTTCAGCATACATCACATCTGGGTTTGAAGATTTCAGATTCTAGAGGTACTGTACAGATTTCCTTAATTACTGGAGGATCCCCATGGAGTATCAATAGAATTTTATTTTTTTAATTTTAATTTATCAGAAGGTTAAAATGCCTTAAAATGCCTCATAAGATTTCTAGATGAAAACAAAATATTAGCATGTAATCAATTGCCTTATATACAAGACAAGTTCTGCCATTCACAGTGTAGCCAAATACCCCAAGCAGTAATCAACAATCAGTCAGAAGTATGTTCACAAATCCAAACTACTGCTCTAGGAGATGACATGAAAAGCCAAGGAGACTTACTTTATCTTCTACCATAATAAGCTTTAACTTCATGTATTTAAATCCAGGCCAGTCTTCCCAAAAATCCAGGAATATTCCATGTGCCAGATATGTTTTTTAGTCAGATAACAGAATACTCCCTGGGAATAATACTAAAACTACCAAATGGGCAGGAATCTGTAGATCTAAAAGAAATACAGTCACTAAAAAAATATTTTCTGTCTATCATGAGTATTTACAGAATTTCATTACCATGTTGCCTAAATACTATACATATTTAACACTTTTATAGTAAAATAAACATTAATCCTGCAAAGTGCATAAATACAGTATAATAATTTCATTTTAAGATGGGGGGGAAGGGATCAGTACCAATACAATAGTAGTGGGAGTCATCTCACCCATCTTCAGCCAGATAAAACCCAGATAATCTAGTATTAATTGTCAACACAAAGGTGAAGACACCTTTAGAAGAAGAGTGTCTTTGTCTCTGTCTCTGCATTTGACAATACAAAAAGTTTTGAAAGGCAGCTTGGACTTAGCACCTCAGTTTTAGGGAAGGCAAGCTGGGAATCCCCACAGACTGACCCTGGCATGCTGCCTAGTCCTGTCAGAGAGCAGTCCATGTCAGCTGGGTACTGAAGGGAGGTCTCCCAAATCCCAGGATGGTTCCCCAGGTATTTGTACGTGAGGATATGGCATTCTCTAATGATGTTGGTTTATCCAGGATTTTTCTGAGTATGGAAACAATCCAGCACTCTATTCTCTAGCCAAACTAGAGCATCTAGTAGAACATCTATGGGCATCTCCTGAGCTCCACAGTCTGCTCTGAATGTGACAGACAGCCTGTATTAGAAAACTTAGAACTGCTCAAAGATAGAGTCAACCACCCCAAAATCTCAGTCTCTTTCTCTAAGAGATTTAATTAACTTTTAAACATCAACAAGCTCTATATATTTTTATGTTAATTACAAGCAACACAAGCTGTCTATTTCCCAAGAGGTGACTGAAATGGCATCCCAGAGACTTTTGATACTATTTACCACTCAGACCTGCTCTTCAGCCACCAGAAGAGTCAATTTTTTCATTTAGATTATTAGCTGGATCAACAGTTAGTACTTAAACATGCAAATCTGCTTATCACTTCAGGCTCAAAAGCCTTAGTTGAATTCTACCCATATAAAAACATGATGAGAAATTGTTAAGACTTAGAAAACACAATGCTATTTAATATTCACATAAACTTTCACCTAAAGCTGACCAAAAGAACTTCTTAATAAAGAAAACCTGCTATATTACTTATATTGGAGCATTTGTTAACTTATGGACACATTGCTTTCTAATGAAATTGCACTACAATATTAAGGTGGGACTGGGAGGGGTGGAGTGTGTGCACAAAGCTGCTTGTTTAATTGTGAAACTTTTTCTAATTTGGCTTTTGGACAAATTCTTAGACCATGACTGCCAGGATTACACAGCTTTACCCCACAGGCACCCCTAAGGGAGGGATCCCCATTCTCCACTAACAGCACAAAGGCATCACATAGGAGGTTCATGGAAGTGCTCCATCTCTGCCCACATTCCCTGGCACACAGCCAGGAGCCTCAGCCCAGGCAAGTGCTGGGGATGCTCCCTGAAGCTTTCCCTGCTGCCAGCTTCCCCAGCCCAGGAAGCCTACTGGAGCAGGACAGCCATGGGAGCCTCCACTTTCCCACCAAAAAAAGTCAAACACATAAATTTCATTTTTCCAGTTTGGAAAAATGTTTAGGGTGGACCTTCAGAAGCAGTAAAAAACCTCTAGCTTATGTTTCGTACTTGAAAAAAAAAAATTAAATTTTTCAGAATATGAAATGCAGGAAAATCCATTAGTGCACAAGTCCACTTATTAAATAATACTCTATTTCTAAAACTAGTCTTAGTTTTAGAAATTAGTAAGTTTTAATATTACTCTATTTCTCCCCCTATTTTGGCTCTATGCACCATCTGATCATTCAAAAACTAAACCAACGTGATCAAAACAGAAAAATATACATTTTTAAAAAATGCATTAACATGAATAGGTGACTGAAAGAGAAAAATAGATACTTTTCAAATCTTCCAATAAATCTCATTAAATTCTCCAACAGCAGTATCAGCCAGATAAAGCAACAAATTAAATTGTATCTACCCTTCCATAATCATGAGGGCAGTAAAAATAGGATGGATACTCTGAGTGGCATTCCTCCTCATATACTCAAAGGATTTAGCCAGTAGTACATGGCATAAGCCATCTCCTTTTACATTTCTTAAACACATCATTAGTATTAAAAGTTTGCTGCTTTTGGAATGGGGAGCCTTTAACTAAAGAAAAAGAAAATAAAATAATAAAAAGAAAATTCAAATTCCTTTCTAGACTGCTTTTATATGCTATTCTATGTGAGACTATTGAGTGACACAATTATTTTACTCTAAAAGGTTGTCAGCATTTGCAGTAAGTTCCTTACAATTTATTCAGTATAAGTAATTTAGGGATTTTAATTAAGCTTGATAAAAATAGGCCACAACTCTTTATTAATTTTGCTACTGTTAATAAGAGTGAGAGTGTCACAGAAGAGCAAAACATCTTGACTAGTTTAATAATATTTTTTAACTCTCTAATGGAAGTTTTGGTGATACAGTATGTTAGGTTTAAACCTACTTGCAGGCATGAAGCTAAGAATTTCATAATTAGTGTAAACATCAAATTCAAGATGTAATTAGCAAATCGTCGACTTGTTTACAGAACAGACCTTTTTATTACAATGTGCAACATGGCATATTTCCTATATATTACTATATATTATTGTAAAATGGATATTTTAACAGTAACAGAGCTAAATATATGAGAAATTCGTGATTTAGGAGGAACATTTGATTTACCTGAATTTAAATAAAGACACCATGGCTTAGATACAGCTGTTTTATCAGTGAAAGCCAGAAGTTAAAGTTTGGTTATTGCAAGTTTAATTAATTTAGGAAACCCATTCCATTACCTTAACATACAGTATTCTTTCCAGAAGCAAGTTATTTTCTATCAAGTTGCTTTAGCTATATCTACTAGCTCTCATAATCTGGTTACCAATTATCCAGCTCCTGGAAAGTATCAATCCTGAAGTGCATGTTTAAAAAAGATAATGAACAAAATATTCCCAGATCAATAGGAATGTCAACATAGGACAACCTGTGTGAACTTAAACATTTTCATTCAGATTTTGCAGTATTAGTACCCTTTCTAATGCACAACTGAAAAATATTTCAATTCATGCATGATTTAGCATCAGAACGAATTTGTCAATATGAGCAATTTTTGAATGAGAAAGCACAGTTCTTTAAAGAACACACATTCTTTCATGGATTATTCCTCTGTGTTGCTTCCTGGGTTTAGACTTAAATCACAGCAACTATTACAGCAGGCACCTCCATTCCCAGGGGATGCTAATTCCATCTCATGCAGCTAAACACCAGGCAGGCTTAGACTATTTATCTGGATGTCAATAGCATTGTACAGTGTCACACAACTGACTAAGCAAAGACTGAAAATCTGCTATTCAACAATCATGTCTTCATGGTCACTTGCTCAAGTATTATGTTTCACGCTACAGATATTATAACAATCGTCAACTTTATGGGTAGCCAAGCACTTTTTGGAGTAAATGCAGCCCAATTACCTGTTCCAACAAGCAATAGGAAGTTATTTCAGAGAGAGGTGATGAGTAAATATCATTAAGAAAATTTATGAGGGTTTTTTTTTCAATTATTGTTTTCCTACGTATAAATTCTTCTGCTCCTTACTACATGTTAGCAATCAACTTTTCAGGATCCTGGTATGAAAGCTCTTTGGAGATTTCAGCAGTACTGCAAAGCATAATTATCCCTTGTATCTGCAGAATGTTAAACTAATTGCCCTCACATTTCACATGCAACATCAGAAGCCACGTGATGGTTTAAATTGAGCTCTGCCTTGTGAGCAGAGGTCTGCCCATCAGGTTGGCAATAGAGCACAAACATTTTGTTCATTTTAACTTGCTTTTATAGCTCCATCCTGAAGTCCATTGACTATTTATAAGAGAGAAAGAAAACACCAAGCAGAGTCATGTTAGCACCTTCACCAACAGTCAAGGATATTCTGCTTCATAAGAAAGCAAGTCTAATTTTGACATGTATATCCACAGGTATTTCTAAAGAAAAACAACAGAATTTTTAAAGAAGTCATCTTTCTGAAGTTATCAGTGAAATACAAATGAAAAAAAACACATAAATAACAGTAACCAAACTCGAAATTGTGGATTTATCCTTTTAATATATTTCTTCGACAGCCAGAAGCTTTGATGGGATACCAATAGCAAAACACTAAAAGCAATTTTTTCTGGATTCTGATAGGTCATCTGTCCAGTATGTGAAAAGCAAAGCAATGACGAGTTTTGAAATGAGAGCAAAGACATGTCATATATGCCAGGAGGGCATGTGCAAGTTTTACAAAAACAGCAAAAGAAATAGAAAACTATACCAAAGGGAATTTCAGATCACTTCACATCAATTTTTGCCTGTGGCAGATTTGATATACTGCATTACTGAATCACAAGATGCTTATCAGGCTTTCCTGTTCCTGTCTCTAACAGAAAAAAAACAAATCTATTTATCATTTTTATTTTTGAAATCTTTAGAAAAATACACAACTTAAACAACTGGAAAGCTAAATGAAAGGCTGAAAATCAATAATTTTTATTTCTGGGCCTAGCATCTCTCCAACAAAGAGAACAGAGAGTCACAAACATGTCTTCAGATTAACTTAATTATAACCTTTTCCCATGCAGGGACCTAGAGACAAACTGCAATCAGTACAAGTTCTCACCTTTCTGTCAGCTCAGTTACAGCCCTGTCTCCCACATAATTCAACCCAAGTGTATTCCTGCTAAAACATTTTAAACTTCAAATTTAGCCCAGTGTCAGGCAGCAGCAGCCAGCCTACCAAGCACTGGCCCAAATAATCAAATTTGTAATAAATTAAACACTTTTAAATTAAGTAAATAGAGTTAAATTAGTTTGAACTGAGATACATTAAGGAAAAAAACCCTTAAAATTAAGCTAGATTTGAGGTATGATAGTGATCCCAAGGACAAATGTACACATATGTAAAGAGGAAAAGTTTTTGAAATATTAAATAAAAGTAGTTTCTAAACATTAATATCAAACTCTTTAAACATTTGCAATCTAGCAAACTATAGAATGTACTGGTCTCTCAGCTTTGTTCTTATTTAAACTTAGGTTATAGGAGATGATACATGATTATCTTTAAATCCAGATGATTAACAAATTCCAAGGAAATATATTCTAGATTATTATAATAGGCTTCTCCACTTCAAAAGTTTAGGAAATACTGAAATTCTCTAAAACTGCAATCTATTTTAAAGAACACTATAACACCAAGAAACCGAGGTTTTTAAGTTGTACTTCAGGGTAAAGAAGAAGGAATAACATGAGTCTGTGTCTCTGAAAAAGGAATTTTCACACACAGGAATTTAATTAATAATTAATTTATGACACTGTGAAGAGTAAGATGATGAGAATATGAGTCACATCAGAATTTTCCATCATAGAATTTTGTGCTTCATTTCTAGAAATGACCACCATTTTATTGAACAACTTAAAAAAACTACAAAAACCAACCAAAACCTCTATTGCATGTAAAGACATTGACAATTAGCCTAATTACTTATATAAGACCCTTATTAAGTTAAAATAGAATCGCATCTTATGCCAGTATACAGATTTGCTTAATATTGACTGAACTGTTTTCTGTAGGTAGTTTCATAAAAACTAGCTTCAAAATAGAAACTAAAAATATGTATTTCAAATCAATACCAGATAGTCCACCAGCACTGACAATTAAGATGATGCAGCACCCAGAGTGAAAAACTATTTTCAGAAGTTTTTAGTGTTTCAGTAATTTGTGTGAAGTCTTAAATAGGAGAGATCCCCTGCCTATCACAGACTACAGAAAGGGCTGAATAAAAACCTTGGAAGGAAAAGCAGAAGACTGAAGGGAAGCACCTTTTTGGCATGTATTGTTAATGAAAGCCTGCATCTACACTGCAAAATTTGGAAGCAGATCTGTCCTACCAGTCTTTGAATCTACTACTTCTAGTGGTTAAAATCTCTTCTGCCTGGGAAATTATCTTGAATGGAAAACATGTTACCCACAACCACCATACAACTCTTGAAAGCACTGAGTATCTAAATCAGAATCATACAAGCTCTTGGTGTTGAACTGAAATCAAGGTATGCTTCAATCTGGCTCCCCAAAATGGCAAAGAGATTATACAAATATTAACCAGCTTGAAGAACCTGAGGAAAAAACCTGAAAAAAATATGATTATATATCAACACACGACCATAGGTAAATGCTTACATGTGCAATCAGGAGGGACCTTACACCTTTATTTTAATTGCATCAACCAAAAAAGAGACCTATCCAAACCAGAGCTCCTATTAGATGCTGATGAATTATTAGCAAAATCTGGGAGTTATTCAAAGCATTAAGACAGCAGATGACTGCCACTCTCACAATAAAACTTTGAGGAACAATCCAACTCCAGTATTTTTCTGAGGATGTAATCAAAGTCATTCATCAAAACACCATTTCAGCAGAACATCAGGCCTCCATTGACATTTTCTCCAGGAGCCCGAAGGTTACTAGGAAGAGGCAAGTATACCATATTTCACTATTTTCTCCTTGAAGCCTAGATTACATCTCCTGGAGGCACCTGACTAAAATAAATTCTGTATCTGTTTGGAGGAATCTAAAGGGAAAGCATGGGAAACAAATTTATAAACAAATTTGTCCAAGGGAGAGAGGCATAGCCATGTATTGAAACAGCTGTTGAGAGGCTGCTGTGGACCACAAAACACACAAAAAGGAGGCTTTGAGCAGGGTTGTGGTTTCTAAGCTCCCGAGGAACTTCCCAGGCAAGAGATGGACAATGACAGGAGCATGGACACCAGGCCTTCCGAGGGACAGCTCTTTGGAGGATGCTTGCAAGCCCTCAGTACTCACTTCAAAACACTGAAGATCTAACAAATTGGAGAAACTACTGTAAAATTGAGATTGTTCCCTAAAAGAAGCCGCAACTTCAGATTTCACTGTGCCATTGAGATTTCCCTTCTCCTTTTTCCAAGGATGAATGAGGAGGAAGGAAAACTTGGGAGAAGCACATGCGTCGTCCCCTTGTAAAACTGTCCATGGAAATCACTTCAGCGTAGCTGGCCCTCCAAGCTGTTGGAATGCCTCCTCATATATCAAAGTGGCAATGAAAGGAGGTAGCAAGAAACTCTCTAACAAATTCCTACTAAGTCAAACCATGTATTTCCATACTAAATTACACAACATCTTTTAGTATAATTTTTCCTATTATAAAGAGCTGTCCCTAAAAATAACTGTGAGATTTTTAACATCTTTTCCTGGCTGTTATTAACTATCCTTTCAGTTCTCCAAAAATAACATTCCACATGGATTTATTTAACTATTTAAAAATCAAAATTTTAATTCAGGAGGAGAATAGTCATCAGATCCTACCTTAAATAAAATTTGAAAATTTCATGCCAGTGCAGAATGGAAATGAGTATTAATTTCCCCATGGAAAATACTTAACACACATAAGATAAGTTAATGGAAACAGAACTGTGCTAATGTATTTTACATTTTGAATACACATACATATGTTATTACTTCACACTTACATCATGTCCCTTATCTGATAATCCTCAAATGTGTTTAAAACATTAATGACTTTATCCTCACAGAAGCTCTACCAAGTTGGAATCATTTTCCTGTTGGTTTCATTCCTCTTCTCTGAGCTCTCTGGGCACACAATACTACATGGTACCTGTGTGGACAGTGCCTATCAGTAGCATGGAGAAACCATCAATTAGCAAATTCACAATAATTAAGAAGTCACCCTAGAACACTGAAATTGTGCAGTGTGGAGACACACAGGTATTATTTCTATGTCCCAACTATTATAAAACCACGCAATAATTCCTATTTCTATCTACTTCATAACTCCACATCAGAGCTGTTTTTACTGTGTTACACACTGCACAAATCTACCATGAAAGAAAAGTCCACTATTGCAGAGAATTTACATCTGAATTTAAAGCAAAAAGGACTAGGGAAGAGAAAAAAGACAACACATAATGTGATTGTAAAGCCACAGGTTAGTGGTATCTATAATTAAAGCTATTACAACACTGGCAAGTTCTCTTCTACCCTGCTTGCAAAGATCACTTATGTGTGAAAGCCACTTAACTTGACCCAAATGGCTGACTAACAAAGGGGATCCTAACAGGATAATAAAACCCACACTTTTTGACAGAAAAAAACCATGCCTTTGAATTATATAAATGGTTTAATTATATATGGTCTATTTAACTGAGGTTTATAGAGACTAGAAAAAGATTTTAAATATTAAAGGCATGACTTTCTCAGCATATAAATAAGACTTTTCTCTAAGTCCCTAGTATATTTAAAAATTACATTATTTCTCACAGGATATCTATGTAAGTAGAAGACACTGGAAAAGTTGGATTTGATAAACAAAATATAGCATTTTTTAAAACACCCTGAACATCAGAAGTTAAAACTGAGAGAGTTAAAACACCAACATGCTCCTCTTAGACTGAAGAAAATTTTGATTGATAGAATTCAAAGAAAATTTGTTATATGATGCACATACTGGTGAACTCAGAAAAGAGCTGTCTCTCCCTTCAGTGATTTACATGCTTTTAGATTTAAATAAATAAAAATTCACTTTAAGGATGCTATTTATAGTTCTTTTCTACAGGTTAAGATAGAATTCCCACCTCAGTGGACGCCCTTAGAGAAACATTTTATGAACTAGTTCTAGAAACAGAATTCCAAGCAGCTGTAAAGACCTCAGTCCTTCAATTATCTGGGGGGGAAAAAAGTCACACATTATTTTATTTCACTTTGTATTTGAAGTTGTTTTGTACAATATGTTCCCATCTTTATCACTACCGATGTATATGCCAAAAAAAGATAAACAGCTCTCTTATCTTCCCCCTCAAATGTCAGTCTCCAGGAGGTTATCTTACATCTGGCTCTCAGTGTTCCTCTTGGAAACTGTACATAAATGATTACCAGCAGCACTTGGAAAGCTTTGGTCGAGCAGCAGCTCTGGTCAGGCTTTGTAACACAAACCTTCATCCTTCATGTCCAAAATCAGAGTGTTCATCACCTGAATCCAGATGCCAAAAACTAGAAGGCTGAGAATCTGAGTGGATTGCACTGAGGACTGCTGTGCCTTCAAAGAACAGGAAAGACTCTCACGCCAAGTATTCACTTTATTGCCAGTCCCTGGAAGCTACAGCTGAGCTATTTCTCTGGCTCAGAAACTTATATTGCTTACACACATATGTGAATTAACTGGAGCTGTGCTCATCAGGTCATTTAGATTGGTAATAGGCATATGAATATTTACTGGAAGTAAGGAATATCATATCCATTTTATTCAAGACTAGGTAAAAATGCCCAGGCTGTATATTTCTTGTGCTTCTGTATCAATTACTCCATTGAACGAAAGAGACCTGCACTTTGGGTTTCAGAATTTCTTTCTTATTTTCTAGTCTAGAAATAATTTCATAGCTGCCCTGTACCAATTCCAGTGGTACATAATTTGACTTTGCACTTGATTTTTAAACCAGATTATATTCCTGTTTCTATAGGATCCATCAGTTTCTAAGACACAAATTGAGGCATTCCCCTTCTCAAACTGTCATGATTCAATGAGATTCCAAAGGTCCTTCCTTGCTGAGGCATTAAATATGTAATTATTGTGATTTACTGTAGGGAACAGCATTGTTGTAAGATCACAGGAGGCAACACTTATATTGCCATAAAATAAATAATTGGTATCACAAGACAAGGAAGTGACTTGTTAAAACCCCAAAACAAAACAACAGAGGATCTCAATATTTAAGAATCATGATTCTGCACTGTAAAATAATTTTGAAGTTTGATACAATTATATGATACCCAATAGCCCATACCACAAACAGTTCACAGACTGTGAATCTGTGAATCATTATGGTATGGTTTCTCACATGACAGGATATTGGCTTTCTAAGTAAATGAGAAAGAATAAAGGCCGAAGTGCTGCACTTGTTGACCACAGAATTAGAAGTGTCTACATCACGTAGTCATGCAGAATTTTTTGCTATAAATGCAGATGCATCTGTGTGTTTGTGTTCAGCATGTCATAGCAAATGCATACACTTACAATAGCTCAAAGATATCTTGCTCCAAAACCTCCCAAAAATGCACTTGTAAATTTCTAATTCTTATTCTAAATCAATTTCAGATCCATCCAGACAGGATTGTACTTTAAAAAATTATTTTACTCAAATGAATATTTTACAGTCCTTGCTATGTCAGTCTTCAGACATTAATTCATTTGTTACAATTGTCTTCAAGGTTAGTATTGACTCCAGGTGTTACGTAACAATTGATGCAATCCATAAAACACCTTACCTGCAAACACAGTTGCAAGGAGGGGGTTTAGTAAAGCCTCTGCAACTGCCCACAGATTGAGTATGCTAGGAATAGCAAAAATCTGCTTGCAAAATCTGTGTGGATGAAGAGTTAAAGAATCCTCTTCTCAATGAGTTTAATTAGAAACCATTTGTTTCTCTGCAGAAAATACTATGACTGCATCTGCAATCTTTAGAATGCTGTTTAATGCGCACACATGAGATACTTAAGTGTGGGGGAGAATGGGCAAGCAGTACAAAGACAATGGTTTCTTCATTCTATAGCTTGTCAATTTTATCCTGGAGAATCACCAACCAAAGTCATAGCAAATTCAGAATCTGTACATTGTGAAGATACTGAAAAATATCCATTTTAGAAGAAATAGCACAGGCAAAAATGTGACCATATTGGTTTCTGGAACTCATATACAGAAAGAGAGGAGTTTTGGAAATACTAATGACCTAAATGTCTTGTGAGACATACACAGAATATAGTTTTGACATAATATCAATATATTTCACCCTGGAATTTGTTATTTTAAATTAGTTTCAGCAAAGAGAAGTCCTCACCTGACAATGAAATTAGTTAGGTGACTTAACACATTCTCTAGAGCTGTTTTCCATTATATCAGCTTATAGAAATAGAATTATTTGGTCATGAAGGGACATTCAGAGGTCACTATTCCAACTCTCTGCTCAAACCAGGGATCAGATGGTTCAGGACCACATCCAGTTAGGTCTTGGAACACCTCCAAGGAAAGAATCCCATAATCAGTCTGGGCACTGCTTCACTGTTCAGCCATCCTTTGTGGTAAATTTTTGCCCTCTGTTATGTAATCAGAATTATATATATTCATCTTCCTTATTGCCTCTTGTTCCACTGCTGTGCAGCTCTGAGAGGAGAAGGGATTTTTCTGCTCTGCATCCCCCAATCATGATGCTGCACACAGAAACAAGGTGTGCCTCCACCTGCTCTCCTCTGTGCTGGACAGAGCCAGATCCCCCTGCCTCGTGTGCCCCAGCCTCCACTGCAGGGAGATCTTTCTCCAAAGAGGAGCCCAAACCCGATCACAGTTACCGAGTTACTTGAAAAGAGTGCTGCCTGAAATAAAGCTTTAAATCATGCTCTAAAAGGAAGACAGCATTAATATAATAGAAAATTGTTTTACATCTGCATCCTCTTCAGATTGTATTTTCACAGTTAAATATTTCAAAGACTCAAAATTAATGTAAAGAAAATGAAAATACTGGTTAGAACTTCTGAATGAAATATTATGATTGGTCATGAAAAATACAATTCCAAACAATGCTACGGATGGCAATATGCCAGTAGAATTTTAATAAATCCCAATTAGACATCTTTAAGGCACTAGATAAGGAAGACATCAAGATGGCTATAGGATATTATGAAAGCCAAATAGACTCTCTATGGAGATCACTTCAAAGGACAGTTTCCTGCATCCATAAAATTAAGTTTAAATTATGTGCTGCATGGATCTTTTGTATGTGGTCCTGTTACCATGAACAACCAAATTCCTTTACAGATCTATGAGCAATTGTTTTCCATCTTTTCATGAGAGTAACCAAAATTCTCGTTAGACAGACTTTCATTTTTTTTTGATTTTACAATATTGACAATATTCTGTGCTTTTTTTTTCTATATCCTGTTTCATGACTGCGATGAATTAACTTTAAAGCAAATAATGAAAGCAACACATTTGAATGGTCTTTTCCTTGGAAGTCAGCTTACACATTAACAGAAAATAATTACAATTCTTAAATTACAAATTACTTATTACCAATTACAAATTACTATAATCACATTAAAAGAAGAACAAAGTAATGCTCAAGCCTCATTATTTGAACATTTTGGGATTTGTTTTTTAACTATTTTCTCCCATCATGGGTCAATTTAAATGGAAGTTATTTCTCAAAACTACCTATAGTCATGAAATTAGACAGAAAAAAGTGAACATGCAGGACTTACAAGGCCCTTCAGTTCATTCCTGCTCTTCTTTAGGGCTGATCCTAAAGAAGAATGACCTTTGCCAACTTTATATGAGTTTACACCAAGAACTTTCAGCAAGAATTGTCAAATTTTGCAGATTTTAAGATGTCTTTCACCCCAAATAATGCATTCCACCCATGCACCTGGAACTTTACCAAGATTTAACTTTCAAGTTCATTACAGTTTCTCACTTCAGTTACGCCAGACAAGGATAAATCAAAAGCATTTCACTCCTTCTACTTTCAGTGGTGACTGACAGTGGATTAAAATGTTTCCTGTTTGCAGTGATTTCAGTGTGCAATTCTCAGAGCTACAGAAAATTGTTGTTCAATGATGAATTTAACCTACTGCAGATGATGCAGACCTTGGTACATTAAAACATTCAAATTCATGCTAATTTTGACATTCTGCAAATGTGTCATCAAATGATACCTTACAGATAGATGTTCAAATTTTCAAAATATTTTTGATTGTCCTAATCCTGTAAGCATTTAAATGTATGCACTCAACAGGACTTCTATTACTGAATTCAATAGAACCAAGATTTCATCCTCTGATTCACAGCACCTATACTGGATTAATCACAGCAGCTAATTTTAGGCTCCTACACATAACCTTTCAAGAACACCACACTCATTAGTATTTATTAATGCAAGTTTTTCTACAAAATTCCTCCAATAATTCTTTTTAAACAGCAACAGGAAAAAAAAAATCCACTCTCTTACATTCTCACTCTCTTGCTGTTTTTACTTTCTGTCACAGAAATACTTTTTGACTAGATTTCTGCTGGTGAAAGAGGACATGACTTAACAACCTTATATTACAGGAAATGATGAGAAAGAAAATTTGCAACATCTCTTTGGAAACCTCATTCAAATATTCTCATCCTTATGTTTTTGGTCTTAACAAAAACCAGTAAGTACATATTACTCTTCCTTTCCCCTCACCCCTCATTTTCTTTTAAAAACGAATGGAGTTGCTTGCCTTTCCAGTCAACCAAGCTCTTTTCATCAAGCCATGGTGACTATCTCTTCCTCCTTTTTTTATCCCCACAATGAAATTAGTACTTTGTAGAATTGTATTTCCTGAGACACTCAGCTTAATAAATCTTAAAATGCATGTGTTTCTTTTACAAAGGTGATTTTCACTCTTTCAGTGACTGCTATTCAGTGTCTAACTCAAGACTTGCAAAAATTTTATTTCCTGTAATTTAATAAGCTTATGATGTTAGTATTCTTCTAGCCAATTCTGAGGAATGCCAGTTTTCAGCTACTGGATCCACATTTTTCCATTCTCACATTCTCAAGTTTTAGTGGCATGGAGAACTAAAATTTAACTTTTAATTGCCGTGGATCACCTCACCAAGTCTATTTATGCTTAAATCAACCTGTCAGTGGATAATACTATGGAACTTTTTGCATTTGTATGTATGGATCATTTGAATTATAAAGCTAATAATTTTGACACAGGTGGGCTCTTCTTGGGCCAACATTTGTGGTAATCTCATTTGGTGCATCTGGTGGATTTTCTACTCAAGATGCAGCTTTCCTTGCTCTTTCATGTCCCCTCAAGCATCTGCAGCTCTCATTCTTGAGCCAATACCATTTTGAGGGCAAATTCTTCTCTAGTAATGCAATCATCTGATCCCTTTCTTTACCCTCTACATATGTATGTGGACCTTAAACTGCCATTCTGCACACATGAGCCAAAACCCACATGAACTTCCAGAATCTTCTTCCTGAACCTGTTTCCACATCCAGCTGCAGGCTAAATTAATCTTCACTATTTATGTATGTTTCAGGAAAGATGTAAGCTGTAGGCAATCTTTTGAAAATCAGCATGAATAACAAGAATGTTATTTTCATCCATTTACTGCTGAACAACTGAAATTTCTAAAATGCAGTAGTATTTGGTGGTATTACACCTTCTTGTATGCCCAATGATCTGTATGGTCATACTCTTCTGATTTCACAGTACTGTCATCTACAGAAGTACATACCTACAAATAAGGAATAGTAAAAAATTGATGTTCTATTTTTTTTTTCTACTTGAAATAGGCCCATTTTTTTCCTCAAGTTAATTAGCTTTCCTATTTACAAGGAAGCACTATATTTTAATAATAATGAAAAGATTATTACTTGGAAAAAATATCAAACAGAATTGAGTTGTAAAAGTGTTGTAAATAATTTCCCTAAAAATAACATTGGATATATTTTTCTTGGATATGGCCAAAAGCTTAAATGGACATTAAATTAACATTCTCTGAAGAGTTACACAAATGTTAAAATTTCTTTCAACTCCTGTGGGAGGCAAGAAAATAAGCACTGTTATTTCTATTTTATGGCTAAAGAAACACAGACAGAAGTTAAGTGACTTGCCCATAGCAATGCCGTGAATCAACGTCAGTGCCAGGACTAAAATTTATGAGTTCCTTTTTCCTACCAAGAATGCTAAGACACACACTGCTCTTTAAAATATATACTACTTAATATTTATTACTACAAAAATATACAGTGTGCACCTGGAATTGGATTAGTACAAATATGAGTTAAAGGTTTACAGTCCTTTGCTGTAACTTAAGTTGGTAGATGGATAAAAATACTCATTTAGCTACTTCATTACAGCTTTACAGTAACACATTTTAGGCCAAATCAATACTCTGCTGATCATCTGCCTTCCCTCAAAGCTTGTCCCCCCTTAGTTGAATAAATTCAGTAACAAACACAGGCATTTGAAAATTGCTGCACTGGGTGGTCTTCATTCCTAATGCAGGCATACATGTATTTTAAATAACTTAGCTTACTTCTGCTTAGATCAATATTCCTACTTATAAATAATGTTAGGGGTTTTTTTCATGTGAACCCAGTAGTATCTGGAGACCAAAACTGAAAGGAAGGCAGCATGGCCCAGCAGCACTGCGCAAGGCACAGCAAGAAAGGAACTCAGGTACACAAAGTAAAAAAAAGTGAAGAGGAAGAAAAGGAAATTTAAGTTATTCATTCCAGAAGTCTCAAAGATGGTCAGGAATTCAACCCTACTTTAATTGCTGCTACTGTTTTTTAATAGACAGCTTTGTCCCTCATCTGACTTGCATGCTTTTTCCCTGAAGGTCCAGGTACCAAATTTTCCTTTCAAACCCAGGATGACCCCCTCATCAGGGCGGCATGGAAAAGATCAAAATGCAGTTCTCATTGTCAAAGCTGTGCCTGGATAACTCTCCAGTGCTGGTCCAAAGTCTAGATACAGTTTAATAAAGGTATAACAAAAATTAGGCCGCAAAAAGAGCTTTATCAACAACTAAAAAAATGCAAATCAAGGCAAAGGAGTGAACAAAATTCTATTAGCATAGAAAGCTGTAGCATGGTTTACTATATCTAAAATTAAATATACTTCAATGCATTATACTCGGAGTATTTCCCTCAAACACATTCTTAAAACAAATTAACCTCCAACACAGAATTATTTCACATAGCAACTGATACTTAATGTTGTATGAAAATGTAATTTGGAGTTTAAATTAAATCTTGTTAAAATGCTTATCTGAGATATTTACCCAATCAGCTTGAAACATCAGTCAATCGATGAAACAGTGGTAGCAGTGTTGTGTAAGTACAGAACCACCTACCAAAACTAAAGAAAGTACAAGATAAAAAAAATCTGGGAGTACTACCTATTTCTGTATGAACAATTCAAATATCTGTGGGAACTTCATCTTGCTACAGGGGATATGACACGTGATATGCAATATAATCCTCCAGACAACCAACACGGATCTTCTCAGCACTGAATAGTTGTGAGACTGAACAGAAGGAAAACAGGAGTTGTTAAAGCAACGCTGAAGAAAGAGACAGCAAAGAAATGTGTTCAGTTCAAGTCAAAACATGCAAGAAAGTCACAACAAAGTCTCAAAAAAGAAGAACACAAACACTGCATCGCAAGTTTCTTTCCTACAATTTAAAAGTATTGAAAAAACATTTGAGCAGTTTTGCTTGGCCATGCTATTTTGCATGAATTTAGGAATATTTTCCTTTTAAGCTCTACGCTTTACACACTGCAAACTCCAAGTAGTGACAGAAGTAAAATCTATTTGTACTTACAACAATGCCATTTAAACCAAAAACTGCTGCTAATTTAGCAAAACACAGATTTAAGCTCCTTTTGCCTTCATATCACTCACCTCCACTTCTAAACCTATTCTTCTTCAACCCTGCTAAAATCATTAAAGAATTTTAATATAAAGAAAAAAATATTCAAGAATAAGTTCTATAAGAAATTAGTGCCTCATCATGTTTTCACTTAGACACTTTCTTTCTACTTGTTTAAAAATACTCAAAATGCCTAAACCTTAAACCTTACTGCTTAAGCACCTTAGCACCTTAAGCAGTTAGGTGCCAATGCAAAACAATAACACATCTTTGGGGCTTGATATATGAGGTCTGACTGAACACTTACATTGTGGAAGAAGCCTTTATACATAACACAGACTATGAACATTGCCCAGTCTGCTGTGAGGCTTCTTCTGTGCAACCAAAGTCTTCCAAGCAGAGCCAATGACAGTGCCCCAAGGGAAACAAAATTCTCATGCTACAGAAAGATTGCATCTGAATGGAGACAATCTGCTTGTGGTAGAGTTATTTTGAACAGTCTCAAAAGATTGTTCATCACAAATCTCAAGAGCATTGTAATTTAAAAATAAGGTTTTTTTGTTACATATAAACTACTCATTATGTTATTAACTTACATTGGCCAGTAAGGCAGGAGGGAGGGTTCAATGAAACACTGTACAAATGGCTATGTGACATTTTAAAAGTCCTCTCAGACACACTACCACTCAGGCAACTGTAATTTTTAAAAACAATACTTCATACCTTTATTTTAGCAGAAATGCAATCCTGTTTTACAGATGAGTTGATGAAGAATTAAAATGCCTTACAAATTAAAAATTAAGTAAGAATTAAAAATGCCTTACAAAAACGAAGTTGCGATTTTTATATGTATTTATACGTATCAGAAAAGATCCTCTTCTCTTTGACTTCCCTTTATCAAACCAACAGCATACCAGTCCTTTAGAACTCAGGAAAAAAGAAAAGCAAACCCAAACTAAATACCTGAAACAAAAAGAGTTTTACCATAAATTACACTGACCTTATAGGAACAAATACCTATCACAGAAGGCCCTGCAAGTATCCCACAAGCATCAACAATTAATTCATTTCACAGCACCTTTTGAATATAGATTTCTACCTCATTATGAAGTGCTTCAAACTTAATTGCTTCATATTTTATAATATTACTTCTGTTCTAAGATAAAAACTATTTGGCAACCTGCCTGCTTTGATCAAAGTATCTGATTTAAGAGAAGAAAAAAATTAAAATTGAACATTAAATACTTTGGCAACAAAGTTTATGTGTGCACAAACATACTGGATTTCTTAATAGCATTATTTACATTAATGTCTGTTCTTATACAATAGCAAGTATTTGCCTGTACTTTTCCTTTGCAATTTTTAAGGATCTCTTATCCTGGTGCCTGAAAATTACTGGCATAAATTAAAACACAATTTCATGCAGATTTCTTCCAAGTAGCAAAAAGAGACAGTTTGGGAAATTTCATCACATGTGCAGAGGTTTCTTGTAGTTTACTACATGTTTACTTTGCAGCTCTATAACCCAGCCATGCTGAATGCAGCATACAAATTATCAAAGAGGAAGAGGTCTCTGTGGCTCCATTGGGGAAGCATAGAAGTCATGTTCAAAACTTCCATCAGAAAGAGCGTGCTACTGCTAGCCAGTTTCTGTCTCACTCAGGATTTTCCAGCATTTGGCGCCAGATGTATCAGGAATACAAAAAACTACCGGGACAGAAACACAGACAACATAATGCTAAGGAACATAATGTCTTCCCTAGCTTCCACCAAGACCAGTCATGCCCCTGAGTATCCAGCACCAAGGATAATTAAATATGTTTCAAACACATCATTCCTCATTCAAGTGTGCCACAGTTCACCCACAGGCTGAGTCTCAGGGTCTGCAGATCCTGGGGTATTTTGCATTGCTAATCTATTTGCCTAAAAAGTGGAAACATTTGTTTAATTTATCCAGAAAAACCCTAGAAATAACAATCTTTTAAATGAAACTGATAAATAACTTGATATAGGCAAAAATTCTTGTTCCATATGTTAAAAATGATGCGCCTATATAGATGTATTTTACATATATATTTAGATATATGTGTAAACAGATACACAAACACATACATAGATTCTCCCTCTCCACAAAAAGTCTATATTACCAACCTTCCCCAAATGAAAGAAGGATTCCCTGATATAAAGACTATGTCTTATTTGTTTAATGAGTTTCTGGACGCTTTTGCTCAACTTTCCCAAAATTAAAATCTTAAGAGACATTCAATGATTTTATTTAACAACAGACTTGCTTAGCCTTGAAGCTGCATTTGAAGGGGATGGGAACAAGGTACCAGTTTATAAGAGTAAAAATCTCCACTAATATTTAGAAAATTGAAGTGAATTTTCTCGTACAAGAGATCCACTGGTTTCTGTAAAATATGAATAGAATATCATTATTTTACACAAATAGAATATAATTCTTTTCTATGTGTAATTTCTGCAGCACTGATTCCTCATGTGGAAGCCAAAGAATTGTCATATTTTATATAATTTCCATTCAAGTAGGAAGAAAATTATAGGAACATTTTTGTAAGCAAAAAACATGATTAGGGGTATGTAACTCAGATAGGAAAAACTTTTTGATCATGGCCAACAATTAGGTTCTTCAGGTGTTAGCCTCCTTTGAAAAGAAGGTTTCTCTGTGTGTTGCATTCATGGTAAATACCACAAATTGGAATGAAAATCTGTTTAGCTAAAAGGTTCAAATACAGAGGAGTTGGTATTAACACTAACAGAAAGCTGCCCACCAGATTGTTGGTAAGTCTTTTGAAACCCAACAGCAGACACATCTTTGAAATAATAAAGGGGGGGAAAAAAGAAACCAAATCCCATAGACTACAGCCATCACTAAATTCTAATCTTGTCTTCTGCTCTACATGCAGTTTTCCACCCTTTTAAACCAAAGAAATTTTTAAGATATACTGCTCCTTTGAAGTATCTGAATATTTTATGGATGAAATCCAGGAATCCAAGAGGAAGAGAATGAGCAAGAAACCCATAGAATGGCTATCTACATATTTCTGAAAATTGTTTTCCTTTAGCTATAACATCTAGATAAGCATATTTCCTTTTAGGCTATGGCCAATAAGCATGGCAAAATAATTGTGTGTTCCAGAAGTCAAGCTGTATCTTTATTCTTTGCCTTTGAAGAAAGGTGTATTCTGTCTTCTTCAGGCATATCAAAAAACACAATCCTTTCAGAGACAGAGATGAGGCTGGCCTTGCTGATCATCCTGACCCTTCCTTCCCTTTTGTTCTTCCAGAGCAATACCACTGCACTTCCCTATTGCCTGTCCCTCGCTGTCCTACTCCTTCCCCCAGCACAGCAGTTGGCACTCTGCATATCACCTTACAGTGATGGACACGTAAGTTAAGGGCTCTCTGGATGCCTTTTAGTACGTTCTGTGCATAGGCACATCTAACATTCAGAAATTAGAGGAAAGATTGTTAAAAAAAAAAACAAAAAACCAAAACCAGAATAAACAGGAAAATAAAGGGGAAACTTGAACAGCTTTTTGTCTTTTGTATGTTTTCTGAGTGAAATGAAAGCATTACTTCACTTTTGACTTCAACATTACATTACCAAAGACTGAACTCAGAACAAACAAAATTAAGGTGTTTACCACTAACTCTAAATGATGTCTCTGCCCTTTTTCATTATGGCAAAACCTTCCCTCATTGAGCTGCAGGGAACATCTTTGTTTCTATACCAGTCTCCATCCCATAACCTCTAAAAATCAACATAGAAATCAAAATTGCATGACATCATACTTTTCTTTCACTTAAAAGGAAACCTTTCCTTCCATAAGCTTAGAAATATGAACTTGTATAAAAGAAAATTTGATTCCTCCCTGTGAATTTCTTTTTACTATGAATACAGATGTGTAAATCATTGATATGGCCTTTAGTCTAATGAGACCTTTCCTTGCCTTCAGCTTCCTAGAATAAACCTACAGCTATTGCTATTTGAAATTTGTTTTTATAACTTCAGAATGTTAAATTTTGCATCTGAAAACAGAGAATGTTTATACTGAAAAAACTGCCTCCACACTAAGTCAACTTTCTGCAGTATTATTTCTCTTACGCTTTTTGCTTTGCAACTTGTTATTCTGAAAAGACTTGTCAGCACTAAACTTTAAAAAAGGAGAATTTATTCAATTGTTTCCTTAAAAGAATCCCAGAAATTTTTCCTTTGAGTCAACAAAATCATTCTTTTTTACCTGTACACAACAGTGAACTCAAAAAGACTGGTGAAAAGTAAGTTCAATACTGCAAGGATAAAAATTTAAATGCTTAATTTCAGCATATTTTGATGGAATATAGTTCAAGGACAGAAAAAACAAGATTGGTATAAACCTGTGTGCCCTGTTAAGAAAAAAGAGGCAGCCTTAATAATAATATCATTATTAATAATATCATTACACTGTCTTATGATGGCAGAGTTCAGAAAACTCATAAGGTTTGCATCTTTTCACAGATAAGTACAAACTCCTCCGAGCAAACAGCGTTAATTATTGTCACTAATTAAGTCTCCATCTCTTCCCCTGGAATGTTTTTGCCAAGCATTCGATACCTGCAGCCTCCAGCCTGGGTGATGGGCTGGCAACCCTTGCTGCGTTACCCAAGAGCGGCGCTCGGAGCCGGCTGGAGCTCTGCGCTCTCTCCGCACCTGCGCAGGGCCCCCGGCCCCGCGGGGCTGAGCGGCAGCGAGCGCTCCTGCCACGGGGCTCAGTCAGCTGGATCAAAATCACAGCAGACTCCCTCCTAACAAAGTCTCCTTTTGGTTGTTAATTAAGACAGTACCAAAAAAATAAAGTTACTTATTGAGTCATGAGGGCTGAATGCTCCCAGTAGGTAGCCTTTTCACAATTCAATTTCCCTGATGGGACTCGAAGAGGAAATGAAACAACAAATTGTGCTCCTGATGATCTAAGCAGAAGCTGCAATTCCACGGGGAGTCCTGCTAGGTCAATTAGTTCATCAGGCTAACAGAGTGCCAATCCAGAAACCAGTGTCCCACCAACAAAGGTTTGAAAAAGTGAAGTTCAAGGCCCAGTTGCAAGGCAGCATCAAGTAGATATTATTGTTAGGCTTGGCAAAAGCACATATATTGAGTATAAAACCAGGCCAGTGGTACTCAATAGCCAGTGGGATATGCCCGTCCTGCCAGATTCATTCTTTTGAATGCAACAGACGCAGCCCACCGTTGCAAGATCTCTAATGAACACTCCGGAACAAAAGAAGTTCATCTCAACAAAATGTTTCCTTCTTAAATTAGTTATTGAAGAGGTAAGTACCTTTAAGCAAGCCTTTCTCCAGAAGTTAAAGTTCAGTGCTGCACCTGCTGTTCTTTTTTTTTTTTAAAGTGTTTTGATATTCTGAAAACTCAGTATTATTTCATGTTCTATTCTTATTGCATAGTATTCTTTTACAAATCTGTAGCAAAAATAATTAACAGGACATTCTTCTTACTATACCATCCAATAACATTGTAATGCAACTAACAGCATTTATATATTTTTAAAGCCCCACTTCAAGCAAATATATCAACCTGTGCCAAGTTTTTACCCTTTACATTTTGACTGTGAACTTGATACTTCAATGGTAATTTTATAAATTGCAAGCACTTTCTGACGCCAAAAGAATATGCTTCAAAAGAAAAGATGGTCTAACAGACTGTTTAAACTCCCAACTTTCACCTATAGACCTTTGAATGTCCCCAAAATATCCAAGCACCCATTTTGTTGCCACAACCTATAGGATCTAAATTACAGAACTCATTTTTACCAATCTTGCAGCAGGACTCTGGGATTAACAATTCTTCTCAGTTTGGGAACAGAAAGGACTATAAATTCCAGACAGCTGTACTCCTTGTGTCTGCATATATTGCTGCAATATAGTTGCCTTGAATAGGTCAAACATGAGGCAGCTGAATCTACAAATTGTCATCAGTCCTGTTATGTTTATAAATACTTATTGCATTTTCTGATGCAAAGCCACTCCAGATAGTCCAAGTTTTTTGTAAAAATAAAATAAGAGAAATATTTTTTTTTCCTTTACTGGTCGCAGTTGTAAACAAATCTGTGTAAAGAAAAGTGGGTAATGTGGTTCTAGTTTACTTTATTGCTATCAGCTACTGCAATATTAGACCTTGATGCTTTATTTACAGAACTCCCCACTGACAAAAAATATCATTGCATAATGAGTAGACAAATGCATTTCAAGAGCCCATCTTGAAAGCTGTTTCTGTAAAATGCCTTCTGGCTGCAGTATTTGAATGTACTCTATGCTGACAGTCAGTAGGGACAACAACACAGATGTGCTTTGTTTGGCTCCTAATGGATTCAATCCTGAATAGTATTAAAAAGAGAAGAGTGTGGAAAAAATTTAAGCTTTACCTTTTTATGAAACTTAGATCATGCACTCTCTTTCTCTCTGGCCATGTGAGTTGAAATAGGACAGAACAATAATACAGTCTATTTATGAGAGAATGGATTCTCATTTCTTTAGAAAAAAAATTAAAGCTACAAGATATATCCATAGAAAGCTATCCTTAGATTGTTATGTTTAATTTTATTTTGTTAAGAATTGGTTAATTTTACTTAAATTTAAGATCACACACTGATACATTTAGGTTAAGATTCTTTATATTGTCTTTCAAGAAATAACAGTTCGTTTGTAAGTCCTGTAGATGTTGTAAAATTTATTTTACTTAATTAGCTTTATTTATTTTACTTAATTATTAGCTTTTTATAGTTTAAAAGAACTGGTTTTACTTTCAGCATCTTGAAATAATTTGAGTGTTTCTACAGAGTAAATATAAGCGGTGGCTGAAAGAAATTCACAATTGATGATCCATCGTAAAGTCAGTTCTAGCACTTAGAGTATCAATGGTAATGCTGTTGCAAGTAAGATCATAATACAGAAGATATCAAAGAAGCACCTTTGAGCATGATTGTCTCATTTTACCCTGGAAATCCACATTTTGACAAACATAGACTATCACTAGCTCCAATCAATTATCCAGCTGTTCTGCCGTAACACTGAAACTAGAAAATAAATTAATGTTACAGGAGCAATTGCTACTGATCATGTTCTATGAAAACTTGATCTCTGTTAAGACTCCTGTTTTGAACAACTCTTACCTTTCCAAGAGGTATTAAAGAGATGCTGACTTCAATCTCTTTTAACTTTTTCTGGCAGGAAAACTGGTGTGATAGTGCACGCAAAATAGCTAGGCTACAAGTTTAGCTCCTAAACTTATAGGATGTCACAATTTCTTTCATTTTTCTAGGCACCATGCTCAACTGTCAGCTCTAAGAGTCTGTGTCAGGTGGGACTGAGAATACAGACAAGGAGTACCTCATGTGAATCAATAGAAAGTACGTAAATGCAATAAAAACACCATAATTGCAACCATAAAGTCTTCCAGATGCCAGCAAAGAAGCAGAAATAATGTCACAGAAACTTGTGTGAAAAATCTTGCTAATAGCAGGTTATACCATTATTTTATATCAGACAACGGCTTTGTAAATGTTGTTACCTAAGTCATTGTCATAGACCACAGCAGAAAGGATGGAAAGTGGAGTAGAAACCTTAGGTCAATTTTATTCATCCTGACAGAATCAGATCTTCTCTTCAAGTGAAAAAAAATATCAGTACACAAGACCACAGGTTCTCTACTAATTCTCTTGAGTTTTCATACAAGGAAGAGGAGGAGAGATTCCAGAAACTATAAAACGGCTGCTGTCTTCACTGTAAGAAGGTTCAAGTGACCTTTTCAGCTGATACTTCCATGTGACAGCTACCAGGAGCACTAATTAATGCCCTATGGTCTTCACATTTGTGTGCCTATTAACAATTATTAGCTCACCAGACTTCAGATGATTGCTTTATTTCTATCTACAATAGATTCTGCACTCCAAAGCTTCATCTGAGAACCACTCAAACAACTGTTTGAAAACATCTCTCATAAATGTCAGGCCACCATTCAATTGCATTTGGCATCATTTTAAATGACAGCTAAACCATGCAAGTGGAAACTTGCTCTAAATAAGGAGATAATCATAAGATGTTGGGGACTTAATTAGAAAATGCTCTAGGTCCTAGATTCTCTTAGTAATGACTACAATTTCACCTGATTATGGACTTCAAATTCAGTCCAGCAGACACAGAAATTCTATTAAAAGAACACAAACATGAAGAATGCTCTCGTCAATGGACTTCTCGGGAAAAAAGTTCTTGTTAAACCATGATGTCTGATGGACTCATCAGATCAGCTGACAAAGTCAACACCATTAATAGAATTGACTTCTGTAACCTCTGTAATGCAGTGATATTACTTTGACCTGGAGTATAAAAGAAGCTTCTTTGAAAATACATTAGTTCCAGTACTTTTAAATATTCTGCTGGAAAAGTGGAAAGAAGAAAACTAAATGAAATGAGAAAGCAGGCTCTTTAATGACAGTACTTCAGATGCTCATGTTGCATACTCAGCAGACATCCTGAAGGTTAATTGAGGACTGACACTGCAAAAAATTTAAAAGAAGATCCTATACTTAGAATATGGAGATAGATAACCTACAGGAAGCAAGGTACATTTTTAATAGTAAACAATTTTAAAAAAAGAAGAAAACCTACTGGGAAAAAGCAGCTTTTCATGATGTCTTTACTTGGAAAAAAAAAGCATTTCTTAAATAGAATTTTCTTTTTAACATCCCTTTTGAAAGCATGCTGAGAACCACTTAGGTACCTGAGAACAACCTAGTATCGAATTCTGAAACTTTATGCTCCTTTCCTAAAACATCCAGTAAAATTGAATTATGCCAAAATCTATTATTTCTCATGTTTATAAATTTTGGAGCAATGAGACAAGCGGGATTTCACTTGGTGCTCTCAGCTCTTCCCTGCTTTCCTGTCTGCCTACATGTCCACATCACACAGTGCTCTTATTGTTCACACAAGTCATATCAAGTGTCAAGAATATTGTGATGGCTCTTGGATGAGTCAATAAATTATACTGATTTACTTTAAGAGAAGACTGAAAAACTGATATAAATGACAGCTTGGAATATCGAGATGATTTCACAAAATAATATAGAAAAGATCTCCCTTTGTTATATTATTTTCATGCTATTTATATTTGAAAAGTAAACTTTAAATAATGAGCCAGAATTAAAAATATGTTTTTATTTATATTGAGATTTTTAATTTTGAGCCTGAAGTACCTCCACAAAATTAGGTGTGCCATAGTAGAAGTGAAAAGAAGCAAAACCCACAGTAAAACCCCAATATCATTACATTTTCTGTAACTACCAATAAAGCAGAGTAATAACTTTCTGTAATTTCAATGTGAATAATGTGAGCCACTGTATATGCCACAGGAAAAATTCCTCACACCCACCTCAAACTGGATTTATTCAGTCTACTGGAGTCAATGATAGAACCCATCTAATTTGGTGCCATGCAATATTCAGATAGCTTTATAGAATATACCCTATCTTATTCACATGGAATTGGTAAAACCTCCCTCTTCCCTGGATTTCATATACACACTTGCATTTTCATCTACCTCAGAATATAATCAGAATTCTATTAAAAGAATGCAGAAGATTACTACATTTCAGAGGCACCCACACTCTTTTCAGTAAAGGAACTGGTGCATTTATCCAAAACTTTTTAGAAGCTATTTTTAAAGACGCAGAAGTAAAAGGAAAGAAATCTAATACTAAATTTTTGACTTTGATTTTACTTTAAAAGAGTTAGAGCAAAATGCTAAGTACTAATTAGTATTTTAAGAAAGAATTGTCAAAATACTTTTAGAAATCAGAAATGTTTGTGAGTTAAGAATTTCTGAACAGAACACTACACCAGTTCTTTTATTCTGTGCTAAGTATCCCCTGCTGTGCCATAGGAACTTTTTGATGTATTTTTCAAAAGGTTTTCAACTCAACCAACCAGGTGGTTTTAGAAACTCAAATTCTTGTGCTGAAGCCCTGTGCCAGCAGTTATCAAAGAATGTGTGGCATGCATCCTAATATTCTTGCTCTGTGATCAGTCTGTTTCTATATTTGTGTGCATTTGTATGTGTATTTCCATAGTTGCAGTCCAAATCCTGTGACACTGAAAATGAAACGGTGTAGTGTTTTCTACAGCTATGTACATTGCAATGTCTCACCAACAGAGGCTTTCCAAGCAATCATTAACTGGCTTCACTAGAATGGTTTGAAGAGCAGTCTTTTCATTTCTAATGGTTTAATAATAATTTGGGGTTTTTTTCCAAAAGTGATGTGAAGTTTGGTTTAGTGCTCAAATAGATTAATTCTCTCAGGTTTCTACTTCCACACCATGGGAGATGTGACTAGGTTAAATATTGCCATGGTTTAAGCCCAGCTGGAAGCTAAGCACCATGCAGCTGCTCACTCAACCTTCCCTCTCTTCCTGGCCCAGATAAATGGGGAGGAGAATAAAAGTAAAACTTGTATGTTGAGATAAGAACAGTTTAATAATTTAAAATAAAGTCAGATACAATCATAATGTTAAGTTATAACATTAATGATATTTAATAGGGAAAAAACAATTGATGCACAATGCAACTGCTCACCACGCAGTGACCAATGCCAGACCCTCCTTTCCCAAACCCAGATCAGCACCTCTTCCAGGTAACTCCCACCAGATTTCATATATGCATTTATATATAAGTGTACCTTTATTTAAATTATTAAAAGGAAAATATCAAGTAACCTAGTATTCTCTTCTTGAGCTCTTGTAGTCACCTGAGCTTCCAATAAATGTATATAATACAGCAATTAAAAATGAGAGCTGTGAAATATTAAAGGAAACCTTGGTCTCTCTGCTTTATCACTGGATACTGATCATGTTACAGAAAGTAATCATTACAATCTACTTTTAATTGGTTCTAGAATCTAGTCACAACAAAAATCTAACTCCTTGCCTTCAGTCTGAACAGGAATGGGGATGAAGGAGAGCTCCATGATGCCACATCAAGGGGAGTGCATGTTGGGAAAAGCTTCTTGCTGCTCACTCTCTGCAGATATTGGATAAATTCTGTAATACTGCTACCTGTGGGACTGAATACAGCACCTCTATAAATAGCAACAACTAGACCAGGCAGATTCCTGGAAAGTCTTTTTCCAGAAAAGGTAAATTCAGCACCTTTAATTACCTCGAAAATGGTTCTCAGTGAAGCTACACTACCATACCTGTGCTTGCTCTTGAAATTTTGACTGCTGATGGCTAAGGCTAAGCATGTGGAATCCAAATTTACTGCTACACCCATGTATTGCTCTGTACCAACTCTGTCTTTGCACTTTCATCAGTTAATACAAAAATCCCGCATTTGACTTTATTCAAGTACTTTTTTTTAATTATTAGTTCATCTAAAGTTGGACAATTAGAAAGTGCTTGTTCACTTCCAAAGCTGCAGATATTTGAGGTGCTAGAAGATAGCACTTTATTGCTCTAAAAGCTGACAGAAGAGTACTCAGTATCCAAAATTCTATGAATAAGACACCTTCCCCCCTCTCCCCTTTCATACCTATATTCTTTTGTATAAAGAATAGTATAAAGTTTCTACTAATAAACATAATTTTTAAAAGCTAGTCCTCTGAATTTTAATACATATAAAATGTTATCAAGTGTATTACATACAGGTATATGTGGTAAAGTGTGCAGAGTCAATGCATCATTTTTGGCAATATGAAAACTTGTAAAGATTAAATTGTATACTTCATTTCATAACTGGTTTGAACTATTATTATTAAGTATTCTCAGGTGAGAAACACAAAAACCACACACTAGAGAATAAAGCCTTTCACCTATAACTGCAAACAACACTGCTTGGTCCCACTCACCTGCCAGCCATGTGGGCTTTTTGAGGCAATTTTCTTTATGAATTCTACCTCTTGCCAAAGTTCACTATTTTTCTCCAAGTAAATTGTTTCCACCACTGTAAGATACGTTGTCCTTTCACATTAGTGACAAAATCTGCATGGATCTGGCTGAAAGTTAGTGCAGGCATGTTAGAATATTAGCTGACCAAAGACTGGAAAAGTACCGAACCCAGCTAATCTAGTCCCTACACCTGCAAAAACACTGTGTCCTTGGGCATAGCTGTGGCATGATAACAAGTAGTGAATGAGACATGAGAAAAAGAGATGTAACTCCTAAAGAATGAGGAAGAGCTGATATTGTAGCATAACCAATAGATTGCTTAGCTTACAGAATATTCATGAGCTTATTACTGTTGCAAATAAATATCTAGTGCTCTAATCAATAAATGGAGCTTGCTGATTCTCACATTGAGCGTCCCCAGTCTTCCCTGCAGAGCGACACAGGCATATGTGGCTGACTTAGGGAAATAACTTCTAACACAGAGAAATCCACTCTCCACTATGAACATGTCTTTCCGCCTAAAGTCAGCTCTTAAGAGCTGCAAAAGGTAGTTTACATGCCTCCATTTAGTGTAAAAGTAATGATTTCTCAATAGATAATAATCTCAGGTCTATGAAGGTGTGCTCCAGAACCAGGATGAGTAATTAGAACCAAAAAACAACCAATGTTCAGCCTCCTCCCAGTGCTCTTACCTGTGTGCCACCACTGCTGCTTACAATGCAGCATGGAACACGAATGTGGGAAAATCTGATATAAACCATAAGTGGTGCAATTCTTAAGAAAGAAAAATCTTACTACAGATAGCAGAAAGTGCTAGGCAGGCTTATAAGGAAGTGTAGGCAGAAATAAAAAATTGAAAATTGTGTGCAAGACTGTCTGGACAACTAAGTATCCTAAAGTATAAAAGCATATTAGCCTAGCAAAAGAGAAAAATCTCAAGTAGGATTTAGTTAGAAATTTCAGTGGTTAAATTCTATTTAGAGTGGGACAGAAGCAGTCCATAGGCAATCCACTTTACAGTTTCCCCTAGCTTAGTACCAATCCTGCTGAGTCCCTTAACAAAGAATCACCAGCCACTTGAAGGAGGGGATTGTCCTGCTCTGCCCTCTGCTCACCCTCAGTGCTGCACGCAGGTGGCTGCCACAATAAAAGAGGGATATAAAGCCATTAAAGAGCATCCAAAGGAGGCCATGAGGACAGTGAAGGCTCTGAAGGGGAAGCTGTGTGAGGAGCTGCTGAGGCCACTTATTCTGTTCAGCCTGGAGAAGAGGAGATTGAAGGGAAACCTCACTGCAGTCAAAACTTCCTTGTGAGAGGAAGAGGAGGTGCAGGCACCGATCTCTCTGGTGGCCAGTGAGAGGACCCGAGGGAATGGCCTGAAGCTGTGCCAGGGGAGGTTCAGGTTGAATATTGAGAAATGGTTCTCCCCCTAGAGGGTGGTTGGGCTGGGTGGAACAGGCTCCCCAGGGCAGTGGTCACAGCACTAAACCTAACAGAGCTCAAAATGTGTTTGGACAACACTCTCAGGCACATTGTGCAATCCTTGCAGTGTCCCAAGTAGGGCCAGGAGTTGGACTCTAATGAAAGAAAGTCTTCAGTGTGAGGGTGGTGAGGCACTGAAACTGTTTGCCCAGGGAAACTGTGGATGACCCATCCCTGGAGCTGTTCCATGCTGGGCTGGATAGAGCTCCCAGCAGACAGGTTAGTGAAAGGTCTCCCTGTCCGCAGCAGGGTGGTTGGATCTCGATGATCTTTAAGGTCTTTTCCAACCCAGGCCACTCTATGACTCTTGATCCCTTTGGGTCCCTTCAAACTCAGGATTTTCTATGATTCTAGGAATGATTCAGTTCAAATATTACAGCATGCTGTGTAACATGTGCTCTGAAACCAGCCCAAAAATTTTAAATAAATATCAAAAAAGGCAGCACATATGTATATACATGAAAGACATTGTAAAAAGAGAGGTGAAAATAGGTGAAAATTATGTATCCTGCTTTCCCAAGTACCTTTTAATATGCAACATGAATCAACATACAATTCACAGCCATTTAGAAGTGGCTCAGGATCATCTCCTTATTATTCTTTACCTTGCTCTTTTGATATTCTAAAGAATGAACCATGTACACATTAAGAATTCTCAGTATAAAAAACAAGCTGTTGAAAACCAATCTTTCAATATTTATATTTCACTATTAAGCCACAAAAGACTGTAAAAATGCACATACATCTACGCTAAAAATTGGAGTATGCAAAATAATTCTGAATCATATTAACCTCTTTCCTGAGAGCACAAAAGGTCCTAAGATATATTTCAAACTTATTTATATAGCAGAATATTAAAAAATAAGAAAAATAAAAGTCATGCTTATTTGATCTCCCTTCATTAGATGGATTTCACAGCTATGCTATTTTTCAACTATCAGCATTGAAGCTTTATTTTTACCTAGGTGATTTGAAATATAAGATATATGATCTACATATATAGCTATGCACAGTCAATATCAGTTCAGGTTTTACATCAGTAAGACAAAACTGAAGAAACAGAGATGAGGATGCACAAGTACGTCTGCATGTCTACAGACTACTAATAAAGATAGACAGTGTTACACTGGGGTTTAACTGTTGGCAGCTTTTATTTAATTACAGAGAGCAAATTTTCATGCCATGTTTAATCCATCTCATGATGGACTATTCCCTACAGTGTCCATCCACAAATGTACCTCAAATGTGTATCGGGTGTAAAACTTAGGTGGTCCCATCAGATTGCTGATCTATAGAAAAACTCATCATGTCTCCTTTTGGATTGTCTGTGGGTCCAGCTCAGTGTGTGCCACTTTCTCTGTATCAGGACCTCAGCCACAGACTCAAGAAGCAAGCAGAACTACACCATTTAGAAGAAAAATGCCTTTCTTTTGGATCTACCACCATGGGAAATTATATCCCTAGCAAGAATGAACTAGACCAAATGTGGCCACAGAAGTACATGGTGGTAAATCACATGAACACGGGATCAACAGCAATGATGTGCTAATGCACCCTGTGCTCACAGCATTATCCACTGAAATGCAATTCACAAAACCATGCATTAGAACAACGTCATCCCTGTGCTTCAGGACCACACAGACTTATAGCCCTTCCTTTCTGAAATCAAGTGTAAACCACATTATTCAGGTAATACTAGCTGGACCTAATTCTCCCATGAGTGTCTAACTTGATCCAGCTCTTACCCTGCTTATGCCTTACTGCCAGAACTTGTAAGAGATTTTGTTTTTTTAGCCTGAGTACCTAAAATGTATGTTTAGAGCTGTTAATATCAATAAGCTAGAACAAAATACCACATTATTGTCAGCCCCCAGCTGTCTGGATTTAAGTCAGTATACTCATGGGAGAGGCTTTATGGAATAATCAATAAAGAAGTAAAAAAGACAGCACAGCATCTTCTCCAAAGGAGAGAACAGAGGGCACACAGCAATTTAAAAACCATGCCAATAACAACAAAGGAAAAAATAAAGTGGAAAAGGAAATTCAAAACACATCCTCTTAACAGAGTTCCCAGCAGAGTAGAAGACAAATCCATAAAATATAATTTTTGGTATCCAGCTGAGATACAGTAGCAAGCTCTCCCTAAGTGCTCAGTGCTCTGCATCAGATAGGTACTGAACAAATACAGCTGTTCAAAATAATCCACCATGTGAATAGTGTTCTGCACTATCATCTGGTCCGTTCTGCTGCAGGAATAACCAACAAATCCTATTCCCAATCCAGGCAGGTTATCCTCTAAGACCAGACTTATTCCCCTCTTAACAAACTGCACAGCAACTCTTTAACTTTCTCTCTTGCACATCCCATTATTCTGATCAGAGTTGTTCCCAGCTCCAACCTCTGCCCACTACCTAGGCACTAACAAAGTGCACACAAACCACAGTGCTGCTACTGTCCTCCTCTCAAAAATGGAAAGGTCAGAAAATAACTCCTGGAACATCCACACAAAACAAATCTCGACATGACACAGAAGCTCATAAAGCTACTCAGATTATAGAAATACATAAGGGTGGTTATAATCATCAAAAACGGCTAAATATAGAGAGGAGGACCCCACTGCATTGAAGTAAAGTAACAGACTTCAAAAATGTTACATTTGCTAACACATACTGTAGTGACATTAGCTTGTTTTGTACTTGCAGAGTTGAAAAAGGGAAGGTCATGATGATCTGTCAGAACCTAACAGCACACAGGCACGGGAGTGCTGCATCAGAGGCCTCATCCTTACTCCAATTAAATTGTGACACAGCAACATCGATTTTAATAGGCTCAGGGTAGGATCTCTGTTGGAGTTTCTGTCACCATTGACCCAAATCAGAACTCAGCTGCTTTGCTTGAAGCAAAAAAAAGGCTGGTGTCCACTAGTCCCTGAAGCCCTTCTCTTCACTGTTACGCATTTTTCAGAAACATTTTCTGTGTAAATATATCTTTTGTTCAACCTCTACTCTTTTTCAGTAATTTTTAAAAGATCAGTACATTTTCTGGAGCATATAATGATAATCTCCTTGTGAACTTTTTTAAAATTTAAAGTCTTACATATTAAAAATATTCTGTGGGATTTAAACATCTATCAGAAACTATTAAAGGAGAAGCCAATTCTTAAAATAAACACAAAATCAAGACATTGCTGTCTATGTATACTTCAATGTAATTTCTCCAGAGTTAAGCTTTCAATACATGCAACACCTACACAAGATGGGTGAGTTAGAAAAAATCACAGTACTTACTTCTCTGGTTTTGGCCATACGTCGAAACAATCATTACTAGTTTTTGTCATTTAAAGATCTAAACTCCTGAGGAGGTCCAATGGAAATATCCAGTACTTAAATGTAATCAGCACTCAAGTACGGATTTAACAAACTGTATTTCAATGATTTGAGGTCCCAGTACAATGAACAAACAAAATGAAATTATTAACGGAGTTTTTCACAGTTATTTGTTAATTAACCATTGTATTCAGAGACGAAAACTAGTGCCACAGGACATTACCAGAATACTATATCTGATGCATATGCATAGTTTTTTTCCATAGATTCCTTGTGGCAGTGCTACCTTTTCAAATCCTGCTCATGTTTCATATCACTGCACATCAATGCACAACTACAATTGTGCTATTCTTTGTACATACTAAGGGACATAGATAAAGTCTATACAGTAATCTTCTGGTATTTTTTAATATTACAAATTGTAGAAGGAAAAACCCCACTGTGATCATTGAACCATGTCGTGATCCTTCCTAGGAAATCTCTACAGAGATAAAGATAACACAGACTGACCTTTAGAAATCAGATGAGGGACACAGCTATCATAACAACGGTAGCTGAGTTCAAATGCTCCGTCTACAGAGAAAAGGAATATAGCACACTCTACAATTTTTTTTTATTTCTATATTTATTTAATCCAAGTGGAAATGGTTTTTTCAAATCTCCACTTGAAAGCTGGAGGCAAAAGCAAAGATAAATACGGCCAATGACTTCACTAGAAATAGGATTTTTTTTTTATTTTTTTGAAATGTAAATTAAAAGATACTTCCAAGATCTCCATTCAAATTAGGAGATCACTGTTGTACTAACATACAAAAGGTTTCATCATTGCCAACAGCAACTTAGATGCAATTTTTACTTAAACATTATTATGCTGGAGACCAAAAACAGGCAGCAGAAGCATGGGATTCTGCCTTCTATGCACTTTCAGAGACAGGATGACATGACAGCATGTGTAGAAGCTCTGTCTACTTGCTTTTCAAAGCAAAAAGTGTAACGGAAAAAGCAGTTGTGTTTTTGCTATTTCAAGAGTAATTGTTCTCCCTACAAGCTGATACCCTGAAAAATGGAACATGGAACAGAAAAAACCATACATTTGGCAGTCTGAGTCATTTTCATATGGACTGACCAGGAGTGGGGCATAAGCAATTATATAAATGCCTTTGTAGTATATTCACAGCCAGCCAGAATGAGGATATTGGTAAACATAAATTCTTGCATCCATACTATTTGATTCTGAGTGGTGCTGAGCATGTGCACGCAATGAATAAAACCATACAAGATGGGACATGAGAAATAAGATGTAAGTAGTAAAATGCCATAAAAATGGCAGAAAAATGCTATAAAATGCCAGAAAAAAAATCACCTCCTGTAAATATGCAAAAGTATCTAATGATTACAATCTGGTTTTTGTTAATATGTATTACTATACATTAGAAATGCTTCATCATGTCTTAACTATGATTATATTGACTATTTCTGATTTAAGATTTAAAAGGTACACACAAGTCTTAACCTTTTATCTTTATTAATATGGAAGTTTAGCTTACAGCAGCAAAAGATTTTTTTATGCATGTCCATCAGCATATTTATAGGTGCCTAAATATAAGCAGCTCAATGGCTTTTTTTCACAGTGCCATCAAATTCTTCTTTCAGCAGCAAGTATTCAGTGCCTAAAAAATTAATAACTATAAAATATCTGAATTTGGAGTTGGAAATAACAGTTATATTGAAATATTCCATTATTCTATTTAGAAGCATGCATTTGAATCAAGTTTCCAATTTGCAAACTGAAACGCTATAGACAGACCATGAGTAAAATGCTACTGGTTGACACATGAATGACTGGATATAAAGGAACTCTTTTTAGAGACCAAAAGGAGATTGCTTTCTTGAACAAAAAAACTATCTTTTCATAGAGAAGAGAAGTTACTACAAGTTTTAAGAACCTTCATCAATGAGAGATATATCTGTTTAGACAGCACATGTGAATGCCTTCAGGAGAAAAGATTAAAAATCCATCCAAAATGATACACCTGCAAGGTCATTTGGTTAAGCATTTCTATTTCCCTTCTGTCCTCTTTCCCGCAATAACGACATAATGGATTTTGAAAGTAGTCAGAGTGACCTATGTCATGGAGAAATACTGTAGAAAAAATGCCTATACTTCTTTTTTACATTTCTTTGTCAGATCTCCCATGCACACGCATAAACGAGTTTATGGGTGTCTCCCAAGGCTCCACAGCATTTATGAATACATAAACAATGTATTTAAGATCTGAGTAGATGATCGGAGAAGATCATCTAAAATAAAGCATAAAGCAGGAAAAAAATTGCATCTCATGTTACTGTGATGCTGAAGAGGCCTCTTCGTGATCTCAGACATTTTGCACATTATTAAATTTGAGGGTGTTTTGTCAATAGTGTTTGCAGATAACATAAAGGCTTGGTGGAAGGACTGTGTTTCAAAAAATTTAACTAATATTGCTCTGTGAACATTGCAAATATTGAATTTTCACTGGAGAAAATGTGTTGGGATTTTTTCCCTCCGGTCAGGCAACAAACTCCTATAGGCAAACAAAGTCCTATAGGAAGACTTACCTTCACCTCATAGATTTTGCTGGAGCTATGTCAATTCATGCAATCTAATGATCTGGGTTTTTTCCCCTGTGTTGAAAGAGTTTCCAGATTAAAAAAATTGCTTTTAGCCTCGAATTATATTTTTTGGGGTAGACCTTATCTCTTCTACCAAACATTTCATCACATTGTTATAATGTTTTGTAAGACTGCCAGATCCACACCGAAATGAAGATCAGACAACCCTCAGACAATTAAGCATTCCTTGAAATATCATTAAATAAATTAACTTAATTGACTTTGAGATAAATATAGGACAAAGAACCACAAATTAATAGCAGAAAAGTTTCAGGTATCAGGCTCTTGCTATTTCTCCTGTTCACTCTTCGTCAGAATGAAAGAAGTTAATAAGTAGTTTAAGTGCCTTTATTAAAAAGCCCCAAGCCTTCCATATTCTTTCCATGATCCTGAATTGCTGGTAAAGGGGTTTGTTAGTTAACAGGTACGAACTCCTTAAAGAAAATTAAAAACAAAACAAAACAAAAAAAAAAAAAAAAAACCCACAACAGAAAAAAAAAGTTTTTAAAATGTCAGTAAGAAAAATCAACATATGGCCATGAAATGGAACACAAGGGTTAGAGAAAAGGGTCAGAGAAAACTGGATTTTGTTGGCACACTGTACAGAGCAGAGAACTAAGAACTGATTAAATAAATTAATCACTTATGCAACCAAGTGGAACTTTTAACTATGGAGCAATAAAAACACCTCATATAAAGGGCAAAGGCATTCAGGATGTCCACTAATTCAAAAGACTGTTAATCTTCAAACTTGATAGTTAGAATGAACCTCCCCTCTTTAAACCCTGAGGGTTAGATATAGCTCATATGAACTGCTGAAATGAGAAAATGCAAGGCATGTATTAAATATCCCAGAGGCAGCAGTACTCAGTCCTCCAACAGCCATTCAGACTGGCTCTTTATACCTGAATGCTCCAGTGAACTCTTTGTGTTTGCTACACTAGATGGTATTTTAACCATGACATCAACAACTATATATCATCCCTTTTTTACTCGTCTTAGGTGGACTCTGCAATCAATTTTCTGCAATCAATACAGATTAATCTGTAAGCCTTCTTTTTCTAAAACCACTTTCATTCCCTTCAGGAAGCAAAAGTTTTTAACGAATCTAGTTTATACTAAAACTAAGAAAAACTGAAAACTTGCACTTTAGATCAGAAAAAAACCCAAACAAACCAACCAAAAAAAAGCCAACAACCAGCCAAAAAAAAAAAAAAAAAGAAAAACCAATCTCCTCTCCAATAAAACAAAACAAACAGAAACACCTCAAAATAAACCCACCAAAACTAACAAAAAATATTTATAGAGGGAAATAGGACAGCTGAGTTCAAGATAATATTTAGTTACGAAAACAAGGGAGCAGAAAAGGTAGCTCACTGAGTTTCCACTGAGTATGTGCACTTCTACAGGGGACTAATCTATGCTTCTTTTATAGTCAGAGAGTAACAAAAATTTATGGGATGCAAATGATCAAAGCAATTTCAGATTTTATCAGCATCAGAGAAATTATACCCATTATTCATGTATACCTTTGACTCCTTTTTCTATCAATTGATTTAAAGGGAGCTTAGATGAATAGCTCTAATTCAGATGTCTTTGTTGCAGGGAACAGCTCTGCTCCCTAGGCTTCACAGGAGCTTGCCTTTCCAGTCCAGCAATTAAACTCAGTAGCAATGTACAACAACACTTAGTTAAGGAAATTATTATTTGATTTCAATAGGACTTTGACATCAATGGGTCTTAGTGCAATCACACTTCAGGACCACTAACTTTATCAGCTCCCAGATCTGCACAGGGCCATACACAAACAGAAACCAAGAGAATAATATTCAAATACAGCAGAGATGTAAAAACAAAAACACTGAAGCATAACCTTTTTATCAGGTGTTACCTATCACTTATATGGGCTAAAGGGAAGTTTTGTATATGCTTTTAAGGGTAAATGAAAGAAGATAAATATAGAAGGCATAATGACCAGAGGTTCTTGTTTATAACCTGCAGATAGAGAAATTCCTTAAATATTCAAATTCTCATTGCACTAATCCTACTGAATTATAATATGTTAAAAACATTTAAGCTCATAGATATTTACTGAAATAATTTACAACTAGTGAGTAAATTTATGTCTTAATGCAACCAGTTTTCATAGCTGTTTTAGCAGCAGTCAGATCTTAGGAGACAGAAAATTTTAAAAATGCCCTAGAAATCTATGAAGAGGTGGTTGCTATTTTATCTTATATGAAAAGAAAAACAACCTACAATTACTTAAATATAAAAATACAAAACCTTGAAAGATTTCAGGAGCAGAGGGAGGCAGTCCTACATATTTTTTGCTTAAACTCATCTCCAGCTCATATAAGTATCAGTGATACTTCCCTCATTAACTTCACAGGAGATACAACACCCCCTGTAATGCAAAACTTTCTGTACAAATAAATAGATACTGACAAAAAAAAAGATAAAGATGTGTTATTTTCTAAATACAGTATGGCACAGGCACCTGTAAAAACCCCTTTGCAAAATAGATGGGAGAAAAATTGTGGTGACAGCAAATGTCTCATCTCTGGATATACATAGATGCACATCTCTATGCTTTAATGAAACAAAAAAAACCCAAAATTTTCAGCAAAATAGGGTGTGATTATAAATATCAATGAAAACTAATCTTTCAGTTTTAACATTAGCTGAAGATGCTATTTTAAAAATGTAATTTACCATCCAAATAAGAATTAGTATGGAATCCAAAGACTATCACTGGCTTTTGGGAATTTTTCCATTATGATCTGAAAATGCAAAAATACATGTGAAAGAAAACCAAACTGAATAATGATGGACGAAGCAGAACAAAATGACCTACTGCAACATGCTGTGCTGAGGCCAAATCCTTCCCTGCAACAATCTACTTGCCATTACTCATGGACTGAAAAGGGAACCATGAACAGAGATTTGTGAAACACAAAACTGGCTGAAGCTGCTGCTCTCAGCACTTCCTTTTAGCTGACCTGCAACTGCCACAACATCCCATATCTTATCTGATGGAAACATTAATCAAAAGGGAGCTTGTAAGAAAGGTGGAATGAAGCTTTTCACCAAGGCCTGTAGTGACAGGACAAGAGGTAATGGCTTCAAATGGAAAAAGGGGAGATTTAGACTGACATAAGGGAGAAATTTGTTTTTAATTAAGGTTGTGAGACAGTGCAACAAGTTGGCCAGAGAAGTTGGATACTCCACCCTACAGGGGTTCAAGGCCAGGGTGGATGGGGCTTTGAGCAACTTGGTCTAGTGGAAAGTGTCCTTGCCCATGGCAGGGGCATTGGAACCAGATGATCTTAAGAGGTCCCTTTGAGCCCAAACCAAATTCTATGATTCTACAGCACTACAGAGCACATGATCCTTCAAGAAACAATAACTGATAGGAACCAAAACTGCCAAAACACTCATAAGGTAAAGTTTGAATTTATAAAGCATTATCTTAAACTAAACCTAGCTTTATTTTAAAAAAAGATTGGAGTGTTCTTGATGGCTAAATTAGATTTTCAATGAAATCACTCTGAATTTTCATAGCATATCACTGATGCACTTCAAAGTTCTTGATAAGATGATAAATCCTTTCTTTATAACCACAGTAATAACAACACTTTGGAAGTAATGCTACTTCTAAATTTAGGAAAAATATAAAAATATTCTCTCTCAAGCCACGATAATCTTTTTTTCTACCTTTTTTCCTACCTTTTTCCTCATCTCCCTCTCTCCATGTTTGTGAGAGAGTAACACTACCTAACTCCTCAAGCTTCTTTCTTTCATTTCAAAATTATGTCCAGGGTATAGCACTACCCTGCAAAAAAGTGTAGCAAATTACATTCATGCAGTTGACTTAATATTCCTCACATAAACATTACATGCAGATGATTCTTCCTCCTTTCTTTTTCCTCAAGAGACAGGTTTGTGTTTCAGGCTACCAAAATATCTTTTCAACAATGTTTATTTACATATCCCTAACTTTTCAATAAAGATGTGATCCTGTATGAATTCTTCATAGGTCATTTACTGGAAGCAGACCAAGGTCTTCCTTTTCTTGTGTGATTTCGTAGTAGACTGCCTTTTCCATGGACACTTTGGGAGATGAGAAAGCTATTTCCTCACTGTGTTGGGCAAGAGAAGCCAACAACCCATCCTGCAGAGTGCCAGGGAAAACCCTTTCCTGCACTGACTTGAAGCTCACATAGCCAGGAAACACAAACTGCCCCATGACATTCCAGGAATCCTTTGAGTGTTAACTGTGCAGTGCAAGAGCATTCACAAACAGGCAGCTTTTTGTACCCAACATCCTCCAATACCACGAGTGTTGAGGTTTAACCCCAGCTGGCAAGTGAGTACCACAGAGCAGCTCCTTCACTCCCCTTCAGCCCTCCATCATGGGGAGAACTGGAAAGGAAAACCCAGGGGTCGAGACAAGAACAGCTTAATAATCTAAACAAAGTCAACTATAGAACCAATAATAACAGCAATATTAGTAAATGTAATGGAAAGTGGACAGAAGGAGGAATAAAACTGAAGCAAAATGACTGCTGCACACTACAACTGCTCACCACCCACGGACTGATGCCCAGCCTGACCCTGAGCAGTGACTGGCTCCTTTCCTGGTAACTCCCCCAGTTTTCATTCTGGCCATGACATTCTATGGAATATGCCTTTGGTAGGTTATGGAGGCTCAGAAGCTTCACATTATAGTCTTGGCAACATAAAAGCAAAAGAATCAGGTCAGTAAAACAACATAGTTTAACCTAATTTTTAAAGCATCCTGCATCTTTTGTATGACACTGAACAAGTTCCTTCAGAAAACATCTCTGTTTTTCACCATAAAACAGCCATTTTTGTAGGGCTTTCTTTGCCACTTAGAAACATGATTTTTAATTTTAATTTCATTTATTTAATATTTATTAACTAACAACAACTTTCCAAATAACTCTGATAAGAATACTTGCATGTTGTATAACAAAGTTATAGAAACTAAAAAAAGGCCCAATGGAAAACAGGTGGCCCCAATTTTATTCATCACTCTGGGACACAACTAAAACTCGAGTGAAAAACAGAACAAAATTAAGAAAAGCAGATACAAATTCTTCCAAATTTACTTTCTTTGCTAGTGTAAAATCCAAAGCAATGATGATAAATATATGACCCAAATTCTTTTCTCATTCTTTCTGTCCAGACTGGTAGAATAAATATTCCTTCCATTTTTTAAACCTACAGAGTATGCTATACATTATGCAAGTGTTTTACATTATAAAAAAATTACCACACATATTGGATTCTGTTTTATAGCCTTGTTGTTGTTTAGTCTGTACAGCTAATAGTTCTCTAATATTTCTCTCTCACTTAATAAAAAAAACTTAATACCAAAGATTTACTTTTATTTTTAAGCAGGACATTTCAAAATTGTGTATGACACCTGAGCAACAGCTATCCACAAAGTTTCACTTCATTTTTTTGTTCATAACACCCATTTTTCTAGCTGTTTTATATTCATATGCATTTAAACACATTTTTCCCAACAAATTTGCTGTACTTGCAATACTCTCCATCAGAACGCTTCCTCACTGTACCAAATTTTACAATAAAAACAGAAGTATGACATTAAAAAATTCAAACAGGCTCCAGCTAATGAGGCCAAGTCCAAGAGCAAAATCTGTGGCTTGGTTTTTATTCCCTGCTATTTGGAATCTATATTAATGCAGATTTTTTCCTCCTTACATCTTTTGATTACTGAGAATTTTGCTTCCCACTGTTTCAGACAATGGAGGCTTAGAGAGCAGAAACAGTTTAAAGGGGTGGTGCCCATTTAACCACCACTTTTCAGCCCTAAAAGCACACACTGGCTTTTCTCTTCGTTTGGACAAAAAGACAAGGAGGCTAATTGAAAACTCTTATCTTGGCCTGTTTCTACTGCTTTATCTCATTTAAGTACAAAATACAGTTTAATGCAGGAATCACTTCATAAAATTCTAGTCTCTGAATACAGTTATACTTAATGACAATTCTTTGATCTGGCCTTCAACATCTACTACTCCAGTTAAAAATGAACCTTTTAATTTGGCACACAATGAATCTTTAACTGCAGTTGTATTTTAAAAACAGAGCATTAATGGAACTTCATTCCTAACTATGCAGTTATTACTGCCTTCCTTAAAACTCCTCTTCTCCTACAACAATTCAGAATCTATATGCTTTTGAGTGCAGAATGACTCATTTTTCTTTCAAATTTATAATGAGTAGTCTATGATTTACAAGATATTATTTCTGCAATGAAATCCATACTTTTCCCTTTTTTTTTTTTGGTGATAGTTTGATACTTTCATATGTCATTTTTCCCCCATAGTGTTCCTACTAATCTCATTCTATCCTGCAAGGATGTGAGATGAATCTATTCAGTATTCAAACCAGTAGTGTAGGTCAAGTCCATGAATAAATTCAATAGTAAGGAATAGAAAAGGTAAATTCTCTTTCCCTTGACAACATCAAGTATTTTCAAGGATATGTATGTATGAGAAGGAAAAAAATGAAGTAACTACAATCCCCTATTTTCAGTGAATAAAATATTGCAGGTTTTCCTTTTCAATGAGCAAAGAAATTAACTTGGGGTATTTTAGTAAATGGAAGTGAAATCACTTAATAATAAATTACTCATTTACAAAAGTATCTTGGATTTGTTTTGAGCAGATTTTCTTTGCTACATAAGAAAATTACTATATTTTTTATTCACAGTATTGCTGTATTTATTCTTGGCCAATTTTACTTTGTTGTTAATCTATAGGATACTTTGTCATGCTTAGGTAATCCTGTTGGAATAAACAGAGTAAGACCTTGTGAGAAGCCAGTGCAAAAGGACATTTACTAAAATGTTGGACTGCTACCAACCCTGATACTTGTTCCAATCCTTGACGAAGTTCAGGACTTAAATCTTCTTGTCTCTACTTGTACTTCTCCAAACCAAGATCATTACATACACACTCCTCCTGGACTCAGAGCTTCTCTGTGGATGCCATGAAGCTCACACCACAATGGAATTCCCCAAGTGTTAATAAAGTGCCATTGAAGTCTCCATGCAAGTTGTTAAGACTTTCCTTGATAGATGATAGGAAACAAAGCTGGCTTGTATAAATATATACAGTACTACTCAGAGGTTGTACTTGACAATAAAAGTAAATTCATCTAGGGACTATGTGTCATTTAAGAACTTATGCCAGAGAGCTAAAGAACCTTTATGACAGGAAATTCTTAAGGAAACTCAGGAACACACATATATATAATCATGTAATATACTGCACATTACCATGAGAATTCTATAAGTTTTTAAAATAAAAGAGGTGTATGAGATCATAGCTGAAAACAATCACCAAATGCCAAGATATTTTTAGGTTAATGACTAAGTTGTGACTGAAAAAAGAGCACCTTAAAATACTGTTTTATCTTGCAAACAGGACTTGATTGCCACAAATACACCTGATTTGCCACAAATCAAGGCAAAAAGAGAGATTTTCTGCATTTTTACAGAGTGTGCTGCTTTTGTTCTCATGTGTTTACATGTATGAATACAAAGTACTGATGAGAAATAATATTCAGTGGTCAAAGTGGGAGTCTGGGCACTCGAAACTACAGTTTCCTTTTGAGAAATCACAGTAAGTGACTCAACTCCCAGTACAAAATGGTACTTCCCCCAGAAGTCATGAGGTTTGCTATATTACCTCCTTTTCTAATCCTCAGTTCATTAATATCTTTTCTTTTTTTAGGCTGTCATTCTTTGTGAATGACCGTATGTCATTCTCATACTCTCCATACTCTTCCATTGTGTTCTCCTACACTCTAATATATAAATGCCCTCATCATCTCTCCTCCTATACCATTCCTATCAGGTGTACCTAATTCTCAGTGCATCATCTCATCCCTCTTGCAGATGCACAAGGAGTGTCCTCCTCACCCGGGGCATCACTAGACTCTGAGCTGAAATCCTCAATACTGAATTAAGTCTTAGCCTGAGCTACTTACACTATCAAGTTCTCCCAGATATTCCTTTAGTAATTAAAAAGAATAAAGATGGACCCTGACAATTAGTTCAAGAATGGCAAAATAAACAATGGGTCAGACTGATTAAAGAAATTGGGATCTTCTCCCCCTCCTTGAGTTCTTGATCACTCAAGAGAGAATTTTTCTAAGCAAAAAAGCTTAATGTATGTATATAGTCTATAATACTTACAATGACTCTGGAGGAGAGATATGCCATTTTGATATGGAATATCACTTTAGCTGGGCTTATACAAAAGTCCAAATACAAATAGTTTCCAGTAATCTCCTGTAGTGTATTTACTCTGAAAGTAAGGTGGTTTTGTGAAGAATCAGGCTTATACCTCAAGTCTTCTCACAAACTACTTTTTGGGAAAAAAAGCTCTCAACAAAGTCTAAGAAAAGCTAAAAAACAAAAAAAAAAAAAAGAAAAAAAGTTACTGGAAGAAAAATTTAAATTGCATTCTTACACCAAGCTTCCCAAAGACTCTTACACAAAATGGTATTAAGACAACAAATGTTTGTTAAAAAAATTATTTCAACAGAAGTAGCTTTAATACAAGATAAATCTACTGAATACTCTTAAAAAAAAAACACCAAAAAATTAATGCTAAACTGTTTTGCTAAACTGTTTTTCAAAACAGTAATCTCTATCTCCTTTATTGTTTAATGCTGGAGATGTTTGCTATTTCTGATTTTCCAAAAATATCTCTAAACTCCCTCAAATCTAAAGGCATATTTAGCCATGCTTTGAGATCAAGTATTATTCAAGTTTCCTTGTTCAATCACATAATCCTTAATTATCATAATTATAATTTACCAGTTATCCATAATCACCAATTATCCATAATCATAAATTACTTTTCCTTTCTTAGTTTCACCTCTTTTGTGTAGTTTTACATTACAGCATTATCTCCCTTGACTAGTGTGAACAGTACACTGCTCCTTGACCATCTTTTTCTTGCCCATTTTCCACTAAATTTTCTATTTCCAAGGTCCAGCCTCTGTAGCTCTGTTGAGCAAGTAATCCTCCAAAGCAGCCATAGAAGCAGTAAATGGAGCTTCCATGGGGTGTCTGTAGCTCTGCTTCCCATTCCCAACAAGTCCTGCCAGGTCTGCATTTCATGTGTAGATTTCTTCTTTCCTCTCAAGAGTAAGTCCCTAATTCCCAGGATGGAGTGGATTTCTGCCCATTTAGCTCAGCTCCTCCATGATGGGACATGGCTAGAACTACTGTTGAATATTTTCTGTATTAGACTGCATTTAACACCTGTGGGTTCTTGCAGCAGTAGCTGCAAGGGATAAAACCCTTCCAAGTTTGCTAAAACTGAAACCGTGTTTTCCACCACTGAAACTCTTGTCCAACTGAAGCAGGAAAAATATTAAGTTAATTAGATACAGAAGTAAATACATCTACATCTCATAAATATACAGAACAAGCAGAGAGAAAATTGTGATATTTTAAGAATCTAACAGGCACCACTGAGGTTCCAAATTTTATAATGTTACTCTTTCCAGCTGAGCACAACCTGCTACATTGCCAGCCTGCTATACTATACTGATTAAGCTCTCAGTTTCACAGTGCCTGAAAGATGAGTTAAAAAACTTGAGTAAAGATTTTGTAAGTGTGGTTCTATCTATAGCAAAACAAAGTACTATGCTGCTACTACAGTTATGGACAGAAAACACTAAAATCTACACTCAAAGTAGAATTTAAGTAGGGGAAAAAAAAAAAAAGACAAAGACCCCAAAAAGCTAGAGAATGGCATTTTATCCGTACACATTTATAGAAATTGCTGGTTAGTCCAGTAACCTGGAGCTATGCTCTGGGCAATATTGCGGGCACTAGAAAACAAAACCACTTTTGGGATTCCTACTGATACAGAAGATGTTCTCATAAGACAGGCTTTTGATTTGAGAACCTAGGAGTATTTGGTACAACAGCCATGAATTCATTCTGTAGCAAGACTGAATCTGCTCTGCTTAGGGACCCTCACATGTATTATTGAATTGCATCAAAGAGGAATTGCCAGACAGTTTCCAGCATGCTGACAGAGGCACAGTTAGCTGTGTTGTATCTTTTTTTAAATGAGTCTAACATTTTTAAATGCTTTTGTTTCTATTATACATTTATTGGCTTAAATATGATTAGACTTTCCATATGACTAAGTAAACTTGGGGGTTAACAACCCAAACAAACAACCCTTATTCTATCAAGTAAGATGGAAAGAAACAAGCACACCCTAAATCTAGTTCTCTCTTTCATTTTACACAGTGCTTATAACAAGACTAGGAAGTCTCAGAGCCCCTCTGCTCCCCTTCATATCCTTGAGAACTCTTATTATTTCAGTCCAACTTGCTATCTTAAGTTTACATGTGGCCTAAAACCTTTTGGGAAAAGATACAATTGCTTTGGTTCTGTGAACTAATTAAAATATTTGGGTGCAGATGAAAAGAGGCAGTACATGTAATTTATCCTTTTGTGCCAATCCTTCAAGTATTCATTCAGTTTTTTATAACTTCAGAACTCAATGAACAGCACCATGCAGTGCTCATAAAAGTATAAGGGATGTATAAAAAATAAGCATTTGTCAGTTTTATGAGTAAAAGTTTAGCACTAAGAGGAATGGAGAAGGCTGGGTGTCAGGAAAAGGAGAAAGGCACAGGGCAAATATATTCCAATGAAACCCAAATATCCTGCAGTCTGTGCCAGCATGACATTACTCATAAAATCTCATGGAGCCAAGTCAGCAGAGACGTTCCAATACACAAGACAATGTACAATGTAATACTTAAATTATTATCTCAAAGTAGGGGCAGAGAGAGAATTGAAAACTATCAGAATAGAAAGCAGATTAAATTATCATGCAACAATTTTTTCCCCCCACAGATCTTTAGCTCATGCTACTTGGAGAACAGTCATGGCAATATTCAATTCCCCGGCAAGAAAATACAATACCAGCTAATGTTTCACCTAGTATTACAGCAGACTGTTTGTATTCTTTGTATTAAGGAAATATCAACAACCAAGAAGGCATCAATCTCAGCACTTCTCATATACATAAATAACATGGTTTATAAACCAACTGAAAAGATTTAGCATACTAGCTGTTCAAAAGAGTAATTGGTTCAACATAAAAGACAAAGAAGCAAGATTGTTTAGGTAACTTATTTGTGGACCAAACTAAATTATATAAATAAGCATGGGATTTGATTTATCTTGTTCACCAGCTTGCTCAAGCTAATAATGACTGATTCACTCTGAAATGCTTATCAAATACAATTGATTTCTGCAATGTGAGCAAAGGAAACAGCATGATAAAAGAAGTGTGTGCTAGGGAAAAACTGGGCATATCGAGCATCAGGTTTGTTTAGAACTGATCACATGGCATGTGAGATGAACCAGCACAGCATAATTTAAAGGTAATGTGTTTCTCAATGGTTTAACCTAAAGCAGAAGCTAACAACTAGTTAGGCCTTTTCCTTAGCCCAGGATTTTTTGAATCACAAGGTAACTGCTTTTGTGGATGACATTATCTCTTGGCTAGTGTGGTGTTTGTTTTTTAGCCAGATAGTCATGCTGCTACAATGCTGCATTTAAGAGGTCATTGGTTTAGCATCAAAAAGGTCACAAAAAGCAACCACATTGACTGTGATCCTCCTCTGAATCTCTAAGCACTCAACTGGTATGACTTGGGAGGTAAAGGAAAATGATTGGAAGGTTTTACTCAGTAGAGGGTTTCCAAGCAACCTTGCACAGTTGAGCAACCTCAAGCAATGGGAACAATGGCTATCTTTGGCAAGGATCCATTAAAGGGAAGCCTGCAGCAACACCATTGTATTCACACCACTAGCAACTATAAATACAGGCTACATTAAATAGGATAAGAAATAAAATAAAAACAAACCTGGAAATGGGGTGAACAGAGGGCCGAGCAGATTGACAAATTTTTGCATCACTTTAACTACAATTTTTGCAGAATACAGGAAAAGGATTAAGAACCTTTGCTTAAAGCACTAAACTTTGTACACTGACATTTCTAATACATTTGTCGTTTTGGTCTAGGCACAGTCCTGACATACAGCAAAGATAACAAGGTGCTGAGAGATTGCTAGTCACTCACAACTCGTAACCAGTTCAAGCCCTTGAAGCTATAATTTAGATCCTTGCTGGGATAGTTTAAGGTAGGTCAAGCTTGGTCTTTTTCACATTCTTATCTCATGCTTACAGAGGATTTTCTCAAAATCTAACAATTCCAGCCCACACATCTGAGTGACTTGGTGGTGGTTCTGAAGAGACACAACTTGGATGCTAGACAGCTACTCAGTGATTTTAGACTTCAAATTGCAAGATAGGTAGAAAAAATAAGAATATGGTGATATATTTTTTGTTACTTCTTACAGCCATGTTGTTAACCAAACTGCTAAAAAAGCATTTTCTTTTGAACACTGTATCCAAATGATTCATGTTATGTAGGGCGACTAGAAATGAAATAGTACAATTTTCTGCCATTAGCATTTATGATCCATTTGCATATGCCTTAAAGCTTGTCTCTTTCTTTTTAAAAAGAAACTTGATGTTTTAATTAAAGTGTTTGTAAAGGAAATTCAGTATGTACAGAAATAATTTAGTAGATTTCATTAAATAAATTAATCTGACTGGACTTCCTTTGAACTCTCACAGCTTCTTTGCAACTGATTTTCTTTTCAGCAAATAAGCAACCATAATTAAGGGTTTTTTGAGCTTTGCAGAAAAACACAACCTTGTAATTCCAAACAAATAACTGAAAATTCACAGTATGTTCGGTACTGCCAGGAGTTACATATTTAGCACTAAACACCCTAGTTTATTTCCTAGAATATCAATAGAATTACATTTCCAAGAATAAATCATCAAGTACATGTCCTATTTTCAGCAGATATTTTTGTGATACCTCTAACTACAGCAGTAAAATACCTTGGGAAAAAAACCAAAACATTTTGAGGGTGGAGATCATAAAACTAAAGATATAACAAATTTGCCTTTGAAAATAAAATACTAGACTGATAGACTTGGAAAAGGAACAAATTACTCAACTGCTGTGCAGTAAAAATAATCTATAGATAAGTAGGCAAATATACAAGCCAGGCTCAAAGCATTGTTCTTGTACCAGGAGGGGTTGAGCAGTGTAATTTAACATTCATTCAGCCAAAACAAATAAATTAAGATGTACAATGCTGAATACTTACACCTGTTGCCATACCATTTTTTGAAAGGTCAATATTCTGCTTTTAAAAATTCCGAACAGGAAAAAAATCAAATAATTTTTTCAACTGTTTCCTTATTTTAATAAAAACAAAATAATAATAATAAATTAACTATATCTTAGATATTCAGAATTATAATAATAAAGAGCATAATTTCTGATTAAGTTTCCCATTATGCAAACAAGTTCTTATATGTATATACATTAAAAATGTAATATAGTGAAGTTTTCCCATTTTTCCAAATAAAGGTAGAACAGATCTTTGTCTACCTTTCTATTATCCTGCTACAGCAGATGGTGATGATGCATCATTAGATTTCAGAGTCTCATTCAGATCAATTTCTGTATTTTCTACCATTGTTTCACCACTTGGATTGTTTGCAAACTCTCTTCAATATACAGAAAAAAACTTTTGCATCAAGCTGTGCCCATTCAGTGACACACAGAAAAGCTTTACACCAACTCAAGTTATTGTACAGATAGCTAGTAATTTATACTTGAAAACTTAACTTTCCTGAGTTTTTACATGTACAGAATCTTCAGTCTAAACTTAGGATACAGGGCTTTTCTCAGTGTCTTTCATCAGAGTAAATGGTTATTTTGCACTTGGGTTTTTCCCCTGCTTTGTGCTCTTACCATCTAATCAGCCCAGGACCCAGATTAGGACTGTCATGTTGCATCAGGAGTTTACAGTGAGTGCTCACTAGACTGCCTTTAATCCTCCAAGGTTTACTCAAGTGTCACAACCATCTGGAGGAAAAGGCGACTCCTTGCTGGGTCCTGCTGACCACAAATTATTTGTAAGGAGAGAAAAAAAAAGACAATAGAAAGCAAAATGCTAAGTATTTCTCCCCTTCCTGCCAAACACACCTACAGAAGTACTTTTCATGATATCATGAGCAAAATCAGGAATAACTTCACAAGTTCACTTTAACTTCTAAAACTTATTAGATGCCTAAGGTAATTTTGCTATCACAATTTCAGAAGAGCAAATAACACAATATAATGAAAATATGTCAATGAGAAAATATCCCATGAGTTTGTAATCAATTTTACAATAAATGACATCTTGTTTGGACTAGAATTCCAGTATATCAAATTCTTTGTCAAGCACACTAGCTGAATTCCATATTTGGGAAAATTTATAGATTCTTTACTCCATATTTTTTTATTCCTTTATAACTCAGAGATACTCATAAAATCCCCATGACAAATTTAAAATTAATATATGTTAAGTAGTGAGAAAATCATATTGCCTAAATCAAATTACAGTAATATAATGGCAGCTTTGCCACAGTTTTTACTAGAAATCTGGCATAGAATAAAAATATATGGCATTATAGCTTTGCTCAAAGCTTTTACTTCAGAGCAATGAGGAGGAGGTTTGTGCACCCAATGTAAGCTTTTGCTTCTTGTAAGAAAGAAGTCTGTGTCTAGTTTTAATTTTGAGAGGATGCATTCTTAATCCTCTCCTCCAAAGAAAGCCACTTCCTAATAGCATGGACAAGACTAGGAAAACAGCTGCATGCCTATCTTTAAATAGCTGCATTTGACACTCTATTTATTTCCCATTCAACACCTAGAAGAGTTTACCTGTGTTTACTGTTAGTCATCCATTTAAAAATTAAGAAAACCAGGAAATAAATAGTTATTGTAAGTATTTTAGCTCCACATCTATACTTGTCAAAATAGCATTCCTGTCCTTTCCTAGTCTTCTCTGCATAGTATTTCAGCTAAAAAGGGTGAAAACACTGAAGTGTAGAGCTTCCCATAGCTACCATCTAAACAGAAAGAGCTTTTTGCAGTAAACAAGGCACAGTCCAGAGTTAGCGTGATCAGATTAATTAGTTACTTTAAAAAATCAAAAGTAAAACCTTTACTGCTTGGATAGGGTATATCAACAGCATCTTTGACCATTGATTTTCTGTAAGCTCACTTTCATGTTTGCACACTTTCATGTTTGCTCATTTAGATGCCAGGGTATTCTTTCATATTCAGAACTGACTAGCTAAATATTAGAGTTGATTACTCAAAGTGTCACTGAATGACTTGTAACTGCAATGAAGTGCCTTTGTTCCCTATTAATATATCTTTTTGGCAAAATTTCAGCCAAATTTTATATCTACTTCCAACACATTAATCTACAGTTTTACTCTCTTCAGTGAACACTTGATGTCCGGTATTTGCATTCATAAGCTTGTAAATACTTCAGTAAAAGCGGGAGGAAAAATCAGTTTTATTTCACAAATACTTCCCACTAAGTGTTATCACTTCTAAGTGTGCTTTTGCTTTGCAATCTGTAGGCTCTACTTGAAATTAATTTCTGATACTTCATGATGAACAGTCCTTATGTGCTGTGTAGGGCAGAAAGCTCTATTCCTTTTCTTGCAGATACATGACATGTTCAGTTCTCATTATAAAAGAAAACATGACATACTAATTTTTGTCCAGATTCGATTACTTTATTTACTCATAAGGAAGTACTACCTTCAGCACCGAACTGGAATTAATCATTAAAGCCAAAAAAATGTTTTGTTGTACGGAACATAAAAATGTCAGCTGAATTCAAAACACAAGAAAAACAAATCTAATGTCTTCAGTGCTTTGCTTTCAACTGAATATGGCAAGACGACAATTCCATCCTTAGATCCTTCAAAATAAATAGAGCAGAGGTTTACTTTGAGTTTTAAATCCTATTTTGCAAATATCAGTTTTATTTATATTCCTTATTCTTTTCCCAGAAGAGAATTGCAGTCTTCACTCCCTTGCCTTACATCCTCCTACCAAACATCAGGCAGCCAACTCAACCTAAGGAGTATGACATGCTAGGTCATCAAAATAATTCAGAAATCTAAAGCTCTACAAATGCATAAAATAATATTTTCTCTGAACTGTTTATAAAAGAGAAAACAGTTTTTCTTGTGAAAAACTTCTTTCCTGCAACTGTGCTTCTTGTACCTGACACACTGTCATTGGTTTACAGAAGGTACTCAAGGCCAGTCAAAACTCAGAGTCAAGTAATGGGAAGTAATTGAAATTTACCTCTCAAAGTTACCTTCTAATATTGAGTAAGTATTTTGAGAAGATAACATAGTTCTCAAAATTCAATAAAGATATTAGATGTTATCAGCAAGCTTCTAAATATCATTAAAACACAAAAATGGTTTAAGCTTATAATCTGTGGGAACCATTTATTTAAAGAACAGCAAATTTTCTTTTTCTAATTTGTCATATTTATATAGCACAAAATCTTTAGGCACAATTGCTACAACTCATTTTACATACTAACAAAATCACATGCCTCTTTTAAACTTTTACCTAGTAAAGTTGTGACTATCTCTATGAATGGTAAAAAATGTCATCAGGGAAGAAATATGCATAAAATAGCCCTTAATCCACTGAACATGTAAATGCAATGTGGAGGAAAAAAACCCCATATATATATATATATCTTTCTCCTACATTCTGAGCAGGAACCAGACAGATTCAGCAAAGAAAGAACAAAACAATCTACAGTAATATATTTTTCAGATTTGTAAACTCACAATAAGTACTAATCATTATGACACACTAATTCAATCAAGCAACAAAAGCTGGAAGGAAATTGATAGAGAACAAGCAAATAAAAATCTCACACAGTTATCATTCATAGATGCTTATGTTGTGCCAGCAGCAATGGGGAGACCAATCAGCAAAAATGGGCAGACGTTATATCCTTTAGATTTTGTACAAAAATTAAAGATAGGAGCAATACAAAAGTGATAGCACAACACAGTGATAGATATTACTGTCATGTTCTCAAAGTAACATGTTCTCTGTAATGAATAAGATTCAGAAACTTCTTGACTAGCTATGTCAACATAGAAAATTAATCATCTTTTCTCCAAAACCTATCGAGAGTAATGTCACTATTAAGAGATGTGCTATAATCCAAACAGTATAGACAGAAACTAAATCAAAAGTGATTTTTTTAGTAAGGCACTTTGCATATATAATACAAACATTGATTACAGAGATCTCAATTAGTGCAAAGTCAGTATCTGCCTCACTGATCCTTTACCAGAACAAGGCAAGGCTTTGCGCTACCTGTGTGTGACAGGGTTCAGGTGACAGCAAAGCTTCATCTCAGAGACTTCTAGTCATTCATTCATGCACTGAGCCCACAAAAAGGCGGTTAGAAAACAAAAACCCCATCCTACATCATGTCCAAATTGTACTGCTTCAGTACCAGCTTAGGTACTTGAAGGTTGTGTATGCACTTACTGAAAAGAAAACTACAAGCAACAAATATTACAGTTATTTTTCACAGGATCAATGACATTGTGTTCTGCCTTAAAGCAAATTTAAAATTCCACAGCAGAGAGATTGGACAGATGAAACACAGACTGACCTTGTCTGTAGAAGTCAGAAAGGAAAACTGCCAAGGACCTACTAATACAATTCAAGGAGATTAAAGAGTATGCTTTTCAACCAGTCTCCATTTGAACATAACCAGTCATAATAAATGAAATTATAAGAAGCTTTAGATCACAAATAATGTTTAGGGGCTCCAGTGATCAAGGTTTGTTCTATATGCTACACTGATAAAAGAGTGTGCACTCTACAAATGTACCAACCATAGGAGGGAAGATTACTGGTCAAAAACTTCATGGCCTGAACAGAAAAAGACAAAGCAATCAAGAAATTTAAAAACATGTACTAAATACTCAAGAAACACTGCTGGGTACAGAAGAAGGGACTCAATTTAATTTCTCAATATAATTTAAGATTTATAATATTTGCTTGAACAGTTGACTGGCAGGCACACACTGTTCCTACCCTACTCTATGCTAATATAATTCAACTTCCAAAATCTGTTCCAGTCATTGCATTTACCAACATGTTTCTACTGCAAATTTCTAGCATTTCTTAACTTCCCCACTTGTTTTTTGGACTACTTATTTGCTTAATTTCTTGAGAATAAAGTATAAATATTATGTTATTAAGCCTTTATTTCTCCATACACTCAAAGCACTTGATAAAAGCACTAAAGAGTGTTTGCACATCTTAAAGATAATTAATGCACAACATTGAACTGTGTTTTTATAAAATACTTCATGTAGAAATGTTCAAACATTTTGTTTATGAATCCACTTAACTTTGAAAATGAAATAATCCCAGATGTTTATTTTTTGGTAATCCACACTGACAGAAATTAGGTCATCTTAAATGCAATATTTCCATATGAATGACATAATTAGAAATTTGTATAAACCTCTTGAAAAGAAACAGATCAACAGTCATGATCACATCATCAATCAGATTCAGATTTCTACAGCATGAATATTTTTAAATCTGTTTAGTCACCAGATTCACGACCTATTTGCTTCTTCAAGTGTACAACAAATCCTTTAATCATGTTAGCCCCAATAATACACAGTGCTCCCCCCCCAGGTGTCTAACCTTCTGTATAGTGAGCAAATATACTAACACACCAAGCAGTATGTATTATAATCATCTGCTGACAGAAAGCAATTTAGGATTTGAAAATTCTAGTATCTTTTCCCCACTACAATGGAAAAAAGGAAGCCACTAGCACAGACTCACTGTTTCTCTGGCAAAATGAAAATATACTGAGAGTCCTCTTAAAATAGGTTCTATAGACATTTCCTATTTCTATACCATTTATATGTAAAATAAATGTGTGGAATGTGCAAAGCTTATTTTAAAAAGATCTCTTTTAAAAAAAGAAAGACCAAAATGCTTTACAAAAAGAGGTTGGTTATCTAAAAAAAAAAAAAAAAATAGTCCAAGAATACCAAGCAAAGAGATTCCAGACTACTTGTTCAGCCACTCAAGAGATGTCAGCTGGGGGTACTTTGGAGGGAAAAAAAATCCATGCTAAGTTTCTCCCAGAAAGAGTTGTATGCTCTTCATTAGGTGTTAGCATGCCCTGTCAGTCACCTCTACCTGTTTAAACTGAAAGACAGCTGAGAAATCAAGGAAAAGCTTATATAAGTGTTTTTTTTATTTTTATTTCAGCTTTTTAATGTAAGCTAATTCATATTACTTATATGTACATTTTCATTTATCAAAGATTTCAAATGTGGGGAAGAAAAACCTTATGGTCTATGTAAGACAGCAGGGTGGTTTGACCCTGGCTGGATCCCAGGCACTCACCAGAGCCACTCTATCACTCCCCTCCTCAATTGCACAGGAGAGAGAAAATACAACAGGCTCCTGGAAGGGCAGAGGAGATCAATCATCAATTACTGTCATGGGCAAAACAGACTTGACCTGGGGAAATTAGTTTAATTTATTACCAATCGAATCAGAGGAAGATAATGACAAATCAAATCAAATCTTAAAACACTTTCCTCCCATTCTTCCACAGGCTGAATTTCACTCTGAAATTCTAGTTCCTCCTCTCCCTCAACGACACAGGGGAACAGGGCATGGGGGCTGGGGTCAGTTCATCATGTGTTGTCTCTGCTGCTGCTTTTTCTACTCATTCAGAGGATTCCTTCCCCTGCTGCAGCACAGGGTCCCTCTCATGGAAACACTCCTTCATTAACTCCTCCAGCCTGAGTCCTCCGCATGGGGTGCAGCTCTCCATGAGCTGCTCCAGTGGGGATGCCTTTCCCTGGGTGCAGGCCTTCAGAACAGTGTGGGGCCCCCATGGGGGTCTCAGGTTCTGCCACCAAAGCTGCTCCAGAGTGGGTTTCTCTTTCCACAGGGTCACAGGTCCTGCCAGCAGCCTCAGGTTCCTCACAGGACACTGATGGGCTTGGCCCTGGCCAACAGCAGGTCCATCTTGGGCAGTCCAGCACCAGCTCAACCAGACATGGCAGAAGCCACCCCTGCAGCCCCTCTGTCCCCTCACTACCAAAACCTGGCCACACAAACCCTATACAGACAACACTGCCATCCAACAATTCCAAATGATATCTAACCATCATGCAGTCATCAGGAATTACTTCTGATGTGCAATGGGAGCCAAACAGAAGAAGGGGTGATTTATTTTATCATTTTTGAGCCTGTGAAAAGTCTGTGAATTAAGGGATATATAAATACATATATGTTTAAATGTCTTTGCTTCAAAATGCAACTTGGCCTACTGAATTCGTGTGTCTGTGAAAAGCTTCTTTTGTAATGTAGTGTGCCTCTTTTTATAAAATTTCATCTATTTTCTAGTAAAATAGAACTTTCACAGAACAGAAAAACACCCTTCAAAAAGTAAAATACAAAAACGTAAAGAGAAAATGGGTTTAGCTTCATGCAAAGAAAGAAGCTTTGTTTTTTTAGTCATGTTACACAAGAAGTGAATTCTGGTTCCCTTAAATTACTTCTACTGACTGTTAAATCATTGTGCTTGGGTTTTTTTCTTGATCTTAACCATTACTTTATTGCAACAACAACAGCAGCAAGTAATGGATTCACTAATGTTACCTCCTTCTGGAATCACTTCACAGGTGTTAAATTCCTTGCACATTTTGATTTCAGGAAAGAGAGACCGACAGCAAAGAGCACAGCAGCCAAAAGACACATTATGCTGGACTAAAATTAAGACAGCCCAGATGGGTAAACACTATCAACACAAAAGACTACAACAGGTACTCATAAATCATGCAACAGAAACCAAATATTGGTTGGAAAAGGGAGAAGGAACAGAATAATGACACAGTTGGTTTTGATTAAAATGGAAAAAAGCCTGAAAACTCTGGGTGTTCAACGCATATGCATAATTTCAGAAATCTATGTGACATCAGTTGCTACAAACCATAATGGCTGCCCAGAGAGTATCAGATTCCACTAGGAACTTCAATTTTATTTTTAGACTATTACAATACAAAGAGGGCCCAATTTTTACAACAACAATCAGCAAACCTTTATTTTATGCAGCATGGCAGAAAGAAACAATATGCCTTCTCTAAATATAATTACTAACCCTGTCAAGTTAATACAATCAGTAGTGTTCCGCTAGATTAAACTTTCAGCTGGATGAAAACAGCTCATTCTATCCACTTGATATTCTACTGAAGTTAATTCCTGTCTAAATAAAGAATGACAAATACTGAGACCACTTCTTATTTTCCAAACTCGTGCAAAGAATTATATTAAATTGCAAAGAAATTCTAACAAAGGAGGTAATAATCAATTGGAGAAAAGTTCACAGTGATAAATCTGAAGGTAAATAATAAATTATAATTGGTAATATAGTGTTGGGGGTTAGTTAAAGATTTGAAAGTAGGAAAAAATAAGCAAGATAGATAAAAACAGTTGTAAGTGGCATCCCTCAAGGTTCTGTCTCAGAAGCAGCATCCTCAGAAAGTTTGCAGATGCTCTGAAGTTTAGCAGCGCAGTTAATACAATTGAAGGGCAGGATGCCACCCAGACAGGTTTTCCACCCAGAGGAAAACCTGACAAGTGGATCTATTAGAGTCTCATGAAGTTCAGCAAGTCCAAGTGCAGCGTGCTGACCCCGGGTCAGGCACTCCCAGACAGGGGTACAGACTGAGGGCAAAACTCACTGGCAGCAGCCCTGTGGAGAAGGACGTGGGGGTTCTGGCAGATGAAAACCGGACATGGACCAGCTTGTGTGCGTGCTTGCAGCCCAGAAGGCCAAATGCATTCTGGGCTGCATCAAAACCACCATGGTCAGCAGGTGAAGAGAGGGGATTCTCCACTCTGGTGAGACCCCACCTAGAGCACTGCATCCAGTTCTGGGGTCCTCAGCACTGAAAGGACATGGATTTATTGGAGCAAGTCCAGAGGAGGGCATGAAGATAATCAGAGGGATAGTGCATCCCTCCTATGAAGATGGGCTGACAGAGTAGGGGCTTTTCAGGCTGAAGGAGAGAATAAAGACCTCATTGCAGCCTTTTCAGTACTTGAAGAGAGCTTGAAAACAGGAGGGAGACTGACATTTTACATGAGAACATAGAGTTGGGAAAAGGAGAGAGAGGAGACATTTAGATTAGCTAATAGGAAAAAATACTTTCCTGTAAGAGTGGTGAGGTACTGGAACAGGGTGCCTAGAGGAGTTGTGGATACCCTGTCCCTGGAAGTGCTCAAGGCCTGGCTGGACAGGGCTTTGAACAACATGATCTAGTGAAAGACATCCCCTCCTCTGGCAGGAGGGATAAACCTAGATCATCATTCACTTCCATAGCAAATCACTCTGTGATTTACTAGTCAGATTTTGAATGTGTTGCTTTAGGAGTATAAGCTATAAATACAGTATTAGAATTAATATCAATAAAATACTATTTGTAGGCAGATGGTAAGAAGAGTTGAGATGGATATGTCTTTACTCTTTGTATATATCTATATATGCATAAATATTTATACATTGTTATTTCTATTTTATAATATTTTATATTTTTATATTTTATATTGTGTATTATTTATATTTATATATTTTTATGGTATTTATATATATTATTTATATATTTATAATATTAAAGTATTCAAGTACCTGGAACTCTGGATTGACAGTATGTATCTGCTTCTCTGTAGTAATTATTATGAAAGTAAAACAGTTCTGAGACCAGTAATGCTAGAACCTGCTATGCAAGTACAAATGGCTGACAGTGAACACCTCCACTGAAAGCAGTCTTTCAAATGTTCTGTGAGATAAGAGAGTTGAACTTCATCTACATGAAAAAATCAAAACAGAACAATATTAAGTTATAAAAGTCAATAGTTTCCATAGGAAGTAAAAAGAATAACCTGAATGGTACCCTTTCAGAAGGTGTCCATAAGTTTTTTAAAACAGTGTTTGGGAAACAGAAACTTTTGAAAGCAATCAACCAAAAAACTTTCAGAATTAGTGGGATAGAAGTAGATGCTAAAATGAGCTATTTTCATCCTAGGTACTCTGTCAAATCACTGCATGCAATTGCTTAAGATTTTTTTATCCTCTTTATTTATTATAGATTTAATTGCATTTTGAAGGCACAGATCTGCTTTACATGGTGAATTCCCCCATGTAATTCCCAAAAAGCTCATCTTGTAGAAATAGCTCTGCTCTGCTCTAAATTGTGTTACTAGGCAGCCATGCTGCAAGCTGATGAATGTTTGAAAGCATAAGTGTGTTATCAATAGATAAAAAGAGACTGTTGGCTCAGCTAAGAATTCTGCCCATTTTCCATACCATCTTTTCCAAACATTAGGCTGTGATGATGGGGAACATGAGAATAGCCACCAGCATTCACTAATCAAAAGCCCCATTTAATTCTTTGCCCCATACTTTTTATCCATACTTTTGCACCACCTCTGTGATTTGTCATATAAATGCTGTAAGCCAATTTCCAGAAACATTTATTTTGCTTAAAAAAAGCAAAACCATTGATTTATTGAAAAAGCTAGGGTTGAATGTTTTGTTGTCATAAGATGATCTATCCTAGGAATCAATAACGAACGCTTGATCAAAGAGGAAAAAACTAATGTAGTTCCAACTGAATCAAAGGAAATATTAAACTCACTGGGAGAAGGTTACCCTCTTTTCAAGTTAGGTGATTTTATAAAGTAAGAGTGCAAATGAAAGGTGCTAAAAGAAAACATGTACAAACAGCTGGGTACAAAATTGACACAGTTTGTCTAAGACTATGAAGACCATAGGGAAAATTATAAACTTAGCACCTGCTATTAGCAACCTCCAAAGAAAAGCAATCAAGAAGCAGTAATGGCTCTACTAGCACTTATTTGATTTAAGTAGCAGTGGTGTTTGTCTGTCACCAGACATCAACTTCAAAAGGCTACCTTAAAAACATAACCCAGATTCTGAGACAGACCATTACTTCCACCACCTAACCATTGCTCATCCTTCAAAAATGCCAGCATTTAGATCCATGGCAAACTTACCTATCAGGCACAGCAGAGATTAACATAAACTCGAAAGGCAATTACAATTTTTCTTTAATCTGATCATTTAGGAGGGCAAATTATGCCACATAGTGCCTTTCCATCAGACCTACTTCTTCAGGACTCCCTTACTGAAGAAAAAAAAAAATTAAATAAATTCCAGTATTTCTTTTCTTCTTGTAATAAGGACTGACCACCAACATTTTTTCATGAAAGTTTACAGCAAAAAAATCAAATTTGAAGAGGTACACTGGTCAAGCATAATTTGTCAAGAAGGATATGCTATAAAAAGCTCAAATGGTTTAGTCAAAATTTCAAAAGTAGATAGCATACCTGAGGTTGTAACTGTCAGGATTTAGTTATTTACTAAAGTGAATATTTCAGGAATTATCTTTCAAAACAGAAAGAAAGATACTCAAAAAATGCCTTCACTTTCAGAATTAATAGATTACTGAATATCATACAAAATTATTCTTGTTTTTATCAGATGAAAAGCTTCCTGCTCTAAGAACCAATACATCATTTTACAGAGGAAAGGTTTTTTTCTTGCCCTGGTTGCTTCACTGGTTTTAAATTGAGAGAATTTTGACATACCTGTCACAACCAATACCTATAAAAACAAATCTAAGGCAATAATAAAGTCCACCTGTAGCACTGAAAGCACATTTCACCTAAGCAAACCCAAAGTTCCTCAGATTCCTGTGATGGCCAATGTGAACATCAGCCTAAATTGGTTATTAAAAACTAACATGATTAAGTGACAGACAAGAAAATACGACTATTTCAATGACACAATAAAACACAGTAATTCTAATAATCAGTAATGCTTGATATTAGCTTTTCCCCATCTTGTATTGATGAGAGCACTAGGATCCTTTTTTTTTTTTTTTTTTTTTTTTGCCTGGAATGTAAGGAGAATGAGAGATTAGGTTAAGTTAAATTATTTCCTGAATAATTTGCTAAAAGCTAGATCCAAGAAGATAATCAGGAAAAAGACAAAAACCAGAGCTTCCTTCCTCCATACACAAAAAGACACAGAAATAGAGAGAGAAGACAGAAGACAACCAACATGTACCCTAAAAGAAAAAAATTATGAAAAAAATAGATCCGTGAATCAGAATAAAAAAAATAATAATGGAGTTGAGGATTCAGACCCATGTCCCTAACCTGTAGAGTTGGTAACAAAGAAAAAAACAAACCAGAATCTGTAAGCATAAAGAAAAGGGAAGAAAAATAAATGCATTAGAGGTACTTACTGTTTACAATATCTACATTCCACAAACCCAGTCATTGAGATTTTATCATCTGTGGGAGACTAAAATCAGGCCCCTGTAAAATTATGTGATAAGAACACAGTATTTCAAACATGCCAAACACCTAGAGAATTCCTCGGAGTTGGGTAGTTTTGCTTGGTTGGGTTTATTTATTTATTTTTACTTAACCTACGTACTTGCTACACCCAGATTTTTATCACTTTAACTCAAGACATGGGCCTAAATATATTTTTGAAAAATATAACGCCATCTTAACCAACCTGCTTCAAGTTAATGACTTTTCTTCAAGATGCAATAAAGACCACTTCCAACTGATGTTGCTGCTACTACTGATTTACAAAACATGTCCAAACAAAGAGTATGCAAAAAGAGATTGAAATCTCGAAACACAGCCATATCCCAAGCTGCATTTCAAAAGAAAGACTAAAATTATTACTATGACAAAACCAAAGTACGTCAGTTTCTATGGAGAGTAAGAAACACAAACTGAAAAGTAACTTTTCGCCTAGTAGACCACTACCACCCAGGTGTCTTGAAAACCAATGAATTCTCACCCCCAAATCATCTTCTCCTAGAAGGGAATATAGTTGCTCTACTTTTAAAAATGTGCACAATTTTGTATGTAGTTTTACTTCTTTTTTCTTTTTCAGACACTGAAATTCCATCTTGTCAGCAGAACTACATTATTTTCAGCCTGAAAATCTGACTCCACAGTAGTAAACTGTGAAGAACATGAGTACTTCTGACCAGCATGGATGAGTAGCATGACACTGAGAAGATCAACATCTTTCCCTGTGCTCTACTTCCCATATTATCTATGCATGCACTGTATGGCTGCCAAGTGCTTAGAAAAGTGGATTTCTCTAAAAACCCACTGGCGTCTAAAGCACAATACAAATAATATAGTAATGATTTGTGCTTAAAAGAGGGGAAAAAACTGAGTTACATTCTTGCAATGCAAGAGGAGATTTATTCCCAGTATGTCCAGATAAATTGCATCTGACAAAGCAGTACTTATGGAAATACAAGTCACCAACACATAGTCTCTTCTGGTATGCCACTAATACAGAAAAAATTTTGGATCATGTCCAAATCATCCAGCTATTAAAGTTGTGGGGGTCAAACACTTTCTTTGGAAAGTCTACTGGCTAGGGTGAGAAGGCACCAGCTCTACAGTTTCACCCCTACTTTTTGAGACAGTAAAGATGAAGATTATACACACTGTCTAGCAATTCATTGCTGAAATATTTCTGCACCTCATATTACCATGTAATTACCTCCCAGACAACTTACATTATCAAAAGAACATCACAACACTGTTTTGAAAATGCATGGTAAAAATTTTGCATTCATTAATTTTTTTCACCTCATACTGATATTTGCTGATAAATGTAGACCAGACAAGGGGATCACAGGAATAAGGAACACTAAATAGGTTACTGTCTTACAGGTCTATACTTCCTAAGAAACAGTCACAATGTAGTGAGTTTAGTGGATTTTAATATTTACAAATGAGCAAAATGCCCTAAATAAGTAATTGTTCTTTTTTAAGCCCTGATGTACAATTACCCTCATAAATGAACTCTTCTTCCTGGCAGATGCAAGAACTAATGCACATTGAAGATATTAATTCTCTCTTCTAATTATTCTGAAATGTCAGGTACATATGCCATCAATCTAATATGACTTTTCACTATTTGTGTGCCCAGAAAATCTGCTTGACACTTCTGACATGAAAATGATTAATTAATAGGGAATGCTGGGAGAAACTGTATAAACATTGCTATCCTCGAGTTTACTAGTTTTTACTTCTTCTTTAAGAAAAATCATAGCATACATTATCTGACTTTGAATTTATCTTAGTCTGTATTTCTTAGTGAAGACTTAACTCTCTTCTGTGTGTTCATATGGTCCTTCATAACATTCTGCTGTATTAGGTCACTGCTTCCCCAACTGCACTGATGCTTTGTATAAAATTAGCTGGTTTGGTTTGAACAGAGATTAGAGAAGTGATCAAGAAAAGTTCCTGATGGATGAAAAATGAAGACGGAATGATCTGGGACTTGTCCAAATTTGCTTAATTTCTAATAAACAAGAGGTGCTAAATAGGCACTTTCCAACTTTAGCAGAAGTTTCCTGAACTACTTTTCATTCAGATACTATGAATTGAAATGCTGATCAAGCTTCTTACTGGGCTACTGGTTGACAGGTATGGAAAGCCCATTTTATACATTTAATTACATTTATTATGTTTCAATTTATTAATATTGCTAACACACAATATTCAGCACAAGAAGATACAGAAAAAGGTGTTGGGTTTTTTTTTAAGCTCTGACAGTCTGTATGATGTATAATAAAAATGAGTACAAAAAAAGAGATGGCTTTTCCATGCATTAACACTTTCTCCAATCTGAGCTAAGGACATCCATAAACAAGAGCTCTCACTATTATGCTTTACCAAAATCAAGAACCTCCCACGTGTCCATTCCATGCCATTCATGGTCATCCCAAGATAAACAGTGGCAAGTGAAACCAACCAGAAACTTACCAGCTTCTAACACAGAGCTGGGTCAGAGTAGTACTGAATAAGGTATGCATGATATAAACAACCTGCGTGTATATATATAATATATATTTATACATCTATATTTAACTAACACAATTTTATCTCGTCCATTTGTAATTTAACTTTGTATGAAGGTGCTGTATATACTATGCTATACAAATGGCACATCAATACTTCCAACCAAGCTACACTTCTATCAATGGCAAATTAGGATGGGCACCTATTTTGAACTGCTACAATTCTCTATCCTTTCTACTGGAATATCGATCTTTACAGCATGTGAAGAAAAAAATCTATATGCAGTTAATGAACAGAGTAGTGCCACAGAATACACAGGATTTATATAAATTTACCAGCATCTGTACTTCAAAGAAAGCTTGATAAAAATGAGTGTGATAGCAGATAGGATCTCACGGTAGCCAAACTAAAGCAACAATAGGAAGAAAAGAAACATTTAAAAATTGTAGTTTAAGAGGAAAAAGAAAGAAAAAGTTATAAAATCTAAGGATGAAACATCCAGCCCATTATTTGTCCTCACAATTCCTACTCCCTCAAAAAGGTTCAACATCTTTGTATGGGTACACACAATCTTTGAAACTACATCTATTCTTTGAGATGACAAATTCTTATTCTTCAAGAAGGAAATCTTAAAGGCACAGGAGCAGGCCGTACTCATGCTCTGAAAGACAAGCTAGTGGGAAAGAATGGTCTGGCAGAAACTTAAAGAAAAAAGGAAAGTTTGTGACCTTTAGAAGAAGGGGCAAGCCACAAGGATGTTGTAAGACTGTGCAGGGAGAAAATTACAAGGGGCAAAGCCCAACCCAAACAATCTGGCTACTGCTGCAAAAGGCAATAAAAAATTCTTCTGTTAATACATCAGCAACAAAAGGAGACTAAGGGGAGGGAAAAACTGACAAAGGATGAAAAAAAGGCAGAGGTACTTAATGCCTTCATCTCTCTGCTAGGTTGACAGACTTAGTGATCTTGAAGACCTTTTCTAACCTAAATGATTCTTTGATTCTGTTCCTCTGCTGCTTTTTTCCTAGAGCTTCATTTGGAAAAAAGGAAGGGCACTGTAGATCAGCAGTCACTTTCAACCGGTCTGTGGACCTCTAGATCATGCAGCTAGGAACAGTTCACAATAAGTATGCCAAGCTCCCAGCTGGAAAAACATCAGGGATGTTGAATCCATATGTTCTGTAACAGAGAGCTTTGCAAATGTTTCTAATACCATAATTCTTCTTCAGTGGTAGCTAAGAAGGCCTCTTTCCAATTTTCTTTAAAGCCTTTCATATTCTTCCTGTGTAATATCTTTAAAATTCATTCTTTACTGCACATAATAAATAGTTGTATAATTAAAAATTGCAATTTGAAATCCTTACTGCAACAACATCCTACTGTATGACTCCTAAGTTATAATGCAATGCATACAATATGCAAAAAAAGGATTTGGAAGGAACTAAAGACCATTCCAGCATATCTTACACATTCTACAGACCAGCCAATGACCAGCCATTTCTAAAGTCTCCAGTAATTTTTGACCATATGCAAACCTAGATCATCACTTTCAGGTAATCAGATTTCCCCCACGAGTAATTCTTTGCTTATGTGGGATAACAACTAAGCAGAGTTTTCTGTCTAGCAGTAACTAGCACATCATACCAGGCTGAACCCACACAATTAAGCTCATCACACTTTAACAATTTCTATTATTAGCTTTGGATAACTGCCCTTAGGAACACAATAAAGAGTGGACATTCAAAAAAAAACCAAGAAAAGTAATGTATTTATTTGTATTCTCTCCCTTACACACAGAGTTTCTAAAGAATATATGTAAAAAATCAGAAACAATTCACTACTCATCACGCTTGGCTATAATTTCCAGAAACATCCCTATCTTCCGCATCCTCCACCCAAAGGCTGTAGCAGCCTAGAAGATTTTAAGGAACTGAAATCCATTTTGAGTGGCACTACATAAATCTTTACTCAGAATATCTGGACTTCAGACACTGGATGAAGCATCAAGGGACAAAAAATACACAATATCCATATTTACAGACACAGTAAATTCAGAAATCCTATCATACATATTCACATGGACCCAACAATTCCAAGGTTCAATCTTTCTCATATTTAAGTTGTTTTGGACCAGTGTCATCCAGATCTGAAGTTCTTTAGCATTTTCAACTACTGTCAATGTTTCCATAACCTATGTCCTTTCAGGTTGCACTGCAAAACAGGCATCTTTATCTTAACTGGCATTTAAATTGCACCTGTGTTCAAAAATAAAATCATAAAGTATTAACAGCAGCGAAATTCTTAACTATTCTCTTGTTTTCTGAAATTAAATCATGAGATTCAAACAACACAGAATTGCCTGACATTAATAATAATTCTTGGCTAATAGAATAAAACTTACACAATTCATGAACAGATGCTTATTTGGATGGTTTTATTTGTCTTCTTGGGACTAAAATTTAAAGAAAAGATTATTTACTGATATTTAGACTGTAAGGATTGTTTCTTTCCCATAATCATCAGAATGCTCAAGTTTCACTCAAATGTGAAAGTATACATGGTCCTAAGCAGAACTGACTTTGGGGGAGTGTGTGTGTGTGGAATCTCTCATTAAATCCTGATTGGTTTCCATTACATTTAATCTTTGAAAATTCACTTGCCATGGGCATAACCACCTGACAACCATCTAATGCAGCAGCAATTTCATTAAACACACACAGAATTTTTGAGTTTTTTAATATATTTTCAGCTTCTACAGTATAGAAGTAGCTGTAAAATTATTCTGCCCAGGTATCTGAGAAATGAATTCTATCTTGGCATTTTTTAGTATGTTGTGGAACTAGTTTTAAAAGCTGTTTAAATGTAATGCACGTACCCATCAGACAGTTTTTGCTTTCCAACTTGGACTGTGAAAATGCTGCTTCAAAGTGATGGGCCACTGTTGCTTCTTTTTGAAAAATAATTCTCTCTTCTTCGAATACCTACTCACTGCAGTCAGAAGCCAGAAATTGTATGTGTTAGCATACAATTATTGCTAATTGTGTTCTTGGCTGATTAGTTCACATTTTTGCTAAGATCCTTCTGCTCCATTTATCCTTTGCAGTCTATCTTAGTAAATCCAGATCTCCTAGTACCTTAATCTAAAATGTTTACTGTTTTTTGTAAATGTTACTTTTAACTTTACTATATTAATAAAAAACTAAGTGGTTGCTACGCTAACAGACAAAATTAACACATTTCAGAAAAAGACAGTTACTGTAATACTGTTTATTCCACAGTCCAATGATTCCTTCAAACCAATCCACACACAAGAGCCTGCAATCAGCATATGAAATCACTTTTCTTAGAGCTGAAATAAACTCTCCTTGCTTTGGCTCATTGCAGAGTTAAGCATTTGTGTTTATGATCACAGCATTGAAGCTGAAGTTAGAAGGGACATCTGGAGGTCATCTAGTCAGCCCACCTGGGTCCAGTCAGGTATTGAATTCCCCAAGGATGGAGACTCCACTGCCTCCCCAGGTGACCTATTCCAGTGCTTATCCCACTTACCCTATTGTAAAGAACTTTATATTCTCTAAATGGACTTTCTTTTATTCTGATTCATGCCTTTTAAAGAAGTACTTTTTTTGTTTTAAAATTTAGACAAAATTGTATTACTCATTATGCAATAATGGAAAAGTAAGGAAAACCTTTTCAAAGTACCTAAGCTTTTGCATCCGCACCTCATTTTGGTTTTTTGTTTTGACAATTTCTCAGTTCCACATTTTATTATTTCCTTAAACTGAGTGACAGAATATTATTAAACATTACACAAATATCCCTTTACACAGGATCTAAAACCTAAACAATCCATTGGATTTATGAAGCAAAATGCACTTGCAATTTTCAATTTATCACTATGAAATAAAAAAATTCAAAGCAAGGCTCAAAAAACCTTGCCCAAAAACATTCAATATGCTTAGGTAGAAAATATTTCCTTTTAAAAGTAACATTTTACACTGGTCTTCAAACATATCTTTACAGCAAATAACATCAGAACTTCTAAACTAATTCTACCCAGCTCTGTAATGGAACTTCAGTTTTCTATAACTGCAAGTAGCAAACGGACAAGTCACTTCATGTAGACCTAGTTATGGAAGGACAGAAACTTATTGCTCACCCAGGCAGTGATCTTCAACTGGTGAATGCTCCTGTATTATGGAAAAAAGTTTGACAGAATTCCCTTTTTTTGGCCTCAGCTGTTCCTTTCCCTTCCACTATAAAATAAAACCTATTAGTTAACCCTATTGCAGACTCCCTGATTGTTTGATTCTTTCATGATGACTGTCCATTTTGGAGCAGTCTGTCTGGGGAAGAAGCCTCATTCCTAGCACATCTTGCTTGTCTTCTCAATTGTCCAGCTGGTTTTAGGTGCTGTAACACGAGAGCTGCTCAGGCTGGCGTTGTCCTTTTAAGAAGATTTTATACTCATTTGGAAGACTTTATACTCATTTCTAAAAACACTACAGTAATGTTTTTTCTTACATTTTTTGAAGATACATGCTGTCTTGAGTTGTTCTTTAAACTGGAAGACGGCAGTTAAAGTCTGCACTATGTAACTTTGTTTCTTGATGAATTAATCCCCTTCTTGCACTATTCCTTATCTCTTGTCTTTACCCTCCCAAACACAAAAAAAAATTACTAAATTGTGATGTTCAACAAAGCCAGGTGGTTTGGGGTTTTTTTCCACTGTGGTATCAACTCAAAAACCTGAGTTACTGATTTTGCAGAGAGGATATTAGCTAAGTTACTGACATTGTCAATAATCCTTCAGTGATTCCTCATAAAACCTTGGTTTCATTAAACATGAAGTAGTTTTCACACAGTGCACTGAAACAGAAGAGAGCTCTTCATCTTACTGACACACAAGAGATATCCAAAATACTCCAAGGGGAGACAGTAAACACAGATTAACTTTGATAGATCTTTGCAATGGGACTATTGATACACAGTGCAGTAATTCTGATTGCTAAGACACAAAATTCAATCATCCATGTTCTTTTTTATAATAAAGGTCACACACACTTTAATCACATCAGTTTTTACTTGGCTTATCAGTTTTCTCAAAAAAGAACAGAGGCAGATAAAGTGAACAGTCAGTATGTAAGAGTAAAAAAATAGAGCAAAATGACAACTTTAAACAATCACATTAGGTGCAAAGAATTTTTTTTATCTGCTACTAAGACATAACAGAACTAATTAAAGGAAAAGGAATGCCATAAATAGTTGTCCTATTTTAGAGAAAAAATTATCTCAAACAGCTTAATGAATAAAAACATGGCTGAATAGTTCTAACAGTAGGTTCTTCAGCAGGTAACATTACTTAGTTTAAAGAGAAAAACCCAAGTAGTTTGAGAAAAGTCTACTATTGACAAATAAAAATCATTTAAATAGCAAACAAATGCAAGGGACAGAAGAATCCTCAAGTAGCATTTAATTGCAAAGGACATTTCAAGGATTTTTTTATATCTTTTCCCAAAGAAATCCTTTGCAAAGTCGTATTTCAGCGCCAACTTCACAATCAACTATTTTATATTGAATACAGTACCAATCAAGTTCAACATCAGCTCAGCAATTCACTGTGACTAGACTAAGGAATGTAAATGCCATTAAGTGTCCTTCAAGTCTTATGTTAAGCTTGAGTACCAAATGCCTTTGTAGTTCTTCTAGGGTATTACCATTAGTATAGAAGGGTTAATAGCAGAGGCTGATGATTGTTTAAAAATTCACATTACCAAAGTGGATTACATTGCATCTACTGAGGGGATCAACAATGTAAGCCTACACTAAGCCATTATTGCAGAAACAAAGCTTGCATTTTAAGCCTTTGGAAACAAGCATAAAATGGACAAAAGAAAAAATTCTTCTGATGTAAGAACAAGGCAAACACTACATGCTTTTCATACAGAATCACATTTTCAGAGCTATACAGAATACATGAAAATGGTCAAATAGTCTCCCCTAAAAGCTCATCATGAACTCCTGACAAGATCAGCAAACTTGAAGAAAAGGACAAAATGGATAACTGTAAATGATCAAATGGTATAAAGGAAGTCTTGTCTTCTCTTTTATTCTAGACACAACAAAATTAATTATCTTGAATTTAGGAATGACTACTAGAGGAATCAAGTATGCTTGTTAAAGACTGAGGGTTTAGATCCTTAGTTCAATGCTTGATGTTCAAAGGCACTAGGAGCTGCAAATTTCTTAAGGTCAGTGGAATCTGAGGTTTTTCAACACATTCATTTATCTGGTCAGTTAGAATTCAGACCTCATTCATTTAAATTTGAAAATACTAACAGAATCCTTTGGCCTTTTTTCCACACTTCCTCTTATGCTCTCTGAATCCATCATTAAAATTTATCTTATCATACAAAATTAAAAATGAAACAAATTTTTAAAAAATAAAAATTAACAAATCCCTGGTTGAGCATATTTTGTTATCTGGAATGCTACCCCAGCTAGTTTCTAAGTACTTCTTTTCACTCTCCTATGAATCAAGATGCTTATTGCTGTTTCCAGTGGTAAATATAAGAGTTCAAGTTTTCTGACACAGGACTAAGCAGAGTAAAACACTCCAATGTTATGAAAGTAAATTAATAGGATATATTTAGGAGGAAATCACTGCATATGCTATATATATTACAGAAAACACCTTAACTTTTTTCAGAAACCCTATTCTTCAGCAGAGAAGGTTATTTTATATTAATAGCAGCAAACAGCTTATTTTAAACCCCAATGCTAAGCTTCTTCAGAACCCAACTAAACAGGAAAGCATTATTCAACATTTCTACAATCTAGGTTTCTAAATATAGTTTGCTTTTGTTTTAATTCTGTCATGATGAACTGAAATTGGATCAGCTACTGAAAAGCTGTGAAAATCTAATACTTAACATTAATCATACTTGAAGCAGACTACTGCAGACAGGTTCTGTTTTCTGAAGTGTTTTTAAACTGTTAACAGGAACAGGATTTATGACATTTGTCTTCTGTGTTTACTTTAAAAAGAGCATCATTATTTAAATTATCGTTTTTATGACTACAGAAGTTCACATATAATAAAGTTCACACATGGAACAATAATTTTCCTAGCATAGGAAAAATGAATTTAGTCAAATTTTTAGTTCTTAGAGGTTTATTTGCAAGACTCAGACTGAGCACTGCCAATTGTTTTTTAAATTTGGCAATTAATTTAAAGAAAGGTAGAAGATCTTTGTACCAACTTCAGTTCCAAAGCTCTTAAAACTAGGATGATCTTGGTATTTCCTGTAACATTTGGCACCTCTGGCTTTGGATCTTCTCAAGGATGGATAGAAGACAACAGAACTGAATTCCTTCCACATTGTCACCACAGTTTTAAGTTCTAGCAAGTTGGAACAGGGACGAGTTTCTCAACATTTTTCCTCCTCCCACCCATGATAAGGTGCCTTGGCCACACTTTCTCCTTCCCCAGTTTAAAAGCTGATCTTCATCTTGTATTTTCAACATATATAACCAGGTTTGTTCTTTTTCTGCCTGATGTCTTTTTTTCTTCTTTAAGGGAGGGGAATGGATACAGTTGCATTTATGTCTACCTTTCTCTCATTCAAGATGTTGCAATATTTTCTTAAAATATGTCAGCTCTTCCTGAATTTAAAAAACATATTTATCAGAACAGCAACAATACTAACAATAAAAAGAAGAAAAAACTGTTATGCAGGAAGATTGTATGCAAATAAATTTCTTTAAAATACGTTGTGCACCTAGCTACCTTTTCATCTACTGATGAGATAAGTATTAACTCCGAGAATAAAGTACTTAAGAAAATGGGAAAGGCAGAATATAACCTCTTTGATTTGGTTTCATCCCATGGGCTTGGATTTTATGGCTCAGAACAGTCTCACACGTGAGATACACAGAAGACAAATTTATAAAAAAAGAAAATAAAAGAAAGAGAGAGAAAAAAAAGTGATTTCTTAAAAGCCAGTAAGTTTTTGGCAAGTGATAGGAGAAAATTGGTCTACACCCTATCAATTTTCCTTTATTCTTGCTACATTTTCTAAAAAACTGAACAGAAAAGAGGAAACTGGTTGCAGTAGCCAAGAGCATATTTTCTGACATAGAATCAATTCTTTGTGCTATCAACCACTGTGACATCCCATATGTAGTACACATATAAATAGACCAAGATGTGTCATTGACACTGACCTGATATCCTCATTTCTCTGATTACAGACACACTCTATGCTGTAAAGCTACTCAGAAATTTTTGCAAGCAAAAAACTCAAAAAGTAACAAGGAAACAGAAAGCATAAAGTGTCTATATTCCAGTAAGTAGGAGCTGAGAAGCAGAAACCCAACATTGCTCCAAAAGAATAATATCTAAGCTTGGCTTTTAAGGACACGTTTTGGACACAATCATGCATGACAGAAAAGGGACAGTACAGTTACATAGCTTTTTTTGGTACTAATGTGTTAATAAACATAATTCCCTCCACAACAATTTTTCATATGCAGCTTAGGAGGCTTAAAAGCCTACACCCAGGGATCTTCAGTGATCCCATTCTGAGTGTCCCTCTGAACAGGATGCACCAATGGCAAGAGACAGCAAGAGGCTCTGCAGGGAGCCACTGCCTGCCTCTTTGATACTCCCCTTTATGCTGCTCCTCTTCAATACACCTGAGGACTCTTGTTCTTTTGTCTTTAAGCAGCATATTAACTTTCTCCAAGTAACACAGAAAAGGCCAAAACACATGTACTGATAAAACCCTGAAATATTCCTGTAATTATTTTAAGATTCACTAACTCTTTTCCCTACTTGCCTCAATTCTATTGCATTCACTAATCTTTTAGTCATTTAACATTAAAAAAATCAAATTTATTAAAATTAAAAGTATCATTAAAATGTAATTTTCTACTAGACCAATTTCCATTCATCTGACATTAAAACACCATTGTATTAGGATGTTTTTCTCTTCAAAGTGTTCCTATCTGTCTTTAAAATTATTTTCTACAATACTTGTATGAATAAACATCTCTTTCCTTTTTCTTTCAAACAGAAGTAGAACTGGCATGTAGGAGTAATATGGATTCCTGTTTTGCACCTCAATGAAATAATTAATTGCCTACAAGGGCAAGAAGAAATGCCAAAACTGTTTTCAACAATAGCAAGAGGAAGAAAAATTAAACTTTTATTCATGTTAGGGAAGTGTGACTTAACTTAATATGCTCATCCCTGAAGGAAGTGCGGGTGAGTATACATCCTGCATACCAGAAAGAGATAGATGAAGCACACTTCTGTGGGAAAATGCATGTCTGTCTATTTTTTCAGGAATCTATCAAATATCTCCTATTATTTCTTTGAACTAGAGCATGTTCCATCTGCTGAACTGGCAATAGTGTGAAAAGGAACCCACGGGGCTTTGTTAATGCTCAGCACACCAGCTGATTTCTGATAGCTGGAAAAAGAGCAACAACCTCCTCCACAGGCCTCAGCATAGAAAAATACAAGTCCTACATGACAAAACTGTCTTTGAAATGAAAAAATGAATAGTGGAGATTGTAAATAAGACAGACAAAATCAATCAAGACACATTGCAAGGCAGAAGAACAAAAGCCCCTTGTATTGCTGATAAATCCCTTGGCACAAGGCACTGAACTAACTCAATAAGATAATTAACAGAAACAACTCCAGCATGACTCCTTCTGGTACCTACAGACCAAACTGGCAAGTTGGTAGCAAAAAAGAATAGGATGGAAATAACCACAGTATCCCTAAGTCTAAGGAGTTTAATCTGTTGATCCAAATTAGCACCCGACCATGAATACAAGCTGGAACATGCACTGTCCTGGGGGATGAAGGGAAGTCAGGGAAGCAAAGGGTATCCCATCAGCTAAGAACATCTTCCCACCCTAAGCTCAGAATCTGCTGAAAAGAATACTCCAGCCCCATCCTGGTTGGTGTGTCCTGGCCAAAAACCTAAAGAAGCATTCATAAAATAGAGGTTTTCCATACTGCCTCATCTCAAGTTCTGCCTAGAGATGTATGAGTTTAGGACTTTGGTTCATAGTACACACATGGATAAAAATAATTATGCACTGAAGTGATACAATAAATGCAACTGGTAAGTAAACACTGAAGAAAATAGAAACAGTGCTAGCACATTTAATCACTTATAAGTGACTTAATCACCTGCAGCAAATTTCAATTATTTTATTTCAATATACAGTTTACAAAAAGAAAGATCTGATGGTAAAGGTAAAAATCTTCTCAGTTCATAATAACTTTGAATTTTATCAGAACTCAAGTAGGAGTCCAAAGTGTAAACGAAAACTCAAGTCATGCTGTTCCAAACCAAAGAATAGAAAAACAGCAGGAGAAAAAAAATCAAAATGGTTTTCATCCTCTTCAATTCAAGCTGATTAAATTCTATAGTATTTCAAAAGAGAATTATATTGTGATCAATAAATACAGAATTCAGGATAGAGACCTATTACTACTGAAGGGGAGGAAAGACATGCCCCGATCATGCCACAGTATTTAATTTTACTGAATTATTACAAAGGGTAAGAAAACAGATATTAATAGCTCAGCAAAAGAAATCAGGACAAATCCTGAAGAGGGCATGTAATTTATGCACTTGAACTTTCAGTGAATAAGTAGTCTCTTTAAAGTCTGTATGGACAGGGAACGAGGCTGGTGAAGCACTGGTTGGCCATGAAGGTCCTGAGCACCTGCCTGGGCACAGCCTTGAGGAAAATGCTTCAAATTCAATGTTGCTCTGCTATAAGCAAAAGGCCTCTCTGATTTATCCTACAAATGCTCTGATTGCTTTACATTCCTGGGCAGAATTCAACAAAATTTAAGAAACCTAAACTTTCTTGGTTTGATTTTATATTCTGCAATCAGTCTTACATTATAAAATACTTATGGAAAACAAGTTTCAATAAAGTAACACAAAATGTTACTCCTGAAATATGGTTCTAGTCTGAAGAACAATGGTACTCAGACGCTCCAAAGAGATGGTGAAGAAGTAGTTACTTTGCTTGTTATTTTGCCTTCATAAAACAAGTTTTTATTACAAACATACTTTATAATGGCATTGTATAACCAACAAATAAAATGTGATTCAACTTGACAAAAATGTAAGCATTTAATTAAAATAGATGAGTTAATCACAAAACAAGATTACTTATCATGTAATGTAAAAAGATAAAGTAAATCATTAGACTATAAATAAATGTACATAGCACATGTTCACACGTGTTATTGCCAGTGCTTCCCTTTTAATATTCATGCTAGGATTGTTCACCACGAGGACTGATTCAATTAAAAAAAAAAGTCCCATCTTCAAATTTCACTGCTTTAAGACATTGCACAAAGTAAAATGAATAGCTTAACATTTTGAAGCTTCCTCTTGCTCATACTGAAACTCCTCCAATTCAAAACTATTCTAATTAGGCACCTACTGTTTAACATAAAAGAATCTCTGAACTTCAAACAGAGGCATCTGCCAAAAAAATTGGATAGTGTTTAAAAAATCAAACCGCCCTCAAGTATTAGTGTTTGTACGGCAGTCCTTAGATGGTTTTAATCAAAATTCTTGCATCAGACTGAAAATGTGATTTTTTTTATATGTATAGAGTAGAGCTAGCCATTTTTTATTTTCTTCTCTTTTCAACCTTTATATTTTTCCCCTAATTGTTTTTGAGCTGCTTAGCCTTTGCACATGAAGTGTGTTGTCAAAAACTCCCTGCTTCCATTTGTGTGTTCTCTTCAGTTTTATGCTATAATAACTGAACATAAATTGACTTGTGACAATATATCCAGTCACTAGTACTCCTGAAAATTTCAGTCACATGTTAATTGACTCTAATGTGAAAAAGGAACATAAAACCACACTTAAGCGTTCAGAGATGTTGTGTTTCCTGAAATACAATGCACACTGTGTTTGGATGCAGACACATTTATACATACATTTGTGAAGGCAATATTTGATTGTAATAGTGATTTCAGTCATGCAATGAACATTACAACTATCTTTTAAGTTCTTAGCCTTATAAGAACAACTATCTGACTCTTTCAAGTAATTACACACTCCAACAGTCAATGTATTACCTGGCTGCTGGCCACACATGCCAAGAGAAAGACTCCTATTCCGAAGTTACAGTAGTTACTATACATCTCTCAATATTTCAGTGCATCTGCATATTCAGAGCGTACAGATCTGCAGACTGTGCAAATTCCTGCACTTGGAGACAACCCCCAGTATCAATACAGGCTGAGGGATGAAGGGATTGAGAGCATCCCTGCAGAGAAGGGCATGGGGTACTGGTGGGTAAAAAGCTGGACATGACCCAGCAATGCGCACTGCAATCCAGAAAAGCAACAGCAAAAGTAGCAGGACTGAGTTTGCGGAGGCAATTCTGCCCCTCTGCTCCATTCTGGTGAGGCCCCACCTGGAGTGCTACATCCAGTACTACATCTGGAGCCCTCACTACAGGAAAAACAGACCTGTTAGAGCAGGTCCAGATAGGAAAGTAACAAAATCCATCAGAGGGAGGAACACCTCTCCTATGATGCCAGGCTGAGGGAGTCGGGGTTGTTCAGCCTGGAGAAGAGAAGGCTGCAGGCAGACATCATTCCTTCTTTTCCGTTCTTCAAGAGATCTTATATGAGAGATGAAGACAGACTTTTTAGTAGTGCCTTCAGAAACAGGACAAGGGTAATGGTTTTAAACTGAAAGACTACAAATTCAGAGTAGATAGAAGGAAGAAATTCTTACAGTGATGGTGGCAAAACACTGGAATGGGATGCCCAGAGAGGTGCTAGATTTCTGATAGATTCTGGAAACATTTCAGATCAGGCTGGGTGGGGCTCTGAGAAATCTGATCTAGTTGAAGATGTCCTAATCATTGCAGGGGGGTTGGACTAGATGGCCCTTAAAGGTCCCTTTCAACTCAAACCATTCTGGTATTCTACAATGGACAAAGCCAAAAGGATTCAAGGCACATACATCCAGCAAGAGCCTGGCCCTCTGTAAACCAATGACAAATAGCATTCATGTTCCAGGCATGCAAATTACTGCAGCCTACAAATGGTCAAAAGTAAATTTCTGTGTTACAGCTCCACAGGAATTCCACCTGGTAACACTGAATTCTTCAGTTGAGAACACAGAATCACAGAATAACTTAGGTCAGAAAAAACCTCTAAGTAGATCGAGTCAAACATTTGAACGATCACCACACTGTCCACTAGACCATGGCACAAAGTGCCACCTCCAGCCACTAAGCACACAGAGAAATCCATCCTCCTCCTTTTCTGGGGCTCCCACTGCCCAAACAGATCCACACTATCTCTGACTGCACAATCAAAACCACTCTAAGTAACTGCAATCACAAGAACAATCTGTTGAAGAAAAAGACTGGAATAAACAACAAAATGAATCACTATGTTTATCTAGTATTTATATATTTTTCCTTTTTTCTTTTTTATTTAAAGAACTTTAACTGTCTTATCAAGTTGACACACGACACTACATGGCCCAAAGATACATATTCATTTACAGGTTTCAGCAATAAAAATAAAACATCCACATCTGTGCTCATGCCCATAAACAATGCATTCTCATGTAAACCAGGAAAAAAGTAAAATTTTGGAATAAGAATGACAGTTCCTTTTTTCACTCCCTTAAAACTTTCTAAAAATTCAGATTACTCATGTATGTCCTTATTTGAATTGTGATCTCTACAGCACTACAAAAGTGAGGGTTTTCAATCAACATAATTTGAAGGCAGCACTTTTTAAAGTAAACTGCATTTAAAATGAAAAAAAAAAGCATGCAAATTTCTCAAGACAGGGATACAGAATCTCTAGCATGTGGCAGAGAAGGCTTGAGACCAAACCAGACATATAACCTGGTCTAAGAAGGCCTAAAGACTTTGGTATTACTCATCCTGCTCATCCAAAAAAACAGATGCAGATCAAAGATTCACCTGGCAGAGAAATGGCAAGTATTCACTGAGATGTGCAAATATTCATCTACTTGTGCAATTTCAACAATCTAAAATAATTTGATGAGGGACACACATTTAGTTATGAGAAAATAGTCATGTTACAAGTTAGTGTTTCCATAATTTCTCAGACTTCCACAAATTATTTCTTTAACTACACCAAAACTTTATAGCAAAGCCTCAAGTAAATACACTTTTTTACTGGCAAATACAAGTGAAAGTGATCTCTGAAAAACACATGTATGTCTTGTAATATTTCCATGAAACCAGGTTCCATCATGTCATTCTGAAGAGTTACAATTACCTGAAAATAATTTTGATTGCATTTTTGAATAAAGAGTATCAAAATTTCTGAGTTAAATTTAGGAAGAGAAAGAAAGATGAGCTCTCAGACCAAACCCGCTCATCTTTGACTAGAACCAGGCATGTTTTCTCATATGGTGGTCTCTGTACATGTTAGTGGATTTGAATCACACCTTTTCCACCTGTTGTACTTCTATACTTGAACTCATTTTACACCAAAATGCTCTGGGTATTGTGGTGTTTGGGCTTTTCACTTGTTTTGGGGTTTTTTGAGGTTTTGTTTTGAGAGGGAGTCTTGCAGAGAGTAACTTGCTTTTTTTCATCTTATGACCCAGAGAAGAAAACAGAATGAGCCCAACTACATCCTATTGGCATATAATTTCAATTTGTTCCTACTGAAAAGGGTGCAAAGGGTCAGTTTGCAATGCAATTCCAACTAGGATAAACACTTCACTTAAGCCATAACTTCACAAGAAAATGTCACCATATAATACCTGAGGATGCCTAACTGGAGTGACACCATGCTGAAAAGGCACTGTTCTCAGCCTTTCTGTCAACACAAATCTCTTACAATGTGCAACTAATCTATATTCTCCTGGCACTGAGTGGGGGATGTCATTAAGAGTGACATTTACTACACAACTCCACTGGCATCAGGATATCCAAATAGTACCAGAATGTACACCCACATAATTTGGATTACACCTAAAAATTTCGTATTAAGATACCAAAATATGTTCAGTTCAAGTCAATGCAATTTATCCAGAAATACCTACTGCAAAACACTACCATCTAATCTAGAAAGCTGGATAAATCATTGGACTAAATTAATTCTGAATTTTCAAGTGTGGTCCTAAGCACCATCTATTCGCATAAAACCTCTCTTTTAGTAGGGGAGAATCAATATTATGACAAGTTACCGTTTATCAAGTCCTGCTAGGAGATGTATCCATTTTCCAGACATGGATCTTCTGGGAGACTGCTTGTTAACCATGGCAACTCTGATGGTCTAAGCAGATAACATGCCAACGTACCGACTACTTAAATTAGTTTCTGTTTTTTACAAATGTTTCCACTAACAAAAAACATTAGATAAAGTCAATGCATTTGTTTGTATTTAAAAATATTTTCCTAAGGTTGAAAGTTCAATACTTGAGAGGCAAAGGTACCCTGAAGTTAGCTTGGTAACACAAGAAGAGGAAGTCAGACAGCCTTTCAAAGGGCCCAAATCTTTCTTTGAGCATATATATTATGAAGTTTTTATATAGATATTATATATCACATATAAATTGGTATGTACTGTTTTATTATATATATTACATTATATATTATACTATGTATATTATAATATATAAATATATTACAATTATATATTATAATTATATACTATATATATTATACAGAGTGAAGCTGAGAATCAGATATGTGTGCAGTTCTTGATCAGATGCTTAAGTCTTTATACTTTGGTCAAGTCCATTTACCTACTTCACAAAAGTAAGCAAACCAGGCCTCAAAGTGATTTATTACTGTTACCTACATCAATAAGATGGATGCTGTGAGGTTAATGTTGCTTCTAGGCTTGAAAATCCAGGGATGAAAGGCACAGCATAAGTGCGGAGTAGAAGTAGCATAATTAAGTGTTCAATGTAAAAGCTACCCTGGTCTTTGAAAAACTATCTTTTGCTTTGAAACGTGTGAATATCAACTCACTTCTGTATTAACTGGCTCTGCACAGTTATCCCACACCACCATAAAAATTCCAGATGTGATACAGTACTTATATTTAGAAACACTACCCTTTGTCAAGAAATGGTATTTCCAATTTTGGGAGGAAAAATTACTTTGATATAACATTAATAGGACTGCTTATATTAAGAGAGTGATTACATATGAAGGTACACACATAATGGTCTAACTCATTCATGTGAGCAGAAAGAACTGTAATTTAAATACAAAACTTGTCAGCTGGTGCTGAGTGACGATGAGAGTTGCTGCCTACTTTTGAAGTTAGCACAAATCAAGTGTCAGGCTTGGTCTCTGTGTCTCTGATATCCTTTTTTTTGAGTGATGCTATTTAAAGAGCTTTAAAAGGTTTTGAGGGGAGAAGAAGGGAAACACTGCGCCTTTTCTGTAAATCCTTAGGCATTATAAAAAACTTCAGACACCTAATTTCATACAAAATTCCAGATCTTTAGCTATTTCTTATACATATTAAAAAACACAAACCCTTTCAATTCCTAAAAAAATACTGTAAGACACTCTACCTAGTAGTTCTATTTCTAACACTGCATCACAGATATTACATTTTGGCTTGACTATAACAAATTTCTCCTCATAAAATTCAAGATGGCCTTCTTCCAAAACTAGTTTAAAAAAAAAGGCAAAAAAAGCAGCAATCTCTTAATAAATCTAGCACCTGAAAGCTCTCTGTCAAAATCCAGTATTTTATTAGTAGTATTAAAAACACAGAGTGAATTAGTATTATAAATAAGTTCTATATGTTTTCTTTGCAAAATATTCTTATTAAATATGAGGGGAAAACGTCAGTTAAAAAAAAAAAAAAAGCAAAACCAAAAAACAACCTGGATCTAAATTATTAGATCATGAGATTGTTCTTTTAAAATACAGTCTTCCAAAAAAGTTTGGATGTATGATAACATTTTGGTAAGTCATGAATTCCATAGACCAATACCATTCTATTTAATAAATGAAACATGAGTAAGACAGAAATCTGGTATCTTAAAGCTATCACATATTAAGATGGCATCATCTTTCAGGTAAGCTATTTAAATCTTTTAACATGACAAATAGCAAAAGCTCTTTTAATGTCAATAAAGAAATAATGAAGATTCCTAGGTATAAAAGACTCCAACTACTGGGCTTTAAAAAATAATGTCAATTAGTAAGAAACTAAATCCACAAAATTAGTTCCAGGTACCAACATCAGATGTCACTGATATCCTCAAATTTCCCACTCAACTGCAACCTAATCCTTTACACAACTAAAACCTCCACAACAAGGGCGTTTATGTACAGGACCACCTAAGTTCTAACACTCAGACACTTGCACCCACACTAATGCCTTATAAAATGAAGCAACTTCCTCCCCAAACTGCCAGTTTGGGGCACAGTATATGTAGGCAGAAGAAGATCACTGTTTCAAGAATGCGACCATTTTCAAATTGCTGTTTTCAAAAAGTTATTTGAATTTAGATGCTCTTCACCCCAGGAGGTTGCCCTAATCACCAGGCTGCTTCTGAGCTAAATTTCTCCTTTTCTACAAACTACTCTCTAGGACCAATCAAATACTCAGTAAAAGGAATAGAGGAAAGGAGAAGGGAGTCACCAATGTCACAAGGCAGGATTAAAACCACTCTGCAGCCACAGGTATGTTTTTTCCTGAGAAGCAGAACTTTTGAGAAACTGAACATGACCACAACTTAGAGTCCAAACCATTGAGTATGTGAGTAGAACCCTGTCCAGGCACACACGGTGTGTCTCTGCCAAGACACAGGAGGTATCTATAAAGAAATCTCCAATGGCAATGTCCTATTTGTCTTGTGAGTAAATCTAAACTCTCTCTCCTGTTAAGAAAACTTTTGTTTAGCTTTCTCTTATTTCTCTTAACAAAAGCCTGGCTATCCAAATATCAAAAGAAAGTATACCAGTAAGAAAGCAAAGGAGAGAGTCACTCAATTATCTGCAAGGAGAGAAAAGCTGGGCTGCTGGTCTCAGCATTTCCTACTGTCTTTCTTAATTCAATCCCTGACACATTTCAAGTTCCTAGGAAACATGAGGACCTGGGCACCAACTCAAGACTTGTGAGAAGCTAAATCCGTAAAATAACAGGATTTCCCAAAAAATCACAAAGGTGCAAACTGCAAACCTTAATCATTCTCAGCTGGCACTCAACTTTGTAGGCACCACATTCCCTGTAAGATATCATGCAATGACACTCCTGCCTTCATTCATTTCAGAGTCATCCCAGCTTGGAAAAAGCTGAGGAGCATGGACGCAATCTTGTACACTACGCACTAAAATATTAATGATATGAATCCCAGATCTGTTTCATTTCTGCTACATAATTTCTGGTTTATTTACTCCATATCAATCCATGATCACAAATTCTCCCTTACCTTCACATTTCAGGAAAGAAGAAGTCACATCACAGAAATATACTGTAAATATGTTTTAGCAATAGCCAGCAACTTAGCTAACCACAATCCCTCCCATTATAACTTTCACACACACACAAAAAAACAAACAAAAAAAAAATCAACAATTCAACAATTATTGCTAAAGCAATGTGGCAGAGAAATTATTTTATCTTCCCAGGTATTCTGGAGACTAAATGTAAAGGTGAGATCATAACCCAAAATAATTATTAAGAAGTTAAAGCAGAAGAATTGATTTCTGGCTAGTACAAAAGATATCAGGATCACAATGCAATTACATCACAAGTAAAGCTCTAAGTTACACCATGTTTGCTGTAAAAAAATGTTACTTAAAGCCCACAAGACAGGTACCATGCACCTCTCTTTCAGAATCCTAAGAAATTTAAAATTTCAGGCTCAGACAATGAAACTAATAAGGAAAGAAGAAAAGGTCATAAAAGAGCTACAGACAGAAAAGGAAAATAATTAATTTGTAAGCAAGCAAAATAAATTAATCCAAAAATACTGAGTTCTCTGCTTTTCTGAAAACAGTCCTACAGGTTAGACCATAAAAAATCTGAAACAGATAACCAGTGATACAAAACATATCACAGTTCTAAAGCACTTGGGAAAGAATACATTTGCATGTCTCCAAGTGAAATATCCTGAAGGATGAAAACAGAATAGATACAAATTAATAGGGAAAGTTGTGTTGTTTTGTATTATAGGGTTTTTTTCCCTCATTACAGAAATTGCCAGATCTAGAGCTTACTTAGAACAGCCCGGAAACTATCAAAATCTTCAGTGGCACATACTGCATTACTAATAAGTGAGATTTCAAAAGTATGAGGCCAGTAAATATGAAAACCACTGGATATTTTTTTTTCTCCAAATATATATATAAGGCATAGCAGAAAAGTATAAAAGTATATAGTATTCTACTTTAGCAGAATAATTCTACTAAATACTAAGCCTCTTTTATATGCGTAAAGCCTTTCTTCTGACTGTTACCCTATTTTTCACTGTTGAAGTAATCCAGAAGGTTTTAATTTCTGCACCCCCTCAGAGTAAAATGCATTCTTCTTTGTTAATGATGTTTCCTCTGTCAAAAGCAGGAGCTTGATGAACGGGTTGAAAAGCCACCTAATTTCACTGTTGCTGCTGGAACACTAACTTTAGCCTTGTCAAAAGCCATTCTGTAGCATTTCACAGTAATTCTCAATGAAAGAAATGTTCCACCTACTAAACTGATTATTACTTTGTGAAGGAAGAAGTTCATTTATTCAACAACATTATTAAAATATGACAAACCAGAACACTTAAGACAGTGATGCTATAACTTACATTCAGATCAAAAATAAATCGCCATTAAGGGAAGAAATGTTGGTGAAGAATTTTTAAAAGCTCAAGAAATACATTTGTGTTCTTCTGTTACATTATTAACAAGAGCAATAAGAATGAAGTCACAATAATATAAATAATTTAGTTTTTTCTGTAACCTAGTTTGTGGCTTAGCAGGATGAAACTAAAAAAGAAGAAAAAATGGTTTATAATCCAAAATATTTCTGTGTGAATTAACTGAATTTCTTATAGAAAGCATTTCACATTAATTATGATGAAATAGAATTTCATACTAAATATGGCAACATAATTATGAAAATTACCAAATTCTTCTTATAATTACAAAAAATATGTTGACAAGACCTTTCTAAATGCTTAGATTGTGAAAGCATCACTGAGTCAGAATGAGTTTACACAGCTAAATAATCCCCTACCAGATGTTATCAACTCAGTCTTTAAAATATCTGTTGAAGTTCAATTTCCAAAAGCCGTGGTAGCCTTTCACTAATTCAGACAACAGAAAAATGTTTCTTAGTTTTCAAATTAAACTCATCATTCCAAATGAAGCTGCTGGAGAGAAACAAAAAAACCCAATTAATTGCTAATAACTCTGTAACATTCCTCTATTACTGTCCAGTCCTCTCCCCTCTAGTATAAGCAAACCAAACAATTTCAAGGTTTTGGGGAGCTCCATTTCCTAAACTCCGTAGACCTATAGTTCTTTTTTAAGCCTTGTTTTTCTATAAAGTTTCCATAATTCTATAATCATCTATAAAAAAGTTTCCCAAACTAAAGACAGATAAGCACCAAACAGAAGATGATCCAGCCTTACTACAGCAGGAGCTTTAGTAGGTCAGAGAGACTAAATGCCTTTTCTGCAACTGAACTATGACTAAACGTTATCTCATGACCTCCAAAACCACTCACAAGTTGTATTTTGCCATGCTATCTTGTGTATGCTTTCTGCATTAATTTCTCCTTCTCAACACAGATCTTCACTGTATTTTATGAGTGGATTTCAGATCCCCTATCTAATACAGACACCATGAACACCAATGTCAGCCAAGGTGCTTGCAGCATCCACTCCCTGACCACGTACCCCAACTCCATGTGTTACAAAAGTAGGCTAACTCCAATACCTGGGTAGTGAGAGCATAAGTAGACCTATGACAGCACTTGTGACACCTTCTCAGCCTAACAATGAGTTAAGCATTGCCAAGGAACCAGTTTCAGCTAGGAGGTTAAGAATTATCTAATCCAATTTCCTTTATGAGAACACAGAAAACAGAATAACAAAAGATACACAGGTCATATTCATTGTTCAACATTTACCCAGAAGGCCAGACTCCTTGTCCCATTCCTACACAATACACACCTAAAAGTAGGGCATAAACCAAGGACTGTGCACTGATTTCCTGGAGTGCAACATGGCCTTGCATTGTTAAGACAAACATGTGAAAAACATTAAGCTGTATCACCCTGGGGAGAAGAACTTAGTAGCAACACAGGCTCTTATCCTGACCCTACTGAGCTTCCAGCAGAAACACACATTTACACACATCAGCAGACTCAAGCTACCAAATTCACTTGAATTATTGGAGTTCCATGATTTATTTCAAAAATACGTCACCACCATTTAGACAGATGGTGGCAAAGTCAGCTCGACCAAAGTAATATACTGTAGGGGATAGCTCATTTGTCTTGGCTTCCATCTCCTTAAATGCATTTAGAGAGTCAGAAGGAAGCTTTTATGACGTGATCCTTCCAGCCTTGCCCTTTTCATCTGGATCTCTGAGAACAGATTTCTCAAATACACACAAAATAATACACCTAATTCAAAGCACAGGCTGGCAGAAGTGGTGGCTCAGGAGACAGGAGCTAAAAGCTAAATTTAGAGAGGGGTACAAAGAATTTTTGGCTGTCAGGATATCCCGAGACTTCCACAAAGGTGGCAGGTATATTGGCCCCTGGAGTGGGCAAAATGAAATGGGAGGCCACAAAGATGGAAGAAAAGTTAAAAAAACAACCTTTTTGTTTGTTACCCTCTGCCCCACCCCCTTCTAACCATGCTGTTCAACAGTAGTAACTGTAGCAATCTGCTTTATTCTCCCCTCTCTATAGAATTCAGGACATTTTTCTCCAAAAAACAAATTTTAGAATGCTCCACTTAAAAAAAAAAAAAAAGGCAGTTTTAAAGGCATGGTTTATTAAAGGTAATTTTACAGCACAAAGAATAAACTAACAAAAGATTAACATAATTCATCAGACAATGAAATACTACTGTAATCAGAGCTACTTTCTCACCAAACACTACAAACAACTACACAACAATAAAGTTTTATTCAAAATCAGGCAGATATTCACATGAACACAAAACGACAACACAGCTTTACATTGATGTATCTAATTGATAGAACTGGTGATACAGAGATACAATTTTTTTTTCCCAGAACAGAACACCAGTTACTACCAATTAGACCTTTTCCACAGGCAAAAATACAGACTAAAAAGAATAGCAACACAGTTCTGAGGAATACTTTTTGGCTTACAAATTGTAGAACTAAATTATTTTCTATTCTAAAAGAAATAAAAGAAATTAATTCACTAAGGAAAGATCTTCTGTTGAGATAATTTATCAGGCAACCCAATTCTACTAACTCAGATAAAATAGTTTCTGAGAGTATTTTTTAAATTTCATCCAGTTTGTGAATTTTGGATTCATTTACCAATTAAATGTCCAATTTAACCAATGCAATCAGAATCAAATAATGTCAAGAATTACTAGTACTTCCAGCATTGTTTTGAAATGCAGGAAATTACCCATACTAATTCTATCTTCTACATTTACATACATTTTTTAAAATTTTGCTAGTTCCTGTTTCTTTGTTGCACATTATGTATAATTTTGAGTACATGGCTTAAACCCTTTTGAAAACTTTTCATATTAAATTATATATTTGGATAATAGAGGTATTAAAGCACATACTGCAGAAAAAAAACATACAAAATCCTTCTGGAGGTCCAGGTTATTGTAGGAAGCATAATAATTTAGTCATTCAAATACTTGGAATCTTTTATGAAAGATTTAACAATGCTTGAATAAAAATTCTCCTAATATCTACCGCCAAAGTAAAAAGTATTCAAGATGCTGAAGCTCTTGCTAAACCATAAAAAATATACCCAGAACTTAGCTGCCATTTGTATTCTCCATTCAGTAATTTCCACTTGTAGTTGGATTGGTCTCTTCTATTTCCTATCTCTTGTGAAAAATCCCTCATCCTACAATGAGCTCATTTATTTCAGCCACTCTATTCTCGGTGTCCACAATGTTTCCCTTCCAGTTTCTAGAAGCAGCCTTGCTTCCTCAGGAGTGGAAAGGGCCTGAATGCTAGTGCATTTCTTTGCTTTCTGCTTGAAACTCCCACCCTCCAGACACTTTGGTTCTGTTCAGCAGTTTCCTGAGAATGAGCAGAATAAGCCTGACCCAATTCTCTAGGTGTTGCCAACGCTTAACAAAACACTTGGGCAAGGTAGCAGGTCCAACATAGCAGAACATGCCGTGTTAAGAAAACCTTTTATTTCACTCTCAAAATATGTTTTTCCATTTTCACAACACATTTTGCTGTTGTTTGTTCTGCACTATACTCAGAGCTCTCCAGTCTATGATGAATCATTTGTCACAACCACAAAAGCTATAATTTTTAGGGCAAAGTCCACTATGGAGGTGGAAATGTCTTAAATTATATGGCATGGTTACAGCAGCACATTGACATTTTAGGAAGAAGTAAGGTGAAATCACCATATTTAATATAGAGGTAAAAAAACTAAATATATTGTTGTTTTTTTTTTTTTTAAACCAGTAGCATAGTAAGAAGGTTCTAGTCACTTGACTTTACTGCACTAAAAAAAGAATGAAAGAAGTTTTCATCCAGACTACAGGATCTCTTATCAAAGACTTACCATAGTTTAAGACAGTTGGCCATAGTCCATTTGGTTCACATTCAACTGGAGAAGAAAAGTTGACAACTGGGTGAAACCTCCAGGCAGCATGGAAAAAGAGGGCCACTAGTTTGAAAGGAGAGCCTAGTCTAAGAACAGGTAAGGAGCCTGTTTGTCAGCCAAAGATCCAGTCAGCAAGGTAGCAGCATGAGCCACCCTAACCAGAGATGTGAATGATGCAACAGATGTGCCTGTGTGACCTCAAGACTAAGTTGCAGCATTGTGCCAAAATTTACATTAGTTCTCTTTGATCTCCCACTAAGAAATATAGGCATTATGTTAAAGCAGCAAAGCTTTCAAAAGATGTGAATTATCTTTCTTTACTCAAATATCAATAATGGTCTTCAGCTGAAAAACTAAGTATTTGTCATTATAGTCCCTGCATCTTCAAATCTACCAATATTGTCTTGATGCTACAAAAAAAAAAAAAAAAAAAAGATCTTCAAGGGCAAGCCAATGAAGTTATCATCTGTCTTTCCAGAGGGTTTTTCAGGTTTTTTTCTTTCTTTGGTGCATTGCAGCGAGCAGGTGGCAGGGAAAACAAGAGGGTGAGAGAAGGTGAAACTGTGTCTCTGTTGGTGACTATTAAGATCTACATAGAATTAATGTTCACTTTCTAGGTGGATCTTGTTTTGGAAGGAATAGGTGTTATTCTGCAGTATCACACCGAAAAAAGCTTTTGTCATTTAAAGTTTTTTCACATTACAAAAATAATAAAAAGTTAAGACATGGGAGAAAGAGCAATGTCTTAACTTCCTCTTGCCAACACTGTATTTTACTAATACAAACAAATACATCACTCTTGAGTTATGTCACTCAAGTTTTATAGGAATGCAAGATAACAGTGAAGCTTTCTAAAGAAACGAAGAAAAAGGCAACAGTGGCACATTTAGTTTCCCAATTAACAATATTGCCAAGATACATTAGCAGTAAAAGTTTAATAAAAATTGGATTGCAGCTACTTCCTGAGGCTTATGAGGTGTCTGTAGCATTGCACCACAGCATAGCATATCAAAACACAGTGAGACTGTTTACCCTGTCAATCACTTGTCAATCTATCCAGCTTTCTACAAATACCCCTTGTATTTGGAAGCAGTTTCACAAACCTCAGTAATTAAAATTTTTAACACAATAATAGACACATATAGCAAATCTACCAAACTAAAGCAACCAGCATGCTCAGGGAGCAAAATGTAATGTCATGGTTACCTTTGGGCAATTAGTTAGATATAAAAATCCCATACTGCTTTTTAAAATACATGTTTATTTTTCAGCTACTATTTTCATATGTATTGGGGGATTTTTTTTATTTTATATTTTATTGATAAGAACATGTGAGTGTGTGCGACTTCAAAGTGAGAAGTAATTTGTTTTTCTCCTGCACTGCATGCATCCTATAGGAGAAATAAGAAAACACTGTCTTTAACACAAAGCATCTTAGAATCATTTATAATAAAAAAAGCTAGACTAACTAGATTTTTCACTAAGAATGCAGAAGTGAATTTTCAGGAGAAAATGTCATATTCTCCAGAAAAGACAGAAATCTAGACATCACAATGTCCATCAGCTGAGCCCACAGTAAAAGTCACCAACAAGTAACATCATGCTGAGGTTTAGGACAGTGATGAGAAATAACATACTAAAGATATTGAGAAGACAAAAAGCTTTCACTGCACCCAAGAATTGGATGAATATCATAATGGAAGTATGGAAGAAGCATGACTAAACATGATAACCCTGGGGATCTGACAAGTTATACAAGAACAAGTGTCATCAGAAACTATTGCTGATATCTATTAAATGATCCTCTATTTCTTTGCACACAATTTTTTCTTTCATTGATCCATTATGTGTTAAAAGGGGATTTGACCAGCATAAAGCTCCTCCTGACTGCCCAGGAAAGTTAATCTGGCACTCTGTCAAATCACAGGTTTGATTGCAATACGTAGTCAGTGTCTGTATTAGTGAGGAAATAAAAATTTCTGTACTGAATTACCCCATCCTATGACTCTGGGTTCAGGTTTAGCAAGTTTACATTTCCCAAAGAAACAAAACCCCCTGCAGCTGGCCAAACAAAATATTGGTCCACAAAAGCAGGAGAAACAGTAGCATCTTTTTCCCAATATAAATCTAATGATGGTTTTGTGAGTTATAGCCATCTTAATTCACACATGCAAGGTGATTTCTTCATTTTATACATAAAACACATATCTGGGAATTATAATCTGCATTTTCAAGTGACTATATACAAAAAAGTAGTTATATAATTTGCCAAATTTCTTGGTCCTGATTTATGATGCAATTTCACTGTTTGGCGAAGCTGCACCATGAACAGTCTGCAATTTCCTTCTTACAGTCATCTTACCCATTTCATATTGAGAAAATGACTGAAATTAGCAAACAACAACTCGGGGATTGAGAATAATCTGAGAACAAACAATTAGCTCTGTCAGCCAGGAAACCATATGTACATTATAACAGTACTAGCTAGTACTGTGATAGGAAAAATGGAATCTGGAAGGACCAGAAGGTTTCTGAATTTCAAAAAAGCATATTCCAACAAGACTGTCATTCACTTTAGAGATAATGTCAACTACTAGGACACTGATAAAGTCATCAAATCAATTAAGTGTAGGCCATTAAGAAATCTTCAGGGCTAGAGCTGGTACTGCAGGAAGTGGAAGAGTGAGGAAGATTGAGTTCTTCATGATGAAAAACACACATCTTCCATCTACAGACACATCACTATTTTTCAAGATCCACATGCAATTTTCAATATTGTTCCCTACATTTTTCATATGCTTCCCTTGGCACCAGATTTCATTAAGATGCTGGCAGTGCCATCTGCAGCTCCAAAAGCACCTCCTCTGTCAACAGTTTGATCTCAGATGAGTCATTCAGCCTGGGCTAGCGAGCAAGCAGAAAAGCCTCTTAAGCCTGTGTAAATAAGTCTACTCAATGAGCTGCATTAAACACCTTGCAAGAAACAGGCAGTCAAGTGAAGAGGGTAAAAAAATTGCCTTTACCACAGTTTGAAACTCTAACCTTGAAATTTTGAATTTTAAATTCCAAAATTCTAAATTGCGCCACAGCCCGCATTCCATTGCAAAGTCCTGCACCATCATGGAAGACAAACAAAAGGCACATCATTCCACCCAGCAATACAGCTGTCCCTGGTCTTTGGTAGAGTTAGTTATCTAGAGAACTTGATGGAAATAATCGCCCAGTTGCCAGTGCTGATGCTCACAGTGGTATCAGTATCCTGTATTAGACATCCACTATTGGAACATAACGTCATTTAGCAGAGAAGCTAAGCAGAATATTTCGAAAAAGCTAACACAACATGTCTATATGGAAACTACTTTTATCAAAAAACAGGAACAGAGATTGCATCAAAAACAGGATTCACAAAAAATTTAAAACCTTTCTGTTCTAACAATAATTTTCCTGCTCTCAAACCTTTTTTCTGAGTTAAGACTTTTCAGGTCAGCCTGACTTGAAAGCTAGTACAAGGCTAGGAAGCTCATGGAATCTGGCAGTAGCTGGCTCAGCATCCACAAGGGGGAGCCTGCCCCAGGGAACAAATGTGAACTCTTGCTCTCCATTAGACAGCTCACGGCTGTCGGACAGCTCTCCAGCCCACAATCTGGTACAGAACATTTTCCGCAAGTTTTAGACTTTAATCAGGGCTGATGTTTGCATAAGAGGAGAGTCACAGAGAGGGAAAGCAGGAAGGAAGCCGAAACAAATCAAGAAATGGGGATGTGACCTTTACAAAGAGAATATATATAACCTGTCTAAATACACTGATTTTTAAAAGGAAGAACCAGCCCAGGGAAACAGGAATGGAACATTTGCACACAAAAGATATATTTCTTATTTATCTTGGTTCCTATAGTATGTCTATTTCCGCTTCTAATCTGCTTGGAAATGACTAAATATTTGTTAGTATTTCCATTTTGGAACTATTTATCTTCATAGCCATAGTAATATGTTCACATAAAGGCATCAGAGCTGCCAAATTCCTTCATTACAATTTGGATTGTGGTGTAGAGGCTGGGGTGTTGGCACTTGCATCTCACTGGACCCATAACAGCAGACACTCATCATCATCAAGTCATTATCACATTTTCCCTTCGTGACTGTGTTTATTTTAAGAAATTCCCCTGTGTTCAAACACTACCTAGGTTTATTTCAGGGTACAAATTCTTTATAAAAGTTCAGTGCAAACAAGTATTTCTTTACTTTTCCTTTCTAGTTCATACCTTCTGGAGCAGTTCCTACAGATTCGTATCTTCAACAAAACATCCAAAAACAAAACAAAAAGTAGAAAACAAACAGAAAATAATATTTATCATAAATGTTTTAACCACACCTCCTCCTTCTCTCCTGATCTCCCCCACCCCCCCCCCAAAGTTCCTAAGTTTCCTTTTGAAACTAGTTAATTTACGCCACATTTTCTTTTTTAAAAAAGTATCACATTTGGAAAGTTTTACATAGTGCAATCCTCTCTAAACATTACACAACCCCAAAAGCACTGCTGATAAAAACTACACACAGCAGGATACTGTTATTAAGCAAATAAAGCAAAACAAAGCACCAATTAAAATATGATTTCTGATTATACAGTATTTTCCTCCAGTAAGGAACAGAAACCAAATTCAGAACATCTTTTCAATATTGTTCTGGCCCACCCAAATGAAACACTGAACATAATTCAAGTTCATTGGGGTTTTTTAATTACTAGTTATAGCTTTCTATACAGTGTTTATTCTCCTTTCTACATTAAAAGAAAGATATGGGTTCTCTGTATCTGTATTTAGAAAGACATTCCAAGCATATCCAGGGAAATTCATTAACCAGGACATGCCAAAATGATGATGACCTTACACTTGGGCTGCACAGATACAGCGATTATCTTCTGTTGGTATCTTTCTTTAGGCATATCAAAACTACTCACCCTTTTTAACATGCTTACTAAATTTACAGGGGACCTGCACTATTATTGTGCAGAATGAGATTACACCATTAAAGACTTTTCAGCAACACTCGCATTTAGCAAACTATTTGAGCAGTCATCTCAAGTTCAGAAGCCAAAATAAAACACAATGAACAAATACAGTCATACAGCTGTAATTAAAAAATGCAAGTGAACAAAACACATTAATAGCAGCACACTTTCTTACAAAAAAATCCCACACACAGCTAACCATGCAAAAAGGAGGCTCTGAACCCTGTTACAGGAACCTAGTTTAAGTTCAATTTTCAACCAAGTACGCAGTTACAAAGTTGTGCATTTCTAAGGAAGTATAAACTGTAACTACAGCATCACATTCTTATTCACTATATGAAGATATTAAGCTAAGTTCCAAATTCATGTCTCTAATTCATCAAATAATAATGCAACATTTAATGGATACAGATATTTTTCCTGAATATTTTCTTTTGGAGAAACAGAGAAATCTTTTCAAGACAGACATCTCCACCTTCATTGGCATTTTCTCTTTAACTACTTCTCAAACACTGGGGTTTGTTTCAGTTCTTGGGGGGTTGTTACTTTTGTTTGTCTTAAAATGTTAGTGTTTTCAGTGAAGGCTGAAAAAACTACCAGTGCTAATTTTCAGGCCCACACATCACACACTGATGCCTTGCTGTACACATGAAAGGCAGAGTTGTGAACACTCAAATTCCTGTTCCATGGAATACACAAAACTGAGTGGTTATGCTAATAGTGCTTTACTTCAGGAAACAGACTTTGAAGTCTTTTACAGCAACAGGAACAAAACTATGTTTTTTTAATACAAAATGCTTACTACTTTTGTTTATTCAACATGCAACAATTCTTATGCACCTTAATCTGAATTTCTCTAGAATAAGCATGTGAAATAATACACTTTTCTGTCAGCCCTGAAAGGCTCTCTAGGCCTCAATCCTACATTACAATTATGGTAATCTGCAGCTCTTGTAAGACAAATTCTTCCCTGGACAAAAAGACAAATCAGCAATCAAATTGCCAAGTATTTGTGACTTTCAGTTAAATGGTAGCTTTTTCATGTTTCAGAATTTACTCCCTACAACGAACTCCCTGTCTAGAGCCTATGTAGGAATGAGAAGCACTGCTGGCCAGCAGCGTGGCTCCATCTGATTCCTTTTCTCCTTTTCACCCACACCAAATACATCACATGGAACACAGCATTGCAAGCTGTCATTCATACTGCAAGAAGAATCAGGCTCCTCTCCCCACTTGGCACCTTTGTGGATAAAATCACAATGAAGAGAGCTTGTAACAGAATGGTTTGGAGACCAGCAATGAACAAATGAAAAAATGAACAGAACAAATCACAGAAAAAGCTTTGATTTTCAACTACTACTGAGAAAATCCAACACCCCTATAACTCCTAAATGTCAAATCTTGGGAATTAATTATTATAGCAAACTGTAAAGTTATATTTCTTTACTAAGAATTTGTGTATCTGGCAGTATTATTACTTTTACTTCAGTGCTGAATATACACCAATCAATCATTCTTAGGTCAATCATCTCAAAAACTTTCAACTCCCTGCAGAAATATTTTCTTGGCTAATCAACTTCCTAATTCAACTACATTTCTCCCAGTTTTGCTGTTTATTCTTCCCAATATACATGCACACATGATACCGACATTATTTTGCTATTCCACTCATATAAGTAGGCTAACAGCACATACTAATTTTAAGGCCTTCCCTACAACTCAAATGCATTTCCATTTTCTTTCATTTGACTGAGGAAAAAGAAAATAGGTTTTGCAACCTAATTCACAAGAACAGAAAAAAACTTCAGTTCAGCCAAAATATTAGTGAAATATTTTTAATGTTGCAACAAAATGGAAAAAAATACCCATTTGAAGTGAACTTCCCATGAGATTAACTAGCAAAGCAAACCACATCACCATTGGTTATACAAAACTCCATAACAAAGTTAGAAATATTTTCTTTTCTATTTCCTGCAGCGCCTTTGATACGCACACATGAAATGGGATGATGATGTTGTTCCATGCTGCCCATTTACAGCTATTATTCTCTCACAATAGTTTTTTCCCCAGTGATTACAATCTTTAGTTTGGCATATTTTGTATTTCCCACATTCTCCAGTTCATATCCACAGAAGACATAATTCCAGTATACTTTTTTGTTTTAAATTTAAATCCCTTACTATTATTTCCTTTGCCAAAATTTACTGGTATGCTATTTAAACAGTTTAGATCAGCAATCAATAGATTACAAAAAATGAATCAAATAAAAACTTCACCCCAGTATCTAAAACTTCAGGATTGTGTGGCACAACTGGCCATGCCCCAGCAGCTTTGAACAGAGCATATAGTTTTACATGCAAGACTTCAAAGGTGATCGTGCACTGCATGTTGCAAATCTGCTTCATCTTAATATGGCATGCTAGGTGAACAAATTTTACTAACATTTTATTATATATATAACAAATCTATACATTTTATTATAGATTTGAAAAAAAGTTGAACAATTTTCTGATTATTTCCTGGTCCAAGACTTACAACATGGTGAAAGATTCTCTTATTTTACATGGACCAAGCCACTGTTATCAGCCAGAACAGTGAAGATGACCTGATTGGCATTTAGACCAATGCTCAAATCTGAATGTGTGTGGCTACTCTCACTGACAAACCAAGGAAAAGCAACACTGTGGTTATGTTTTTTTATAGTTGAAATTTAAATTTGGTGTCTGCTAAACTTACATACAAACCAAAAGTTTGCCATGAGATATCTCCGTACCCTGCGCCCAATGAGCGGTTTTAGCTTCTGCACCTCTGACATGAACACTGTACTAGAGATCAAGAGGCAAAGCATTCCTCTACAGATTTAGCAGGCTGTCCACAAAAGTTCTGTTTTGTCATTTTTAGAAATTGCTCTGACATAAAAAATAATGCTTTTTGAGTGGTATTTTTATTGTGTTGTAGGCACATAAATGATGAGGACAGTACTACTGTTATAACAAGTTATGGCATAGGAGAGTTCCACAGAAGTATTTGCTCTATTGAATTTATAGACATTACTAAAATCTAGAAGGGAATTAAGCCTCTTGCCTTTTGCAAAGAATGCACAATTCATAAAGAACACAGAGAATACGACACAATCAATAATCATTGACTAGATTTAACCTTTATGCAGAAGTACTAAGGACCAGATAGGAATTTTCCCCAGTCTCAGAAATGATCACTGCTTTCATGCAGCATACGTATGTGTCAGAGTCATTTTTTTAGTTTATCTAAATACCTTTATTTAGTTCTGCAAAGCTTTTCAAATCCTTTTCCCCCTTGTTTAGATGCATATTTACATTCTTTTCCCTCTGATAAGGGCTGCCATACTTTGCATTCAGAGAAGCAGCTATTATAAATCCACCTTCATTGTATTAGCTGTTATCCTATCTTCAGTGCAACTCTTCCCTGTGGGTCTTACCAAAAACTCCATGTGCAACCTTTGCAGCTTCAGCGTCAACCATCTAAATCCCTGCCACCTATCCACCACTCCTACAAAAAGCTATAAAAGTGGGAAAAAGAAGAGCTTATGTTTCTTCCACCTTCCCATGTTAAATTACCAAAAGCACTGAACAACTGCCACCAAACCTCTTCTTGTACAAGCTACCTTAAAAGTATGAGCAGCCCTTCCTCACAGCTGTATGGATTACACATTCATAGCAAAAATAAAAATACCAATGAACTGTCTGGGCAAAAGGAGAAATGAAAAGAGGAAAAGATTTTCTCTCTTGTACATGTTACCCTGAAAAACCTCAAGGAGTGCTTAGCTGAAAGGATTACCCCCCCAGTTCAGCCTCTTATTTCTTCCCCCTAAAGATGAAGGGCCCTGGAAAGAAGCCTTCAGAGTGTGGTCCTTTAGACACCCTTGAGCCAGGGAGGGCCTGCACCTGGGCTTGGCTGTAAAGATGAAAAGAGCTCTGCAAGTCCCAGCTTTATTCTCCATGAGGTGGGTCTGAACAGCCATTAGCAGAGCAGGCCTCTCAAGTGTCTGGGGCAGAGAATAAACCCCGCTCAGCATTCATAAGCAGCCTTTCCCAAGTAAAACCACCAGCCCTGGCTCCAAGTACCCTTACAACAGCTACAAGGATCAGGACAACAGCCTGGCTTGTTCATCGCTGCAGCTCTGGCTTCAGCTCTTCTCCAACACCAAGTATTCACTTTGTATATTGGCACTTTCTCTACCACAATGAGAGTCCCTTTAATTGGTACTTAGATAATGTATATGACCTTCCCACCAGGCCTCCGAGTCCCAAACAGTTCAGTGTAGCTTCAGCTGAATTTTACTGCTCTGTGTGCAGAAAGTGCAGTCTAAGCCTTCCTGCATGCACTGCTCATCTCAATCACTCACCAGCACAGCAAACCTACAAGCTCTACCAGGACTGAGAGGAGATCAAGCTCTGCATAGTACAGGGTAAGCCTTTCTTATCTATCCTAAGTGTATCCTGAGGCTCCTTCATCCAACATGGCAATTAAGAAATGGATATTGCAGAATTATTTTTCAATTAAAAACAGTGAAGAAAGGACTGACATTGCAATACACTGTTTGAATTCTAAATGCTCAAATATTTGAGACAAAAGAAAATGCAAGTCTCTATCTGAATATTCAACTTCAACTTAATAAATATATTTAGAGAAGTTTGAAAAACATTAAGATCCCACTGGCAGATAGAAGTCTCACTGCAGCTGTAATATTTCATCAAGTGTTAGATGGTTCATGTCAGTTGCATGGAAAAAAAAGGAACATTTACTGTATCAGCAGATTCCATCTGCATTTTCTAACTCAGTTATGGACATGCGAGAAGGACATGATCATCAGGAAAAAGGAAAAGAACACAATAAAATTTTTGGATCATCAATAATTGACTTAAACTGTGCTGGGCTTTTTATTATTATTCTCTTAACATGCTTTAAAATTGTGGGGTGTATTCCCTGAGCAAAGAACAAATGATAAACAACCCCCAAAACAATCTCTAAATCTATACATAATTTCAATTTTTACTACAGTGTGTTTGTAAGAGCACATCAGTTGAAAGGCATCTGCTCTTTAACAAAGAGCATTTCATCTAGCTTAGATCTAGGATGCAAAAAAACCTATTCAAATGTGCTTTCTAGGCGAACATTATTACAGAAAGTGTTTGTAGATCAACATTACAACAAAAAGCATTATGAAGGACCCAGAGCAAATTAAATCTTTTAGATAGCCTTGACTTTGATACAATGGAACATATGGAAGTGGATCTATGCTGGGTAAAGTGGATACACAATTTTGTAGTAATGTTCTTTCCCTTGCCAATTTCCTTTTCTTTTTGAAGAACTCAGACAGTAGCTACTACAACCAAACATGATATGATGTCTGTTTCAAACTTCCTTTTTGTTTTTTCTTATAGAAGCTTGTATATCCTTATCAAGAACATACAGAAAAATCTGCCAAACAAACAACTTTATTTTTTTTAACTACAGTAAAAATTTTTGCTGATAAATTCTAGAAACATTAGTTATTTTCTAAGAAAAACTATGCTCTGTATAAGAATGTACACTTTGGGAAATATTTTTACATGGAAAAATATTGTGTTGTTTGAATGCTGTGTGAGTATCATTAAAGAAGCTTTAAAACAAATTCAATGCATTTAAAATGCTATATAAATCAACATCCAGGATGAAGGGTCAACAGGGGTTAAACTGTCTGTCCTTCTTGATTGCCTTCATAAATGTCTTTTCTAGCTGTATTATAGAAGCAGCCACAGCATAACTTGGATATTAAAACCTCCACGGAAACCAACAATAAAAGCCGCTAAGAATTTCACAAGGGTTTTTTTTTCTCTCTTAGGTGTTAATTAAATGATCATTTAACACTGAAATGTAAACACAACATTTTCATCTGCTGACAGCATAGCCCATTATAAATCCAGGGTAATAAACGTCCTGGTGTTAATACTCTGAAGCAGGTTCCCACAACACACTAAGATGCCTTGTCGTGTCTAAGGTTAAGCATCTAGACACAAAACAAAGATTGCGCCTACTCGACTTCCAGTTCAATTTTCCCATCGCCCAGTGACCTAGGTAACACTTTGAGCAATAAAGAATAAATTTAATTTCTCCAGCATTTTGTGAGGATTAGGAACAATTGTTGGCCTGCAATGACTTTTTATCCTTGGATTCTTTCTCTTCCAGAGCATTCCCCCAGTTTTAAAAGAAAATTCTGATGGTTTAAGACACAGAACAAACAGAACTTTAAATTAGGCTTTTTTCAATCAATTGGAACTCTTGGAGGGGAAGCAATCAACTTTTCTTTGGACTTTTCTCAGCTATTCAGTTACTTTAGGCTTTAATCTTCCACTTGTAGAAGAAACCTACCATCAGAGGGACAAGCCTCTATACTTTCAGATTTTCCCTTGGCTTGATTTATTCCTCTTTTCTGTTCTTTTTTTTTTTAATCAAGATGACATGGCTGCACTTAAATGTCCACTCTGAGCAAGCCAAGACTTACAGATGTCCTCTTTATAACATTTCACACCATGTTTCTGCACCACATAATAATGGCAATTCCTCTGACATGCTTTTTTACTTTTCATGACTTCTTTCACTGAGTTTCAGTTTTCTACTTAACTCCTGACTAAATGGTTTCCTGTACATAATTTACCAAAGCTTTCAAGTTCAACCCTCCAGGAACAACCCAGGGACTGATTCAGACTGGACATGAATATGGTTACAGGTGATCCAAAACCAGCCACTTTCATTTTTGTATTCAAACACAATTCTCAGCTTTAATTGCTATGAGTCCAACAAAAACACAGAAGATAATTATTTATGCTTGTTGTCAAAGTACCAAAACCACAATAGCTAAAGTAGACCTCTCAATTACTCTGAATACCACCACACTATTTAAATAGAGCTATGGCTTGAGTAATTAATATTATTTATGTTTCCACATTAGACATATTTAAATGACAGCAGCTAATAGCATAAAAATTTTTAAATAACACGGACATTTATGTTGGTTGAGAAGAATAGCTGTAAGTCATATTTTGGTTTGCTTGGTGTATAACATAAATTTACAATTAAGGTTAAAAGTGACTGAACAGTTTTGGAGTGTTTGCTCTAATAAAAAACCCCAAAAAATATAAGCATCATAGAGTATTCAGTGATTCTGTGATGGGAGGGACCCACAAGGATCAAAGTCCAACTCATGGATATCCCTATCACCAGCTTACATAAAGAGTTAGTGATCTGCCCAGATCAGAATTAGTTTATAGCCCCAACAGTACATCCAATTTTACATTTTATCCCATAGCAAAAGAAATATTGCTTGTAAAAACCCAATAAAAGTATGCTTTTATTATTAAAGAATTAAAGGAAAATTTAACCACAAAAATGACTTCCAATTATCTCAAAAGTAAAAAAAAAATAAACATCCATATAGAGAGCATCATTTCACAATAAAATAGTTTATTTCCAATTTCAAAAATCTCATACTATTACTTCCAGTAACAACAATTCACTTGATTTCTGTTTATTCGGTACACCAGTTTTTTTCCTGCACAGCACCATAGCAGGTGACATGCAAATCCAAAAGAAAGCATAGCTCAGGAAAGGCCAACAGATTAAGAGATTCTATAACAAAGGGCAGGAAGAGAAACACAGTCAAGTTTGAAGTCCAATAAATGCACAGTGATAATTCATTTTGCTTTTATTTTTCTAACTACATTTCAAAAGTTCATTCTGGTTCTATCAACATTTCCACTCAGCTGAATCTAAGGCTGAATGCTTGCTGTTGCTAGGATATAGCTACTGCAAGTTGTACACCAAATGCATATAAGCAATACTTGTTTCTTTGCTAAAAAATCAATCAACCTGATGAATTGTAAGCATTTTTGCAACACTTCCAAAAACCTCTAAAATGCCATCTTGCCATATCAGTAATGCTTATGTCTGAAGCAAAGCTACAGTGGTGTTTTTTTTTGTTTTATTCAGTACCTTGAGACAACAGAATGTTCAATTTTAAAACATTATAGCAGAGAACGAAAGCTTAAAGTAGAAGCAAGTGGTCATAGAACCAGAAAAAAGGTGAACATGCAAGTCAAACTGCATAAAGCAGTTGAGCTCCCAATTCTCTTTTGTCTTTATGTTAAAAATGAGCAGGTAACAGAAGTAACAGTATTTATAATGTCTCACAAAACTTTATCTCCTAGTTCTTCCATGCCAAAAATAAATGCCAGAAATTAGGTATTACAAATCTAGCACAGAGGTAACATGTTCTCAGTTACTTTGGTTTATTCTCACAGGCAACGAACCTTAAAAAGCATATGTTTAATACACAGTAATTCTTTTACTTTTTCGATAGGCCTGTCTGCCTACCGACCGGATTATACAAAAATAAACTCCCAGAATGTAACTGGCAGTGGCCACGCAGCATGAGGGACCACATTCACCCTGAAAACATTCCATACTGGGGCAATAAGACCTCCTGTTAGCAAAAATGCAGTGATGTAGCAAACCAGTTAGTGTGCTTGCACACTGAAAAAAAGATTAGTAATTACTCATTTATTAAAAATTTCTTTTTAATTAGTAGCTTACAATACCACATAGCCAGAACTGTATACTCATTTATACCTATCCTAATATGCCATGTCTTCACTAAATGATAATTTTGAGAGATAGTTACATTCTGAGAACTATAGTCACAGTTCCAAGAGTGGTGCTAACAAAATAAGGCTAGTATTTAAAAACTAACTAGCAGTAGAATAGCTATATTCCTGCCAACTGAACTTAATTGGCTAGATAAAACAATTCAAACACTCTTTTACTTGAACTAAGCAACTGTGGAAAAAAAATACAATTCAAAACACAAGCCAGACTGATACAATGCAGGGAAGACTTATTTGCTTCCATTTAGCCCTAAAATAAGACTTAATTCTATCACATGATAAAAAAAAAATTGAGTTGCCTTGACTGCATGCTGCTAAAGCACACCATAATAAATCATAAAAACTCAAACAAGTGAGTAAAACACACACTATCCTGGGGAGGACATAGCAACAAGGTGGCTTCATAATTTATGTTTGAATTAATGTTTCTTAAATTTTTTGTCCATCCAGCCCATCTCTGCAATAAAGTGGAGCACACTGTAACGTTATTGCAGCACAGTGGAAACCAACACACTGCACTTACCTGGCAGCAGCTCCATTAGCAATCTGCTCTCAAAAGGAGAAAAATTCTACAATATTGTCCTTTGAAAAGGGAAAACTCATTTTTGCTCCTCATTGGATTTAACACCCAGAGCAGTTGTTTGCAGTTGGAATATTTCAGAGGCTTTGAGAAAATGAGCATTTTTCTAATGAGTGATTCCTTTATTGAGTTGTTAAAATGGTTTCAGACTGAAGTGTCTCTTCTACAAAATTATGAGTACAGTCTCACTTACAGTGATTACTGCTAAAAGAAGTATAACAAAATCCTAAATTACACCTTAACAATAGAGAGCCCAGCATTTAAAAATATTTAAAAGTCCTTTTCGTAGCACCTTACATGCACCATCTTAGTACCTTTTCCCCTTCCTATCTGATGTGGTTTGTTTTGCGGTTTTTTTTGCGGTTTTTTTGCGGTTTTTTTCTCTCTGGGCAGAGGTAAAAGCAGCACAAGGCTCAGCGAGTGATGCGGGCAGCGCCTCCAGCAGCAGCCGCGGAGCCAGCGGGAGGAGCTGCCCGGCCGGGATGAGTAATGATGTCGGTGCGGCCGGACAACGGTAACCCTGGCAACTGCAACCTGCAATTCCTGCCCGGCCATTGTGGGATTTATTGTGGCAAGGGCCAAAGAGGCCAAGAGTAAAATGAAGCAGAGAACTATGGTGTCTGACACATCTAGTACCACACACTTTAATCATAGCTGGCAGAAATTAATTCAGGAGGAATTTTTGCAAGGGCCCCCCGTACGGCATGTTTTGTTGTTGCTGCTGCCACTGTTGTTCTGGCCTAAGATAATTTTAAAGTTTTTTTTGATGCTTAGTACCTTTTCTCTGTAATTATTTGCTGTTAGGAATTTTATTAGTGACTAACAGACATCTCAAAATTGATGTTTATGAATCAGACTACATTAAGTTTTGGAGGTTTTTCCCTTTAGAGGAGAAACATTCACAGTGTGTACCTTCAAGTACACATACTAAAAGAAAAACATATAAGACAACATTCACTACAAAGGTCATTTTTTTTTTCCAAGGCCAACATTGCCTAACTTATACAGGTATTAGTCAGTAAAAAAACTTAACCACATTCCGAGCACAAGAAATGTAAATCAGAAGGGACAAGCTTTGTGCGTGAAATTCAATAACCTTTACATGCCACTGATTAATAAAGGTATTTTTTACAACTGATTTTTCAAACAGCTTGGGTCCAAGCTGCAGCTCAGTATCCTGCAGCAAACAGCAATCAATGAACTGTGATCTAACCAGCCAAAGTAAGCAGTCAAAATCTATTCACCTCAGATAAGCACTTGCTGGGCTGTGGTCATTGTCTATGCTAAGGTACCATCCCTGACACAATACAACGTAGGCATACAGGTCACCAAAGAATGCTCCTCCTTGCAGCTACTTGCTGAGCAAGAACTTAAATTATCATCCCAGGGGATTTCAAACAGCACCTTTATTTTAATGGTACTGCATCAAAACAGAGGCTCATGTACATTGTGCTTTGAGAGACTGCTTGCAAGGTAAAACTAATATACCCTGCAGCACTCTTCAAAATATTTTTGGCATTAACTACTTCCTACTGAAATATTTATGTTAAAACACCTTTATAGATAGCTTTTAATGGGAAAATCAGCTTCTGTTTTGACTAAAATTATCCATTTTAACTAGTTCCAGGAGATTTCTTGGAAGGCTGCTAAACTGGAAAGAAAGTAGCCTGAAAAATAATTTAACTACCTTTGAAATTAAGTGTCTTTAGACACAGAAAATAATGCACTGTCTCTTTTAAATTCTCAACCTATTGCTCTCCTTTACTTACACTTCCCATCTGTCAACAAGTGCTTGTAATTTTATTACACTGTCCTGTAGTTTATGCAGAGTTGGTATTATTTTACAGAGTTCTGTTAATGGACTGGATAAATGGTAATGCTATTTAAACTAGTCTCCTGCTCCAGCAAACACAGCTGCAACTGTACTACTATTTCTAGGCAAACATCTTGACCTGAACACGCAGTGCTCTCTCAACCCGTCCAAAGAGAAATTGGAGCAGACAGCAAAGGGAAAGCATAGCCGGCCGCTGGCGGCAACCAACTGTGTCCAATCATAATTCATATACAGTGTAACCTCTTTCTTTTATATTGCATTTAGCCTACACAACAAGCATATGTGCTTCTTCACCTGGCATCTCATTTACAGCCAAGGGTCAAATGGTAATTATTATTCACAGAAGCTCAATAGTATGTTGAAACCTCGCAGTGCACACATTGTTTGATTAGCTGTTAAATGCCAAAAATAAATACTGAACTCAAAACAAAATATATATATAGCTGACCATGGTTTGAGAACTTTAATTCTCCTTAGAAAGCTATTTATTTGGATGTAAATACATCTAAGCCTATCCAACGATACATATAAAGAACCAAATCACTTTATACTCTTCAAAGGGAACAAGCTACATATTATCTGGAAACTAACCACAAACACTTAACTAACATCCGTGCCTTTGTTGGCCTGGCATTTTTTAATTACAAATTTAGTGCTAAGCAGCTGTAATTTTCTACTACCATTCATATTTTCTTTTAAACATGAATACATTATAACCAGACATTCACTTTCATGGTCTGATCAACAATAACCCTTAGGCAGAGGAAATTTAATACTGTGAAGCCAGTGATCTCTTACTTTCCTCCATATCCACTATGAGCAGTTGTGTGCTTAATGTCAAAGGACATTATAGATTTAAGACTAGCATGTATCAAATACACAATTCTGAAATATATTCAAATATGATTTTGACTGAAGTGTGTATCCATTTTTTGCCTGCAAATTATGGCTCATTTCTATTATATATGTACCTAGGTATCAACCATTACACTGTAGGTAGAATAATAATATGACCATAAATCCCTTTAATCTTATTCCTGATAGAGGTAATGTCTTTATCCCAGCTGATGAAAATTATAAGAGACTCAACTGTTAATATAAAACACAATATTTGAATATATTGTAATATTATAGTAGAGAAAATATTTTTGTTTGTCAGGAAAAAAGCCTTAAGCAGCTTTCTGGCCTAGTCATTTAAGAACTCATTAGATCTACAGGGAATTTCTGGAAACAAAGTATACATCTAAGGCAGTGGAATAAAACAAAATACACAAAAATAAATGTTTAGAATAATAGGAGTAATTTTCAGTTTGCTATTGTATATTGCTATAAGGAGGGAGAAAACTATCATTTCACAATAGTAAAATTAAAATCAACTAAAAATAAAAGCATCACATTTGTTCTCAAACATAATTCCATATACTAAAGTGGAAACAGAGGAATCCCACTTTCCTCCAACTTGACTTTTCTTTTTCCAAGCACACAAGTGATGAAACCCAGTATAAACCAGCAATTTCAACAGCAGAAAGCTCACCTGGAGCCTGAAGAAATGCATCAAACATATCCAAATTAAAACAGAACTGGTACAACCTTGTAAAAGCCTACTTAAGCATGTCATATGTTATCCCTTCCATAACGCATACTGTAACTTAAAGGTACCTTAAAATTTATTTTGTTCAAATAAAACATACTCTAAACTTTATTCTACATTTTAACTGCACCAGAATTAAGCAGCTTCTTAGAAAGGACAATAGGTCAAACCATGTATTTTAAAATATTGCCTAGAGTACACCATTATCGAACCAAAGAAGTCATTTCTCAATTCATTGTCATTTTTATTTAAGGTAAAGCATTTAATAATTTTTTCTTCCCAGAGCTTGAGTTCCTAACTTTGCTTCCCTCTGTTGAGTGACACAGGAGAGACTTCTCTACAGACCTAGCATTTGCCAATGCCATCATTTTTCTGGCCAAGTGTGTATAACCACAAAAGCAGAACATCACAAAACCTAAGTGCTTAAACAGTGCTGCATCTTTGGGTCAGGATCTCCACAGGCACATTTTAGCTGTTTGAACACAGAAACAATTAAAAAAAAACCCAAACAGGAGAAAAGGAAAATCAAAAGTATTCTTTCTGAAAGACTTCCTTACAGAAGTGGGAATAAATAACAATATTCTCATACAAGTATTAGCATATGACGCAGATGTAAAATACAATTTAAAAGAAAATCTTGCAAAGCAGTCAAAGAAAATACTCAGTTTAAACAAAATACCAATGTTCCAAGACACATTTTAGCCCAATGTGAGGCAAAAGATAAAAATTCTAATGCAAAACAGAATAACAGACCAAATCCAAATTTTCCCAAATAATCGTTATTGGACCATGCCTACTTACAGCCTGTATAACTTCGGAGTCCCCAGAAAGAGCAGCTCAGAAAGCAACTGGAGGTTATTTCTGTTTAGGCGCCTTTGGAAAGAAAAAGAAAAAGTTGTGTTAAATTACAAATGCTACAGCAATGCAATGCAACCACTTTGAGTTGGAATCCCAGGGCTGTAACAAGCTGATTTTAAAGACCAGAAAGGTCCATTAGCGGAGACATGGTCCAGTAGTAAATTTACCATGGACTAATTACATTTTCTGGTTTCCCCCAACAGACCATATTACCTATTTTATGAAAGATTTTGAATCTCTGCAGTGTGAACCAATCACTAAGTCAGGACTCCATCCTGCATAAACAACATGAAAGCTAAAAATACAAAATCAGCAGTGCAAATTCAATTCCCTACCAACTCTATGTTCCTCTTAGTATAATGGAGCAGATGGACATTTTGTGACCATGAAAAGGTTCAAGGGAGCATGCATCAAATGTATACACTTTCAGTAACAAGATAATATTATGTCTAACAATCCATATAACCTATTTAGATGAATTTTAAAAAGCAAAGAAAGCTGTTACAGAAACCCTGATCAAATAGAAGTCAAAAAACCCAAGGAGTCACAGCTTATATCTAGCATTACAAGGTTTTTTCATGCAGATTTTTCTCTTTAACTGTAAAGATAGGAACTTTGTGGAAGCTAAATTTTTTTAAAAATAGAACTTGATTGGTTGTATATAAGACAGTGTACAACAGAAAAAACCTGCGAGTGAAATCTGGAAGGTGCCCATTTGTCTGTGAAGATTCTCACTGAGCATGCTGACCAGGGTCACAGCTGCTCAAACTGAGGTGACAAGATCAAAGCCCTCTGTACTATACCCATAGACAACAGAACAACTACCAGCCAAGGCAAATATATTCTATCCTCATGTTTTTTTTCTAAACATATGATGCAGATTATTCTTTCTACTGCGTGTGACAGCCCTGGAGCATACAGTCATCCCAGTCAAGAAGTCAAGCTCAAAACAGGCTTTTGGTTGTTTTTAACAAATGCATGCACCACATGTGGCACCTGCCATTCAAGCAAAGCAACCAACTAGAAAAAAATATTGTGTCCCATAAAATTTATCACAGGTCACACTTTGCAATGCACAATCCCTCAATAATTCAGGGCACTCACAGGAACCAGACTGCATGGGACTGTCTGATATATACATATAGATAGATATAATTTTAACAGTGGTTGCAGTATATCAATAAACTGCTATCAACACATTCCACAAGGTGAAAAAATATATTGGGCATCAGTCTTGAAAAATTAAGTTTTAGAATTTCATAAAGCCTCAGATTATCCTGTTTGTTAGTCTTAGGGCCGAACTCAAATAATTAAGAGTGCTTAGCCTCTCTGGGCTAATTTCTCATAAACATTGTTCCATATAAGGGTATTTCCAGTTTAAAGGCTTTTCCAGAAATTCCCATGTAGATACACAGAGACATTCAAAATCAAATTTTACATAGCTCCATGGTTTTGTTCAGTTAGTTTTTCCTCCCTTAAAGCTCAATGTGACTACTGATGAGAGTGAAATAATCTGAGAAATATTTTTATGCACACAGAGGGTTGCTGCCACACTTCAAATCACAAGCAAGCAGTCAGCTTCTTGAGTTCTAGATACCCATAATTCGCCAGTGTTAATTACAGGTTCTCTTCTGTTAGTCAAGCATCAGAAATCCTGATTTCTATAGGCAGAAGAAACCTAAATCACATTTAATGATTAAAAAGAAACTAAGCGTGAAAGAACCAAAAAAAGTAAGACTACACTACTGGGATAAGAGAGGTGAGAAACAATGCATTTTAATAATTAGGAAAAAAAACCTTAATTCAGCAGCAACAACAAAAAAATCTAGATTGTGATCTTGCAAGTCACATGTCCAAATTAGTAGAACAAGAAATTTCCATATAGAAGAAAGAGCTATAATTTAATGACTACTGGAAGACTTCTCATTTGAACACTACTTAAAAAGAAAACCATCCCAACATAAATATAGGAAAGTGGTACATTTTACTGCTTCTGCATCTACTGCATTTTCAAAATAAAATCATTTATAAATTTACTAAAGGTCAGAAAACGTCTATTTGGGTATAAACGTATATGCCAAGACCACAAAACTTAGTTTAAAACAATTGTCTTCTACTTAAGTTACATTTGCAGTCCAACAAGATTTTGAAAATGAAACAAACAAACAAAAGAGTAAGTAAAAAAAGAAAAAGTTTGTTCACTGCTTCTCTTAGTTAAATAGAGATTTAAACCTCTAAGTCCATTTTTAAAGATTCAAAATTACATGGAAATCCATGAAGGGTAAAAACTAAAAAGTGAGTTTCTAATCAGTTTTTCAGGACAAAAATCTCTGTTGATACTTCACAATAAATCTATTAAGTTTGGACGCTAGACAATATGATGAGCTGTTACTGAAAGGGCAATGAAATTACTCAGTATCTGCATTTTTATAGAAGTTTCATTACATAAAAGCCTCTCTAGTACAATGACATAATATTGATGATCAAGTTCATCAGGCAGGCTGCCTTTCACTAAATGCAAGAACAGTCTCACAGGGACACACAGGATCACTCAAAAGGACACTTCACTGGCAAAATACTTGCTCTGCTATTTAATGTCTTACAAAAATAGTTAACACCTTCCATCAGGAGTTTCTGTTATTACTTCCCATACCCCACACAGCTGAGTATACCTTTAACATACTGATGCATCTGCCACTCTACAGACTTTCAAATCTAGAGTTATGAACAATTAATCAAGTTGTATTAATTAAACTAGCAATAAACAGCACTATCCACACGTATCACCAGTTCCTACCCTGTGAGCTTGGAACTTCAAATTAGTGTTTCAACACACGATTTTACTTTGACATTCAGAAGACTAAAATATTTGTTCTTTGAGCACTACACAGATTGAGGGAATACACAAATTACTGATCCCTTATGAATCTTGCATTTTGTATCTTCTACTTTGAATAGCTTTATCCCACTCACTGAATATTCTTTTAGAACTAAGCTTTCTCTACCAAAAAGTTGACTATTCCTTATTGCCTGTGACCAAGAAGATAAAACGTAACTAATTTTCATAAAGGCAATAATGGGAAATATATCAAGTACTTCCAAAAAAGACTTAAGCTACTCTTAACACCTAGCAAGTTATAACAGATGCTTTTAAAAGAGTCAGTTTGCTGATTTTTCTATATGGAGATTTTATGAACTAGACTTCACTGAAATACATTTTTCAAGACCACAGTAGGTAGTTCTGGCTATAAAAATGACATGAAAATGTAAGTGAATGGGAAAAAAGTATGCAGAGCAAGTCTGAAAGAACAGCCTGGTATCACAGTACACAACAGTCTCCCATTCAACAGTCACCATGAGAGTTTCTAATCTTTGGAAAAAGCCACACAAGGAGCCCAGAAAATACATTACTATTTTAAAACAGTTCACTATTTTACATGGTTCCCCAAGAGTTCCACTTTTTCAGGTGACCTGATGTTTCATTTTGTCTGAAATAATACCTATCCAGAACACACAAACATACTGAAACAAGAGTGACTGAAAAAGATCCCCTTTCTCTCGAGCTGAAACCCAAGGTAAGCACAGTGGATCATGGAATCCAAGACTGTAGGTTTTAAAGAACTACAGCTACTGTGAGTAAAAAGACCATAAACATTCCACCACACCTTCTTTCCATGTTTTCATGGCAGCAGACACTTAGCACAGTTATCTAGCAGGCTACATTTCCCCTGGGACAATGCAAGAAGAGAAATTTCAGTTTCACCAACTGAACTGCTCTCCCAGAACTAACATGGAGCTCAAAGTGAAGCACTGAAGACACAGTGATGAGATATTCCACACTGTGACTATTGAGTTTTCCAACTGAGCTACAAATATTTGTGTTTCTCAAGCAGATAGCTCAGAGAAGATGAAACATTAGTGGTGTGAACAACAGAAAATGTACTGAAGAATCTCTAACATTGTAACAACTTGGAAAGTCCTTTGGTAGTGTCCAGAAATAAACAGATGAGGCACCAGCATAATATAATTCTTTCAAGTTGCAATTCAAATATACTTTTCTTTTTCTTCTGTTGCTGAATGGATCTTTAAGAAGAGATTGGGCAAACTTACACAGATGAATTTTTGAGCTCTTTGCAATAAATTCAAACCATGTCCACATGCTACCCAAAGTGTACAAAGTATTTCAAATACTTCAGTTTAAAACTCCCAGAGGTCAGTCTTCTAGACACAGTAAAGACTAGAAAAGCATCTCCAAAGTAAAATTATGGTTTAAGTATATAAAAGGATTTAAGGACAAAGAAAAAATACCTTTGACAAATGAGCAGGTGAAAATACTCATTAAATTAAGCTCAATACCAGCAGGCAGATAAAAAGTAAGACCTGACAAAGAATAAGTAACTTTTTGAAGCAGACAACATTAAGGTATGCAAAAAAATGTGGCTTGATTTGAACTAGTGGTTCTGAACAACCAGTTATTTTTGTTGAAATTGGTACATATCTGAGTTGCACTTGTCTTCTGCATGCAGCCAGAGTACGTGAAGATGATGACAGAGGCTGGAGGGAGAGCACATTATGCTCCCAGTAGCAACATATCCTAACCCACTGAAGTCTGGCCATGCCACAAATCCATCCTGATGTGTCTCTCAAGTTTTCATGCCACAGTAACTACAATCTAGTAGCAATCATGCATGGAGGAGGAAGGGAGGAAAAAAAAAAAACTTGATTGCACTGGGTACAATGTAATCATCTGCATTTGCTATAATTCACACCCATTTGTTTCAGACTTGTTACAGCCTTCACAGTAACTTGTTGCTGATCCCATTGTATCAACTACATCCAGCCAGAGAAGGTGTAGGAGACTGTGGAGCCTCTCTGGGAAAATGAGCTGTTCCAGGGCTTGACTGTCCTCACAGGGAAGAAGTTTTGCCCTTACGTGCAGTTACACTCCTGATTTTGATTTATGCTTGTTGGCTCACCACAGCAATGAGCCTGGCTTGAGGTTTGTCGTAACCACCTCACAAGTACTGGAAGGCTGGTTTTTTATCCCACCTAAGTATGTTTCACATGGATTTTAGTTCAAGCAGATGCAATTCTACCCATAGACCCTGCAGGACAAAAGAAGCCCTCAAAGACAACTTGAGAGCTGATCGAAGTTAAAAGTTGTTTCAAGTCAGTTATAAATCAGCTGTGCTCTTTAATTAGAAACAGCCTATCCCCTTGGGTGCATAGAGAATGAGTCTTCCAAAACCCTAAGTACAGGACAGATGCATTTTATCCCACCACCACTGCTTCAGGAAAATGATTAAATGCTTCCAACTCACAAAGATTATTGACAGTAGAATTTGTTATTTTACATTCCTCCTTCAAAGCTAGCCTAGAGAAGTAAATACACTATCCGCACATAGTAGCACACAGCACCATACAGCTTAGAAATTGCATTCTTCAAAGGAGCATATTCACACCTTCTGTTTGTCAGCTGAGGAAATAACTATTACATCCATTTAACAGCTCAGTGAAGCTCATTTGCAAAGTATACATAAACTTTAAAAGAATAAAAGCCTGTTTACATCACATTTCAATTTAAAATGGAAGAACATGTCAGTAATCAAACCTCTGCATGTTCACACAGGAGCACTTTCTACCCACAACTGAGCCCACAAGGCTCTTTAAGTAGTTCCAAGATGTTACAGGGATATGCATCCTCTGGGAAGGTCTAACATCAGTTCAGGCTTTATGAGCTCAGGAAATAGAGAAGCCACCTACAAAATAATCCAAGTACTTCAAAAGAGAAAGCTAGTGCACAGCACCCAAATCATTGCTATGGGCTGGTTTAAGTATAATGTCCAAAAATTTTACTCTAATACATAGAGTGAGAATAACAGACATCAGAATAAGTGATTCCTACTGCCTCAACAGAGAAATTATAGACTTAGACTTCTATCTGAAAGGAAGGCAAATCACTCCTTTCCTACAAAAAATATTGTGCTATATCTGCCAGAGGCAGAAAATATTTGTGCATCCATGTCCAAAGCCACAATCTGCTGAACTTCAACACATCTGGCAACTGCTGTCTCTGAATGTGACTTGCATGTCATCAAGTGAGAGGAAAGCCCAAGAACTAAGAGCTAAGCAAAAGATTGTGCCAGTTTTTCCATTAAGAATTCTCTGCAAAGACAATTTCTCTAGTCAAACTACTTATAATCTCATTAAGCCTAACCATATCAAGTTCACCAACCACATGAGTAAAAACTGGAATCTGAGAAGTTCAAGGCTGTTCTTACAGCATTTGGATGTCCAAGGCTTTCCCCAGGTCAAGAACCACTTAAGCAGGACTCCACTTTCCAGGCTAAATAGCGACTAACTAAAAAAGACATCTAACTTATGCCCCATTTAATTTCAAATATAAATTAGATATTTGTTTCAGTAAGAAAAAAATACATTCTGAACAGCAGTAGGACACTACTGCAAACTCAGTTTCTTATTTGTGCAGGAAGCAGTGAAAAGTACTTCTCAACTACAGTACTGTGCTGAACTAGTGCATGCTACTTGAAACCTAAGGTATTTTCTGTCCTTCATTTTCTTCTCCAGTGAGTTTGATGTCAAGTCCAAAATTACCACACTCCTCTCCTACCCCAATCAATTCTTCCTACATTATGCATAACAGTATTTTGTGCTGTCAAGAGTCTGTACTCACTTTGCCTTTTTAAAGCTTTTTTTCCACTACGAAGGAAAGAGAGAAACTAAGGCTGCTATTTTCTGTGTTCCTTACTGTTTCAACAGAAAAGATTTCATAGTCTTTATTCTTTTTAATTCTGCCTACAGCACTAAAAAGCACGAAAAACAGTAAAAGCCAGGAAACTGCAGGCTAGGAAGCCTCATCTCAATGACTGGGAAGGTGACTGGGCAAAATATTTGTATTTCAGACACAGTAAGAACACAATGATGACTGGGAATGGTCAGCACAGATTTACCATTGAGAAAATGATGCCTGACCAGCCTGGTAGCCTCCTACAATGAATAAGGAACATGGCAGATGAGGGGAAGGCAGTAGATGTTTATCTTGACTTCAGTAAAGGTTCTGACACTGCCATTCATAATGGTTGTCCTCACAGACAAACTGACAGAGTACAGACTACAAAAGCAGATGGTGAGGTGGACTGAAAACTGCCAAAAGTGCCAAGTTCAAAGAGCTGTGGTCAGGGGCACCAAGTCCATTTGGAGAACAGTCACAAGTGATGTACTCCAGGGGTCAGCAATGGAACCAGTACTGGTCAAAACTTCATTCACAACCTGGAAGATGGAACACACTGCACCCTCAGCACATTTGCAGATGATACAAAACTGGAAAGAATGACTGATGCACTAAGGCTGTGCACTGCCTGAAAGTAACACAAACAGGCTGGAGTATTGCTTGAAAAAGAAACTTAGGAAGGGCAACAAAAGGGAAATGGAAGGCCCTGAACCTGGAGAAGACTAACTACATACAGCAGCACACACTGGAGAACCACCAGTTGGAAGAACCACTACAGAGAACAGCCTAGGGTGCAGGTGAATAAGAAATTCAAACGAAGCCAGCAATGTGCCCTTGCACAGAAGGCCAACAGCATCCTGGGCTGTAATCATAAGATTGTTGCCAGCAGGTCAAAGCACGTGGTCCTTCCCCTAAAATCAGCACTGGTGAGACATCTGGAGAGCTGTGTCCAGTGCTGGATTCCCCACCACAACCAACTGTACCAAGTCCAGGAAAGAACTGTTAAAATGACAAAGGAGGCAGATTGAAGCACCTGTTACATTGGAAGTTGAGAGGGCTGGGACTGTTGGTCTGAGGAGGAAAAATCTCAGATATCTCAATGTGTACAAATACTTCATGTGTACAAATAAGTGATGTGATTTCATCCCAAGTAATGAAAACTGAGCCAGACTCTTCTCAGCAGTGCACAGTGAAAGGACAAGAGGCGATGGGTACAAATCAAAGAACAGGAAAACTGTATTTCAGCTTAAGAAAAGTGTTTGACTGTGAGGATGGTCACACACTGGAAGAGGCTGCAGACTCTCCATTGCTGGAGAGAGTCAAAACCCAACTGGAAACAACCTTCAGACACCTGCTCAGACAGACCTTGAGCTAATCAGTAGCCTGGGATTAGACAATCTGCAGAGACTTCTTCAAGCCTCCACAGTCTTGTGAAGCTCACTCATGGGATTCTATTCAATAAAGTTCACCATAAGGAAGGAAACAGAAGTTATAAAACATACTACATGCTTAAAACATTTTACTCCATAGAGTAACAGAGATTCAAGTATCAGATGAAACAAGAATGATTTTGACAATACCTGGGATTACTTCCAAGAAAGCAAAAAAAAAAAAAAGCAAAGAAAGAGGGGAGGTGAAGCTGATCTAGTAGGTGGAATTTAGCTGAGGTTTGAACAGATTGTTTAGAAAGACAAGACAAGAAAGGCCTGCAGATAGTCCTGATAGGCTTGTAACTGTCTTTCTGGCATGAAGTTACCACAGTAAATTTTCACTCAAGTATTTTTCTAGAGCACCTGTACAGACATCCTGCCAAACTAAATCAGAAGGGCTGGTGTGCCTTAAAAAAAAATGGAGACTTTACCATGTTGTATTTAACTAACAGTCTAGACTACTGTTAAAGACAAGCCAGCACAATGAATACATACTATGAAAGGAAATAGGAAAAAAATTTGTTTCTTCTGATGAAGTTTCAACCAGGCTCTTCATAGTAAATGAGGTAATATAACAGTATGAGTCACTGAAGTTGCAGCCAGATCCCTCATACATTTTGGAGTTTATCTGTTAGACTCCAGATAGAAGTGTGGTCTCTGCAATCAAAATAAGTAGCATCTTGGATAATCTTTCAAATATCCTATGTTAAAATGTAATGACAAGTCAATTTTCACCTGTGGCCACCTAGTATTAAATCAGAATTTAAAAAATATTGAATTCACTCTGCAAGAAATAAATATGATTTTTAAAGAGTAAAACTAAATTTTGTAGCTTTAGGTTTAATATCAGTGCTCTACAGAATACATTTAAAATAGCTTCTGAACAAAAAATACCATTTGAAACAAAAACATTGGCACAACAGCTCTGCAGAATCAGATCTAGCTTCAGCATTTTGTAACAGTGCAAATTACCCATTTCAGAAGAAGCAAGAAAGAAGAGCATCCAGCAAACAATGCCACAAAGGATGAGCACAAAACAGATGTGGGAAAAATAAACAGCCTTCCTGCCCTGGAATTTGTAAAAAGGTCTGCAAAGAGCAAACAGGACTTCACACTGCAATTTGACTTCTGGACCTATAAAAGGAGTCCCATGAGAAAAGACACTCAGTTGAATAAAATATAATAAAAATAAATAGTGGGCATTTACAAGTCTTTTAGAAGAACATTGCTTTTGCAATTGGTTTTATCAAATATTTTGTAGTGTTCTGTAATCAAAATGTAGCTATAATACAATTTTTTAAAAATCCATTAGAAGACCACATCTTTTTATATATTGCCTTCAAAAACAGCCTTTGTCTATCTCTGATTCAACAGACATTTTTAAAGCAGATATTCAATGTTGCTTTCACAAAAGCCTGCTAATACCAAATAACTACTGTAGTATTTTAAAATTGTTTTTATTAAGAAACTCTTAATACACTTGTCCCGTATAATTAATGTAATATAGTCCCACATTCCACTGGTAAGTGATAAACACCGCAGGCTTCGTGCTCTCCTCCCAGTTCTAAGAGGAGGAATGTGTGGTGCATTGCCCTTAAACTATGTAAGATTAACTAAAAGAAGGATTTCTCACATCCATGATTAACAAGGAATAACTGTTCACCCCCTTCAGGGCTGTTCAAAACCAGGTCTCTCTACCTGAGCTCATTATTCTTCCATTACCTATGACACACCTGTGTGAAGGAATTAACTCTTCAAATGCTCATAGACTGAAGCCACACAGGTCATAAAGTACCAATGCCACAGAGAGGAAACAAGTGTAACATCAAGCAGCCTTAAAAGCAAGCACATGAATAACCCCACAGGTTTTAGGCAGTCAAACCCAGACTTCCCCAGCAGCTGCAATCAGAACTGCCCAGAATGTACCCCAAATGAAAAAATTAGTTCTCAGACTCCAGTAAGGAACTTGCACACCACAATGAAGACCAGCATTCAGTGAGAAAAGAACCTCAAGACTAACTTTCAGCTAAAGAGCTAAGAATTTAATTTAAGAGCTCAGTACAACTTCTACACCGTATAACACAAGGTCTTATCCCTAAAAAATTGATTTCATTGGCACACTTTAAAATCAAGCACAAGATGAAATATTGCTCATTTATTGGCTGTGCTTTTAGGACTGATAGCTATAGAAATGATTCCTGGAATAGGGGTTCTACTGCTAGCACAGAATTTTTGCCAGGGATCCTAAAATTGCACATTAGCCTTGACACCTAGGTGTCTATAAATTGGGGGTGGGGGGGGAAGTCATATTTTGCTTCAGCTAAAAACCCAAAACCTCATTATAAAAACAGATGACATTAAACATTTTTTCCAGAAGTACCTGCTGCTAAATTCTGATCATATAGCTTCATAGAAGTGAAATCTAAGGTTTCTAACACTTCTCTTCTGTAACTGAGAAGACTATATATTATCAGATTCAAAACTCAGAAAGAAAAATGTTCATCCCAAGCCTGCTTATTCTAGGATTAATTTATTGATGCAGCTCACATTTAAATAATCACAGAAAATATTGCCATTCCTCTCTTAAAAGTATTTTCCTACTTGGAATTTACATTTTATTGATAGAGTTAGTCAATTTGGAATAAAACTGCAATCTCATGCCACACATCAATACAGAATAAAATAGCACATAGGTTTATTTTATTCTCTGGACAGCATGCTTTTTTTCCCCCATCAGTGATTCAGTAAGTCTGCACCCTAAGAAAGAGCAGACATATAATATAGCCCTTTTCTAGACTAGATAGAAGTCATAGTATTTGTTCATCTAGTCTATTTTGAAGCAGCTGTTAATGCCCTTGATAAATGCCCAGGCCTGCTAGGCAGCTATGCCCAAGACAAACTCTATTTGTCTTTACCCTAGATGGAACATTTCACTTCTTAGTCTACCCTGCAATGCATGACTTTGTCAGATGAGCTGCTCTAACACCCCATACATTCAGAGATCACAGTAACTCCCAAGTCAGTTTTGATTTTGTAATTTCAAAACCTACTAATGCAGTGTAATAGTTTACCATGTTTATCTAAGTTAGAGCTCAAATGGATAACTCTAACCCTGCAATACATGAATACAACTAAACCCCACTTGATTTTACTGAAGCCCATTTAATATTTTTGACAAGATGATCTTGGTATTGAGGCTAAAAACCCATGCTGCAGCTGAAGCTGTACACAGTAATTTCCCATACCAATCTATATCCTGTAAAGAAATCCACCTAGTACTACAGTTTGTTTACTAAATAGAAAGAACTTTTTCTTGAAGCTATGTAGTTGAAATATACTTTTCCTTCTATGCTATGGCACATGTGTAAGTTTCAAATTGTTCATCCACAGCATGTACAAAACAATACTGACTTTCAGTACTACTCGAACACTCATAAGTACACACCTAAGTGCTCTCTTCATGTTAACTTTGAATAACTTGCTTTAATGTATTCATGGAGATAGAGCCCAAATAAACGGCAAGTAGGGACAATTCCTCGGTTTGTCATTTTAGAACTCCATTGCAAAAATTTAGAAAAATCAACAAACTCTAACAAAACATTTAATTCTTGAAATATTTCATGAAAAATGAAATATTGCATCAGTATGTATTGTAAGAAACATGAAAACACAACAGGTAGATCTCAGTTTAAAAGCTACTTCATGTACCAGCTTGATGTTCAGCATTCTTTTCTTGAACTCATGACTGCAGCTTACTCACATCATGTAGCTCAGAGGGGCTGTTTTTCGGAGAGGTATAGTGGGGGTATTTAGCCCAGACAGCAACTCAGAAATTGAAGTTATTCCTTTGAGAGTAACATTTTGTCTACACACCAGGTCTCAGCAGAAATAGGTTTGGTGGGGGGATTGGTGGCTTATTTTTCTGTAGTTTATGGGGTTCTGGGTTGGGTTGGTTTTTTCCCCATAGTTTGCCTTTTTTAAGTCTACACAGGTAACACTTTAGAACAGTTAACTAAATAAATAAACACTTTAAAACTAAAATTTACTAATTCAAGTATCAAAAATAGCGAGGCTTGGCCTGAAAACGTTTTAGGCCACACAAGTAACCTTTCTTACAAGAGTAATCAGTGAGACTACTCATGCAAACCAAGTTATTCACATGGTAAATGTCTGCAGAATCAGACTCTAAATTAGCATTTTAGGGACATGCTGCTCCCTCAATGGATTATTCATAAATACAGGAAGAAAAAAAGTGAGTAGTTTTGAAACTATTGCTGTAAACTCCTCCTATCCTGACATTTTTCCTTGTCATAACCCTAGCAGCAGAATAAGAGCTGGAATCCCAACTACTAGTCTTAAAAACATGTTTGGAAAAATAAAGATTGAAAAGTTTTCCTATCAGTTGTTTTTTTTTAATAAATTAGAAGGTAACTGCTCTTCTCTGTAAACATGTGAAGAGTATATTTAGCTCTCAAAAACCTGACAACCCTCTATTTCTAGACTACATGGAACTGTAAAGAAATTTTAGATTTAAGTAGCTTCTTACAGAACTGGTTCAGCAGTCTATGGCAGCTGTCTTAAACAAAATTTTATACTTCCCTCCAAATGACAATAACTTGTAAAAACACTGGCATATTTTGAGAAGTATTTGTAACACTAGAGAATGAGGTGAACCTGGGGATAACAATGGCCTACACTTACTAAAAATTATTTTTAAAGCTGTGTCTAACAGTATCAGTTTTCATAAAGTGGAAACTTCCAGTTTATCTTCATCTTGCTGTCTTAATATACTATTTCAACGAGTATAAACATCACACCCAGGATGACAGCTTTATGAAGAAAGAAGAAACAAGTGTTTAGTTTCACATTCTCATAAGGAATTGTTTCAAAAGGTTTTGTCCCCCATAATAAGCAGTGGTCTCTGGAAATCCATTAAGTGTTGTGAAAATCCTCCATGTCTCAACCCTTTCTGTCTTCCTGCCACGAAGCATATTGAAATCCACTGCTGACCCATGACTGTGGTCTCTAAGAGAGGTTCAAAACCCTAAGAGGGCACATCCAACCCTCACTCTATGGCACTTGCCATTTACTGAAGAGCCATAAAATCTTTAGAGGTTCTGCTCAAGAACATGGGCTCAAATAAGCTATAGATAATAAAGTCCTGCAGATATTAAGTAGTGTAATTATTGCAGATGTCAAGACTGAAATTAGTCCAGGAGCTTTTAGCATTGCTTCAGGATGTACTCAAAGGTACAAGTTGTCCCAACTGAACTTCAGTGCATACAGCCCATTTCTCAATCAAAGACGGTTGTTTCAGCAGACAGAACATCTACACAACAAAACAGACCATGCAATTTTTCTGTTCAGTATCCAGTCTGTGAAAAAAAATCATATTTGTGGCAGACAAGCCAGTTCAGGCAGTGTTGCACAAAACTGGCTTGGACTGGAGCCTTAAAAGCTCAGCCCTTAAGAGCCTTCAAAACTGTCAGAGATTGGAACTAAGTGAACGCTGCAAAGAGAACACTGCAATGTCTAGCCATTTATTTGACTTGAAGACTTCTCCCAGAAGTATCCATCTAAAAGGCTTACAGCAATATCAACTTCACCAGTGTTTCCCTAGCTACTACAGTTTCCACAAATCTAAAACTTACTAAGTTGCTAATTTCCACCTTGCTTTTCCCCTATTTCTTAAGTAGCAGGCATAGGCACACAATAGTTTATTGCAAATGAAAATTTTTACTTTAATTCAGGCTGCTGTAATACTAATCACTTTTTACAGCAGTATTTACTGCAGCCTTGGGTTCCATTGCACTTGTACAATTACACTGGTGTGACACAAATTCCCATTGTGAAGCATATTAGGTCTATAGGTCACAAATAGCGTTGTGTACATACTAACTTTGTTTACATACTAACTTAAACAGTTTACTAAAGATATGTTATTTTATTAATTTATAGGAGAACCACCTGGCAGATTTTTATGAATTTAATAAAATTCAATCTTAAGCAGATATCTTCTGAAGAGGTCAAAAGTTTCTCTCCGAGACTAATTTTGCAAAGCATTTCAGGTCCTCCCTTCCATTAAAAGGACCTGAGGATAGGCAGCATTTTGAATAATCAGACCTATAAGTGAGCATTCACAAGTAACTCATTAACCAACCAAACAGTTCCTTGGAAATCAGAGTCACTGGTTTAAAAAAATTTAACTGAGACTGCAGTTAAAAACAAACAAGAAAACCCAAGAAACAAACAAAAAGCCACCACCCAAACAAACCCCCAGCACATCACTTAGAGAGATGGGCATTTCTTTTTTCCCAAAGAGAAAATACTGTGAAAGCCTGTTGTTCACATTGAAGAGTTCTGAAGAACAGGAAATACCTTTTAAAATTAAGCCTGTATACACTAGTACAAGATATTTCAACATAAGCAGTATTACATGTAAACAACCTTATAAATTAAATGGACTTCATTTAAGCTGCCCTCAAGTTCTCTTACACCCTCTGCTTGCATGCTAAAAGGTCTGTATCAGGTATTCTTTGACAGCAGCTTGGCACATTACGCTTGGAGTGAAAATGTGACACCCTACACTCACACATTGAAAAAAAAATACAAAGCTTTAAAGTGCTTGCTATTTAATGTATAAAAGAAAATACTTGAATGAAGTACCCACAGGTTTCCTGAGAAATCATTTTGGATTTCAAAATCCCAAGGAGATGAATTGGCTACCAGATAACAATGTGCCTTCATCAGATGGACTTGGCAGTTGTAAACAAGAAGAATTTTCTCAGCTTTTCCCCACAAATATGAAATATTTGCTCTTAGCCAACAGCTGGGGCAGTTTACAGACATCCTGCATATATATTCAAATTACAAGTCACCCACACACCTAACATGGACTGAATTCCAGCAAATTAAAGAAACTGACAAGTGTTGGAGCAAATGTAATATAACTCTGAAGACAAAACATAATCTAACTTCATAGTTAGATAAGTAAGTTTTCAGATAGCATAGTTTGCCTGCTGAAGGGCGAACAAATATAACACACAAAGTATCCAAAAGTATCAAAATTTCTCTTCAGAGCTAGTATCTTATGTAAATGGAAAATAGCTATTGTTTTCCAATTATCAAGGGAAAACCAAAAAAAATGAAACAATGTAATGGCAAAATACAAACACATCAGACAAGTAAGTTTTAACTACTGAAGTTCATTTTTCTCTGGTAAAACAGTTCTATACTTCAGAAACATAACCCATAAAAGCCTTGAAGTTTTTTGAAATTTGTTAATGAATCACATAGCAGGATCTTACTCTGAAATAGTTAAGAAATAAGGCTGCTGATAAACTGTTTTAAAACTTTGTAAGCATTTGGTATCTCAGTGTCAAACCATATACACAGTGTGGACCTCTTAATGTTTTTTCATGTTTCACATATGAGTATTTACTCTGCAATATGAACTACGCTGCTGTTTAATTTTTTATGTAGACACCATAAACCAAATTTAGGAATACGCATATATTATTCCAATCTAACCCCCAGCAGGAAAAGCTGTTTTAAATTCCTATACTTTGTACAAAGTTGAAAACACATTGTAAAAAAGCATTGAATTAAGTATTTTAATACTACTTAGAAATGCACAGCCAGTTTTTTTTTCCAAAGAGCAATCGATCTCATTAAAATTTATTTTTAAAAAAAGTTGCACTACATAATAAAACTAACTTTTTAGGTCAAAAAGTTACTTCGGCTTATTTGTAAAAATAAGGTAATTATCTCAAGTACATAATATTTCAACTATTATAGCAATATCATAATTACACTGGTGGTTACTAATTCTCTTGAACAGCTTTGCCTAAATGACCAACCAAACCATAATGGTTTGTGGAGGTTTTTGTTTTAAACCCACAGCAGCTGTGGGTACAAAGCAACTATAATAAGACAAACTATGCTCAGGCCAGTGCTGTTTTTCAATTGAGTACAGTAGAAATACTATAAAGTTAAAGCAGCAGCAAATTAAACAGTGAACAATACCTCAGAAGCATGCTTAACGAAAAGGTGATATAATGAAAATGCAATAACTATGATGCCTAATAATGAAGACATGAGTCAAGTTCTACAGGAACATATATATTAATATTTTCCAGGCTCCACACTATGTCCAACAATCAGCATCCTGCCTTTAACAAGTCAGCTGTCCCAAGTTTCACAATGGATTTAAAAATATTTTCATTTGAAGTTTAACAAAATAAGAAGGCACATATTAAAAACTAGGTTGGGAATTACTCATATTCTAGGTTTCATTGCAGCCAAGCAGGTGCTTGTACTTCAGCTTCACCAGATAAGGTCCCCTCATCTCTGTTCCATCTTCTCTCCCCACAGTACTCAAACTTTTTTTTTAAATCCAAATTAAAATTAGTTTTGAAAACTAACAGTTCATATTTTCTCTAAGCTTTTGTAAAAGCTTCCATCATATAAAAACTGGAGTAGAATTGAATCACTGCTATGTCACAAGAAAACATTTTATAGCCAGTAGTTACTTCCAATACGGCACTGTATAAAACATCTAGCACTACAGGTCAGAGAGCCTTGTTCTGGCACATTTGAGTTCTCAAAAGTCCTTGTGTATTCAAGATTAAAGTGAGAATATTAGATAGTATTGAAACTATTTCCTACGGGACAGTTGCAGTTCGCACTTTGAATCCAGACTGCACTTGAATGTTCCCCCCAGCCGAGTCCCCCAAATGCTGCTTGAATTTCTTACTTCTCTTGCATCTCAATAAGGCTAGAAACCATATTTTAAAAAAAAGTATTTAAAAAATCTGAAGCCTGAGTGCCTTGACACACAACTAATTTGACCCAGCAAAAGTTGAAACTTTTAGAATTAAATATACTTACAGCCTCTCCAGTTCTTTTAAGTCCTGGAATGCTCCTCTCTCAATAGTACTAATCTTGTTCTCCATGAGCTGGCTGAAATATAGAAATTTTTAGATGTAAGTTTTAATATCTGAGATAATTTGTCACATTAACACTGGTCATTTAAAGCAGCCACATTTTCTTTAAAAAAAACCAATAGCTTTAGTAGAGTGACATCCACTTTAACCTTCTGTATCCCTGTCACCAACAATTTACATGGGTTCAAATAACCCATGGGTTAGTAGGAAAATAAGCCTTGGTAAAAGAAACAGGAATCAATATTAGATTTGCTCATTTACTTAAGGAGTCACAAGTTATAAAGCCACACACATGCCTAGAGGCTGCATGCTCCCATGCACACACATCACTGCCCTTCGGCAAGCTGTGAGACTCCAGTCGAACTGCATGAAGGTGATACCAGTCTCACACGAGAATAACTAAACCAAAACTCTGAATTGTGGTGTTGGTAGAAAGAGCAGCAAAAGACCGTACAGAGATTGTAAACGTAAGAGTATCTCTGTTTTGTAGCAAAGTCAAAAATTACTACAATGTTATATTTACTTCAGAGAGAAAAGGAAAAGTATTTTACAAGACCGCTCACTCACATTAAACTGGCCTTAACAAATAAGCTAAGTAGTTAGATATTTCCTTCAGAAAGCAACAAAAACCCCAACCAAAACACAAAGCAACAAAAACAAACAAAAAAAAATTCCACAAACTGCCACCAAATCCTAAAACCCTGATAATGCTTAAAAAAAAAAATTAAAACAAAGAAACAAAAAACCAAAAACCCACCCACACAAACCAACCAAATAATTCCTTCCTCAACTTGAGTGGTAAAGTTTCTGAATTGTCCAGAAACCATAAAAGAGCAATAATAATCACCTGGGACTTGCTTTTAACATTCGCTAAAGGAATAACTTTTTCCCTAATCAACTTCCTTATAGTTCTGGTTGAGAGCACCCATTTTCAGTGTGAACTATAAATTTCACAGCCTTAAACTGAACTATCTCCAATGGTTATTCAACCAATTTTAGCAACTCTTACTTGTAAGCTATGTGCTAAATTAAGTCCTCAAGTTCTCATAATCTTAAGGAGAAATTAAAAACATATAAACAAATCTTGTTTAAAGGAATTGCTCACTTGCACATAACAGTGTATAACACGTGGCAGAGCAGTTTTAGGTTCAGATTCGGTAATACAGTAGCTAAAAGGTGATAACCCATCCAGAAAATTAACTGAAATGTAAGTACAACCTGTAGCATCAGTCCTAAGAGTTTTCAATGACAGAAAGAGAAAACTTACAGAACTCGAAGGTGCCTTAGACCAGCAAAGTCAGTCTTCGTGATTCTTGTGATGTTATTTCCATTAAGATCCCTAAGAAGAATAATTTGTAAGTAGTAAAATTAAAACATTAAAAAACTATTTTTTGAATTGTTTTGTTTTCAGGGGCACAGCATTTTCAAAGTTAGGAGACAAACTAATGCAACAAACCATTCTTACAATTAACACCATGTGAGTTCCTAATTTCCAAGTAGCTGAAATATAATTTACCCTGAAAACAGTTTGAAATTTGTAGCAGGAGTGTCTTGGAAAGTCAGTTCTGCTTGCCATTACAAAGCTCATGTTTAACTACAATCTTTACTAATAGAAGAGTTCAAGGCTCTATGTTTGGGGTTATAACTGCATTTAGAAAAACCACAAGGCTTAGTACATATAGGTATATCTATCTATATATCTATATACTACAAACTTTATTTGACTGTTACAAAAACTGACTGAAAAAAAACCCCAATTCTCACCATTTCAAGCAATTTTCAGATTTCCCAGTATGGCATAGGGCTTAAATACCTATAACAAATATTAGGTTTCAAACAAGCATTAAGGCTTCAAACTGCTGGAGTAAGTGATGAGAAATAAGGTTTTACCAAAACTAAGCTCTCCACTTGCTGCACAGGAAGCTATACTGACTGCAGAATGCAAAGCGAGTTCAGAAGCAACAGAAACCTGTATTTAGGCCCTAGCATTTCTGATTATACTTCTATACTACTTTTTCTTCTAGAGTATATGCCTCCTTTCATAAAATTTTGGGTTTAAGAAATAAACATCTTTCAATTCCAATCACTACAAATAAAACCAGACTTGGCAATTCATGAGATAAATCTTTAGGAAGCGGTATTACATAGAAGCTATTCTAACAATTATAGCTCATTTCCAACGTAGCTAGGGGGAAAAAAAGCAGTATGTTTTTAAGCGCTTTATACCACATATGGCCAAAACACCACTGTAAAGAAACCACACGAGTCCCAGGAGGAATGTGTCCCTGATACTCTTCCTGAGTGAAATTCACCACTCCAGACGCGCGTACACATGCCAACATTTAAACGACTTATCAGAGAGTAAGAAATAACGCGCACACCACTTCCACTCTCAGGACCCCTCCGAAAGGCAGCCTGATACAATAAATAACCGGCCACAGAGAAGGCAGCCCAGCCGCGGGTGGAGGGAGGGATCACCCCTACGGCACCAGGAGCGCCCTGCGAGCGCGGCTATCGCAGCCCGGCGCGCCCTCGCCCGCCGGCAGATGCGGGAGGGAGCGCTGCGCGCCCCGGGGCCTCCCTGCCCACGCCCGCGGAGCGCGGCGGGGACGCGGCCCGGCTCTGCCCCGGGGAAGGCGAGCCGTAATAGCCAAGTTTGACGGGAAATGGGCGCCGGCGGGGGGAGAGGCCGCTCCGCCGCCGCCCCGGGGCGCCCCCCGGCCGCGGTGGTGCCCGCCCCCGCTCCCCGCGGAGGCGGGAACCGCGCTGCTCACCGCGGCTTCCCGGGATGAAAGGCAGCGGCTGGGAACAGCGCCCACCTCTTCCGTGTCTCCGCGCATCGCTGTGAAACGGGCACGGCCAGCCGCAGGAGAAGGGAACGGAAAACCCCCACCCAAAGGGCGTCGGGACCCTAAACCAGGCCGGGACCGGGGGCCACCTCAGCCCGACAGCCGGCCGGAGCCCTGAGGGGAGCAGGGGGCCGAGGGGCGCTCGCCGCCGCCCCGGCCGGGTTACTTACAGCCTCTCGGTGTTGCGGGGGATGTTCCTCGGGACGCCGCGCAGCGCCAGCCCGTGACAGTCCACGGTGCTCCCCGAGCAGGAGCACTGCGCCGGGCACGGCTGCGGCGCCACCGCGCCCGCCATCGCCAGCAGCAGCCCCAGGGACAGGGTGAGCTTCCCCCAGCCGCACATCATCACCGCCCGCTGCAGCCCAGCCGGGCCCACCGGCCTCGGCCCCGGGGAGGCGCGGGGCGCGCCGCCCTCCTCCTCGCCGCGGGGAGCGCTCGGGCAACTTTCACGGTGCGGAGACAGCGAAGTCTTTTCTATCCAAAGCCAAGTCAAGAAAACAACCCCGGCAAAGTGAGGCGGGTGGCAGCGGTCGGCGGCTGAAGGCAACTTCGCTAGGCGCGGGGCCGCGCCCGGGCCGTCCCTCGCTGGCCCGTCGGTGGCTGGGAGAGGCGGCACTCGGGTCTCGTCTTCACACGCTCCCTGCGATGGCGAAGCAAACCCAGGGGTCTCGGGGTGCGGTGGAGTTGGGCGAGCTACTTATGTTCCTCTTCGCCCCTTTCAAAGCCGTGACTCCCCGCTGAGCCCCCGGCGAGAGGCCGCGGAGCCCCGTCCGCCCAGCGGCGCTTCCTGCGCGGCGGCCCGCGCAGCGCTGCAGCCGCTCCCACGCGCGTCCCCCGCCGCGGGCCGCTCACAGCCCCACGGGGGGCGGCGGCGGGGCTGACACCGCGCACACACCGCCCTGCCAGAGGCGCCTCAGCAAATCATACCCCTCTCGCAGGCATTCATCAAACTGTCTCACGGAAGGAGGAGGGAGGGAAAAAAAAAAAGTCAAACACACAAGATGCTGTTGGGCTTGGCTCTCCACCCCCCGCGCCCCCTCCTGCTGTACGCTCCCAAGCCAAGTTTAGCAGGAAAGGGCTGGTCCTAGACCACGGTAATAATAAGGAGTCGAGAAGTGATTCGTTGCCCTGCTGGAAGGGAGTTCATCCACGACCTTCTCCTCGGTGACAGATCACAGTTATAGATCCTCCTGTGATCCCGGGAGCACGGCGAGACAGAGCAGATAACAAGCGAAGTGCGGCGAGAGCGGGAGGGGCGGGGAGGGGTGTTATTCTGCTCCCCGTGGTCTCCCGGATACCGTGGCTTTGCTGCGGCAAAGGCACCTGATGGAAGAGGTGGGAACTGCTCAGTCCTTCCAGGTGAGGCCAGTTCAGCAGCTCCTGGGCTTGCTGCAGGAAAGGGAGCAACTTTCCTCCTCTCCCGGAGCCCCCCGAGGCACAGCACCTCGGGAAGGGTTGGCGCCTCTCTCCCCGATCCCGCCGGTGCACCTGAGCTGTCGGTGTCGGTGCCGAACAGCCCGGCCCTCGGCTCCCTGGCGGCGGCGCTCCTCCGGCGCGGAGGGAAACGGCGGAGGGGAGCGGGAGAACGGAGAACGACACGCCGGGCTCCTTCCCTCGCACCCCGAGTCTTTCCGCTTGAACAATGGGCTAGCACCGCCGCTCGCAGGCCGGCCGGCTCTCCTCCCCGCCGCAAGGTGCCTGCCGCCGACCGCCGAAAGTGCTCCCCGAGCGCGGCCACCAGCCGAACGAGCCGCCGGCGCCTCGCCGAGAGCTCCCCACGCGGCCGCCCCCCTCCCTGCCCGGCGCGGCGCCCCTCGCCCGCTCCCACGCAGCCGGGTGCGCCCCCCGCGCCGCCCTATATAGGGCCGGCCTGGCCGCGCCCCCCCGGCCCCGCCCGCGGCGCCCCGCGCCCGCTCACTGGCTGCGCCGCCGCCCGCCCCGGCCCGCCCGGCACGGCCCCGGCACGGCCCCGGCACGGCCGCCGCGGGGCGGGGGGGTGCGCGGCGGCGCCGGCGATGAATGAAAGTTGGGGCAGCGCGGCGGCGGCGCGGGAGGCAGGTTCCCCCAGCCCGGCCGGGGAGCGCGGAGTTGCCGCGCGGAGTTTGCCACGCGGAGTTTGCCACGCAGCCCTGGCCTGCGCCTGTCGGGCGCTCCACGAGGGAGAAGGGAGAGCAGGGAGCGCGACCAGGGTCCTTCGCGATGCTCCTGTGGGTTTTAGCTGGAGAGGGAGGGGGCGGAAACGCCGCTGGCTGCACTTGGAAATGTCTTGGGAGTCTCACCGAGGGTCTTCTTGTCTGGGAAGGAGGACAAGGATTGTAGTGGCGTGTTCTTTGGTTGCAAATTTAGTGTGAAACACACCGGGATCTCTCATAGGTTACTTTCGAAAATAAAATAAAAGGGGTTTTATTCCATGCATTAAAATATGTCGAATAGCAATGTTAACACTGCTCCTTTAGAAAGCATCTTCCGTTTTTAAAAAAATTAATTCTTAATAAACAATGTTCCTAATAAATGTTCCCAATGTGTTGTTTATTTCCTGCAATCCTAGGAAAACACTATGTGCATCTTAACATTTTAACTAATTTTGTTCTTCCTTGCTTGCGAATTCAGTTCCATGCGATTTATAACAGCTCTTGAGACTCCAGTAATAGGTGAAAGTGATTTGTCTTTCATTAGACGGCAAACCCCAGCAGGGATGACTAAGCCTTCAGCAAGGTGTAGTTTGGAAATGCTCAAGGGAGTCTATCGTTTCTTCCATATGGCTGGGTCCAGCTGAGTCTCTTCATCCCTGGGGTCTCTGCTGCACAATCCCTGCAAGAGGCTTACTGTGTCATTTTGCCCGTTACCAAGAGGACAAATTCTGTTCTCAGAAATGCTATTCTAGAGCCCAGTTAATCTGCTGAAGTGGAAGCCAACAAAGTTACTCCTGACTTCTCTTAGTGTAGAATGCGAGCCCAAAGGAAAATTGCTAAAGATGCACATGCCTACAAAAGCTTTATAGTTTTTTGATCCATTTGTTGAGACAAGGCTCAGTAAATATGATTGTTGTACTGTTTTCAAATGCTGATAATGGCATCTTTGCCATTATACAGAGATGCAGATACTCCAGTTTTTTACACTGATGCAGAAAGGAGAATTCAGTGAGTGTAAGGGGAGTACATCAGCTTCTGTATATAAATGCTTTTCACTCTTTTCTCCCTTTTGGTTGTTTTAAGTCTTTACAAAAGATTTCAAAAGGAATTTGCAAGTTTCTATCAAGCAACAGAAAAGAAAAAAAAAACTTATTCTTACATATTGCTTTTATACATCTACTACAATCCTTTAAAAATAAAACTCGAGGCAGACAAAAAAGATAAATGTTAACCGTTCCATACTTTTCATTATTTATTTCAAGTACCAGCAATGTGCTTAGTGCTGCAGAAGACAGAAAGAGAAGAAACAGTGATTTTTTTTTAATATAGGAATTCTCAGAGAATTTAAATCAATTCTTAGGGCATTAAATGTTGCTGAACTACTTTAGGCAGACCTGATTCAAAATCGAAATTGGTCTTAATATACTTTGTTTTCAAAGAGAAGCATTCTAAGTCTAAACAAGATAATTTTTTTATTCATTTGGGGGGGGGGTTCATTGATTTTGAACATGTCCACCTTTGAAACATACCTTTCAGTCATTCAGATTGATTTTCCTGAGTGTCTTGCCTGCCAGCATATTGAAACTCTCTTTGTGATCTAAACACTTCCATGGGAGAGCTCCCAGTGTCTGGATTTGTCTGAAGACAAGGCCTGTCATACACACTCTGGTATCATTGCTGGAATATGAACCTGCAGAGCGCCTTGTGGCTGCAGAATTAACTGTCAACCACTTCCAAAGTTTGGAGGGAAAATATTCCCATAGAGGAAGAAGCCAGCTGGGCAAAAATTTTAACTACATGATATATTAAAAGAAAAACAGTTAGAAATATTTGTCAGTGGAAGAGAAAAATATTGCTGCAGCCATTTCAGAAAATACTGACAGTTTTCTCTTCTCCGGATTTCTTTGTACAACATTCCACTCTTTGAAGGGTAATGTAAGGGGATACTCAAAAAGCTAAGAAGATCAGAACTATTAGCATAAGGAGATCAAAGCCAATAATAATAGGTAACATTTTCAGAACAGGATCCAGAACATCAAAAAAGAAAAAGCTGCTACTCCCAGCTGAGGCTGGTAACAGTGACTGTGGCTGCGCACAAAGCTCTGTGCTCCGCGAATGCATCTGACTGAGCTCCATGAACATAATCAGCTCTGTGAACATCACTGTAGCTTTACAAGGCCAGCAAGCCTGAAAGATACTGAACCAAATGACTCATCAATTTGTAAATAGGAGGTCAATAAGATGAAAGAAAAACGGCCAACAGAGGTTTATCAAGAAAAAACATTATAAACTAATCTGTTTTCCTTCTTTGACAACATAACTAGCTTCTGGACAAGGGAAAGTATGATAGATGGTAATATTAGCAGGTCATTTGCCACCATGCACATTAACATTCTCCTAAGCAATCTGCTTAAATATAGTGAGAATCTAATTGCTGGAACGTGGATACTTAACTGGGTAAAAAAATTCCAAAGTCTATATCCAGGGTATGGTTGATGGTCAATCTGAGACTCCAAAGAAAGTACACTCTTAAAAAGCTGTTAAGACTGTTATGTCACTGAATGATTTCATTAGTGATTGAAAATTAAGTATAACTATTAACAGATGATACCAGAATGGAAAGGGATGCAAGGATCTTGCATAACAGAATGAGAATTCAGATTTATTTTAATAAAATGGGAAAAAGTGTGTAATTAGTAAATCTTAAGGAATATGTGGACATTACATTCAGAAAAGAACTTCAAATGCATAAATGCAAAATGACCAGCTAGACAGCAGTATTCCTGAGAAGGATATGGAGATGAAAACGTATCATCTTAAACTTATGATAAAGGAGATTCCATTACAGAAACGCATATATCATTCTGATGAGATATATATTGCATAAGGAAGGTAAGCATTCTTAATTTCCTACTGATTACTAAAATTTAATGTAAGCTTGTATCAGCTTTTATGAGTAGGATAAAGTGTTCAGTTTTTGGACTTCATTCCTAAAATATTCTGTAAATAAACCAGAGACACTTCAAGGAAAAAAACAAAGAATATATATTTAAGCAAAGATGAACTATGAAAAGAATTTTGAAAAAAGTGAAGTTTCCTGGTTTTAAAGCAAACAAAAAAACAAGCAAGAAAAACACTTTACCCCAAATAAACAACAGAGGCAAAGGAAAGACATGATAATACTTTCCCAAATTAAAAGGTTTCTGTAAGCAGAACAATGTTCAGTTAATAGTCACAACCATTTAAGGGCTTGATTTTCGGGAAGGAAGATTTATAGATCAGGAAAGCTGGTAGTAAATAACAGTCTGTAAACCAAAGAATGATAATTGTATTTTTTTTATTGTCCCTAAGCCAAATTTTTACTGAAAATTTTAAAACAAATTAAGCACATACTAAATAGGAATTATCCAGATGTGCTCTATTTAGTGTCTGAGTGAGTACATTAGATAATTGCCTTTTCACATTCTTTTTAGCTGTGATCTTTCATGAGCATAAAAGAAGTAGCAGTATTAATAATTGTTGAAATGTACATCTGGCTCTGTGTATTAGTTGTTTATTATTTATTATCACATATTTATAATCCAGGACCATCTAATGTTTCCAGTCAGAATTGTGCTTGGAAGTGAAGTGGTACAACAAAGATATGCTCTCAATCCGTTTGCTTTTCATTTTTATGTAGATATGATGCATGAAAGGCAGAGGGAAAAACATAAAATTTTTAAAAACTGGCAAATAGATAATTTTGTCCATCAAGCTAATGTGAAGTTCATTCATTATTTACCTGTAAGCAAGTGGAGATCTTCAGGAACAAAGAATGCAGAGATGATGCTAGCACTCAATTGAGAACAGAAGAGAAAGATTGTGCTATGATAGGTGCAAAAAAGTCATGAGTAGAACACAAAAATCATGTAGGATAGAAAAAGAATGCTGGAGAAAAATAAACATATGCACTGAGAACAAAAGCTTGAACTTGCAGGAAAAGAAAGGAGTAACTTTGTATTGTTTTGCTAAATAAACATGAAGAAAACCCCCATACTTTCCTGTAAGAATCTATTGAAACAGACACAGAGGGATGGGTGTAATCCACTGGAAGCACTGTTTAAATATTATTTAAATAATATTTATCTTCCACTGCTTCCAAACATTTACTTTTTTGTTTGTTTGGTTGGTTGGTTTGTTTTTTTACACTCTCCTTGGATGAATTTGATCTTGTATTTTCCAAGCTTTAAATGTGTTGGTATTTCACAGTGGACTACAGCCTAAAGAGCAACTTGAACATTATAAGTGTATCTACACAATATTTTAGCTCATGAGATTTTATTTAGTTGCTAGCAATCTTTTCCAGTTATTATCTAGCCAAGTTTAGAACCAAAGTGTCTCCAAATTAAATACAGGATTAAAGAAAACTCAAGCTGGCAGGGAGGGGGTGCAGGACCACGTCTGTGTTTGTACAACTTCTCCAAGGCAGCTAAAGATCAAACTTCATGACTTCTCTGAAACAACACCCATAATAAACATTACAACTGGTAGTAAAGATTTCAGAAATGTATCCTTAATCTAAAGCTGAGAGACCTAAGGTTTATCCAATATCAAAGGGACACTATCAAATTTTTAAGATCATGGATTTCACACATGCAAAACCTTTAGACTCCTGTGAAGCTATCTAGAGTCTCACAATGCTTTACCATAAAGTATGATCGGAAATTTATTTGAAAAGTTTCCTGGGTTTTAGGAGCTGAAAATGTAAACCTTGAATCCCTCCACTATCATTCTAATGGAATAGGATGTATTTATTAATTTCTCAAAGTAGAATTTCAAGTACTTTATGCAGGTCTTTTGTATAGCAAGACTGTCTTTAGAATTTATTCCTTTAGAGGAAACATTTACAAAACATCCTGGCTTGGTCTAGAAAAATCTGGGAAGGGAAGAAATGGAAGTGTCAGGGCCAGGTGAAGACAGTCATATCACAAGACTTGGACTATGCACACTTCTTTTTTCACATTCTGTTTGCTTCACTTGTGCTGAGATTTCACATGGCAATGTCATTATTTCAAGATAAGTAGGCTAAACTTGTTTAGAAAATGAAGAAGTTATATGAAAGGCTGCCCAACCACCATCTGATAAATACTACATAAATGGATAAATCTACCTCTATTAAGAAGTTAAATTTCCAAATAATATTTGGAAATTTTTAAAAATGCAATACTGAAACTTAAAGGGAGAATGGAAGAAATGTTTACAGAAAACTTTGCCAGTCTTTTCCCCAAGTTCTTTTGCAATAAATAAATAAATTCGTTCCACTATTTATCTGAAACCCAGATCTAAGTGCTCATTTATTATGGTGCATCTTCACCTAGCAGTAAATCTCATAATTTGTGCTAGCAAAGTCTGTAACCCTTAGCAGTGACCTCTCAGGTGCTATCAAATGTTGAAAATGTGATAGCTGTTGTATGTTCAATATTCCTATGACATAGATTAATGAACACAATATATTACTTACCTTGCATGTGATGACACGGGGGACCTCATCTGCCATGTGCAGTTTAAAAAGTTTCATTAAGAACTATTATTTCAACTAAAAAATTACCTGTGATAATTTAAGAGGAATTTGTATCTGAGAATCCAAATGCCAGTTTAGTGTGTGCAAATTCTTAGACTTCATTATACTTTAGTGTAAAAGGGCTTATTCAAATTATTGAGCCTGACATTTTGCATGAGACAGACCAGTGCAGCTGATATTTCTGGTAATTTGTGCTAAGCAAATAACATCCTTGCAGGGTGAAGGATCTAGTCTCTTACTATGGAAAGTAACCAGTAAAATTCAGTCTTTAAATGAGCTGGGTTTGGCTTCATTTCGGCTTTTTGCAAACAGAAACCCAATTTTCACAGCAAGCACAGTCATGCTACTTTATCCTCATTTGTTTCAGTGTTAATGTCTAGACTTTAAATTAAATTGCTATTTTCCTTCCCTGGGGATTGCCACCCTGATATAGTTATAAACAGACAACACATCCTTTCTCACAGCATTCGTTTTTTCAGGCTTCCTCTGTTGTAACTGAATCTGAGGATAAAATGGCTTTTCCTGTTAAGATTAGCTTTTGCCTATTCCAACAATGCAACTCCAAACTTGTTTTCGCTGTCATCCAGCAGCAGAGGTAGGATACTTATTCCTGGCACAAGGGAATAAGCTGCAACTATTTGTTTAGGTATGTTGTGGTCTGTTTTGGTTTGGGTTTTTTTAAAATCTTTTCATAATGGCCTTTCCAAGTCTTTCTCAGCTTCTCCTCAGAGTTGTGTAGAAACGTATCTGCCCCCAAGTAATTGAAAAGTGTTTCTCCATGTTCACCACATGGTTAACTAAAGGGTTATTTCTTTCCTTTCAGGATGTATAACAATCAAATGGATGGATATGTTAACAGTACAAAGGATATTTTTCTGCAAGTTTAGAATAAGATTAATATTTATCTTAAAAAAAAAAAAGTGGAAAATATTGTTAACCAGCATGGAAAGACTTTGTGTCATTCCTTTTTGCCTCTCTGTAAGGGAAAATTGGTCTGTTCACTGATAACCCTTCTGTTGGCCCTACCAAGGAAACCAAGGAAAGCAGATCTGCTCTTCTTTCTGGCCTTTCTGAAGAAGGCTCAACAAAAAAAAAAAAACAAAAAAAAAACAAACAAAAAAAAAAACAACAACAACCAAAAAAATCCACAACAAAACCAAAAACACCAAAAAAACCCCCAAAACCCACAAAACAAACAAAAAGGCTTCAACCAAACAAAAAAGAAAATCAAGATTCACACCATGACCCAAAGTCCACTGGACATTTCAAAGACAATGGTTTGATTTCAGGGTGGGTTCATTTTGAAGAAAGGGAGGCTTGTAAAATGTCTCAGTTGAGTACTGAGTTCTCTCAAATAATGAGTTCTCTCAAACTTTTCTGGCAATTATCCTTGAAGAAGTTGTTATAACCTGATTTTGTCTAACCATATAAAACTTACTAAAGCATGATATTTTCATTATGTATGCATTCTTTATTTTGTTTCTTTATCACCACAAAGGAAGGCATAATGTACTTAAATTATATCTGGTTAGGATTGAAATTGTGTCAATTCTAGAGGGAACATTGCTGAATTTTGTTTTCCTTTTAATGCTTAAAATTGATATTGTGAGGACATACTTTTCCTGGAAAAAAACCAGCTTCTTTCCACAGATAACTTAAAAGAAATTTTCTAGAGAAATAATATTTAGCTATAAAAGCTGCTAGGTATTTTCAGCTGTGTGTATTCTATTCAGAAACAAATTTTAGCTCCTCAGCCACAACCTGAATGAAATTTAAAAAGGGCAAGTGCTGGATTCTGCACCTGGGATGAGGCAGTCCTGGATGCAGGTTCAGACTGGGGAATGAGATGCTGGAAGGCAGTACTGCAGAAAGGGTCCTGGTTGATGGAAAGTTGAACATGAGCCAGCAGTGCCCTGGTAGCCAGGAGGGCCAACCCTGTCCTGGGGGACATCAGGCACAGCATGGCCAGCTGGGCAAGGGAGGGGATTGTCCTGCTCTGAGCTGGGACAGCCTCACCTCGAGTGGTGGGAGCCGTTCTGGGCTCTGCAATAAAAGGTATTAAACAGAGGGCAGCAATGAGGATGATGAACTCTCTGGAGGAGAAGCCACGTGAGGAACAGCTGAGGTCACTTGGCTTGCTCAGCCTGGGCAAGAGGAGACTGAGGGGAGACCTCACTGCTGTTACAGCTTCCTAGTGAGGGAAGAGGAAGGGCAGATGCTGATGTCTGCTCTGTGGTGACCAGTGACAGGACCCAAGGGAATGGCCTGAAGCTGTGGCAGGGGAGGTTTAGGTTACCTATGAGGAGAAGGTTTTTCGCCCAGAGGGTGGTTGGGCACTGGAACAAGCTCCCCAGGGCAGTGGTCACAGCACCAAGCCTGTCAAAGAACTACTTGGACAACTCTCTCATGCACGGGGTGTGATTCTTGGGGTGGCCTCTGCAGGGCCAGGAGTTGATCTTCAGTGATCCTTGTGGGTGCCTTTCAACTCAGAATATTCTGGGAATCTGTGATTTTGCAACCTCTGAAGAACAATTATCTAAAAGGAACATGAAATATATTCCTGTTCATGTTGGTGACAGTGTTCTCACCAGAGTATTTTTGCCTCTCCCCCTCACACCGTTTTTGTATACTTTGCTCTGTTCTATGAAAGCACAACATATAAGTAACAGGAAATCAGAAAAATCAGAAAGCAAAGAGCTCAGACTGACCCAAATTTTCATGTGAAATTTCTGCTCCAGTTTTGGTATAATCAATGAATACAAGATTAATTAGTCATGTAAATCCAGTCTCCAGATTCCTGAGGCATCTATAAGCAGAACCTTTGGATACCTGGGAGAAATATAAAAAGAAGTGAACTTTTACTATGTTATTGGTGAGAGCTTTTAAATGTCACCTAGGGTGCTAGTCAGAAATGGATAAAGATCTTTAGAACTATGAAAAAGATTGCCCCTGAAAACTGTGTGGTTCTAGTACAGTTTTAATCTAGTATTCTGAAGAAAGAAATATTCCTGAATGCAATAGGAGCAAATTTTATTGTGAAACAATTCCTGAACCATCAAGTGGCTGTTTGGCTGGTTTAGAATTGTTTGCAACTTTACAAAGTAAGGCTAGGAAAAAAATAGTCATAGAATATAATTTTAGATTAAATTATCAATTTTCTAATATTTAAACAAAGGGAAACAAAACCAACTGGTTTTGTTTTTGTCAGTTAAGGGCAAAATATTTCTATCAATGAAATAAAGAGCAAAGGAAGGACTGGAGTTCCAGTGAGAGTGAGGCGAAACTGAATTTCTACTAGATATACTTGAGCAAAAGACCAGGTTGTCTATGCTGGTACATAAAGGTTAGCACAGGTATGAAAACAGACAGTTAGGTGCATGTAGGAATTTAGGTTATAAGAAAAAGGACTGGAATGATTGTGGAATCACAATTCAATGTGCAGGAAAAGAAAAAGAAACAGATAAGAAAGATTCAATGATACATTGAAAAAGGTAATTCGAAAAACTCTTAAGCTCCTTGACTGAACAATGTTGCCTGCTTATTTCTGTATGTTAGCTTCTAGGAGTAACTTGCAGGCATACCTAAAGAATGAATTTTGCCAAAGAGAATTACAAGTAGTTTTGGCAATGTAGGATAAAATAAATAATATTTTATTATTTCATCCACTTGAGGTGGCAACTTTTTATTTAGGTTTGGGTGTTTTGTTTCTTTGTTTGTTGTTGGGTTTGGGGATTTTTTTAGGTGAGAATGGAGGGTTCAAACACACTTCCTTCATGTTTCAAAGGCTAAGATAATTGTATAACTCTAAATATAGGAATAAATTTGTGGAAATCTACAGGTACTCTACTCCCTTTTTTTTCCCCTGAAAATATAGACAAATCTGGTTCCTCTCATGTAGGATTAGAGATCATGGATTAATTTCACTCATCATTTGAAATACTCCAGTGTTCTGATAATGTGATCATGGTATAATTTCACTCATCATTTGAAATACTCCAGTGTTCTGATAACATGGGTACTTCTCATCAGAATTTAGTTATGCAAAACAATGTGTCTCATCTGAAATATATCACTTCCACCAGCCCAGTGGGCCTGGTACTAAGGCAGAATGCTAATTCAATTCTGAGTAAGAGGCTCCTCTTTTGGCTCTCCTGCTAACATCCAGAGAATCATAAATATACATAACTTCATGTAAACTACAAAAGAGGAGTTCAACAACTTGGGAAGAAATAGTTTCCATTTTCTCTTGATAAGTGTATAAAACTTAACAATTGAAACCAAGTGCAGCTTAACCACAGAGCTTGTTTGCAAAGAAATTCCTGTTGTCAGTGCAGAACAGTTTTTGCCACATCAGAGAAATTCTTAGCTCTCCATTCAACACCATGTTGAGGAATGAAAAGAACTTAACATCTACATTTCAAGCAGGAAGAAAGTTATATGAAATACAAGACATTTTACTGTGTATATAGAGCAAATTAAACACTGTAAAATATTTGCTCCATTTTAAACTCTTTCTGTGAATGCTGACTTTCCCAGAACTAATCTTTTATTATCTACTGAACAAATAATGCTTTTGATCAGGATTATTGTAGCTTATTAGAACAAGAATAAAACAGAGTCGAGAAACTATTTTCAAACTGCTAAGATTCCTGGGTTATTTTAACCTGGAAACTCCATTTTATCACTCATTTTATTTTGCAGCCTGAGCTGCACTAAATAATTTCCTCAAGCTAATAAATGGTGAGTTTATATGTCAGTCTTCACCTTGATCCTGTCTCTCAGTGCAGTAACTGCTGCTCTTGCAGGGGCTTGCTGGGTTGTTGTGGTTTCTCTATCCTACTCTGGGGTTTGTGTATTTAAACATGCTGGCTTCTTGTATTATTTAAATTCTCTCTGGGACAATATTATTGTACATGAGTGTTGATTTAAAGAGAAGCTTTTCTGAACAGAAAAAATCACTGTCAGTAGCCAGCAGAGGTAGAACATAATATTCAATACTTTGTAGTAAATTGAATACAATACTTTGATATTCTATCTAGCCCAGAAATCCTAAGTGGAACCTATGAATTAGAGATCACCAGCACAGAGGTTAACAGCTGGAAAACAAACATACTTGCAATCAGTAAATTCTGAATTATCACAGTTTTGTTTGTTTGTTTCAAGCATAGGCAAAAACTCCAGTGCCTGTGTTTCTTCAGTCTTTAAAATATGGCATTGTGATAACAAATGAAAAGAGATTCTCCTCAGGACTCCACTTATTTCAGTACTCAAGATCAGTGGTATAAAGCCAATAACAGTATTTTCTTTTCCATGTTGTTTGTCGTGTGGGCAGTGCTTTTTCTCAGGCTCTGTGTTGTTTCTGTGTGTACATACTGAAAACAAAATTATGAATTTTGTCCTGAGTTTTTGCATGCTGTTTGTCACCCTAAGATCTAATGCAGTTCTCCAATATTTCCAGCTGTATGAGGAGCTGTTATTTAATCACCATTCTTTATGCACTAAGAAATTAGGGTCTGAAGTTTTCACTACATTTTTGGTGCCCAACCTGAGGTGCCAATGACCTGAGGCTTGAGTCATTAATATACAACTTGTGCTCCACAGTGTCTGTACCTCATTACAGTCCCACTCAACTCATCGGCCTCTCTTTCCATTTGGAGATTCAGAACCACAGTGGACAAGATTTGCAGCAATTCAGTGCTGTCTGAGGGATAAACCCCCCTCATTTTTAAAAATATTTATCATGTCTGATTCCCATCCAGATTCAGACAGAGGATCCATATTCTTGGCCTGGCTCTGATAAGGACAGCTCCAAGAATGAAATTCAAGAGGACTCTTCAAATCATGGATGACAAAGTTTTTAAAAGAGATCCAATCTTACCGCCCTTCATCCTTCCAAAACAACAAACCAAAACAAAACCTGAAAAAACAAACAAAGTAAAAAAATCAACAAAACAAAACAAACATAAACCCAAACCAAACAAACAACCAACATGCTCTTCATCTGCTAATCACGGAATCCATCTAAATCTCATTCCTATGGAAAATCGACATACCTCATTCTCTTCTCATCCATACATGTTTTGCTTTTACAAGCTGTCCTGGCAGACCAGTTGATACTGCTAAGGAGGAAAAGGGGCATGAAATTGCTGAACAGAAGTAAGTAATTAGACTTCAGGTGAAAGAAGAAATGGTGTAAAATGGATCATTGTTTGCTTATAAATATAAATTATGCATTTTCCCTGTAACTTCGAAAACAATGACAATAGATCCTCAGCTGTCAGGACTGATAAGTAAGGAGTGATATTAGAAGGACAGAAAAATAAGAACTAAATGCTGGAAGAAGATAAGGAAAAGAGACCAAAGATGTAGCTGGAAGATGAGATGGAAAAATATTTCTTTAATAGACTTTCCAGAAGAAAAATCATAGGAACTCCTTGCTCAGCTCAAGAACTGACTAACAAGAAAGAAGTAAAGGCTAAGCCAAGTGTTACAAGGTTTTAGGAAATGCTCAGAAAAGACTGCTCTTGTCCATTAGTTCTCTTTTGCCTGTTCGAGTTATACATCATACTGTCCATTTCAAACCAACTGAAGTCAGCAGGCCATCTAAGCAAGTGCTTAGGTTAATTTTTATTCCTCATTTAATAAAGATTACACAAGATGGAATAAATATTATGAGACATATTTCTATTCACCATACTTCTGTGTAGTTCTCATCTTCTTGGTTTAACTGGAGTGTTTCAGGGTTATAATACAAAAGGATACAGATAGTCAATCCGTGGCCTTATTGAGGCCAGTGGTAAAAATGTCATTGTCTTTCATGGAAAGAGGATTTCTTCAGAGTACTTAGCCTAATTTCTAGCTGTTGAAATTCATGTGCATTTCAGACATTTCCCTAGCAGAGAAATCTATAAAGCAGTTCTGTAGTAGTAAGTTTTTCACACTCCAAATCTTTATTTTAAATGGAAACTTTGTAAGAAGATCCATTAAAGCTATAAAGTAAAATAAAATTAAATGAAAAATTACTTGTAAAAAGAAATACTAAAACACGGAAATATGCTAAAGTATTTTAATAATTTAAAAACCTCACAGAGGCTACAGCATTATTTTCAGCCAAAATATTTCTAAAACTGGCAGCCCAGAAGAACCCTGGAACACCCATGTGGAAACATGTTTTTAATTTTGGAGTAAATAGTTTTTCCTCATGCACAGAAATATTTTCTTTAAATAGCATAAGATGGCTCAAAATAGTGAGGAAGCTAAGCATTTTTATTGTGCAGTTAGACATTAAATATATGTAGTTAGAATCAAAGTTATTTCTACGCTGCATCTGAAAAATCTCGAAAAATAAATATTTTAGAAAGCAAAGCTTATAAACTGGGGTCTCTATTAATGCAGTCATTAATAGGTTAGTTTTCCAAGTACCATTCTTCTGGTCCTTGTGTTTGGGCACCCAGAGGTGTGAACCTGCTGACAGCCACCTTCAGATGCCATGATTACACACTGACAGACAATAAAACATGGAAACTTGTCAGTGTTCTATGTTACCAGGGATGTCACAGGGAGCAAAGCCTCAGAGCACAGCAAAGGAGGTTTTTCTCTAAGTACAAAAGGATCTGTAGAAGAATGGTCATTTTAATTGAAAGTTATAAACTGTTCCTAATCTGTGCTGCTCTTCTGCCAATGTAGCTGACATTAGGAGTGACTTTCAACACTTTGTCTGTATACTGTGGTTGAGGAGGACAAATTAGAAGTCTTAAAGACAAAAGTTTTCTCCAGAAATAAAATCCAGGATCAGAACAAGAAAAGCTAGTGAGTCTAGCAAGTCTGTTCTTTGGGTTTTAGGTTCAAACACATAAAAGATAAGCACCTATTTCACTCACCTTTCCTGTCATTAACCTTTTGTACTCTGCACCTGGTGGGTATGAAAGGCTTCTCACAGCCCAAACACTGACATTTTCTATCCCTGCAATGGGCACAGCAAATCAGTGGATAACATCTACCTTATCACTGAGCAGTAATATCAGTCACCAAATCTTACTTTTCATCTTTCAAGTGATCTGATATCCATAGCACTCTTTTCCTAGAGGTGAAAGGATACATTTCTAATTTTTAATGTTTTTTCTGTTCAGCTGCATGTGAGATGCTATGTTGGCTTATATGATAAGAATATTTGATCACAAGCTTCCCAACTACATGCTAGAAAACATGAAGAGAAAGCTAACAGTATGAAAGAGAGTATGAAAAAATGTACATGAAGTATGGTGAAAATATCGCCTACATTGAAAATAATGCATAAAAATTTTGTAATAGAATAGGAGAAAAATAATGAATAGTGGGGAAAAGTAGGCATACTGTGAGCTTCTTTTCTAGCAAAGAAAAATAGCATATTCAACTAAAGTTGTCAGATTGGAAATCAATCAAAACAGCTGATTTTTATAGTACATAGTTCTTCAGCAGCACTATTAGTCACAGGAAGTTTCAAGAGCTGGACACTGGAGAGACAAGAGAGTTTGAGAGCTGGCTGCTGGAGATATTAGGATGATCAAGACTCCTGGAGGGACTGGTCCAGGGTCAGCTACCAGGAAGATCCATTTGCATCTGTGAGCTTGCAAGTCAACTGCAAACAGCCACGATTGACCAGAGCTGGGCACACGGAGCAGTGGCAGCCGTGCCTTTGCTGAGCTGTGACCATAGGCAGGTTCAACAGAAGATTTCACCACAGCAGTAGAAAATGGAAAATAAAAATAGTTTCCTCCAGTGCTGTTCTGTATAAACACTGGCCAACAAGTAAAATATGCTGTTGATTATAATGATTGGATTCTGCTTTGTCATGAAAATATGAAACGGTCTTTTTCTTCGACTGTGCCTTTATATACTTATGTTGAGTTGTCCTTTGAATTTTACTACTTTTTTGAACATTTTCAGTTTCATAATACTTTACTAACATGAAAAATACTAAAATTGTTGCTGAAAATAAGTCTGTATTTACCTCTTAGTGTTGCTTTCATTTATGATCTCTTTACTTGCCTCTGACATTCTGAATCTCTTCATGGCATAAATTAGCAATATAATTGTAAAAACTGAAAGCTGCTCTGGAGCTTTTCAGAGGAGATCACATTTACTTTACAGTTGCTTGTTAATTGCTTTAGTGCCTGAGGATGTACAACATATGTCCTGCAAAGAGACACCCATATGGTTGTACAGTGTATGTCCTGGCACTCTGTTGCCACAGACTAGAAAACAGACTTCTGTTTAAAATGCATAGCCCATTGCGTGATTGAAGGTGTGACATATAAAGGATTATAACTGACAACATTGAAGCCCTACACCTGTCACAGTGCTGTGTTAGGAGGATATCTATGTTGTTTGCCTGAGAAGGGGAAAGAAGATTGCCTTCGCTGAGGAAACAATTAAAAGATATTTCAGAATTTCGTAAAGGAAAGATTTTGTTTCTCAACTGGTTTATTTATTCCTGTCAGTATAACTCAGCTACGTCTCAATTTCGATTCAAAAGCTATAAAGTTAAAGAAATTAGTAGAGATAAAAATGTAAGGGCATTAATTGGCCACATGTAACCACATTTTGAAAGGTCATTAAAACTTAAAAGCGTCAGAGAGGTGATTAAGGATGTCTCTTACAAGTAGCTACATTTATAGAGTCCTGAACACTTTGAATAGCCTGGATTTTAGACTTGCACTTTTCTGGTATTATGGATATACTCAAATATTTGAAAAAATGCAAGAATACGTGTGACCCTCAGAAAATCAGCAGTCACTGTGGATAGCTCTCTTAAACCAAGGCAAACCTCTTCCAGCAAAATAATTGCACTCTTGCACTTACACTGTATGTGAGGTTCATTCCTCTTAGCTTCAACTTTCGCAGTGAAGTAGCTGGGTAAGAAACTAGTGTAAGGAAAAGATTAGTCTCACCTAACTTTAGCTATTTAACTACTACATATATATATATATATATATAAACATATAGTATTACTAGAGCCTGAACTAATCGTCTATTACTGAACTAATTATCTATGACTGTTACTGAACTAATCATCTCGGCCTCCATTGCACAACTGCAGAGAGCTGAGCATTTCTAGAGTGTGTCTTAGAAATCTATCCCAGAGCAGAAGGAGTCATCCCATGGAAAGGCTCACCTCTTTTCATTGGTTGACTACATACTTAAGTAAGGGATTTCTCTCATCTGCTTGCAGACAGCAAATTTCCAACACTGGTGCTTCTTAAATAGTTAACAACAAGTGAAATACATGACTTCACAGTGAGTCATCTTATCTGAAACCTGAGTCATGTTTCAGTGATGCCTTTCTTTCTTCATTGACTACAGGGGAAGCGTAGGAGTACTCCTACACTTAAATAATCTCCTACCTCAGGTGTCTAATTTAAATGGTTAGATTATGTCAGACTAATTAAGGTTTATGTGACATTTGACAGCAACCTGAGTAATTTGCTGGAGTACCTCTTTCTCCTGAAGGGTACAGTTCTACATTGTGATCCTTTCTGGGCTTTTGTTCATGAAGAGAATAACAGTGACAGAATTAATTTCTCCTGCTTAATTTTCCCCATTGTTGTAAATTTTCTGAGGTAGCTTATAACTGTAACAAATTAATCCTATTACTTTACGAATTATATTAATTGGGGCTGGATAGCTAAAAATTGTAAACAATACAACAATAGCTAAGGGTGCAATAGTTAAGAAAGCATTTCCAAATTCTCCAGTTGATCCAGAAAAATACATTATTTTTTTTTCTATTGTAATTTTGGTTGTGCTAATTTACTAATTTAAGAGCTGGAACACATTTGAATTAAAAAGGATCCTTGTAAGAGGTTATTTTAAAATTATATGTATAAAATTTAATTACTCAAAACCATTTTTATCTACACTTTCAAGAATTTTTATCACAACAAGTCTGATAAAATTCAGAGAACTATATCAGAAGAAACAAGTGAAATAAGAGTCACTTGAGAGAGCAATGAGTTAAATCAACTATTTGTCTTCTTATGGTCTTTTGCAGTCTTTCTATAAAAATACTTACTAGAATAAACAAACTCTTCACCTTTATTCAGAGGGTCCACATCAAAATGCATTTCTTTCTTTAAAAATATGCTCATAACTAATCATAGGTTATATAAATGTTTTAATAGCTACACACAGAATAGTGACATGGTCACTATGATATTCTTGTCTTTGAATTTTTCCTCTTTCACACTTACAACAGACAAAAGAACACTTCTTTATTGTTTATTGCTTTTACAGAGCAATTATCTTCATTTCCTCTGGTACATATAAAAGCAGTGTTTTCCCTTCAGGAAGCCCCCCTTTTTTTTTCTAAGTGCAGTCATTTACAGATGAAATATCTTTCTTTTAAGGATTTTTTTCCTTATTTTTCACTTCATGTAACTTGTGAAGCCTTTCCAAGACGATGCCACTAAAATAAATTATTTAGCAGAACTCATACCAAGAACATCCTCTTGAAAATGCTCAGAGAAAGCTTCTTGTATGAGCAGATTATTCCATCACTGCATTACTGAATTCTTGCACTTCACTCTGAGCCATATGGTAATACCTACTGCTAGACATAAGGTTTCTAGGAATCTCATCTATCTCAGTTAGGATGCTAGAAGCACATGGGGTTCAATGTTTGTTGGTTCAACACTTAGCTGGTGCAAAGCAAACTATCCTCATAGCATTCCTGTTGGGCAAGCTGCTGTTCCCAAGGAACTTTTGCTGGGCATTGGGCTTAAATCCTTGGGAAACCCATCTCCTTCCTTCCATCCCAATGGCCACCTGCACAAAGGATATGAAGAAAAGAGAGAGGTGACTTAAAGTAAGTATTCCACCCATATGTTTTTTTCAAGACATATTTTATTTACAATCATTTCCTGTCAAATGCAACTTAATCAAATTTAAAAAGCAAGGCTTCTTTGATCCTTGCAATGAAGTTGTAATATCAGTTTTAAAGCCTCAGGATTCAGCATTTGTGATTATTTCTGTTTTAGCAGGAAAACATATTTTCAGTCCATCAGCTGTGAAAGCCCTGGCACTATTGCAGACTAACATTTTTGGCAAGGTTCACTGTAAAGAGCAAAGCAGGGTTTCACAACTGCTGACTCCAAGGAAAGCCAGCAGTAAACAAAGCAAACTTTACTAATTAATATACATTTTTAAAGATTTGAACCAAAGAACAGTGAAACACAGCTATGACAAAGTTTCACACATGGCAGTGACTAATTAGCTACATATATGCATTCAGAATGGCAAATTTTACCTTGAAGGACACAAATAGAACATAGTCTGCTTGAGAAAAAAAAATATTTAATGCAGGTCAGTGTAGCCGTACACTATAGTCCCAATTGGAGTCAGAATAATAGTAGTCATATCAGTAGTAGTCTCTTACTCTCTCGGGGGTTCCTTGTGGCTCAGTCTTCATCAACTGATTCCCTCCTTGGCAGACTGCTCCTGCTCCTTCCAGGCTGACCTCGGAGTTCTGTGTCATTGGAAAGCCCAGCCCCCTTTTATCCCAGCGATCCCTGCTGGCCACAGCTGCGCCCAATTAAGGGCATTGCAGCTGCAAGCCGTTCAGGATCAGCTGGGATTCCTAGGGGCAAGGCCCATATACAGATATTCAGATAGAATACATATTTACTACTCAAATGCCACCTCTCCTACATTTCCCCCTTTTTATTATTATTATTGTTGTTAGCAGAACATATCAATCATACATAGTAGATTATATTTCCATTACACATATTCATACCTAGGATTTACCGGGCCCAACTTTACCACATTTCCATTACACATATTCATACCTAGGATTTACCGGGCCCAACTTTACCACATTTCCATTACACATATTCATACCTAGGATTTACCGGGCCCAACTTTACCACATTTCCATTACACATATTCATACCTAGGATTTACCGGGCCCAACTTTACCACATTTCCATTACACATATTCATACCTAGGATTTACCGGGCCCAACTTTACCACATTTCCATTACACATATTCATACCTAGGATTTACCGGGCCCAACTTTACCACATTTCCATTACACATATTCATACCTAGGATTTACCGGGCCCAACTCACTTCTAAATTTCCAGTACATACATATATTTGCCTAAGTCAAAATTGGATTTTCGTTTAATTTTAGTTTAGATTCAGAAGGTTACTTATCTTCTCTGTTTTTGCTAGATTTTCTCTTCCCAGTTAACAGATGTCTCAGCTTCAAGTTGAATGCAAGATTTCTAGTTTCTTCTTTTCTTTTCTCCATCAGCTTCTCTCAGCTCTTCTTCTTTCTCCAACACTTCCAGTTCTTCCGGCTACCCTATCTTATAATTACAGCGATCACGTCGGGGTCACCAAATGTAGCCGTACACTATAGTCCCAATTGGAGTCAGAATAATAGTAGTCATATCAGTAGTAGTCTCTTACTCTCTCGGGGGTTCCTTGTGGCTCAGTCTTCATCAACTGATTCCCTCCTTGGCAGACTGCTCCTGCTCCTTCCAGGCTGACCTCGGAGTTCTGTGTCATTGGAAAGCCCAGCCCCCTTTTATCCCAGCGATCCCTGCTGGCCACAGCTGCGCCCAATTAAGGGCATTGCAGCTGCAAGCCGTTCAGGATCAGCTGGGATTCCTAGGGGCAAGGCCCATATACAGATATTCAGATAGAATACATATTTACTACTCAAATGCCACCTCTCCTACAGGTCAGTGATTTAGTTTCACTAGTCATGGTTAGTTTTCAGGAGCAAAATACTGCGTAAATATTACTGCAGTGCAAGAAAAACATAAAAGGGGAACTTCTTTCCCATTCTTTTTTTTTTTTTCAGACAAAATTGCTTTAACTGATTTAAAGCAAATACACACACACATATAAACATTTCCATTTATAAATATTTATATATATATATATATATGCTTTTGCAGTCAATTGGCTTAATGCAAAAAGGACCTAAATATGACCCACAATGTTTATCATGGTTTGTTTCTTGTTTAGTTTTTATTTATCAAACCAAATATATTTTAGACTATCTGTATTTTATTTTTTGTTTTTCTAAACTTTATCTATTTAAGTTATTCTCTTTGGGGTGTTATTAATAGATTACAATTTTCTGCTTAAGTTAAAATTCACTGCTAGCCTTAATTAAATGCTAGATTTGAATGAAAAAGAATGTAAAACTATACATGATCCTTGTAGAAATTTAAATTAGCTTATAGGGGAAAATATATTGTTGTCAATGAAGCATATTAAAACTGTGCAAATTTGCACCATTAGTCTGTGATTTGCTTTTACACACAATGAATGACACTCTTTAATGTAATTTTGAGCTCTACAAAGCTGTAATCTCCACACAGTAGAGAGATAAAGGAGGCAAGGGAAATAATCAACTGAAATAATCAATTGGATTTTTATAAGAGCTTACCTCCTTGAAATCAGATTTATTGTATTTAAATTCGTATGTATATTTTAAGAAAAGATATTTTGAATGATTCATTAAAAAGTATAGAATTGATTTTTTAAAGAATTAGCAGCAAGAAATTTTGTGATAGGAGGAAAAAATAGTAATTTTATAGAGCAAAGCATAAAGTTGAAGATTATGTATTTGTGATTTTGAACAAGTTTTAGTTTATAAACATGCCTAGTTGTGACTTTAATTAAGTAACCTATATAAACCAATGGAACTACTTCTCCTCCTTTAAATTATGCAGGTGCTTAATCTCTGCACACAGTCTCCTAGGAATGGGAAATGTTTTAGTTGTGAAACAAAGTTAGATCCCTGCCTTATTCATATCTTGAGACATGGCCTTAATTAATTCATGGTAACCCACATGATGCTTTGATGAAAATGGGCTAAAGCCTGCTAATATTTACTCTATAACTGTAACTATATTTTTATTTATGTATTTTCATATTTCAGTTAATGGTTTCACAACTTTTCAATAAAGATTTTATATTCATTTAATCTTTTCATTCTGAGTAGGTTTGTTGTTTTTTTTTTCTGGGAAATCAAGCATAATTTTTAGCAATTTTATTTCAGATTATGAGTTTGCAAAATAAACAATGCCAAGACATATTGTTCCATTTTCTGCAAAGAATTAGAGTCATAAAGTCACCAAACAGTGCATGATGGATGATACCTCTGGAAATTATCTAGTCCCTCTGCTCAAGAACAGTCGTCTAGAGCAGTTAGCCTGGGAACACGCCCCGTCAGGTTTTCAATGTCTCCACAACCTTTCTGGGCAATATGCTCCAGTGTTTGACCATTGTTACACTGAAAACAGTGAAATGGAGGCATTTACCTCCATTTAAATTTTTTTTTCCCTCTTTACTTTGTGTCCATTGCCTCCTGTCCATTCACTGAGTATTTGAGCCCATATTCTATTTTCATCCTGTGATGTATTTATACACACTGATAAGGCTCCCTGAGCTTATTCTCCTCCACACTGTGCAGTTTTCGCCTTCTCATCCTCTCGTTATAGAACAGATGGTCCAAGCCCTCAATCATTCCCATGTGTCTTCTCTGGACTTGGTCCACTATGTCCATGTCTCTCCTGCGACAAGGAGTGCAGCCCTGGGCACAACTCTCCAAATGTGGTTAAAGGGGAAGGATCTACCTTACCCAGCTGGCAACTCTCTTTCTTGTGGACTCCAGGATGCTGATAGACCCCTCTTGACAAAAGGCACACTGCCATTGCTGGCTCATGATCAACCTCTTGGTCTCCAGAACCACCAGATCCTTTTATGCAAAGCTGCTTTTGGTCAGTTGGCCCCCAGCATGTAGTGGTGAACATCTGAATTGCTTGTGTTCTGGGAGCTGCTTGTGTTCTGGGACTGCTCCAGCAGTTCCCAGGGTGGTTAAAGGTCCCCATGAGGACTTGGACTTGTGAATGTGAGGCCTCCTCCAGCTGTCTGAAGAAGGCCTCATCTATGTCTTCCTGATCAGGCAGCTGGTAGCAGACAGCTTTCACTGACTCTGTTCTGCTGGCTAATCCTGGTCACACTTCCACAGGCAGAACCTGACGCAACTCAGTTGCTTGCTTGTGTGAAGGCTGTGCAATTGTGTACAGGCACATCAGATGGCCTCCATTCCCTCCAATTTCCTGAGAAAAATACAGAAATTCCTTTGAGTGTAACACTTGGGATGGCCCACTTTTCAGAGTAGTTTTTTTATTAAGAGGTTTCTCTTGTCCACACTTGCATCCTTTGATAGACAACTCTGTTCATCACTTTCTTACTGAACTGGGCATCATCATCTCTCTCTGTTTCATTCCCAATTTAAAACTCTCTTCACAAGGTAGGCCAGCCTATTGGCAAAGACACTTTCACCTCACTTAGTCTGACAGATCCCTTCTCTTTAAAGCAGTCTTTGGTCCTCAAAATGTGAAAATTAAGTCCCTGATGTCAACATGAGTTGCACTTTTCTGTAGTTATAGATCTATAGGTGAGGCAGGAGTCTCACTGAAGGTCCAATCAATTAAACAGCTAGGCTAATTAACAATAACCAGCCATCAACATCCTCCCACATAAACTTATAGACTAGGATGCACACTGGAAGAAATAGTCACAATTTCTGTTAACCCTGCAATTGGTTCTCAGCTCTAACACCAGTGCTAGAAGACTATATTCATTTAATGATGTGTACACTGAAGCAAATGAGTGGAAGATTGCATATGTGGAACCAAAAATGTAAATCAGGTTCTTAGTTAAAAGTAGCTCCTCTTCCCAAAGTACATTATAATTTTAAACAGCTCTTCAATTTTATCACTAATGCATATTATGTTGGCCCTCCCAATCCATAAAAATGTGAATAGGAAGAAAAAGTCTAGATAAGACCCATTATATATAACATCTCTTTTTCAAAATGTGTAACCAGGAAGCATGTGTATCCAAGCACAGTCCACAAAAAATTGTATTGAATAGAGTTTTATTCTGACACTATTTACTATTCTCTTCTCATATACTCCTAAAGGTGGACTACCCCTACTTCAAGGACATTGAAATTGCAACGCACAGCAATGAATTGTTAGTGAGCTGTTGTTTGATCCACAGTCCTATTTCCTTTTGTATTCTAAAAGTCTAAAGCACATAATCTCATTCAGGTACAACATGTAGGGATTTTGTTTTTTCTTCTTTTAAGTTCTCACAGGCATATGAGTTAATGGATCTAAAATTTTTAGAGGTATCTTCACAAGAATTACTTTTCAATTAAACATAAAATCGTATACCTGGGTTTTAATCAAGCAATCCTGTTGTACTCTTAATAAAGAAGTCATGTCCTTCAGATGTAAACATTCCATCAAATGTCACAGTCATATTCTACAAGATTTATTGAAATTACATTGGGCTTCCCTGTAGTGCAAATAGAAGGCAGCCATATTAATTTTTTAGGAATTATCTTTTCAAAGATTAACTCCAGTAGGGGCACCTCAAGTCTCTTTCTGTCTACTAATCTCACTCCACACTGTATATCAAAACAAAGGTTCTTGCTAAGAGAAAATATAGAACAAGAATCAGTATTAATCCATTGTAATTTCTTATGGCTAAAATTTTTATTTAGTGAAGAATATTATTCATGATAATAAGCAAAAGAAGAAGATCTTTGTGAAACAACAGAGTTTCTTCTTGTGATCACTAGACAGAGAAAGAAAACTAGAATTTTCAGCTTTGTTTGTTCAGTAACACTGCAGTGCAGGACAGTCTTAAAAAACAGTATAGTTTGGACTGTATTCTTTCTCATGTGGTTTTATACAGTTTTGTCTCCAGAGGTCTTAATTAGAGACTTGAATTTATTATCAAAGAAATTGTTTGCCGCACAATAAACAGGTAAAAGAAAGGGAATTTGCATTAAGCAAGTAAATGCTCTACCATCCAAAGAACATAATAAAGCTGTCACAAGGGGAAAATTTCCCAAGTAAAAAGTAAAAGAATGTCTGCTTCTCCAAACCTCTGAAGACTTGAAATAAGTAATTAGCTCAAAATTGAAAACATAAAGGAGTAGGAAATCAAATAAAAAACACTAAAAAAAAAAAGAGTTTTTCTGAAACCAAGGGGCTAACTCAGTAATCACACAGAAAAATACTTTATATTTCACTACATCTAAGAATCATACTGTGGATAAAGTACTCCCTTCCTCATCTTATACAAAATTTATGGATAATCACTGAACAAATTGGGGAAAATTACTTATGGTCTAGGGAACAGTAGTTTCCCTAAACTAAATGTGAATATTGCTGCATGGAAAAGAACAGCATAAAAGTTATCAGTCTGAAGAAATTGCGCTGCTTTCATATTATATATGAATAATGCATACAAAACTGTGATATAGTAGAAGCTACCAAAATCTATTCAGTGTTTCGGCAAACTGTTTTCTAAGCCAAATCTTAAGAAAATTGCATGGAAAAATCAGAAAACTGTATCAGAACATATGATATTGGGAACTTACAGCAAAGGCAATATGACTTATTATCTAAAAGTAAAGCTAGCAAACAGAAATTCCCTTCTAAAAATTCCCAAGTACTTAATAATCATTTACATAACATACAACTCAAATACAAACCCTTTGAATAAAACATTAATCCAAAGTTTTATTTTTAGGAATAGGTCACAGGACAAATAAAGCCATACATTGAAATATTGTACATTGAAAATAGATTTTTAAGAAATAAGTTTATAATTCCCTATATGTGCATACATTGTTCAAACCTTAATTTAAGTACTTTTCAGGGCAGCAGAGACTATACTACTCTAGGAAATGGATAAATAGCTTAAAAATGTAATTGAGAAATGCACCAAGTTACAAGTGAGCATCACCCATCAAGAAGGTCTTTAAGTTTCAAACATTTACATCACAGATAATAGTAATGGAAGATAAACAAAGAATCCAGTCTGACTTTTCCAGACTGGCTTGATTTGTCTGAGGTACCAGTTAAGGGAATTTCATGGTTTTCATAAAAATTTAAGTTATTTTACAAGGAAGCAGGAAGCCCAAATAAGTACTAAGTTGCATAATACCATTTTTAAGCTCATGACATACATGTAAGTCCTCTAGTGAAAAGGTACCTCAGACCAGATGGCCAACAATTCCTCTCAAAGATATAATTCAAGTATAGACAGACAGAGTAACACTGAGGAACACAGAAGCTGAAGATGTTCTTTCCAAGGGTGTCTGAATCCTGAAGACCATAGGGTCACTTAAAGAGATTGGTCAAGTCAAGGAGCGAAGAAAGAGCTTCTGATTACAGAAGACATTGCTTTTCAGCTGAAAGAGAAGGTAATAAAATATCTTTGGCAATAATAAATCCTTGGCTAGATAAAAATAAGTTAATCAAAACAAATAACAAAACACAAACCAACAAGAAAGTCCCTAACCACCCCCCTACAACCCACAAACTAGTAATAAGAGGCCTGAAAAAAATTATTTTAAATTCTCAAAGGCAAACCAATAATAATATTATCAAATGTAATACATACATCGAGTAAGATAATATCAGAACAGATGGACTATCAGCAGAGTACATTAGTATTGATACTATGCCCAATTTTTATCAAACATTTTCATCAGTTACCTGCATGATCAAACCAAATGAATCTTATGAATTATTTTAATTTAAGGCAACAATTCACCTGAACATTATGAGAGCCTCAGTCTAAAATTACCCTGAGAAATCTGTGTTCCACACCTATGGAAAGCCCTTGAAGCTTTTAAGGTGCTGCATTTAGCACAGCAAATCCCAAGCATCTGCACATGTTTGAGAAGTGAAGGGCCTGAAGGATAAGGTGACCTCCAGGTTGTGTATCATAAAGCAAGAACATTGCAGGTGAGGCTAATCACACACTGGGCTATGTTTTGAGTTAAAAAAATTCCGAAGTTTTCTTAAGGCTTACAGAATAAGTTTTTGTATTCAAGTTGCAAATATATAACCATTAATCTTTTGTTTTGCGACCTTGTATGACACCAAGCTTTAGTAATTTCTTTACCCATAGCAATTTTCTATGCTCATTTGCTCTCAGCACAGGGCTAATTCCTCACTTCCATGCAGAAAGAGCATTACAGAGTACAGTAGCTGAAAAATTCAACAGACAAATTCAGAAAAATTCAACTTTCTTCTCCACTTCCTAGGTGCTGTCTTCAAGCATAACAGACTTTATAAGTGGAATAAGTATAATCCACGACAGTATCTGAAAAAACAAATCAGATCTGATAAAAATTCAGAAAAACCTAAATATAAATAATTCTGAGTGTCTTGCCTACTGGACATGTGAATGAGCATATCTAGACCCTCTGAGGTATGAACATGCACAAGTCAGTGTGGAAGGTTTGTCTGGAATGCACATTGCTCCATGTGTACAGAAATTGCTACAAAAGGACTAACTTCATGCAAAACTGTGCCATCTCCTCTGAGGCTTATCAGGTCAAGTGCAGCACTGTGCAACCAACCAGAGCCATCTCAGACAGTCTTCACTGGATGTTGAGACTGGTATTGGGGTCAAGCAGACAGAAGCATTGCCATTTATTCCACAAAGTGCTGTCCCAGCTGAGTTCACAAGCAGATGACAAAAAGAGTATTTCTCCTCTTTGCCATCTGTTTCTGGTATCAGCCATGCAGCAGTGACTAAAAGGCAGTTAGGAACTGATGCAGTTTTTTCACCATTAAAATTCATGATAAAAGTAAGCCAACCCAATGTGCCAAAAGTCTGTCCCTGTGTCCAGTGAGGCCTTCAAGGTTATAGTTTGGGTTCAAATATGTAAAAACTTATCATGCTCTGGATCAGGCTTAACATACAAAGCAGTATATGTTGTGTATGGATTAAAGGAGCCAGATGCAGCCTTTAGTGCTGAGCCAGAGCTAATATATTGAATATATGAAACGACCAACTGGGTGGGAGGTAAGCAGGTTGGAAATACAATGAGCCAACTTCTCTTTTTGTCCTGGTAGTTTTATCAAAGCTATATTAAGATTATAAGAAGTTCAGGGACTGAATTTATTTTATTTCTTAAGGAATTTACTGGATTTCCTGTGATATAAGCTGTATCTAACATCTTTATCATTTGCATAAGAAAAACAAGAATTCTTCAGCATATTGTGATAATATCTGTTATTCTCCTGGATATATCAGTTTCAGTGTTGGAGATCATAGCCTTAAACCACCTCTGTTGTCTGTATAAATAAAACCAGCTATGATGCTCCTGTAAAATATCATGTCTATTATCATTTGATTATACTATTATGCAAATGTTTCTGGAGAATATCTTATTCTATAATTTTCTTTCCTGATTACTAGCTTTTATTTCAAGAAAAGTCATGAAAACTGAATCTACTGAAACACCTTGCAGTTTACCTAGAAAAAAAAATCATTTTAGCAATGTGAGTTTGATACAGAAAACATGGGGCCTTTAGATCTGTGTAATAATTTGAGTTATGGTAGGCTAATTTTGTCACTGCCTCATAAAAGTTTCTTTGATATAATTTTTGAGAAGTCCAGAGGTTTGGACCAGCTATATTTTAATGATCTTTCTATGGGGGTTGTCCCACTACTTTTTTTCAATTAAGAGCTTTTGACATTATATATTCAGTCTATGCGTACAAAGCAATCTTTTACCTAGTAAATTGAGTCCTGCTTGAATATTTCTACTCTATTTTAGTCATATCTTTATTATTTGAATTTAGAAAGGTTAATGAAATCTTAAAAAACAATCCTTAAGGAAAAAAAATGCAAAGTAATTACTCTCCCTCAGAAGAGGTAAGAGTCCTTCAAGTTATTTTTTCTTGATCATATTGTTAATAAGAGTTTGCTTGGCAATAGAATGAATAACACTTAAAGGCTTTTGCCTACATTTAAAATATTAAGGTTATTATGTTAAGGTTAGTTACTGTAAGGTGTTCCAATTTACTGTGTGCTATCAAACTTTGCAGAGAGAATAGAAGCTTCATTGTTGCTAATTTTGAATAACACTTAACACAAAGCTATTAAGACACACTGTGGTTCTAAGGGTTTAAAATAAACTGAATACTCAACACATGAGAAGGATGAACTGCTTTTGTACATAAAAATTTTTGTACTAAAAATTTGTGCTACAATTTTTTACTACATAGCTGTGAATTTATTCAAATGCTTGGAAAAAAGTTTTATTTTATTGGAGGGTTATGAAGTACATAGATTGCATGTAGTGAAAAGTGGTAGACCATTCATACCTTTCATAATAAGGATTCTAGGTGAGTGAGAAGAAACAAGTGCCAGACTTTTCCCCTTGTGTTTCAGATTCTTTGATCTGAATAAGTGGTGCAATACTATAAATCACAGAAGAAAAAGATAGTTGATACCCACAGTTGGGAAATGGTGCTTTTTGACTACAGCAATTTTTCCTGGGCTCTCCATAGGGTTTTTATTTACACCAAATGTCTAGAACACAACACCCTCTTGCTACTGCCCCTGTCATATTAGGCCATTCATATGCACAGATCAGCATCCCTTAGAGGCATATCTGGCCATACATTTGACAAAATATTTGTTTATTATGGACTAAGTCCAGCTCTGACTGAAATAAGTGGAAAGACTCGTGTGGATTTAAGTAAGAGTTGGTTTAGACTCCTTCTGAGCACTAAGATTTATGGCATCCTTAACATTTCATTTCCTCAATTTTAAGCATTTGGGTTTTGTAAATGACGTGCTGGATAAATACACTGTTGTCACTTAGCAGACTTAACTGGTGTGTGAAATGAAGTCTTTTACTTTCAGATAAACGGAGGGATGGTGGATTATGGTCTGTTACTCAGCTGACATAAACTTGCATAGATCCATGAATCTCAACTGGCTTCCAAATATCTGATCTGTCAGCAAATGAAATACAAGAAGAAAGTTTATATTTTTTTGAAGACAGCATGTATGTAGGTGCAGGTCAATTACCTTAAGATGTACCCTATAGAAGAAAATAGTAGATTACAGGTTTCTAGATAAGGTACCTATTACTGGATCCAAAATTTTCCCTTCTAAAGCACAGAAATCACAGAATACACATTACAGAATAATTTTGAGAAGCTCATGAAAAACGAAAGTTTATCAGAGAAACAAAAAAAGTTTTGAATTTCTGGCTAATATCTGAATGGAATGATTTTTATAAATTGTAACATTTAAATGTTAGGGCATTATTGAAGTAGTTTCTGTGCTGTTGTTTTCTTCATTCCAGAAAGATGTCTGTATTATATACACCAGAACAATAAAATTATTGTAATAATTTCCATTCAAAACTGAGGGTTTTAAAGTCCTGAAGTCCAAAACTTAGTTTTTTAAGCCAGGAACTGAAAGTAACTGTTTGAAAAATGCTTATATAGATTTTTTATGTTGTTTTGCTTATATAGCTTAGATGTAATTAAAATAACTGTATGCTCTTAAAATATATTCAGGCAATAATTTTTATTTCATCCAACTATTAGCATAAGCTAGTTGCAAAATTTCATTTCATCAGCAGTGTATGCACAGTTCAGAATTTTAGATCAGCATTTTCCCTTTAAAAACAATTATTTCCGTGTTTTGTTCTCTCCTTTTTTAAGAGACAGTTTAATCATGACACAAAAAACTGTGCATAACAATTACTATAAGGGATACTATTAAGGGCTTGACCTTATTTCCACAGATCTTGGCAGAAGTTTCCTTATGGACTTCAGCATAAGCAGGGACAGCTGCTAGGGTAACCACATACATTAATTTAATTTTTCATAAGGACACATCTAATACTCACTGATTTGAGACGAGGCAGCTGCCTAACCCTTCTCAAGTTGTAGGAAATAATGTTATCAAAATATTTACATATGGCTTTTCACCCTCAGTTTTATTACCGGTACAACCTGATATAGTCAGGTGAGCTAGGGCTTGGTATCATTTATCTTTTTTCGCTTGAAGAAGGGTGGTACATATTGTAACTATCTAATAAATGTTAAAGCTGCAGAGGATTTTCTGTATAGTGGGGAAAAATTTATTCAATTTTGGTGTACACAGAAATGTAAGAAAGGAATGTATTCAGCTCTTGCATATGATTAACACAGCCATCTGTTTCACCTTCCTGCATAATTGTCAGCTAATCAATTGCTAATTGCAAGCGTCCAGTTGCTTAACAGCATTGTACCTGCAATTACAATTCATTAGTCTGAACATTTTAGAGATCTTCATACCCTGAATTATTTATTTCCATGACAAAACAATGAAAGGAAGATGTCAAAGGAAAGAAAACAAGGAATGGAGATACAGGTAAGAAGGGAGGAAGGTAGGAAATACAGATGTGGGTAACTATAAGATGCAGATATGTATAAGATATTTGAGAGTAAGTAAGGCACTATGACATAGACATTTATATGATGCTTTGATGGAATAGGTATGTGATAGAGAAGGTGACAGGTTGAAACTGGGAGAGGCAAACAAGCTTCTAGCAAGAGTAGGCAAAAGAGATGGAGGGTTATTGAAAGAGGAGTTGGGAACTCTGGCACAGAGGCTGCAGAACATGCCGTGGATGTGGACGTGGCTAGTCAGATTGTCAATGCAGTTACCATGATGGCTTCTAGCAGTAATTCCTTCATTATCCTGAATTATAGATTTCTCAAAGTCTTTGGTGAATGGTTTAGCATGATGTAACAATGTATTTCTCTGGTATTATAAGACTAGTGACTTTTGTGCTTCCAAAATACGAACTTGACAGGTGCCCTTATCTCAGAAATGTCTTGTAAGGAGATTATGATCTGTTCAAAGAAGAATTTTGAAATTTTATTCTTAAAGCAAAAGAAAGTAAAAAGTAGAGAGAATAAAAATGGAATTTAATTTCTGCTTCACTACTTAAATGTATTATTATTTTGGAAAATATAGCTTAGGAAAGAATAATGCATCTGTGATTGTTCTGGTATAATACATTTGTGTATTACAAGAGATGCAATTTTCTTTACCCGACCTCCTTTCTCTCAGCAATTTACTTACATGCAAAGAAAAGGTTCATGTTAAGTTCATCAAAAAGATACTGGATGACTATTTAAAGAAAATCCATAAAGAAAGTTAGGTTTTATATACATTGATACCAACTGATTCAACTGTGCGTGAATATAAAGAAAAAGAAGTTTTATGGTAGCAATAAAAAATAATCTTATACTCTTAACAGGTTTATCAGATATTCTAATGATATTTTCATTACATTGGAGATAATCCATTAAATAATCTTCTGATTCATAATTTATTTGTACCCATTTGTATTAATATTTGTTCAATGGTAAAAGGAATGAAATAATTGTATCACATAAAAAGTCACTTCATTGACCAGCTGAAGGGTAAAACAAGATGTTGCAGACTCAATGAACTGTGCCAAAAAGGTTTAATGGAATCATGGAATTATTAAAGTTGGAAAAGGCTTTAAAAGGTCAAGTCCTACAACCAACCTAGTACCACCACCATGTTCACCACTAAGACATGTCCCCAAGTACCACATCCACTCATATGACAATATTCATATGATAAGAACTAGCCCTGCCCTAGAAGCAGTCCAGCACTTGTTAAAATTGAAAGAATTATCTCTGCTGCCTATAGCATTTCATATGAGAAAATGAACACGAGAGCTGCATTATGAATATTTATTTATTTCTTATATTTTCAAAATCTTTTGTTTTAATCACAACTATTTCAACATGTCTAACATTACTACATCCAGCTTCTAGGAACACCTTCCTTGGGGACACAGAGACCCAGTATTTTAACAGGAACCCATTTCTTCAATAATCCATTATTCATTACTGATTTGAAGTATATTCTGGTTTCAAATATATGTAGGACATATAGCATGAATTTACTGCATGGAATTAAGTAGTCTCTTCTGGACAATGTTTGATGTGGAAAATGTTGCAATAGTCTAGTTTGATTTTAGTTTTCACATTTACAGTATGATTTTGTAAAATGATGTTTGATTTCTTCCAGCTTATTTGGGTTTAGGAACAGAGTTGGTATTCAAGAAATTTGGTTTTGAGTAAATAGAAATGGCCAAACAAATTTTGCCCCTGTACTCATTCTCACTCCTTTTTGGGTTTTTGTTTTTTTTTTTTTTAAACGGGTTTTGTGAAATCATGCTTCAGATAATTTAATAGAAGTCATTAATTACTTAATTTGCTTAGGCTTTAAAGAGTCCGTCAATGACAAAAAGCATCCCTTCATTCACCAAGGCTAATAAAATTTGGAAAATCTAGAAAATATGAATATGTATTTCTTATCATCTCTCTTGCTTATAGAAAATTTTGCAAAAATACACATAAATAAAGAAGTGTCAGTTGTTAATGAAGAAAGAGATTTTTGCCACACTGCAACCCTAAAAATATTCAGAAATTGCTTATACTGTTCTTCACTAAAGTGACCTTATGTTGGCACTATAATGTATCAGAGAAATTTTATATCTATCTGTATATCTTTCTTCTAAGTAGTTGATAAAAAACCACTAACAGTAGAACTGAGCCAGTGGCCTTAAAAACAAACAACAAAGCTACCTGATTCATATAAATAGGAGAAAATTACTAGCATTCCAGAATGTTTTTATTTCTGCTTCTATGTTGAAGGCAATTTTTAAAAGGATTTTATAACTTAGATCATAGAAAGAAAGGAACAAATCTATGAATACCAGTGGCAGAGCAGAGGTCACATAAAGAAGAAAAGATACAAAAGTACTTCTGAACTGATGGTTCTCCTACACAACATTCAGTGTCTGAGATTTCTAGCTGCATGCAAATATGAATAGCTATCCCATGAACTTGGACAGCGTTACCATTCCCGACTGATATCAGTCTCTCCATGGGTAGAAATGGCTCTAAGTTTTGCCATCCTGATTCCAGAGCCCTGGAAACATTTAATATCCCCAGTATAAACCTGAGCAGCCTGGAAACCACTGTATGTCAACTTTAATGGTCTCTGAGGCACATTTTATTGTCTTGAGTCAGTGAAACAATGCAATCCAACCACAGTGTTTTATATCTGTTCTTCCTTTGGATGTGTGTATATATAGAGAGAGAGATTATATTTGGGTCATTTACATTAATAACCTGCTCAATGAGAAGTACTCCATAAAAACAACTACAATTTTGTATCATTACTAATGATATCATTTGATATCATTAGTATTCATTCCTCCATAATCTGTTAGTGAGGTGTTCCAATCATGCTCTAATTAGTTCTTGATTTTATAGCTGTACTGGTATCTCATTTTTCTCTTTCTGTAGCTTTACTTATGCCAAACAATTTTGCTACAATTTAGTATATATTTTAAAAACTACATATATTTTTAAAACGACAAAGATTATATAGTATCTACTATTACATATCTGAATAGGAAGAACGAAAATTTATCATACTCAACAGAAAGCTCAGGTGCTGTCCAGACTAACTTGGAAGAGCTGTGAAATTTTTGTTTGTTTGGATTTTTAGTTTGTTTGTTTGGTTTGTTTTGGGTTTTTTTAAGATTAACCTGATAATGCAAGAATTTGTTTCTAAATACAAACGACGCCAAAAGAAAATACTTTTGACCTAATCCTAAGCATTTAATACTTCAGATTTAAGTATTTCTCTTTGGTCAATAGAGTAACAGAATTAACAAAACAGATCCAGAGGGCACCACTAGGGTTAGAGCTGGAATGTTGTATTTGTGAGAGTTAGATGAGAAATAGCAACCTTGTGGAAAAAAATACTAAATATCCATTTCCCTTCTACCTTGGAGAAGCAACTGCAGAATCAGCTATTTCCTCATGAGCAATACTGACAATTATACAGCAACACCACTGAAACAAAGGAGATAAGAGTCCTTATGAATTAAATATTATCATTAAAAAGAGATTAGATCAATGGCAAGATTTTGCAAGTTTGCTTTTTTTTAAAAAAAAAATTAATAGTAATTAATCCCATACGAATCAAGTGGATTTACAGTAGAACACAGCTTTCTGTACGTGTAATACATAGCTAAAATGTCTCTCTCCAAAATATGTGACTCAGGGTATATTCATGGTCCCAGATTTAATGACAATGGCAGGCCTGAGAGAGACACACCTGAAAGTCTCCACACCTTCTATTGACCTCAGAAAAATATTGAAAAATCAAGTAACTTTTTCAAGAGTTGAAATATCAACTCTTGAAAAAGAGTTGATATTTCAATATTCATTTACTCTATGGGTAAATAAAATGCTAAGGTAAATAAAATGAGGAGGGTGCAAGGAAAAATAGGAGGAAAAAAGACTGGATATTATTTTCTTTACAAAAGAATATAAAAAAGAAAAGTTTATAAGATGGACTGACAGTAATGTAAAAATATTTAATGGGGAGAGAAATTGATTCGAATATTCTTTATCAGATAAATGCATAAAATATTTCTATGATTTACAGTTTAAAATAGGCAATTTTAGACTAGGATAAAACTGTGTTTTATTATAGCCCTGAGATTAATTAAGAATTGGAACAGTTTATGTATGTGCATCTCTGCCACACATTTTAAAAGACAGATTGAAGCTTTTCATACTAAAAAACAAAGTTAAAACATCTTCCCGCTCTTGCCAAGCAATCAGGGATTATGTCAGACTAGATTATAACAGATTTTTTTCAAGCCTTGGAATGTGCGCTATATTTGAACCCTAATTTTCCTTTCTACAAACTCTTCTTTACTCCTGTCCTTCCAAATTACATCTTTTCACATCATATTCGCTGCTGTTCATTTTATTTTCAGGTGTAATATTATGCAAATTCCTAAAAAAAAAACCCAACCGAAAGAAGCCCACCAACCAAAAGGTTTATATTGTACAAAAAGAAAGTATGAGCAAAGAAAGAGACCAGAACAAGGGATAAAAGTAACAAAACAAATGGATAAACCCAACAAAATGTTGGGGATTATGGCAGGCCAATGACACTAACAGTCTGAAGGTCTGTCTATAAATTGGATTATTTGGTTATAGTTTTTCAAGGAAGGAAAAGAAGATAGATGAATGCTAATGAAGTGATCAGAATTGAATTGAGAGGGAGAACTATTCAAAGAGTGAGGAACAGATTGGGAAAGGCAACAGAAGGGGGAGAAGAAGGTCTCTGATGATTACAAAGGGCAATTCCCCAGTGGAAAGAGAGATTGGGAAAAAATGTCAAGTGTTTGGGAAAAAATACAAGATCTGGATTTTACTGATGAGATTAAGAGATCACAGTTGCTTCCTGGCTCCTGCTCATCTCTGTATGGAGGCAGGACATGAAGCCAATGGCCACAGTTATTAAGCAAGGGCTAGTAGCTTCCATGTCTGAAAGTTTCACAATCACACTTTTGCAGTTTCACCATTGGTCCATTTTCAGAATTTAACACTGCCTCAGGTTTCTTTCAGTAAAAATTTATTCCACCTTGTTGTCTGTTATACATCTTCTTTTAAAGCCTTATGAGACTATTTGAGTTCAGGCATTAATCAGCACTGGAGTACGCCTTTCTGTTAACTTCTTACCCTGGCTGAACATGGGTGTCTCTAGAACCCAAGGACCATTCCTCCTTATTTTGTCTGACATTTTATCACCAGGACTCTCCTCCCTTCCCCTAGCTGCAGGTGATTCCATGCAAATAGATACATCTGCTGTAAACATCTTCTTCAGTCATATCCAAGATTAGGTCTCATAAAAATTTGACTTCTAACTGGTGTCAGTTGCTCTTTTTGCAACTGTAGGAGGCTTCCATCAATCTAAAACAGTCAGCTAGGCCTAAATATTTCACTGTAACTGTATTACCTGTAATGGAGTTAATTCCTTTTACAGTGTCACTTTGATGTGGTTTCTTAGTTACAGAAACAAATTAATCCTAGTTAAATTAGGAATTTTTAGATAAGACATCTTAATAGCCAATAGTATCTCTAACTAAATACTTTTGTATTTTTTCAGGAATGCCTTAATATATTTTTGTGATGTAACTATAAAATGCCTGCCAGTTTTATCATGTTTTTAAGGCATGTGAAGTTACTTCATTCCTTTTTTGCCAAAGGAAAAAAATCCCAGCACTTTTCCACTATCATTGATATGAGACAGGTGAAATATATATATATATATATATATGAAAAATGGATCAAAGCCTTCCTGTATTGATCATAGAACACTCTCATCCATCAGTGTAATTAAGTTAAAAAATGTCGTAATATTTAAAAATCAGTGCTTGCCAAAAGTGAGCATGCCTAGGGACATTGCGAATCTTGGGCAAACTCCTACACTCACCTGCAATCACTAGCATGGTCCTCAGACATCATGAGTCTGGGTTGACTGAAGGTTGTCAACCAGCTTCACCTTCCAGAATTTTTTGGATCCTTCTCAGAAAGCCACCTGAAGTATTCAAAAATGACACAGAAGCAAACAAACAATTCAATAAAAAAATGAAATGAAATGAAATGAAATGAAATGAAATGAAATAAAATAAAATAAAATAAAATAAAAAACAAACAACAAAATCCAACAACCCACAACTGTGGACTGCTTCGATTCCAGGCTCCCAAAGAGGTCTGGGTAGCTAATTTAAATGGGGGATTGTGGGTTAGCCTTGCCAAACAGCCAGATTCCCAAGCAGCCACTCAGTCAGTTGCTTTGCTCACTCATTCACCCAGCCACTTGGCCCCTTAAGTGGGGAGAAACAGAAAGCAGGGTAAGGAAGATCATTGGTTGAGATAAAAACAGAGTGATTGATTACTAGCTACTACTGTGGGTGAAAGACACTTGGCTTCAGGAAAACTAATTCAATTTATTGCTACTTCAGATAGAATTGGATTGTGAGAAGTGAAGACAAGCAATGAAATAAGAACTTTTCTCATCTTTCTTCCAGACTCAGCTTCACTTGGGGTTTCTCTGCCCAGCCCTGAATGGTGCAGGGAGTCTGGGGGGGTCTGTGGGCACCATGTGTCTGTTCTCCTCTGCAGCTACTTCATCCTCACACTTTTAACTTGCTCTGTGTGGGCTGCAGTTCCTTCAGAAAACATCCCCCTGCTCCAGTGGGGGGGTCCTTCATGGGCCACAGTGTGGATATTTATTCTGGAGTGGTCCTCTCCATGAGATGCAGGGAAATATCTGCTCCCAAGCCTGAAGTGCCTCTTTCCTTCCTCTCGTCCCTGGGTCCATGCTTTTGTTTCTCCTTCTTTATTGTCTCTTCTCTCCCCTGATGTTTTTTGTCCTTTCTTCAGTATTTCACCTCCATTGCAGACCTGAGTGTGTATTCTGGGCCAGTCTCTGGTGTCCCCTCACAAAGGCCACCCCTGCAGACCACCCCTTGCCAGCACCTTTCCACAGATGCTCGTTGTGCCTGCCATGCAGGGCACAGTGTATGTCTGGATTGACAGGGGTAAAGGATCACATAAAGGAATGTTAGAGGATGATATTCCACCCTAATTGAAATTTTAAAATGATGGTAATTTCAATGAGTGTCCATGTGTCTTCCCTCTGTGTAGCAATATTAATAGCTACTGCTGGGGTAGTGGGGCTGCATGGGCCTGCAGGGAAACCAGCTGCCCCTCACAAAATGTACTCTCCTCCCTGGTCCTTGTGCACAAGTAGTAGGGTGAGGACAAGCCCCATATGGTGCTGGTGTTAAAGGCCATATCACTGGGAAATGTATGTGAAATTTATGGGCTGGCTGTCTTCACAAAGAAACCAAATTTCTTCTGAACAATAAATGCAAGAGAAGGTCTCCAGTGGTCCTCCAACGTTTTGAAGTGGTGACACAGCTAAAGTAGTTCAGCTGGGGACGCTTCACAGGGATGACTTCTGAGCAAGCATCTAGGCACATCTCAAGTGTTGGGTATTGTAATGTGGAAATCAAAAGCATTTCTTGTCTGATTTCAACTAAAAATGAGAAAATCCTTAGTTAATTTTCAAGGCTTGATGGGAAAAAATAGTGTTTGGAAGGAATCAATAGAGAGAAAATGAAAAAAAATCCTCCAATTCTGAATAAAAGCTTTTTTTTTGCTACTGCAATACAACAAGACTTTTTTACTACTACAATTTAACAAGAAAAAAGGAAACAGTTAAATAAAAGCTTTTAAAATTATAAAGGAATAAAGGATGATAACTATAACCTGGAAATGGAAAACAAAAGGCAGAAAGAAACAACTTTTTAAAGTAACATAAGAACGTAATTTTTTTCTTGGTCTAGAATGGTGTTTGCATAATTCTTATGATTTTACCCAAACTCCTTTGTCAGAAAACGACATTAGGTACATCTGTGTAAAACATATTTTCCAGTTTAACCAGGTTAGAACGGCCACATTAATTTTCTACTTCACTGCAACGTTAAGTAATAATCTAGGATGTCTTTAAACATAATGATCCAGCAGAGTTATAGGTTAACTAGCCATTGCCTGTTACATCCCATTGCCTTTTTGATTCTTGATACTGAATATGGAAATTTGTATAGCAGCATTGTGTAGTTTCAGACAAGAACATAATTTTTTTCTTTGGTCTAAAATGGCTTTTCTCTAAAAAAGTAAAATAGATACAAACTAGAGGTAACACAATTTTGTACCCTGAACAATATCTACAGGGGAATATTTAAAAAAAAAGAAAACACAACTCTTGTTTTTTAAAGACAAGCAAATAAAATTGAAATAGTAGTCAACTTGTGATTAAATTATCTTAGTTGAATTGTTTAATCACTGGAGGAATGTTTAAAGAAAATTATAATTCTTTCACTCCCAAATATTCCACAGAGATGATTTGAATTCTTAATCAGATAAGAGCAGAGGATGCATCTAGAATCAATCTTATAATGATATAGAAAATAGGAAAATGATATGACATGAACTTATAATTTTATATATATGTATATATATGTAGAATTAGTCTGCAACATACATCAAGGAGTAGCTTTTAGACTGAGCTATTCTAACATCTGAAATTATATTCCATAAGTATGTGATTTGTTACTTCCTCAGGATTTTTTTTGTCTGCAACTGTAGAACCCAGGATTTTAAAAAGTAACAAATCTGAAAATAAACTTAATTAAAAAGAGGTGTAAGTCTCTTCTACAGGTTTCCTGTTTCATTGTTTGAGTTTCAGGAGAGACTGGAATATAGAAAAGTACTGAGTATGTTAACAGTGTTAAGTAGAGAACAGAGTAAGTGAAGTGTTTTCAGTATTTCCAGTCTCAGGGCTTATCTGAAATAGGTAAAATTACTAGTGATATACAAATACACAGTAAGAACAGCATTGGCAGTTATTCTTATAAGTTATTACATCAGTAAACTACTCAGTCTCAGTAAATTCTTGGTCCTATGCACTCTTCCAAAAGCTATTGTCTCATTTACCATGATATTGAAACCAGATGAAACTGTTTTCCTGAATCCATCTGACCCTAAGCAACGATTCTCCTTGTCATTTTAATTGAATAATTCTGTGGTTTTCAGTTGTTTCTTAAAACTTTGGATTACTCTGAAAATTATTTCCCCAGACAAAAAAAGTGCACACCAAAGTGAAGTGTACATGTTTGTGCACATTTTGACCTTTTTTTGGTGTTTGACTTTGGGGTAAGAATTGATGACAGAACATAAAGACATTATTGAATGCTGTTTATCTTATGCAAGGTCTTTCTTCAGTTAATGCATATAAAAGTAAAAGCTTTCAGTAGATATCATCATTCTATTCAATTTAATACTTCCACCTCAATCAATGAAAAAATAGTTGTTTAGAAAGTCTGAGAATTATGAAAGCTGGAATAAAAAACAAAAATAAAACACTTCCAGATGTCAAGGAGAAAGGAACCAAGAATCACTTTGTTCTTTATATTGAGAGTATCTTCAATTTTAATTAAATATATGGTTCTGATGGCTTCATTCCAATTTGAAATTTTTCAATAAAAAGAATCCCCCACAATTAATTAATGTATTATACTCTTAAATTACAATTTTTTTCAAAAATTCTTCCTCACAGATATTCAATTTTTTCATTGTCCAGGCTCTCTGAAGTTCTTCTGAATTCTGTAAAGGGAAGATCATGCTACTCCAATCGAGCAGAGCACCAAGCAGTGGTTGTCTCAACAGAAAAAATGCCTTGTTATAGAAGATCACTACCATTAGTTTTATTACAGTCGCTTTCTCTGCTATTAACCTTCTTCCATGTTTAACACACAAGATAGCTTTAGCTTGGTCTATTCCTATTGGGAATTTAGGATATACAAATGTAACTAAAGTAGCTAATAGAAATGATCATAGTCTTTTTGCAGTTTGTGCAGTTGTATATAGCAGCAAGAGTATTAGATTCAAAGTCTCACAGCTTCTTTTCTGTGGAAACCCTGAGGCTCGCCTAGAAAAGATGGATCTTGGGTCATTTAGAGTTTAAAACCCTTCTCATGATGAGGAAATATGAAAGGAGGAATTCTAACCTCCTGTAACTTCTCAGGCCCAGCTGCGGCAAGTTTGTGTAATGTAGAATTTTTTAGCTTTGCAGTCTGGAAGACAATACTTGTAAGACCTTTGGTCCTGGTTCGGTTCTCATTGCTATTTGTATAAACCAAGAGCGACCCGACATTATCCCTGCTTTACAGCATTTTCAAAGAGAGGAGAGATAAGGCTGCACATATCACTTACCAGGGATCTTGAAAGCAAAGAGATTGTTTGGCACTATGAAGATGTTGTCATAGCTATTATGCATACCAATCTCAGTCTATTTTAAGTTGACTAATTAAGGAAAAGTTGAATACAAAAGAAATGCTCTAGGGCCTCCTAATCTGAAATAATATCAGGCTGTGCTTTATCAACTCACTGGGGCCTGTTTGTGAAGATTATATGCATGCTTCTATCTGCTTTGGAGGCAGAGCTAAACCAGAGTGAGCTCTGTGCACTGGTAGAAAAACAGTGCTACTCTATGTGCTTTTTGGGTGAGATGATTCAGACTCCTCTAACATGAAAAGATCTGTTTTTATATAAGTACAAGGAGAAACAGAGGCTCTCAAAATATCTGTTCCATCCCTATAGTATTTTTCTTGTAACTCTTCCAGCTCTATGAATGTATCAGAATTTCAGATTCTTAAATATAATTTTATTTATTGTCTGTATAAGAGTAAAACTTAAGGCTCTTAGTGCATTTTCTATTTAGCTTTCTCTCACATCTGAAATTACAGTCTTTTAAGATTTTTTAAGAGCCTATAGATTTGACAAATCTGATATGGGACTTGGCTTAAAGGAGTCTTTGAAATGTAATATTTTGGTCATGGAACACATTCATATTACTTTTCTAACCTGCCAAAGGCATGATTTCATCTGGGCTTTGTTTGGATTCTGCAAAATCTCACAGGAAGCAACTGCAGAAAACTGCTGGAGGACACCTACATTTAAAAAATGTATGCTGCTCTGAGATAAGTTCTCTGTTTCCCTATTCTTCCCCTTTAAAGCTTGTACATAAATGAGAAATGCATTGTCATTCAGGGCTGCCTCAACCCAACCACAAGTTCTATGACTGACATTTATGCAAAATGTTGATAGACAAATTCCGTAGTTATTTATCAACACTAAGCAGTCCCTGCAGACATCACTCAGCAGCCATATCCCATCATGCAAGCATTCCTATTTCCTTTCAAGTCATTCATCTGTGTATGGGAGCTATTTAAACAAATAAACTTACCTAGATATGAAAACAGTTGCCACATTCATACACATATAAAAGGCAAACATTTAATAAGACTTTCATTTGGATATATGAGAAACACCCTGCAATATGTGAAGAAACAGAGAAATAATACCTCTTTCCTATGTACATCCTTTTTCTTATACAGAGAACTAAGTTAAAAAGTTCAAAAGGTAGAATTTATTAACCCATGCACATGCAGCTTTATCTGTGTGCAGGACTTATGAATAAGAAGTGGGCATAATGACTTCAGTTACATATTTGCTTTTAAGAAAAATGTTTTTTATTACCATAAGTATCATTTTAAAAGCAAAGCTCTTTTTGCTATGTACAATTTCACTAGCAAAAACTCAATTTATTGTTCTTCCTATGAAGTTTTTACAGAAACAGGAGTTTTGGGTTTTTTTTTTCTGAGACATTAATAAGAATTTCAGATTTTAGAGTAATTTTAAATACTTGGAGTATTTAAGACTGAGCACACTTCATTTTGTGTCGCACCTATTTATGAAAATACAAAATAATGAATTTTATACAATATTTTTTAGTATCATGAACTGACACTGACATTTAGAAAATGTTCATTTGATTGTTTGATATGCTGATACCAAATGAAATAGAAATTTACAGTAAAGCTTTCCTGCTAAATTACTTGCCAGCAATCTGGATTTCTGTTTGTCCCAGTACTCCTCAATAACAGACTAAAGTGCTCCTGAATGATGATTTTGTCCATTTATTTTTTATGAGATGATTCAATTCAGAGTACATAAGACATTCCTTCACTATCTACTTTTAAGAATCAAAAAATGTTGACCTCTATGTGAATCAGATACACACATCCAGGAGCAGAATTCATCCCAGACAGCTATATTGGAGACCTCTTCCTCAGCTTTGGAATGTTACAACAGCAGTGGGAAGTAGCTTTGCAAGAAGGGCTCTGTGTCCTTTTTTTGAGAAATGGAGGGAATTTCAGGTACTGCACTCATTTACAAGGGGTGTGTTGTAAGCCCTGCCTTATGTCAGCTCAGCTCCACCAGGAAATAGGTGCTGGTCTGCTCCTCTCTAATGCAGTGGAAATAGCAACTGTGGGGGAATAGCTGAGATTAACCTTTCCAGATATCCTAAGTCCCTCTGTAGCCTCCTTCATCTACACAACTATCTTGCCTCTAGTAATCAGCCCTGATACCAACTTTTTCTTGAAGACCCTTTTTGATCATTAGGATTAGGTGCCTAACTACAGAAATGAACCCCTAACAGAGTTTTGGAGAATGATGAGAAAAAATATCCAATTCTGATAACCTTGGTGTTGACAAAGGAAGTTTAAACAACCTGCCTAAAGGAAAAAACTACAAGTCCTAAAGTCTCATAAAATTCAGCTTGTAAGAAAAGGTAAGATTCAGAGCCTTAACAAATGAAGCTTTTTCTGATACCTGCAGATGGGACATCTGCAAGCAAAGGCTATCAGTGCCAGAGAAACAGTTTCATGATAGAAAACATGGGTTTGAATTTTTTTTATTAATACACAAATATATTGGGTAGTTTTACCAGTTTCATTACTTCATGGTTAAAACAGGGCAGAGCCATTCTTAGTTAGTTCATTGTGATTAAAAAAAGATCTCACAATGGACAAAGGATTTATCACTTCTCTTGCTTCTGTTTCCCAGATATCTTCTTCTGTCTTGCCTTGTGATAAAAGCCTGAAGTTATACTTGGAAAATCTATACTTAGAAACCCTATTAGAGGTCTGCATCAATTTCACCACCTTATGAATTAGAAAAGGTGCTGTACATCACCAGCCTAGACATGAGTTTTTATCCCTCTTCTCTCATCATCCTTCATCAGTTATGACACACGCAGCTTAGATCAAGCTGGCTGAGCTAAAACAGACAAATCCTTCCACTCATATAGCAGAACACTACTTCAGTCACTTTGCCCCCTGTAAGATGTTAGGAAGCATGTCAGATCATATGGTTACTCAACCATTCTATGGGATATTTATCCTCAGCTGGGTAAAAGAAACATGCCTAAATAGTTAATTCTTTAGAGTGGCCAGTCAGTTAATGTGACTCTTTGTGGCTGATTAATTGGGTCTTCTCCCAAGGAGAGGAATTGCTGCTATGCTGCATATGGGAAAATGTGATTTAGAAGGTAAATTTCCCAACAGCAAGCTAATTCTTCTGAGCTCTACCATGATGTAAGGAACACAAGTCACTGCCAACCTTGTGACAACATTTTTAGATACAAATTTTCCGAGGAAAACCTTTCTGGGCACATAAACTCCACTCTTTGTATTGCTAGAACTTAGTAAGTCTGATTTTCTTATGCCTGCAGTTATGTTTTAAAATGAAATGATACATGAAGTTATTTTCTTTCTCTACCTAAGCTCTTCCCACAGTTCAGATAAAATCAAGTACAATAATTATGAGTGTATATACTTACTCTGCTGGAAATGATCTGATTCTCTCACAGCTAAGAAAAATGGATTCATTCAAAATCTCATCAGTTCATTAGAGAACATATGAATTTCACCCAGAGGGCAACAAATGATATGTTGATAAATCCAATTATCATAATTTTCTTAGATGGACTATCACAATGGGAAAACACCTTACTAAAAATACGATACTTTGAAAGAGAAATATAAAGCCAGTCTGCTATAATGAGGCTATAAAATATGTATGTACATTTTAAGAGCCATCCATTGCCCCATGCAGCCATGCAGTGTACTTGTTATTTCAGGAAGTTAGTGATGCATACATATGTCAGAGAAGCATGTCGTGCCATCTTCTCATTTCAGTCCACAAGAGACAAAACTAAGTCAACACTAAGTGAAGAAAATGACGTATTCATATAGAGTGGATTTTTTATTTAGATGGTACCACAGAGTACAGTGGGTCTCTTTGTGGCTCACAGCTCAGTTATCTCACAGGCAGTAGTAGTTCTCACAGCAAACTTACAGGTTCCACGCTGAGGAATGTTGTGCATTCCACGGTGGTACGGAATAACAACTGCAACTGGAAGTTGTCTATTTGTTAGCACAACTGTCTAAACCTCAGTCACTCACTTTGTGGGATGGAACATGCTGAGCCTTAAGGCAACTGCAGTTTCTGTTTTCTGCCTCTGTCACAGCCTTCTCCTCTATGGTATGAATTCTCCCGGCGCATAAATGTCAGTGTTTGGAAAAGACTGAATAATGGTGGAAAGAAAGTTGACTGTAAACTAGAGTTTACCTCATCCTCAGTCAACTGGGACTGAATATTCCCAAAACAAACCAGGAGTTTCTTGACATCCATTTCATCATCTCCCTGTTCAGTTAAAGTATTGGTCCTTTACAGACCCTTTGTGGAGTAAAGATTTGATGGCAAACTTTGGTGAGAAGGTACAAAAAAGGTACCTTCTTGTGGGGGCCCTAAAGGGCCCCTGTGCCCCACTGGCTTCTTCCCCTGTTCCTGTGCCTAAGCTCCTGGGCCCTCAGGCCCTTTTCTCTGATTGGGCCTTACCTGGGTGCTGTGTGGAGGCTGCTGGGAAGCCCCGGGGGGAGGGATTCTGACCTTGGAGGAGGACGGGGTCGGAGGGACAACACCGATGCCGCGGCTGAATTAAACATCTATGGACATTGTGCAAAAGTCTCTTCTGCTTCTTTACCTGGACTTTCAAGCAGCATTTTTATGAATACAACACCTTCTCAGGTACAAAAGTGTACAAAAACAATCATCAGAAGTAGTGCAAGAAAAATTTTAATAAACTTAATTGTTTTCATATTTTCTTTTAAGTTGCATTTGGATTAAGAAAGGTTCCCATGTAGTTCAGAAAAAAAGATACCAATATATGTCAGTATGTCTAGTATGTCTGTATCCCATGTGGCATATTTTTTATATCCTGTTGCAATTCACAAAGAGCTTAAACTGGTGTCCCTATTATGCAGTGCAAATTTCTGAATCATCAGGGGTTTGGTTTTCATAAGATCTCACCATCCTGCATCTGAAAATCCTTCCTTAGAAGAGCAGTAGGCCTCTAATAAATGTTCTGAGTTTGACAAACTGCCATTTCCCAATTAAAAAAAAAAAGAAAAAGTAATGCACTGGAAAATTTCCAGCTAGCATGCAACAAAAATTGAAGAAAACTGTGACTAGTTCATTGAAAGGGTTCTCTTTCTCTTTCTTTCTTTCTTTCTTTTCTTTCTTCTTTCTTTCTTTCTTTCTTTCTTTCTTTCTTTCTTTCTTTCTTTCTTTCTTTCTTTCTTTCTTTCTTTCTTTCTTTCTTTCTTTCTTTCTTTCTTTCTTTCTTCCTTCCTTCCTTCCTTTCCTTCCTTCCTTCCTTCCTTCCTTCCTTCCTTCCTTCCTTCCTTCCTTCCTTCCTTCCTTCCTTCCTTCCTTCCTTCCTTCCTTCCTTCCTTCCTTCCTTCCTTCCTTCCTTCCTTCCTTCCTTCCTTCCTTCCTTCCTTCCTTCCTTCCTTCCTTCCTTCCTTCCTTCCTTCCTTCCTTCCTTCCTTCCTTCCTTCCTTCCTTCCTTCCTTCCTTCCTTCCTTCCTTCCTTCCTTCCTTCCTTCCTTCCTTCCTTCCTTCCTTCCTTCCTTCCTTCCTTCCTTCCTTCCTTCCTTCCTTCCTTCCTTCCTTCCTTCCTTCCTTCCTTCCTCCCTCCCTCCCTCCCTCCCTCCCTCCCTCCCTCCCTCCCTCCCTCCCTCCCTCCCTCCCTCCCTCCCTCCCTCCCTTCCTCCCTCCCTCCCTTCCTTCCTTCCGCCACTTCCGCCACTTCCGCCACTTCCGCCACTTCCGCCACTTCCGCCACTTCCGCCACTTCCTTCCGCCACTTCCTTCCTTCCGCCCCTTCCTTCCTTCCTTCCTTCCTTCCTTCCTTCCGCCACTTCCGCCACTTCCGCCACTTCCGCCACTTCCGCCACTTCCCGCCACTTCCGCCACTTCCCTTCCGCCACTTCCTTCCTTCCGCCACTTCCTTCCTTCCTTCCGCCACTTCCTTCCTTCCGCCACTTCCTTCCTTCCTAGTTTAAACAAGAGGAATCAGGATCTCCATCATCCCAACTCTTCTTTCCTGAACAGCTCATTTTGAAAATTTGTTTTATATCAAAACAGAGGGTAAGGCCTTTAAGATATTTCTGAGTAAGAATCCAATATTTTTATTGCACAAAAATTTGGACTACAATCAAAATTGTTTCTTCTGGGTCTAATATAGAGAAAAAATACTGTAAATTTATTTTGTCAAGCCTTTGAGACCTCTTATTTACCAAAAAAAGCCACCCGAAAAATCTCACAAAAAAACGCACAAAAAAACAATTGCATGGAAAATGCTGGTTTTGCAAAAACTTAAGGCCAGTGTGCCATGTATTTCAATTTTACAAAATGTAGCTGAACTTCACAGTCTTCAGCCTGTCTATGAAATGTGATGAGAAGTATTTGTCCATTCTACATCATTGCCATTCACCTGATAGCAAATTAAAGCCATGTTAGAATGTTATGATCCTCATTAATATTGATTGCCAGGAAAACAATTATACATTCTGCTCATAGTACTGGCTGTTCCAGTATTATGTTCATAAACTTGAAACTAGCTTTATGGCCTGGTTCCAGAAATTGCAAAGACTATCTAAGATGACACAGGAGAAGACAAAATAGTAGTAGAATAATGGTGGATACTATTCTTCAAATCCCTTGTCACAATGAGATTGTCTGTCACATACCCAAAGGAATTTTTCTGAGACCCCACAAGGGAATATAGAAATAAATTCTTCAACATCTCAACCCACCATATGTTTCATTAATTGCAAGTCTAATGAGAGCTCTGCTTTGATCTTCCATCTCCCCACCCCCATATCTTGGAAAAATATATTTTCACTTCTGATTTCTTCTCTGTAAAGATAGAAGAAAATGAAAGAATTGTGTTTGACAATTTTTTCATTTGTGCTGCTGAAAACCTTTTTATACCATGTTCAAAAGTGTAATAATTTGAGCAGCAGAGAAAAATAAGTCAACAAAAGGG